>CM019167.2:55744852-56344852 GCA_009739505.2 Apolygus lucorum
TGCGCATATGTAAAATCCTCGTAACAGCCATAACATTTACATTTTTCATCCGAATTTGATGGCATTTTCTAGGACTGTCCAGATTAGCGTGTGGAAGGTCCCATATGAGGGTAGTAGGGTATGAGGGTAAAGTACTTAGAGATTGGTGCTTTGAGATTAAGTACTATACATCGGATCTCTATATAATCGGGTTATGGATACGAGGAAGCTATGTGCCACACCCACTTGGCAGAGGTTTTTTTTCCAAATAGTAACTGCTAATTCATGTGACCGTCAAGTCCCTTCACGTCCCTAGTACCCCCCCCAAGGTACATTTCTTGGAATGAAAACGATGGATAAAGAAACTCCTCTCGTCCGAGTAACCTTTTACGACTGCTCGGAGCTCTTGCGGATTTCAATTGAACTAACGAGAATTCAGCAATGTTCGCTAGGTGGTGCGGCATGCGTTGTTTATCTCTCCGCAAGCGACTCGTCAGTGATCCGTAGGTTTCTTCTTCATTCTTGAAACAATCGCAGTACGTATTACTTGATCCCAAGCCAATGGTTCATTTCTAACATTTATAAAGGGTACCTAGTTACTAGGTTAAAACTACAATGGGTTGGCTAATCAATAATTATTAATGATCCAATAAAACAAGAACATGGGGCATGATGTGATTTTTTTTTTCCGACAAACGTAGCTTCTGGCGGAATTTTTGCACAATTCCTGAATTCAGGGAAGTCCAAAAACCGTCCTCCCCATCCATTCATACTAACGTACCCACTAGGCCTTCGGGATATTTCTCCGAAACTAGGTGGCGTTAGTAGGTAATAGGGAGGTACTTATAATTTTCGGTAAAATCCATGAAGAATCCTTTCAAGGAATAACAACTTTCTAACCAACAAATGCACAAATTTAGTCCACCAGAATCAAATCGTTTGCTCATATTACCAGCTAATGAAACACGGGTTTGATCTAAATATTATACCAATCTTGCGGATCTCTACGCTTTCTTCGACATTTTACAAAATTAAGAATGTACCTATTATTCTTTATTATTTCAAATCATGTCGATTTCAGAGATCGAAATACTTCAGTCTAGGCTCTACAAAACAGGAAGAATAGTTTCTAGAACCCCAGAAATGGCGTTAGGACGACACTGCTGGCGAGAGTGATGATAAATGCTTTAGGAAACTTTAGACCATTTTATTCCAAAGGAAAAATTCAGACAAAAATTCTTCAGCCAGAAGGCTGAAATGAAGCGCAGCGAACTTGTCCTCTTTACGACATGTCGACGGGTATTTTCACGTTTTATAAATGAGATTTACTCATTCCAAATACTTTTCAACATTAATCGTGTTTTTGAAGACATAATTGGCGAAGCACGGTGGTGCCCTTTGATTGAAACTGAGACGTGATTTGATTCAAGACGATGCAAGTTAAGCACAAAAAAGCGCTCCCTGCTGGAAACAAACTGGATAGCATTTCCGTGGGAACAGAGCCTGCAGCTCAACTTTACTTAGTCCTATTTGCCTCCCTGAAATAGCGTTTTTTGACTAACTGAATAAACCAATCGATGGAGCGTGTTAGCTCTCCAGATTCGGACGGGACAGTCCAGTTTGACCAGTTTTTTCCTGGGAAGACGAACAGTGGGAAGGTGTGGAAAAACAAGATAAAATTTGTAAAGTGTATATACCGGAGAATTTTTTGGTTTTCTCCAAGGTTTTTACTCGTAGATCAGCAGGTAATCATTTCGCGCCAAAAATTAGTTGTCACTGATTAAATGAGGAGTGGAACAAGAGATAATGAAATTTCAATATTTATACATAGAATCAGAAAAATGTACAAATTGTGTATATTGTACTTTTTTCAACATGCACCTACAGTGCATCAAAGAATTATCAAGAAAAATTGATTGATAAAATTTGATAAAAACTGACAGATTAAATTGATTTTAAAATGTTCGAAGATGAAACCACTATCCTCACTACCTGTGGTAAGCTCAATAATTTTATGAATAAACTGCGTGACAAAATTCTTAAAATGTATTCGAGTACATTCGCATTTTCAGTGATTCCAGGAAGTATTTCTAGGATCTAAGGACACCAGCCTTGGATACCCTAGCTGTGGCAATCTGGAATTATCTTCGAATCTGCTGATATTTTAGGTAAACCCATGAAATTTAAAGATAAACACACCTTATGAAATACACCTTAATTCTCGAAACCACAAAAACGGTGTTTTTTTGGTGCATTGTATTTTTCGTCATCATTTTCTCTCTCAATGAACGAAATATTCACCCAAGGTCTCATTTCAAAGATGAGGAGCCCGCTCTTCAATTTGCATGTCTCGCATGTAAATTTTGAACTTGTTTTTCATTCTCTAGGCCGAGCCATATTTAACCTTTAACAACACGTTTCGACCCGATTTTGGAGCGATAAAAAATTTCATCTCGAAATGTTCAGTCCTAAGGTAAAATCCGAGGTAGCATCGGAGATTTAGTTGCTCATTACTGGCAACAGATTTTTGGTTTATTATTTTCAATAATGAACCTTGGAATCAACGAAGAGAAATTTATTTACCCCCCCCCCCCCTCAAAATTTGTTGCTTTACGTTTTAAGGTACCTACGTAGAATCCAACAATCGATAAAAATTTGGCCGTCCGTCGGCAGTCCGCGGCACTTTCCTCACTTAGCATTGACCGATTCTGCTGAAATTTGGTATGTGGGCTCCATTTGGGGGCTGGTTGATGTAGGTCACTTCTAAGGGTTGAAAAATAATGATTGAAATTTTGAAAACGCACTAACTCAAAACATTCCGATATAAAGGTATTGTTTTTTTCCATCAATTTAAGATAGTATTGCATTTTTAGAGACCACGCGGAGCCCTGTAGGACAAACCGTTCGCTCCCTACGCGAACTTGAGGGTTGGACTTACGATAAATCAGAACACGAGTGTGATCGCAAATGAGGCGTATATCCGTTCAAATTTTAGCTGACCGAAAAGCGATCGAATGTTTTCTTCATGTTGGTTGGTGGTAACAATGGCAAAGCCGTGTTCTTTGCAGACGAGTGATCTATATAGAAAAAATTAACATTTGTGTAATAATTTGCAGCGTCTTTCTTTCAATTGCAAAAACCCTCACAGTACGAAAGGAAAGAATATTTCTGGCAAATTTTTCGATTCACTACCTTTCAAAGCCACCTAAATCGTATCTACTAGCGCAACTTAGTCAAAAATAGGGGATTACTTATTTTTCCCAAGTTTGCCTGATGGAACATAGCAAAACTATTTGTTTGCATTGTTTTTAATGTAGTTATCAGAGACTACCATAGATAAGTTTATTTTTGATTGATTGCGGTATGAGCTTCAGATAATAGGAACACGCTATGTTTGCTTTCTCACTACTCGAGGTAAACAAAGTCACGAAAGCTCATTAATTTGATGAATAAACTGCATGAGAAAATTCTTAAAATGTATTCAATAGGGAAATACTCATTTTCCCTAAGTTTGGCCTGATGAAACATAGTTTATCAGAGGTAACCATAGAACAAATTATTGTTTAATTGATGGTGGTATGAGCTTTCAGATAATGAAAATTCAGAATGTATTTGTTCTCTAGCAAACGCTTGTGTTAAGTTGGCTAGTTACCTACGGAAGGGGGCTTTAGATGCGAGAGGCTAATGAACAAGCGTTTATGTATAGGATTAAAGATTATTAAACAGCGTCCCTTCTTCAGTCCAATCAATTCAATTCAATAATGGGAAAAAACATGTATTTTATCATATATGTATCATAATATAGGTAACGTATCTACCAATTTATGAACGATAATGTATGTATTTATCAATTTATTTACCCGGAGGAAGCAATTTCGCAAAGGATCCTACACCGGCAACACAGGCTAAGCCTAACGTCGGGTAGGAAATCTGAGCAAATCGCATCCCTTTATGCGTATTGGTTTATTATTTTCAATAATGAACCTTTGGAATCGACCAAGAAAAAAAAAAAAAAATTTTAACAACCCCCTAAATTTGATGGTTTACGTTTCAAGGTACGTAGAATCAAAAATCGAATAAAAATTTGGCCGTCCGTCCGCCGTACGGCCGTACGCCGGTCCGCCGTACGCGGCACTTTTGCCACTTAGCATTGACGGATTTTGATGAAATTTGGTATGTAGGCTAAATTTGGGGTCTAGTTGTGCCCCGAAGCTTTTGTTGATGTAGGTCACTCCTAAGGGTTCCAAAATCAATTTTGAAATTTTGAAAACGCCCTAACTCAAAAAAATTTCGATATAAAGGTATTGTTTTTCTCCTTCGATTTAAGATTCTATAGAATTTTTGGGATTTTTTGAGACCACGCGGAGCTCTGTAGGACAAACCGTTCGCTCCTACGAAAATTAAAGGGTTTATATTGAAATATATATATATATAAATCAAAAACACGAGTGTGATTGGCAAAAGAGGCCTAATCTCCGTTCAAATTAGAGCTGACCGAAATGCATCGATGGTTAGTGATTATGATTTGTTTTTTTGATTTTTTGATTTTTTTTTGATTTTTTTTCTTTTTCTCTTCATATTGGATGGTTGGTGATTTTGTAGACGAGTGATCTATATAAAAATAATAAACCGTTGTGTAATAATTTGCAAGCGTTTTTTCTTATTGTAATCGTTGTACAAAATGGAGCCATTAAACTAATATCTATCTTCTACTACTTGATTTCAAAATTATATTTTCCTTTCAATTGTAACAAAAGGACCATTGGTGCCGACATAAGAACTTGGCATTTTAATAAGAAATGTATATAAAACGCTGCAAATTATTACACAATGGTTTATTATTTTTCTATATAGATCACTCGTCTACAAAATCACCAACCATCCAATATGAAAGAAAAAAGAAAAAAAAAAAAAAAAAAAAAAAAAAATCAAAAAAATCAAAAAAAAAAAATCAAAATCACCAACTATTGATCGCATTTTGGTAAGCTCTAATTTGAACGGAGATTAAGCCTCTTTTGCGATTCACACTCGTGTTTTGATTTATTTATATATATAAATTTCAATATAAACCCTTAAATTTTCGTAGGGAGCGAACGGTTTTGTCCTACAGAACTCCGCGTGGTCTCAAAAAATTCTAAAAATTCTATAGAATCTTAAATTGAAGGAAAAACAATACCTTTATATCAAAATTTTTTGAGTTAGGGCGTTTTCGAAATTTCAAAATTGATTTTGGAACCCTTAGAAGTGACCTACATCAACCAAAAGCTTCGGGGCACAACTAGACCCCAAATGGAGCCTACATACCAAATTTCATCAAAATCGGTCAATGCTAAGTGGCAAAAGTGCCGCGTACGGCGGACGGCGTACGGCGTACGGCGGACGGCGGACGGACGGCCAAATTTTTATTCGATTTTTGGATTCTACGTACCTTGAAACGTAAACCATCAAATTTTGAGGGGGTGTTAAACATTTTTTTTTCTTGGTCGATTCCAAAGGTTCATTATTGAAAATAATAAACCAAAATCAAATAATAGATATTCAAAGAGAAACCAACACGTTCTGACTACATAATTTAATCCGTCTTGTAAAATACACTTTCCCGTGACTTAAATTGTTGCTGGGGCAGCGATTAGAGTTACGTTAGACACACGGGCTCTTGAAAACCAGTTTTACGTTAGACACACAACTTTCTGGGAATAAACTAACATAAATTTTCCTTCCCATTTACAGACTTAGGACACAAGTTAAAAATTTGTGTTTCAATAGCTATGCCAAACAGGACGATGAATACATAATAAATCAATCTTTGCGTAAATGGAATTTCGCTGATAATTTTTTTTAAATACATTTGCATTTAGGGTATCCATTTTTTTCTCTTTTTTCAAAAGGTAATAGTCGATCCACGTTTGCCCTTTAATTCGTAGTGGTCTTGGCTGCTTATGTTCGCCTTTTCCACTAATTTTAGCCAACAATAAACCTCCGCCTGGATCTCTAACAGTTCGGCCAAAACCTGCTGATTTGAGAGAATTCAGTGGTTTATCCAAAACCCACTCACAATACACGTCACTGACTTCGTCTGGGTTCAAGAAGGGCATTTTTCCTATTTTCAACTGGTAAGATTGGCGAGAAGAGAACTGGCTCAATTGCGAGATATCAATGTTTTCAGCCTGTTTGTCTAAAGTCATAGGTCCCCGATAGGGCCCTTCTGATTTTTCTTCAATCCGTAGGTCTAAGATAACCTGTGTGTCTAAGGTAACCATCGGTCTCTGTTCATTTTCTCTCGCTCTGTGTCTAAAGCCGCGTCCACACTTGCAACATTTGGCCGCTCCGAACCTCGCTCCGATCCTCTGGCGTGTTCGGGGCGGCAAAACTTCAAAGGAAAAAGGATCGGAGGAGCGGAGCGCAGTCCGATCGCTCCGTTGGCGGTTTTTCATCCTGCATCAAAGAGATGTTCGGAGTGGGGTGAGCTTTTATATGGGCGGAGCGAGGTTTGGAGCGCTGCGATGTTAGGGGCAAAAGATCGGAGCAAGGTTCGGAGCGGCCGAATGTTGCAAGTGTGGACGCGGCTTAACGGCAGTCCACCCTGGGGCTGGGGTCAGACTCCTCCAACTTGGGCGCTAAAAGGAGGACCCTAACAAGTAAAGGGGTTATGAGGGGAAAGCAAATAGCGGGAAGTAAGTCGAGGGGTGAGAGAATGAAGTTCCAAATATGCATATTCGTATCTACGTGTACAAAGAGTTTTCCTGCGTCAAAGTTACATGAGACCCTTTCCATGATTAAAAAAACGGCAAAGAGGTCAAGATTTCACTTCTCATATTATTAAACCTTCTCATCTATACAATCTTCAAGATCCCCTTTAGAATTTTAACATGTTTTTCCTCTTTTAACGCTGAAAAATTTCTTTTGGGGAGAAAGAACGGGTTGTAACTATTCTCAATAGACTCGCTTTCTTTGATGTATTTAGGAATCGGTACATTCACTAATCGAACAGAACAATACGGAAGAATTCAGTGAGCTGGCTGAGTGAAGGCTCGTATACGAACACCTCTGCTGAGGAAGTTCGGAATGCAACTCGCAGTAATAGTTCTTTACCATCACCATTATAGTCCCTCAAATTTTAATAATAATTAACTGGACCGAACGTTCAAGGCTGACAGGCTGGTGAAAAACCGTAAGATCCAACAGCCGGGAGCTTCAACTTCCGGACTTTGCAAGGTGTTCAAGTTGTTTGTGGTTATAAGCAAACTGGCTAACTGAGCATTCGTGTTCGTCGATTGGGTATCTCAAAGAGATTCGCCGTTCGTGCACAACTTGTACACATCCGATTAAAACTGTTCGGGACAATTTTGTGGATTCGACAAATGTCCCTTCGCTGCAACGACTGCAAATGCTCGCGTTGGGTTGATTTAATCCTCATTTCTTGTCAAAGGGATTCCGTTGCGCGTTTTCGGCATAATCAGGTGTACTCTGTACAGGCCTCAATTTCACACAGATTTGCGTGGTTATTTTTTGGCTCGACTCAGAAATCCATCTAGTTGTAACAAGGCACATTCTGACGATACCTTGAGCGCTCTACCTACTCCTCAATTCTTAACCGATTCTCTATATGAATATTATAGATTGGGGTAATATTCACAAAATATACGATTTTTCAATATTCAGCTTCCTAATAAGGCTCCTAATTCAACTCGTATCGTTGATCATGATATGGCTTTAAAATGCTGTTCAAATTGGAGGCTCACAGGTCCCTAGAAAAGTTATGATGGATATGGGTGGGGGCACTTTTTTCTACTCAAAATACTAACTAAACTAAAGTACATTGAGTGAAACAGTTTTATGTATGTTTTATCGCTTACTAGTTTGTTGCACTAATCCTTATCCAAAGAGAAGTCCCCTTGAACGCATGAATTTATACAAAATATGTTTTTAAATTTTCCTGGAGTCAATGTTATTTTGTTGAAGTGCCAATACCATACAACTAGTTTCACTTTTTCAGTATGATAAAAACACTGCACAAACCAGTCCATTTTTCTGCGTTACCTATTGTTTATCTGAGATGAAATAATTTTTCTTCCGATATATCCACGTAATTTCAGAGCCACCAGCCCAAGATTTGGTGGTATTCTTGTATACACCTTCACATTGATTGTTCAATGGTTTGACAATGTTTCTCGCTCCTAAGCGGTCGATGGAGGGTTAAAATTACCGAAAGAATGGGTCCAGTTTTGGGCGTTTGCAGATTTCAAATCCCAGTTATGAGAAAATGAATTAGAAACTAAACCCGGTACACTCTGGCTCGAGGACACTTATCACTTTACACCTCATGGATTCAGTTCCATCCATAATACAAAAGGACCTTCTGGCTCCATCGTTCCAAGACCAACAGTTTCCTCACACGGAAAGGTTGGCAATGGAGCTTGTAATAACTTTTTATTCATATCTAACTTAATTCTAATTTAATGTTTAAAGCTAGGTACTTTATTGACACTATATTATGAGTATTGCTCCCGAGTCTACCAAGCTAGCGGGAGCTTTGTTTTCACTTTTCAAGGTTGAAAAAAAAAGTTTTCCAAAATCGAAATTTCCACTCGCGTTTTACGTTTCAAACCTTTCTGAACAATTTTGGTTCCGTGTCTGTCTGTGTGTCTGTCAAAAAATCCTTGTAACCGGCATAACTATACGAAGTCATCATCCGATTTCGATGAAATTTACAGGGAATGTGCGGGTTGGCGTGTAGACGGTCCCCTATGAAAATCATCACCCACGGACTGATAGTAGCCTCTGCGCATGCGCAAACGTATAATCCTTGTAACAGCCATAACACTTACATTTTTGATCCGAATTTGATGAAATTTCTAGGATTGTTCAGATTGGCGTATAGATGGTCCCCTATGAAAATCATCCCCCCAGACTAATAGTAGTTGCTGCGCATGCGCAAACGTGAATTCCTTGTAACAGCCATAACTTCTACATTTTCCATCCGATTTCGACGAAATTTCTCAGGATTGTTCAGATTTGCGTGTGGAAGGTCCCCTATGAGTGTAGTGGAAGGTACTTGGAGATTGATGTTTTGAGATTAACTAATATGCATACACCACACCCACTTGGCAGACGGTTTTTTTCTATTTTCAGACCAATAATACACGAATTTCATTCAACCAGAAAACGTATTTCATTTCAAGACATTTTTCCCATGAATGTAGAGCTAGATAGGAACAAAATCATTTACTAACCCTCAAGTTCCGTGAATTAACTTACTTTTCCAGATATAAACTAATTTTTTATTAGTTGGTTAGGTGAAGACTTTTAGAATACTAGAGACACTAGGTGTTCCAGACTGTTTATAACCTTCAAGAGACTCGTATGTACCAACGAATATGAGAAATAGTGAGAAAAATAATTTATTTTTAAAAAGGAATAAGAAAGTAGAATTTAACGAGAGCTCTAAAATTTGGAATACTGGAAATAGGCTAAAAAATTGGCCAGCTTATGAATTAATATTCGTTTTTTGTTGTTAGTTCCAATATACGGCTAAGTTCAAGCCGTATTTATTATTATGCGTACTGATCTGGAAAGCTTAATAGAACTGAAACGTTTGTAACGGTGAAAAAAAGTTCCTGAAACGACCCTTTACTACCACAAGGACAAAGCGTAAATCATAGTTGAGAGGAGTGGACGGAAGAATGACGTGAATCATAGCTTCCCGATAATCGGAGAGCCGACAAGCGTGAGCTCGCAACTTGGCGATTATTGGTTTTCTTTGAAGTCGACTAAAACCGACTCCAACCCGAACATCGCATGCGAGGGATGCGGCAAACAGCGAACATCCAACCTCATCAGTGGATAATCGGCGAACATTTTTGCTGGTATTCAGCGAATATCCCACGTGAGGAGGATTACCGTTCGTGTAAGAGGGGAGAAGATCTTAGAGAAGGAGTTCTTATGAGATTGGTCTCAATTCTACAAACGCAAAAATCCTTGCTCATGTTGTGAATACGCAAAAAAGGCTACTGCTGAGAAATCAGCTAACCTCAGGTTGCAGAGTACGTTCGTTCCCGAACATCAGTTGCAAATGTGCATGAATTCCTCCCGTCCACAAAAATCTTCCAAATTTGATTCTCATCCAAATAAGCAGAACTCATTACATACACCAATAATAATAATAAAAATAACTCCATTATCTTGATTCGAATTAACCTCAAATAGTCCAGGCGACAGGTGAAAAACTCCCACTTTGATGAAATTTTGGGGTTTGGACCTGTTCATCAAATCAAGTTCTCGGCCTCGAGGAGGTTGTGAAAAACTTTTGGCGCCCGGAAAAACTCGACATGTCCGGACTTTTTCCAGTTTTCTGCTTATAAACCAAAAATTGTACTGATTAAAGAGGACAAGAGGGGACTAAATTAAAGAGGACAAAATGCCCCGTTGATAAGAAAAAGTCGAAGTCGGCGAGCAAAAGAAGCAATAGAGTTTTTTCCAAATTTGGTAAAAACTGGCATAATTCCATTTAACAGTACGGTACGAAGTCAATCTAACGCCGACCCTCTTCCTTTAAAGTTGTAGAAAACAAATAAAGAGTTCAAAATGCACCAAAAATATGATTTATTGGCTCAATTTTACCAATTTTGTCAACAGTTTTTTTTTCAAATTTGGCGTCTCTTCAAAGTCTCTCTCAGCTGGTTCCCAACTCTGTCCTGGGGCTTTCTGACCTCTCTAATTCATGATCACCACTATATATTACCCACCACTATTAGCCATTATGTGAGTTCCTAGATACGTAATAAACTTTAACTTATGTATATGTATATATAGATAAGAGAGCCTATAGATAATAAATGAGTCCGATTGCTTCAAAACAATGTATTTGCAACGAACTAATTAGTACCTTACATGAAAAGAAAAAGATGGTGTAATGTAAATTAATTTCGAAACATGAAATAACACACGAAACATAAAATAACGCTGAAGAAATAAAACTTGTAAAACAAGACGAAGACGATAAGACTATGGTATGTAATAGAGGTAATATTATGACGGATGAGGTTAGTTATTCATTATTTTTCGTTGTTGGTCGTCCTCTAGGAAAAAGACAACAATAAAATAATTGAAATAGAAGGTAAAAAACGCAAATAAATTTAAAAGTCCAATCTTGCGGCAAATTTTGAGCAAACCTGAGCGAATTTTCATGGAAATTTTCTAAGCTAAGGTTAAGAAAATCTGAATATTAACTATGGGTTATACAGTGAATTTTAACGAAGGATTTTTGATTTATAAGCTGAAGAAGGAAAACAGTACAAAAATGTCGAGGTTTTCCGGCCACCAAAAACTCTCCAAAACCTCCTCGAGGCCGAAAACTTGAATTTGACATCTCTAAACCGGTCTAAACAGCAACTCGAAATTTCGTTAACTAGGGAGTTTTTGACCGCTAAAAGTACTTGCCGCTTGCACTTAAGCAGCCAATAAACTAGGTTATTGAAAATAATAGTCAATCACCACTCGACCTAGTGATATTTGCACGATTCGATTAAGACAAAAAAAAGCTAAGCATTATGCTAGTTGCCAATTTAATCCTTCTTCATGGTCTATTATGGGAAAAACGAACTTATAAGGTGATTAAACACACCTTACTTGAACATACAGTTCAAACTAGGAATTTGAGCCAGAGGGAACAAATGGAGAGAAGGGAAGAAACCAAGGCAGCCTCTGACGAGGATGGGTACCTTTGAATTTGGTAAACGTTGGGATGTAACAAAAATTGATGATCGAGGATTTGAACTTAACAGATTCGGGGACTTGCCATCTGACAACTAGAGATACTGAGTGAGATCTGCACGAATATGATTGAATGTACCAGTCTGATCTACAGAAAATGATCTGAAACAATGCTTGATAGTAAAGTAAATCTAGCAACAGATTGAATGATCAAAATTATTCATACGATGAAACTCGAAACATGATTCCTCATCAGGTTCCAACCTAATGGAGGAATTGAAAAAGTCTATTGAATATCTGAGTTTAAACTCAGATTGTGCCGATTCCAATAAGTGCCATCTATCGACTTATCTGTCTGACCAATTCCAGATCAATTAATAGAACCACAGACTAACGTATGTGTAGGAAAACCGCTCATGTTAACTTACCATAACATTAAAAACTTAATCAAAGCAATTTTCTGGGTAAAAGGTTGTTTTCTTTGTATTGTTTGTTAACAATGAACCGATTTGATTTCGCAAACCAAAAACGTATCTTTTTTGTGCAATATTAAAAGTCTGTTTTGGTCCCACTGGTTATGGTGAGTTTTTGGAAGATTTGGAAGTTCAATTTTGATTTATTATTTACAACAATGAACCTTGAGCAGACCACCCCCTCCCTCCCACCTCAAAGTTTGATCGTTTACGTTTCAAGGTGCGTATCCAAAAGTCGAATTAAAAATTTAAGTTTGTCCGCACTTTGTAGGACTTAGCCCATTTCCCTTGTACCGATTTTGATGAAATTTGGTACGTTGGCTCCATTTGGGGTCTTGTTGTGTCCTGAAGCGTTCTCTGATTGTGCTTTGCCGTTTCCTTATCAATTCCATTGCAGTGGCATAATTAGTAGCCGATACGCATGCGTCAACGAGTAACCCTTAATGAGTGAACTTCTACAGTTTGGTGACCCCTCCACTTCCATCTTCTCACTGCCAGATGTGTTACCTGAGAGCAACGTATTCCTTGAATGACAGTTGCTCTCTGAAAAGGGTACTTGGCTTATATGGGGGGGTTATTTAACGACTGTCTTGACCAATGGAAAACCCTTGTTCTTTGCAGACGAGTAATCTTTGTTTAAAAAAAGACCCCATGTATCTCGTACACCATGACTCGGTAACCATCGAGCCAAATCGAAAAGTTGACAAATAAAATTTGAAGGAAAACGTATCCCTTACAAGATGCCGTTACCAGATTGTACAGTAATGCAGATAAAAACAAAGAAAAAACTCCCATAAATCGAGGGTTTTTCGGTCCTCACAAGTTTCAGAGAGGTACTTTTTGCAAAGAACTCGGATTCGACACTACTAGGTTCTACCCAAAAACTTTAGTTTCCATTTTTTGAAAGCTTACTTCAGTTTTGAGCAAAACATTCACCCAAGTATTTTTTTTTCGAAAAAGGGTCATTTTGGATTTCCATGCACCAATCCGTCCATTCGTGATCTAGTCAACATCTGAATTATTTATTTTCGATCAGGGGTATTCTTGTTGCCTCCCATGCTGAGTAATATAGTGTGCGAACTTTACTCCCAAATAAAATTTGTCATGCCTGCGTCTTGATTGGTAATAAATTAATGTTGTAGGTTACAGCAGTTGATTATGATTGATAGCGTCAGAAGTGGACACCGAGGCCTACCATTCTCGTATAGAGTAGGTGCTTGGATACAAAATATGATCGACGACCGACTCTACACGAACTTTGTTGCATTTTGATGGTCCTCCGCACGTTTGCCAGTCATGATTCCGGGAGGATAGTAAATTATTCAGCCCAACGGCGCTAATTCAAACCACCGGAGAGCGTCAAGTGATCATAATCAGCATTGTAAACTCCCATCATCCTAATTCATTCTGTGAGTCATCCGCAAGACAACCCTGGGAACTATAGTTTCGTATGACTGGGAATATGAAGCAAAAAGTAAAAGTCACGAATTCAAGTTTCTACTCTGATATGCAAATTCGGTTGGTTGTCATTTTTGGAACAATACCTGATTAATACGCACGTTGGAAACAAAATCTCAGTGGTGAATCACACAACTCTGCAAAATGAAACTTTTTTTATTGTTGATGTGTGTTCAAAAGGTTTTCTTGAAATGATTTTTCATACTGATTTCAAATATCTTTGCAAATGTATCCTATCGCGATCTTTTTTACAGAGATAAACTAATTACAAGAGTGTAAGAATGCTCATAATGATGAAACGTAGAACTTATTTTTAACCAAAAACGTCACAAAACATGGACTTATATCGTTTATTCAGGATCATATTATGGGGAGACTTGAACACCTACTTAACACTTCACCTTCCTTCAAAATTCCTTTATCGATCCTCGAGCGCATTCAGACAAATCCCTCTTCAAGCTCCAATAGTATTCATCATGCTGAAGCTCTCTCCCTACAGTCTTAGTTCCATTGGTTAAATGCTCAGATGGCATCAATCCACTGTACTCGTGGTCGCCAAAATTTTCCAGAAAATAGTCAAGATGGAAATGAAGGAAAAGTGCACTTTTACACTCATGTTACAAACAGGATTTTATTGAGCTGTCGCAATTTTTGGCTAACTTCACAAAACCCAAAAACCCGAAGGTAGAATGATTTTTTTTTCTTCTTTTTTCAATAAACCCTCATAAGTTAGGCTCGGGACCCGAAAAATTCCGAGTCTCTGAAACTGGGACGCAGAAGGCTCTTCCCAAGAGGTCTACCACCACTGACCTGGAGCATTCATTTCGCGGTAATATAAAAACGCTGCAAATTATTACACAATGGTTTATTATTTTTCTATATAGATCACTCGTCTACAAAATCACCAACCATCCAATATGAAGAAAAAATAAAAATAAATAAATAAATAAATAAATTTAAAAAAATCAAAATCACCAACCATTGATCGCATTTTGGTCAGCTCTAATTTGAACGGAGATTAGGCCTCTTTTGCGATTCACACTCGTGTTTTGATTTATATATATATATTTCAATATAAACCCTTAAATTTTCGTAGGGAGCGAACGGTTTGTCCTACAGAGCTCCGCGTGGTCTTAAAAAATTCTAAAAATTCTATAGAATCTTAAATTGAAGGAAAAACAATACCTTTATATCAAAATTTTTTGAGTTAGGGCGTTTTAAAAATTTCAAAATTGATTTTGGAACCCTTAGAAGTGACCTACATCTACCAAAAGCTTTGGGGCTCAACTAGACCCCAAATGGAGCCTACATATCAAATTTCATCAAAATCGGTCGATGCTAAGTGGCAAAAGTGCCGCGTACGGCGGACGGAGTACGGCGGACGGACGGCCAAATTTTCATTCGATTTTTGGATTCTACGTACCGTAAAACCGTCAAACTTTACCCCAAGATTTACTCCCAAAACATTTCCAAATACAATTTCTCCCACTCGAAATGGGTTGAATTGATTTTTTAAATAAGTGAATTGATCTTCAGGGCTTCCTGAACATTTTGAGTGGTCGAGCTCATTGATCAGATAATTGTAACCCCCCTATTTAATTGTTTAAATGTTGGAGTAACGTTACCTACGAGTCCGTCTATCTTTACTCCACTCTGAATAATTCACGGTAATCGCTACAGAAACGGGCAGTGGTGCAATGATACTAGTTGGGATTGAATTCATTACCTCAGAAATACTTGATAATATCAAGAATTTATAATATTATTATAAAATATATTCTGAAAAATTGAACTTTGTAGCTTAAAAAATACAAGTTATACCTAAAAAAAATATAAATTCCATTGATCATTTATTTCAACGTATTTGCTTGAAATGTAATATTTCTGGTTAAGAAATCACAATTTCATTCTTCCAGTATAGACAGACTTATGTAGGTAATCGAGCAAAACTGACTACAAGTGAAGAAATATTAAAGGACAATAAACGATAAACGAATGACTTAACAAAATCACAGAAAAAGTATGTTTCACATTCGATCACTTTCAAATGAATTGCGATGGTAAATATCAAAGTTAACCCACGAGTAAATAATATTGTAAATCACAACTTATGAGACCAAAGCACGTTCATGTTCATATCATAGTGCAGGTGTTCAATTGTAAAGTTGCGGTAGGGGCGCGTACCAAGCTTTTTCTCATTTCTTCTCTCCATCTCTAACTTCTGACATGAGATACACTAGAAACCTTACATTCAACACCGCGAAAATTATAAAACTCAAATGTTTTTCGAGATTAAATAAGAAAAATATGAGTGAGGCTACCTTTATCCCAAACTTTATAGTGGAGTAAAGATACCCGGTTTTTGGAGTAAAGTTACCATCAAATTTTTGGTAAACAAAGGCATAATTAAGAAAACACTTTTTTGAGAATTTGATTAGTGTATTTTGTTCAAAATAAGATATTGAAAGTGATATGACGAGGGCTTGCCTGGTAAATCCACTCCAAACACCTGATATGGAAGAAATTTTGGAGCACGAGAAACAGGACAAAAGCAGCTGAACAGGAAACTATGACTGATAACAGCTGATAACATGGATAAAGGCGCCATCGCAAGCCGCATCGATTCTCTGGGATGTGGAGAATAACGAAAACACAATAACTAACTTTTATCTAAGTCCTACCACGTTTACGTCACAATTGAAAATTCTAACTTTTTGGGGTAAAGTTACCCCTGGTGGGGTAAAGTTTGACGGTTTTACGGTACCTTGAAACGTAAACCATCAAATTTTGAGGGGGTGTAAAAATTTCTTTTTTCCGATTTTCTTTCGATTCCAAAGGTTCATTATTGAAAATAATAAACCAAAAAAAGATTAGACAAGTGGGTGTGGCGCATAGCTTCCTCGTATCCATAACCCGATTGTATAGATGATCCGATGTACGGTAGCTAATTGAAAAACACCAATCTCCAAGTACCTTGTGCTAAACTAATAGGGGATCATCCCCAACCCGCACAATCTCTGAAAATGTGACAGAATTTAGATGAAAAATGGTTGTTACAAAGGTTTTACGTTTGCGCATGCGCAGAGACTAATATCGATCCGGGTGCTATGATTTTCATAAGGCACAATATAAAAATTAACCCGCACAATCCCTAAAAATCTCATCACAATCGGATAATAACTTCGAACAGTTTTTCCTGTCATAAGGATTTCATGGCAGATAGACAGACCCACAGACAGAAACGAAACTAAAATTGTTCAGGATGGTCCAGAACGAAAAATAGTAGAAATTGTGATTCTGGAGAACTTTTTATTAGTGAAAATAATACTTCCGCTACATCGGAAGCAAAAGGTCAGAACTGTTTTAACAATTACGACGCGACGCATCATTTTAAAACCCCATCCCTGGCAAGAGAGCTCTCCGCAATATTAAATATTTTGCGGTTCCCTTTGATACACAAAATCAATCTTCATTTCATTTCGAAACTTTATACGAACAAAGAGTCAATCTATATAAACCACTTGTTATTGAACCAAACCACTTGTTATTCGTACCAATATATTTTAGTCGATTAATAACTTTAAATTACATTTGAATCATTGAGTAGGAATACGAGTTGGTTATTCCATCAGAATAATTCCAACTGTGTTCCAAGTTATGCTTACTATTGTTATGAAAAAGGGCGACGAATTTCACTAATGACGGAAAAAGTTGTTGTTGGCGTTCTATCTATAAGAGAGATGGCAGCTGCATTGCTTTAAGTACAGTCGAGTTTTATTATTGAAATATTATTGTTCACCTTGTCGGTAGGCTACTGATAGCTGTTTTTTTTAAAAATATTATACGAACACAATGTGCTCTCCTCTGTAGAAAAGAAACGTTATTTCCATTGGACAACTGCTCGATTTGTTTTGACTCGCCAGGAAAGAAGTTCAGTTGAAGGAACATGATCGCTGCAATACATTGAAGAAACGTTTCAAGGGATAGAGTCCTGAGCAGCTGCCTGATTCAGCGACAAACATGTTATTTCAAAAATGTGTTTGTTTAATGTAGATTTCTTCTTGCGGCTCGGTTCTCGATTCGCAATCGTTGATGAACGAAATCCGCAGATGTCGAACCCGCGGATAGCAAGGGATCGCCATTACTATTTTGAATGGACATGTTTTGGCTAGATTCATGTCATCGGCAGAATTATAAAGGGACGCTTTTACAAGATGCTTTTTTCCCACGTATCAACGACTCAAAGTTCCCCGGAGCCTGAAAAAACCATAACGTATAAACATTATACCGGATGTCTGCCATTTCTCGGTTTTAACGTTGCGAGTATTCTTTTTAGGTCTTGGTAGGGAATATGACTCTTGGGGAGAAGTATGTTATGGTTTCCGAAGTGAAGGTAACTCAAAATACATCCGGCAGGCTTCTCTCTGAGTTTGCTGACGTGTTTCTGTTGTATTTGTAATATCAGATGTACCTACCACGCTAACCTGCTGATGTAGGTATTTAAACAATTTGTATGTGTTTTTTATGTATACAAGTGAGCCAACAACTTTGATACTTGCAAGTTTTATTCAGTTTTTATTCAATTTTTCAAATTTCAATTTTTAGGCTTAACGTGGATATTAAAATTATTCAATGACGAAAGGAAGTGTGGTATTTAAATAAAACGCTGCAAATTATTACACAATGGTTTATTATTTTTCTATACAGGATGTAACGGTTAAGGTCGTACCACCGGCCAGGGTTCGATTCTACAACTGATTTGTGACTTTTTTTGTCTCCTGACATTTTTTTCTTAACCGCCTTAAAATCGGACTTTTTCCACTTTTAAGATTTTTTTCGTATTGTCGACCTTACGCCATTAAAACAGCCATAAATCCCTTGTTTTTCAATCAAAATTCAAATGTAATTATACCGTTGGAAAGAGCGTTTAATTTTCTATCTCCATAGTGTTAAATACAACTTTTTAAAGAAGACTAAAATGTTGAAAAAAGGGCACAAATAGTAAAATCTCGAAAAACTCGGAAATTTTTCGTTTTTTCAAACGTTTGTAACACTAACTGAAACTGCCGGTTAAGTTCACACTGTAACTCCAAAAGTTGGCCCAAAATCTCAGCTTTCCAACGGTATGGTCATAAAATTGTTTACAGTAGCCGGATGGTGTAAAATCCTCGTTCCCGTGCCAAAAACCGTGGATCTTCCATTGTAAATCGACGTTTCGCGAAAATCAGCATTTTTATCCTAAAATGAGTTAGGCAGCCATCTTTTCGTACTTTGTCTCACTGAGTCAAATGATGACACAAGACTTATCGAAAAAGCAGTCACTGATATCTTGTCCAATTCACTTTTCGAAAATTGTCTTAATTTCTGTTAATTTGTATGCCAATTTTTTTTATTACTAGGTCGGCAAGTTAAACGTTACTACCGTTGACAATAAGGTCGAAGGTATGTTTTTAAACATTTTTTTGAACATCAAACATGTTTTTAAACAAGCAAGTAATCAAACCACCCTGTTCATAATAACACTAGGTTCCGAACATCAGATTAATTATCTGATCAGTGATCAGTTCGTGACCTGCCTACACATCTACTTGTATCATGGCAACTTTTTCCAATCAAGAGTATGCTGATATGCTGCTGGTTTATGGTTTCAAAAACCAAAACGCCAGTGAAGCTGTACGGGAATACCAGCGGCGGTTCCCACACAGGCGCGTAGCCTCCAAAAACGTGTTTTCAAGGGTATGTAACCGGCTGACTCTGCTGTTCATGTTTTGTGTTCTGTGCAAAGGGGATTTATGTCATTTCGCTCACCGGATTTCAACTGTAAGTATTGAATCCTTCTTTCAATAATAATTGTGTCTTCCATCTACTTGAAAGGCTTATCCCATTCATACAGAAAATGAGATTGGTTTTGTTTGTTATTGATATCTTCCAGTTTTATGAACTGCTGCTGCTGCTGCTGCTGCTATTTTGTTTTATACAGGTTATTATGAACACGGTTTGATTACTTGCGATGACGGGAGGAGGATGGACATTAAAAACATACCTTTGACCTTATTGTCAACGGTAGTAACGTATAACTTGGCCGATCTAGTAATAAAAAAAATTGGCAAACAAATTAACAGAAATTAAGACAATTTTCGATAAGTCTTGTGTCATCATTTGACTCAGTGAGACAAAGTACGAAAAGATGGCTGCCTAACTCATTTTAGGGTAAAAATGCTGATTTTCGCGAAACGTCGATTTACACTGGAAGATCCACGGTTTTTGGCACGGGAACGAGGATTTTACACCATCCGGCTACTGTAAACAATTTTATGACCATACCGTTGGAAAGCTGAGATTTTGGGCCAACTTTTGGAGTTACAGTGTGAACTTAACCGGCAGTTTCAGTTAGTGTTACAAACGTTTGAAAAAACGAAAAATTTCCGAGTTTTTCGAGATTTTACTATTTGTGCCCTTTCTTCAACATTTTAGTCTTCTTTAAAAAGTTGTATTTAACACTATGGAGATAGAAAATTAAACGCTCTTTCCAACGGTATAATTACATTTGAATTTTGATTGAAAAACAAGGGAGTTATGGCTGTTTTAATGGCGCAAGGTCGACAATACGAAAAAAATCTTAAAAGTGGAAAAAGTCCGATTTTAATGGGGTTAAGAAAAAAAAGTCAAGAGACAAAAAAAGTCACAAATTAGTTGTAGAATCGAACCCTGGCCGGTGGTACGACCTTAACCGTTACACCCTGTATAGATCACTCGTCTACAAAATCACCAACTATCCAATATAAAGAAAAAATAAAAAAAAAGAAAAAAAAATGAAAAATAAAAATCACCAACCATTGATCGCATTTTGGTCAGCTCTAATTTGAACGGAGATTAGGCCTCTTTTACGATTCACACTCGTGTTTTGATTTATATATATATATATTTCAATGTAAACCCTTAAATTTTCGTAGGGAGCGAACGGTTTGTCCTACGGAGCTCCGCGTGGTCTCAAAAAATTCTAAAAATTCTATAGAATCTTAAATTGAAGGAAAAACAATACCTTTATATCAAAATTTTTTGAGTT
The DNA here is from genome assembly GCA_009739505.2 of Apolygus lucorum. NCBI lineage: Eukaryota > Metazoa > Arthropoda > Insecta > Hemiptera > Miridae > Apolygus > Apolygus lucorum. Next base: position 55,765,541 of record CM019167.2, read on the forward strand.
AGGGCGTTTTCAAAATTTCAAAATTGATTTTTGAACCCTTAGAAGTGACCTACATCAACCAAAAGCTTCGGGGCACAACTAGACCCCAAATGGAGCCTACATACCAAATTTCATCAAAATCGGTCGATGCTAAGTGGCAAAAGTGCCGCGTACGGCGTACGGCGGACGGCGTACGGCGTACGGCGTACGGCGGACGGACGGCCAAATTTTTATTCGATTTTTGGATTCTACGTACCTTGAAACGTAAACCATCAAATTTTGAGGGGGTGTTAAAATTTCTTTTTTTTTGGTCGATTCCAAAGGTTCATTATTGAAAATAATAAACCAAAATCAAGAATTAGAAGGAATCCATAAGTGAAAACTATGCTTCACTGTTGCAATATTTCATCTACCTTTGGAAGAGACGAACGCAATAAAAACTATAGGGAATACTCACAATTTATGAGAGTAGTTAAGATGGTATTTATATACGCCTACGGACCCATCCTAGAAATGTCTAACGTCTACAGAAATATCTACAATGAATAGATACAATAATATTATACAACAGACAACTCCAACTACTCTTTGAATTTGTGCGAAACTTTGACTATTTTTCCGCTCCTTTTGGTTGAGACAGAAGCAATAAAACCTGCTGTAGAGCTCAAAAATTCTTCTTCGTTCCCGAAATCTCGCCAAAAACGAAATTCAACGTTCTAATCGCTTTGGAATGAAGACCACGTTGGACAAAATTGAATTGACAAAAATCTAGTGGTTTTGTAGCTGTGTACAGTTAACTGCTTCCGAGTTTACCAAGGTAGTTGAAGCATTGTTTCCACTTTTCAAGGTGATGAAAAAAAAGTTTAAAAATTTTGGTTTTGGGTCTTTGAAACCGTCAAAACTACATGAAGTTTGTATCCGATTTCGATGAAATTTACAGGGATTGTGCGGGTTGGCGTGTAGATGATCACCTATGCGAGCAGTGCGAGATAAGATTGGTGCTTTGAGATTATCTACCTTTCAGTGCTCATTCACATTGCACGAAGTCTTTCTTGCATATTAAAATAACATAAATAGTCTAAATCAATAAAATAATTGGTAGAGTATAATACTCTACTTCCTATAATTGGTGATACTCTACATCCTTCAATTGGTGACCACTTCGAAACTTGGAAGCGTTGGAAAAGTGCTTAAAGGCCCTGTAAGTAAGTATTGTTATGAGAATCATGTGTTATTATTGTTGTTTATGTTGTCAAAGTGGGAAAATCTTGCAGTTATGATAGAACCGTTCTGAAAAAGTGGTGCTCTCCATCCAAAAAAAATTGTTGATGTCGCGAAATTTTAGAAAGTTTTGTGTTAAATAAAGCAGTTTGATATACTGGATGTCAGTTTACAACACGATGTAATGTTTATGTACTCTTCTCGAGAGGAACTAGCCACCAAACCTAACCTTTGGTAATTCTCGAGTCAATTCATTGGCAAAAAGTTGAAAGGTTTGAGCTGCATTGCACAAACCGAAGGTGATTTGAGTGAATTCAAAAAGGCCAAAAGGAGTAATGATTGCCATTTTGGTTTATTATTTTAAATAATGAACCTTTGGAATCGACCAAGAAAAAAAGTTTTTAACCCCCCCCCCCCCTCCCTCAAAATTTGTTGGTTTACGTTTCAAGGTACGTAAAATCCAAGAATCGAATAAAAATTTGCCCGTACGTCCACCGTACACCACACTTTCCTCACTTAGCATTGACCGATTTTGATGAAATTTGGTATGTGGGCTCCATTTGGGGTTTGGTTGATGTAGGTCACTTCTAAGGGTTGACATTTTAAACATATTGTTTAGTAATGCATGCATTCCAGGGGATGTCCCATTGGATAAGCATTAGATCAGTTTAACCAGTTGGTAAGCGATAAAACTGTTTCACTCGACAATTGAGAATACCAAAGTTTGATCTCGACTATCTTGACAGCCTATCAAAAGATTTTCAGTTTTTAATATAATTTTAGATAAGCCATCATGAAAGCTTTAAAAAATGCACCAAAAAAGCGTTTTCTTGTTTTGTCTAAAAACATAATTTTGAATGATTTTGTCCGCAAAAACGCGTTAATCCCCCATTCTCAATGAGGTCTTATAGCTTTCACAATATCCCTCCTAGATAAATATGGTAATAACACGGCCGAAACAGAAACATTTACAGTAAAAACGCAGCGCAAAATTGACGTCTCGTACTACCCAAAGAAGGGAAGGAAAGAAATGACCTAAGAAAATGCATCATCCGAATTTAGCTTGAAAAATCATTTTCGTTATAAGGAAAATAATGGAAGAAGTAACAATTACCAACTTTGGAACAAAAACAAGAAGGAGGAGGTCTCTCAGTTTCACGAGCCATTGGGCGACATAATTTAGCCTTTTTCACAGGTAGGTTTTTCAGAGAGCATTCAGCAGAAAAGGTGATTTTCAACAAAAATTCATTCATTCATTTTTCCAATTTTTTTTCTGTCAGATTTGTTAAGATCGGATTATCTATAAAACCATGCTACGAGCAGGTTGCTGTTTGCTACGAGGAAGGAGTTAACTACACACATTTGGCAAACATTTTGCTGTGTGAGCACGGGTTATGTAGGTACCCACTATGTAAAATCAAGTACTTCATTCCCACAAAGAAGCGTACAATTTTATATCTTTGTTGAAATACCTACGCTTAAAACAATCCATATTACCTATATTATTGACACCCATTTATAACTTCCAATTACTATCCATTAAGTTATAATTGGTGTCCATATATAAGTACATTAGCTGGGAGCACACTATATAGCATTATTTGGTATTAGCAGTGATTACCCATGAGAATAACCAGGCACAGTATAACCAGGTACAGAATAACCAGGCCTATTAAAACTCCTTAACCAGTCCAACAAGTGATCCTGGGTATGCGACCTAACCCTACTCGTTCAGCTAAGTTATTTGCACTTTGAGTACTGAGAGGAATATCAGAATAGTCTAAGGATTCACCAGGCTGAGCGTTTTAATACTCGATAGTGCCAAAATACTTGGAAAATGCCGACCCGATCACGAAACATATTTTCCCACGGTTCTGATTCCGTTTTATGTACCACTCGAGCATTTGAATATTTTTGTTGAAAACTCTGAGGTACATTTTCAATTTCTAAGGAATACGGTGGCCTTTCAATTGCTTATTATCATATGTATACGGCTAGCCCCTCGAGCTGAATGAATCATCTCGTATTCCGCCTGCTCTCCAAGAACCCAGTCAGCTGTTGGGCTGCGATGCGCTGCAGTGGCTCCCCTCGCTGTTTGTAAATGAGCGGACCCTCTGATACCAATTTGATCCCTCACACGTGCACGCCGATCGGCTTGGTATTGATTTTCCCGGCCGCTGTATCATTTTGTTCCAAAACCTGTTTGTGCGGCGTTGTGACTCCCTCAGCGCTCGAGTATCGCACACTGGCGATGAAAATAGGAAAAGAATTAGAACGTGGTCTATTTCCACGGAAATAGGCAAAATGTAACCGTCTCAAGAACTGAAGGAACTCGAAAACTTCACTGATAGATTCTACAACTAATTCGCTACAACTTTGGTCCTCTAACATCTTCTTTTAACGCCACTACAAGCCCTTGTTTTTCTGCTATAATAATTTTTCGTGTTCTCATACTTGCGACACTGAAATGACCATAACTTCCTCATTTTTCGGGGAAATTAAAATCTTATTTCACCGTTAGAAAGAGCATTAAATGTCCTGTCTCTCTAATGTTGAACCAACCAGTTCAATGTAGGACTGGGGGGTCGAAAGTAACCCCAAAAAATTGACTGATTTGTTGAAGCACTACTTTTTTGATCCGTTGTGGGTCTCAATAGCCGCCTTCGAATCTCTTTCCGGCGAGGAATTATCTTCCTCAGAACGAGAGCTTTTCAACGGTCTACTAGAAAAATTCTTGAAAAATAGACATAAGGGAGAAAATTGGGTTTGGATTGAAGAAACGTGATTTTTTCCCGCATAATCGACAGTTTTCACCACGAAAAACTAGTTTGTAACTGTTTGTAAAACATTGCTACCTTCCCAAGTTAAAACGTTCTAAACCCAAATCACGGTGAATATTAATAGAAACCGTAATTATTAAAAGAGTAAAAATAAGATGATTATAAATGATGATGATTATTATTATGTATTAGCAATCATTACAATATTTGTTGGTGTTTGTGACAAAATGTCAATTGTCACAGGAGGAGTAAAACTTACCAGAAGCCGATAGCAGCTAGAAGTTTTTCAGTCTTGTGATAGTCGTGAATACAGTACCTATTTCCATGAATTTATGCCAATTGAATTGTTACAGGAGGACTCGAACAGAGAACAAGCCAATTAATGTGCCTATTGTGAATACAAAGCCACGAAGCAAAGCCCGCTGAATTGTCACAGTAGGACTCACACTGGCTGGAGACTTTTGCCATGTAATAGTAGTGAATACAAATCCAGGCATTCATACCAAGGCGTCAAAGGACGTCAACCTCTCTAAGAAGAATCCGAATTGCTAAATGAAAAAAAAAGAAGTACTTATACTTTCATTCTAAATGTCACAAGTAACTAGCCAAGAGATGAGCTGACAAGCAGGATCCGTCATGAGAGCATTGTCTTTTGTAATCGATCTTGAATGATCTCAGAAACGGAACAGTCGGTTTCCCGTCGGCCAAAGTGTCACTTCCTAGTAACTCTTCATCCGTTTCTCGGGGCTGGAGGATTTTCGAGGATTTGCTGAATGGGTGCATTGGGCTGTGTGGATTAGAGAGTGCAATTTTTTGTTGATGCTAAACGAAACCTGGAGATCATATGCGACCTCGAGTAAGTCCGAATTTCTTACTATGGTTTTGTTTTTGACAAACCAGTCAGCATTAATGATTAGGCAGGATCCAATTTTCGATTTTTTAAAAGGTGGGGGTGACTTTAATTGTTCAAACCTCAAGTTTATGATTTTGATCATTTGAATTGTATAAAATGGTGGTAACATATTTTGAAATTGGAGATCTGTGTTATAGAGTAAGTCCACTGCGAAATGCATGTAGTAAGCAGGTGCATGCAAAATAAACGGCCTTGGTCCAGGGTTTACTGGATCAGGGGGAAAAGGTGGGAGGACTGACGGGAACTGATTTACAGACTCCCACCACTGCGACCTAAAGAGGTGCATAGCGGAATTCCAATTTTGGATAGCCCGAACCATATGACCCACCGACATTATCATGTTCTGATGAGCAATGAATACATGAGTTTTTTCGTGTGTATAGGTATTGCTGGGCTAATCAGCAAGAGATTCAGCATATTCATTCGGGTCTTTAAGATGACTAAGGATATTTCGAATGCCCGTCCCGAACTTCTACTTACAATCTTTTACTTGGTGCACCACTCATCACCTTTTTGAGAATAGCATTGCAGGTTGTCCTGAGCATCTTAGGCGCTCGATTGTTTAGAAAGGGCCGCAACGTCATCAGAATTTGAGCAACCTATTGGCTCATGGTGGGTGTAACATTGTTAAGAAAAAGAAAACGACGCAACTTAAGGATCGAACCTATTGATGATGAACTATGCTGAGCTGAATATCATTCACTTATCAGACCTATAACTCCAAACTATTTAGAATTTTTCAAGCTAGACCAACATACCTACCTCCCTTTTGAGCTATACCCCTAATATCCTTCCATACTCTTCCATTCGTACGCTACAATTCCTACCAATTGAACCTTAGTAGTCAACCCCACATGATTATATCCTACAAGTCCCAATCTGACAGGTATCGCTGAAACGGAGATTTGGCTTATTTCCGTCAGAGAATATTCATTTGCGATTCACACTCGTGTTTTCGATTTATGTTTACCATCAGGTCCTCATAGGGAGCGTAGGGGTGGTCGTTCAGAGCTTTGGGTGGTCTCATTCGATTCTATAATGGCAGAATTATTTTCAGTCGAAGAAAAAACCTTAGCTTCCTAATGAAAGTTTTCCAGCGTCTTGGAAATAGTAGACCCCAAATGACTGACAATATCCAGAGCTTAGGGGTAAACAACATTGAGGTGAGCCCGTATACCACATATCATCAAAATCGGTCGAAGGTTACTGAGGAAAAAGATAAGGCAAAATTTTAAAAATCAATTTTCGGATTCTGCGTAACTTCGAAGAGTAAAACAGTTATTCTTTAACAGAATTAACATTTTTTCGTTTTTGAATCGATTCCAATGCCTCATTCCATAAAATTAGAGAACAAACTGAAATTAAAATTGCCCGTGAATATTGACTTCCTACCAATGGGGGGTGCGCCTTGATTTTTTTTAGATTTTTAATCGAAAGTAGACTACATCCTGAGAATTTTGGCACCAACCGCGACCTTCTAGCGTGAGTAGATCTGTTTCTAAGATTTTTCAAAGTTTCGACCGTTTATGACGTCACGCGCCCCTCTCACCTGGGCGGGACTCCCTAGCCCACTGTGACGTCATTAACGGTCGAAACTTTGAAAATTCATAGGAAAAGATTTACGCACGCTAGAAGGTCGCGGTTGGTACCAAAATTCTCAGAATGAGGTCTACCTTAGATTAAAACGCTGCAAATTATTACACAATGGTTTATTATTTTTCTATATAGATCACTCGTCTACAAAATCACCAACCATCCAATATGAAGAAAAAAGAAAAAAAAGAAAAAAAAAATCAAAATCACCAACCATCGATCGCATTTCGGTCAGCTCTAATTTGAACGGAGATTAGGCCTCTTTTGCGATTCACACTCGTGTTTTGATTTTTTGATTTATATATATATATATTTCAATATAAACCCTTAAATTTTCGTAGGGAGCGAACGGTTTGTCCTACAGAGCTCCGCGTGGTCTTTAAAAATTCTAAAAATTCTATAGAATCTTAAATTGAAGGAAAAACAATACCTTTATATCAAAATTTTTTGAGTTAGGGCGTTTTCAAAATTTCAAAATTGATTTTGGAACCCTTAGAAGTGACCTACATCAACCAAAATCTTCGGGGCACAACTAGACCCCAATTGGAGCCTACATACCAGTTTTCATCAAAATCGGTCAATGCTAAGTGGCAAAAGTGCCGCGTACGGCGGACGGCGTACGGCGGACGGACGGCCAAATTTTTATTCGATTTTTGGATTCTACGTACCTTGAAACGTAAACCATCAAATTTTGAGGGGGTGTTAAAATTTTTTTTTTCTTGGTCGATTCCAAAGGTTCATTATTGAAAATAATAAACCAAAATAACAATAAACAGTTTTTCCTACCCAGGCGCACACTCCTATTGAACCTTAGAAGTCAACCCCACATGACTACATCCTACAAGTCCCAATCTTATAGGTGTCGCTGAAATTTATTGGTGAATTTTCCAAATTGAAATTTAAATAACGAATACTTCTTCAAATTGTAACATTCCCTGTTCAATCCCTATTTTTTTATTTATATTCCGTATTGTATTTTCTCTAGTTTAATACTTTTTGATTTGGAAAGGTAATACCTACACATTTTTATTCGTGTCCCTCAAGATCATGATAACTGACCATAACATCAAGCTAAAAATCCCAAAATTGTTCGACAATGTCAATATAAGAATAGAAAAAAGTGGTTGTTGGCCCTCTTTTATATCTATTTAATAAATGGAAAATGTTAGTTTAGATTTCAACTGAAATACGTCACCGTGGTAAGTAATCCTAATATTACAGATCCAACAAAACGACGGAACGACGGTACTGACGGAAAGACGACAAAGTGAAGCATATAAAATCGAATATTTTGAGTTGCCTCGACGTCGGATATCACAACAAACGTCCCCCCAGGAGTCAGTCATAACATGAAACCAAGAAGAACCCTCTCACAAGAACTCTGAGGAGTAACCGACGTCCGGCAGAATGTTTACTCTTGGAGATTTTTCAAGTTCCCTGCAAGTTGATACATCGACAAAAAAATTGCAAAACATCTTGCAGAAGCGTCTCTCTGTCACTCGGCCGACGATAATATCGTATTGTGTGATCCAACCGATCAAAACAGGCGACCATCGGGGTTGAAGATGTTTTCAGAAGCTTCCCCGCGCTGTTGCAGATCCTTTGTTATCCGCATCTACGGGATCAAAGGCACCACAGCGAGGGAAAAACTCAATAATAAACACATTTGCGAATTAGTTTTACTATCGTTGATCCAGGCAGCTGCTCGCGACACTATTTCTAGAAACATTTTTCCGAAGTTTCGAAGAGATCGTGTTTCTTCAACTGTAATTCATTCCTGACGAGTCAAAACATATCGGGCGGTCGTCGATAAGAAATAACGCTTCTCTTCAATAAAGGATGTGTACGTATATATTTCAACAGAAAAACAACTCACCCAACAAAGTGGTAAAAAATAGTTGAATAATAAAACTGACAGTACTTGAGAAGATGCAGCTGCTACTCGTAAGGAGAGAATATAAACTTTTTCCCTCGTTCATAAAATTTGCCTCCCTTTCCCGAAGTTTCCAAAACAATTGAAATTTAGAGTCCTCCTTTGATGAATGGTCCGATGAGTATACTTACTCCAAAATGATTTCGTCGGTGTTAAGACATGGCTGAGAAATATTTGTAGTACAGAGGTAATCGATTCGAAAAATAACTGGAAGATAGAAATCAACACAAATTCAGATGATATTGGAGGTCGGTCGATACGGAGTAGGAGACACGAAATTTTTATTTCTTGAATTTGAAACATGTACTCAACTAGGACTGGTTAAGCGGCGTTAAACCAAAGAGTCTTAAATACCGCAACATCTCCAAAACTCCCAATTGTGGGAAATCTCTGGATTTCGGCTATTTTGAGTTGCTTTCTGCTTCACTATTTATCCTTTCAACGCCATTCTTGAACCATTGTATTCCCTCTCATCACTCCCGATGAGACGAAGAAGATATCTTGTCATTGCTTTTTCTCAATATCCGCAAATCATGAAATTCCAGCAAGTTGCAGTCCTCTTCGGTCGACTATTTTCTGTTACACAGTACAGCTTTTCTTAGATGAATAATCATTCAATTAGAATGCCTAGCACCTTCAAATCAATATAAATCTCAAAATTGGAACAGAATTGAGATGCGACGGTATTTCACGACGAGTGCGATTTGTCCGTCAACCGAAATCGCCAGCGTTTCCGCGGTCTACTTAGAGTGAAGAAGGCTTCGGATTCGGTAGCAGCGTCTTCCGTGAATGCTATAGAAGAAAATTCAAACATTAACGGGTCTGCTATGAGATTTTTTTAATGAGAACCCGAAACACCCCTCACCTTCCAAAAGATGTTCGCAAGGTCGTTGGAAAAGGGATCTTCCAAAAACGTTTGCCGGATTAGCAAAGAAGATGTTGATTATTCGTTGAGAGAAGGTTATTAGAGGAGATTATCAAACATACTCGTATTGTTGAGTAATGCATGCACTCCAGGGGACGTCCCATTGGATAAGATGAGAGTATCGACCCACGCAAAATAACGGGACTGGGGTCATCCAGAAAAACGCTGATGTTGTTATCAGTAGTTTAGTTTTGTTTCCAAAATTTGATTGTTGCCTGTTGCTTATTTATACGCCCAAAATGTTTAAATCCATTGTTTTTGTTATTGTTGAGAGCCTGATGCTATTTATTTTGAAAGGTGAGACTTGTGGCTGCTATTTTGCACTTCTGTTAACACATTCCTGTTTGTGTTAAATATGTTTTTGTTAATTTTGAAAATTTGATATTATTTCAAGTACTTAAAGGCACTTTGGGACATTATAGAATATGAGTGATGTTGTAGTAGTTGTGACTATAGAGTTTGTGATTTTATGATTACAGAGTTGTGTAGAAGGGGATACGCTTTTGTTTTCAATTTTAATGATGAAATTTGGTTTTTGTGGTTATTATAGTTTTAACTTGTACAAGCTGAAACAGAATCGAATAGAGAGTTGGTGGGTGCTCTCTCCTCACATATAACTGCTTTTGAGTGAGTTAATTGTTTGTTCTTGTTTAGTATCCGGTTTTTGATTTATTGTTAACAAAATTGTATGCCTGTAGGTGAATTTGCTTGAACTTGTTTTGACTAGTGTGTTTGAGTCCGGATTCTGTTGCCTGAGTTTGCTCATTGTATTTTTTCAGGCCCTGATGTCGGAAATACGATTTCCAAAAGCTAGGCGATAACTGCGTTTTTCTGGATGACCCCAGTCCCGATATTTGTCAATTCATCCATTGGATAAGCATAAGGTCAATTTAAACCAGTTGGTGAGCGATAAAACACGCAATTTTATTTACGCTCCTCCTGCAAAAAACTGTTTCATTCAATGTACGTAATTTCGTTAGTATCTTGAGTTGGAAACCCCTTTCACCGTAAGCCGCCATAACATTTCTATTAACACGTTCAGACCGGCTGCTTCCACCCTGGATCCACGCGAAACCTTCGCCTGGTACGGCTGCTTCCACGGTGGATCCATGAACTCACGATTCGGTGGATCCATGAACTCATGATTCGGTGGATCCATGAACATTTTTCGAAACGCTCTGGATAGTTCATTATCCCCCCAACAGGGCTCTTTTTGGTCTCAATCGCTTCGGAATGAACCCACCTTACCGTCCCAACCTTTCGGTTTCGGATATCAGAGCATGTTATCACGCAAAAATGCCGGCTTCTCATCAGTGCGACTGTTTTGCTGTGAAGTTCCAGAATTTTCCTAGGTCCTGGGGACAATCTGGGTTTTGAGCCCCGGTCTGAAGGTGTTAAAATAGTGCTTAAACTTGAGCCACACGGCGGCCGAAAAAAATCATTTGAGAAGTAAAATATCCATTAAAGTATGCGTAGAATCAGAATTTGAAATAAAAATGAGGGTTCCTATTTGAAAAACAACGTGTGTAAAAAATTAGGGGGTTACCGCATGAACTTTTTCTTTAACTCCTCAAATAACGGAGATAATGGATATTATCCAGTCCGTCCTATATTGAACACTCTGTTTATTTTTAATACAAATGAAAAAGTTGTGAAATTCTGTTTTAAAATGCTCAAAAAAGAATTTTAGAGAAAAAACATTTCAAAATGTTACATGCTAACATGCTAATAGTTCACGGGGACGGCGAAGGGGTGAACTGGCTAGTTTTCCGCGCGCAGGGCACATCTTCCAGCAATGAACCAAGAGCTGAGTTGAAAATGTGAGTCGAGGGCTCCCCCAGGATTCGTTATTTTGAAGCAGGTTGTAAGGGGTGGTAATCCAATGATTCATCAGAAACATAAGACATATTGGGTTATTATTTTCAATAATGAACCTTTGGAATCGACCAAGAAAAAAAAATGTTTAACACCCCCTCAAAATTTGATGGTTTACGTTTCAAGGAACGTAGAATCCAAAAATCGAATAAAAATTTGGCCGTCCGTCCGCCTTACTTTCCCCACTTAGCATTGACCGATTTTGATGAAATTCGGTATGTAGGCTCCATTTGGGGTCTAGTTGTGCCCCGAAGATTTTGGTTGATGTACGTTAAATCTAAGGGTTCCAAAATGAATTTTGAAATTTTGAAAACGCGCTAACTCAAAAAATTTCTATATAAAGGTATTGTTTTTCCTTCAATTTAGGACAAACAGTTCGCTCGCTACGAGAATTGAAGGGTTTTACGTACGATAAATCATAAGATAAATCATAAGATACAACCCTATGCAGGCTATGTGGTGAGGCTGAAGAAAAGGCCTCCCACATAATTTTTGATTGCCAAGCTCTATCAACCTGCAGGTTCCAACTCTTTGGGTCACCCACACGCATGGAGGCATTCCCCTGCACTAATCTAGCCAAACCACTACTGGCCCTTACTAAAGGGCTGGGACTGTTTGACTAGACAATAGAATCTGCGGAGAAGCACAATAAGCCACCAGGCTTCAGTGCTTTTGGGCTCCCCTCACCCTGATCCGCAGATTCAGGTACAATCTACAATCTAAGTACGATAAATCAGAAACACGAGTGTGAATCGCAAAAGAGGCCTAATCTCCGTTCAAATGTTAGCTGACCGAAATGCGATCGATGTTTTTCTTTATGTTGGATGGTTGGAGGCTTTGCAGACGAGTGATCTATATAGAGAAAAAAAACCATTGTGTAATAATTTGCAGCGTTTTTTTTTGTAACCACGACTTTCGAAAAGGGCGGAAAATTTTATGAACGAGGGAAAAAGTTGCTAGTAGTGTTCTCTCCTTACGAGTAGCAGCTGCATCTTCTCAAGTACTGCCAGTTTTATTTTTCAGCTATTTTTGACCATTTTGTCGGAAGTTATTTTAGTGAATTTCAAAGAAAATTAACGTAATTAGATTAACGTAATCTTTTTCCAAGCCAAATGAATCTTAATCCAAAACAAAAGAATCTTTTTCCAAACCAAATTAAACTTTGTCCAAATCAAATGAATGGTTTCGCAAAAATTAGTGCAAATTTTGCGAATATTGCAGGCGTTGTAGAAAAACGTGAGACGTTTTTAGCTGTAGAATATGATAGAATCTCCTGTCCTATGTCTTTGGAGGCTCCCAAAGTTGAGGCTAATGAGTATTCCTTCTTAATGTCATTTCTCTCTAATCTCCTACTGATTTTTCCTTGAAAATTTACACGAATTTTAATTGAATTTCCAAGATGATGTTCTGATGAAATACTTTTTGAGATAAAGCACTTTACGGAAATATATTGCTAAGTTGTGGAAAAGGATTAATTCGATTTGGACAAAGTTTAATTAGGTTTGGAAAAAGTTTAATTAGGTTTGGAGAAGATTAATTTGTTTTGTAAAAGGAATTAATTTGACTTGGAAAAGCTATTTATCTGACACTAATTGTTTCGCAAAAATTTCAAGTTTTCGCCAAAATAACAAACGAATGAACAAGTTCGTCAGCGTTCACAAAATAGGCCAAGAAAGTGTTTTCAGGGTTTTTTGTGGATATTACCATCACAATCATAGTAATTAGAGGTATATTGCTATACAGCGAAAAATTTCTTATAGACGTACAATTTCAGAAATTAAAAATTGTTAACAATTTATATAAATAATGAAAACAAAAATTCAATAGCCAAGTGGGTACTCGATGAGTTCAAGATGACGAGGAGAGTATTTTTTGAGGGTTTTTAAAAATGTTTAAACAAGGGGTTGTATAATTTGACGATTCGCGCTTTAGCCACTCGTAAAGCTGACTACTCTCTCATATCGCTAATATTTCAATTTCTTAACCATAGCTTTAAAGATTAAAAAAAAATCAATCATTAACTCATGCAGCATGAGTGGAATTTTCTGTTGAAATATATACGTACACATCCTTTATTGAAGAGAAGCGTTATTTCTTATCGACGACCGCCCGATATGTTTTGACTCGTCAGGAATGAATTACAGTTGAAGAAACACGATCTCTTCGAAACTTCGGAAAAATGTTTCTAGAAATAGTGTCGCGAGCAGCTGCCTGGATCAACGATAGTAAAACTAATTCGCAAATGTGTTTATCATTGAGTTTTTCCCTCGCTGTGGTGCCTTTGATCCCGTAGATGCGGATAACAAAGGATCTGCAACAGCGCGGGGAAGCTTCTGAAAACATCTTCAACCCCGATGGTCGCCTGTTTTGATCGGTTGGATCACACAATACGATATTATCGTCGGCCGAGTGACAGAGAGACGCTTCTGCAAGTTGTTTTGCAATTTTTTTGTCGATGTATCAACTTGCAGGGAACTTGAAAAATCTCCAAGAGTAAACATTCTGCCGGACGTCGGTTACTCCTCAGAGTTCTTGTGAGAGGGTTCTTCTTGGTTTCATGTTATGACTGACTCCTGGGGAGCCGTTTGTTGTGATATCCGACGTCGAGGCAACTCAAAATATTCGATTTTATATGCTTCACTTTGTCGTTTTTCCGTCAGTATTTTGTTGGATCTGTAATATCAGGAGTACCTACCTCGGTGTTCAGGGGACTTTCCCGAAGAACCAAGTTTGTGTATACAAGACACAGTAGTGACATATAGCAGCGAATCCTGGGTCCTGACAACCATAAACGATCGTTTGCTCAACTGCTGGGAGCGGAAGATTCTCCGAAAGGTATTTGGGCCAGTGTACGAGGATGGGCAACGGCGAATCAGGAAAAATGAGGAGTTGAGAAGGCTATGTCCGCAACCAGACTTGGTAGCATACATTAGACGTGGAAGACTACGATGGCTCGGTCATGTGGAGAAAATGCCTCCAGAGCGATGTCCTCGTAGATCAACGAATGAGACACCTGGGGGAAGAAGGCAGAGAGGGAGACGTAGGAAGCGTTGGCGCGACGACCAGGAGGAGGATCTTTCTAGGCTTGGTGTGAGAAGATGGAGAGGCCATGGATCGGAAGGAGTGGTCGTCTGTTGCGGAAATGGCCCTGGTTCTTCAAGGACCGTAGTGCCAAAAAAACTCAATAGCTGGGCATACACGAGCGGGATTTCCGACGGTTTGACGGTTTATTTAGGAAAACTGCAGGTTTGGAATCTACGTTAGTGGATGAGAAAACTCGCAGTCCAAAACTGACGGTTCAAGTTTAACAGTTTTTTCGAAAAACCTGCAGTTCAAATTTGTAAGTCAGTGGAGGGAAAAAACCGCAGTTCGAAACTGACGGTTCACTGCTGGCCTCGTCCATCCTCAAACCTGGCATACACGAACATTCCAATCCAGCGGTTGGGTACCTGGTAAGGACTGAGTTTTTGTCACTCATGGTACCGATTAGGGATGGGTATCGATACTCGATATTTCAAAATATCGATACTTTCGTATCAATACTCGATATTTTAGTATCGATACTTCAGATCCGATATTTTTGGATATCGATACTTTGGATCCGATATTTCTAAATATCGAATATCGATACATTTTTTGCGGAAAATTAAACATAATGGCAAAAAAATGAAGAAGATAGAGAGGCTTTTGGATCATTACTCTTTGGTTGCACAAATAACGTTTATATAAGGAGAAAATCACTCTTATTGGACTCTTGACAGTGAAAAATGAATAAAACTTGTTGACGAAATTACTTTTCTTGGGAATATTGGACATGTGTGACACTAACAAAGTATCGATACTCGATATTTTAAAATATCGATACTCAAGCCCAACGATACTTGGGATATCGATACTCGGATACGATACAGTATCGATACAAAATATCGATACTTTTATAACGATACCCATCCCTAGTACCCATAAGTTGATACTCAGTTCCACAGTCCTGGTACAGCTGTACCGACCAACCTCTAGTCAGTGTGGCTATTAGTTCTTGTAGTCTTCACGTTCTTCAGCTTGAAGTTCCTTCACGAGACTCATATGGCTATGGGCATTTCTTCGGGAAATCCATTCCTTCTCCCACTTTTTGTGATCCTTTTTACGAGATACTAATACGCTCAAAGCGTACATGCCACCTGCAGCAGCTACGATTTTTTTAGTCCTTTCTTCCATCTCCGACGAGGGTATAGTAGGTACACTGAGAAAAAACCTCTACTTCTGGCCTCTGGACTGTCCAACACGCTGGACACTCCAAAACCGACGGTTTTCCGCCGAAAAAAACTGTGACTTCTCCACTAACGAACGGTTAAGGACGTAAGGACGAGTTCCCCAACTTTTGAAACTCTACGTCAGTGGAGTACAACGGTTCAGAAACCGAGGGTCTGGACTGTCAGTAAAGACCGCAGTTTTAAAGCGGTGGATCAAAACTGCCATCGACCACTAACGGACAGGTCGGATTTTTGATGAAATCCGCGCGCCTGGACTGTCAGAAAAAACGACGGTTTTGGAACGACGTTCCAAAACCGCTGGATTGGACTGTTCGTGTATGCCAGGCTAATATAGTGACGTATTTCAGTTGAAATCAAAAGTAACATTTTCCATTTATTAAATAGGTATAAAAGAGGGCAAATAACCACTTTTTTCCATTTTTAGGACGTCCCACAGTAAGACTTGGCGTCCTTATGCGATCGATCTGTGGTAAAGTTGGACAATACACAACAGAAAAAAAATAACCACACAATAATCCGTTTTAGACCTATCTGAATCCAAATCCAGGAAAAAACCATAGGTGTATGTGTGTGTGTGTGTGTGTGTGTGTGTGTGTGTGTGTGTGTGTGTGTGTGTGTGTGTAGGTGTGTGTGACAAAATTTGTTATCGTCCACCCAGCCCTTAGTTCTCAACCGATTTTCGCGGAAAACTATCTAGATGAGCACTAAGTCCAGGCATACTCTTATAAACTCTGTCCTACCGATTTGCGTTTCTTTTTTTGTTCGACTCAGAAATCTTCCAAATTGCACATTATTTCACCAGAGTATCAAAATTTGCAAGGGGAGGGGGCGAGTGGGGGGATAATATTCACAAAATATCCGACTTTTCAATATTTCGGTGGCTTTCTAGCTTACTAATTGTACCCAAGCTTTGATATTGAGGAAAAATTTTCATTATACCTCCGGATTTTCATGAATTATTCTCTGTACCACCATGGAAGTAATAGTGGTGCCACCATGGTGCCAGGGCACCGTAAACTGCATATTTCGTGGGTTTTTTTTGTGTGTTTCACCTTGAATACGGAAATGAACCTCTACGGACTGCCTACTAAAAAACGCTGCAAATTATTACACAATGGTTTATTATTTTTCTATAGATCACTCGTCTGCAAAGCCACCAACCACCCAACATGAAGAAAAACATCGATCGTATTTCGGTCAGCTATAATTTGAAAGGAGATTAGACCTCTTTTGCGATTCACACTCGTGTTTCTGATTTATCGTACGTAAAACACTTAAATTCTCGTAGCGAGCGAACGGTTTGTCCTACAGAGCTCCGCGTGGTCTCAAAAAATTCTAAAAATTCTATAGAATCTTAAATCGAAGGAAAAACAATACCTTTATATCAAAATTTTTTGAGTTAGGGCGTTTTCAAAATTTCAAAATTCATTTTTGAACCCCTAGAAGTGACTTACATCAACCAAAATCTTCGGGGCACAACTAGACCCTAAATGGAGCCTACTTACCAAATTTCATCAAAATCGGTCAATGCTAAGTGGGGAAAGTGTGGTGTACGGTGGACGGACGGCCAAATTTTTATCAGATTTTTGGATTCTACGTACCTTGAAACGTAAACCAACAAATTTTGAGGGGGGGGGGGGGGGGTTAAAAAAATGTTTTCTTGGTCGATTCCAAAGGTTCATTATTGAAAAAATAAACCAAAGTAGACAGACATACAGACAATGAGGCAGGTGAAACTAAACTATTGAAGTCGGTCAATAAAAAAGCTTGTAAAAAGGGAGTCTCAGTCGATCGCCGTTCGTTCCTCATTCTGTGTTAGTATTTCCCTAAATAGCAGGGGCTCAAACTTTAAAATTTGTACCTAAATTTGAAATTTTCGCGAATTTTCTAAATTTATTAGTGCAACAGTCTAGAGAATTTAGATAATCCGTGAACATTTCAAAATTTAGTATAACTTTTAAAGTTTGAGCCCCTTCTATTAAGAGAAATACTAACCCGGAATGAGGAACGAAGGGCGACGGACTGAGGAGACCCTCAGTGAGTTTTGAGCGCCTCGGACCCTTCGGGGCCGCTGAGGGCCGCTACGGACGTGAGCGCGGTGAGTCGACCTTGCGGGAGTCTGGTGGGCAAATGTGGACGTCGCCAGAAAAACACGGACGGTTCGAGGCGACACCCACCGACGCGTGACCCTCCGAGGGGGGGCGCCGGAGCGCTCCGAGGCGGCCCGCCTCCCTCAAGACTGTCTCAAATCCAATTTTGTTCGACATTAACAAATTTTCTTTGGTGGAAGGGCCGGGTAGTCGATACGGGGCTAGGCCTGCGCGGCTGGTGGAGCGCGCAAGCGCGTTTCCCGTCTTTCTTCATCATTCGTTGAGCTGACGTCGTTAAAGGCAGAAGGGGACGAGACGGGGGAGCGGTTCTTGCATCAAATTACCCGCCTCGCGTCCCCAACTAAACACGACGCTCCTCGCCGGGACAACCGCAGCTCCTCAACGCCTCTCCACACTACTTCCCTCACCCATCCATATCGATACCACGAAGGCGCTTCGTCCAAAACGGAGTTTTAAGAAAAATTCAAAATAAGTTTCCACGCAATTCCTAAAATAAAGGCTTATTTTACTGAGCCTTTAAATTCTTCGAGAAATTGTCAAGCTATAATATAATCTCGGTCAACGATAGTTTTGTCGAATTTGAGTTTTTCTGAAATTAAAAACGCTGCAAATTATTACACGGTTTGTTATTTTTAGGACTTCCCACAGTAAGACTTGGGCGTCTTTGTGCGATTGATCTGGGGTAAAGGAGGACAACACTCAACAAAAAAAGGCAGAGGCCCTCATATGCTATCTACTTACTACATGGAACATGTTTTAGCCAAATTCAGTGCAGAACCTTTAGTCGTAGGTAGATATAGTACAAAAGTTATATTATCCCTAGCAACATAATCTAAAATGCATTAAGAAAAACAGAGATAACTATTTTCTGAAAGGCATAAACATGGAGTTTCAACATTACCAGGTCGCTACCTTGACATCAGCTCTCCTGGTGACACGTAAACTAACAAATTTTGAAGGGGGGGGGGGGGGGGGGGGGGGTAACTTTTTTTTTGGTCGATTCCAAAAGTTCATGACTAAAAATAATGAACCCCAAAAAAAATGTGGAAGATCGATGTAGCGCCTTTGTGCTTCAAGGTATCGTTAAAGCACAAAGGCGCACAAATTCCACATTTCTTTTTTTTTTTTTTTTTTTTTTCAATAATGAACTTATGGAATCGACTAAGAAAAAAATTTGTTGGTTTACATTTCAAGGTACGTAGAATCCAAAAATCGAATACAATTTTGCCGTCCGCTAGCAGTGTTGATGTATCTTGAGGAGAGATGGCCGCGAGCATTCGCTAGCATTCATGGAGTCGTGAGTTCGGCTCGGCTGGGCTCGTAGTGTTGATGTATCTCGAGGAGAGATGGCCGCGAGCATTCGCTAACATTCATGGATTCGTGAGTTCGGCTCGGCTGAGCTCGTAGTGTTGATGTATCTCGAGGAGAGATGGCCGCGAGCATTCGCTAACATTCATGGATTCGTGAGTTCGGCTCGGCTGGGCTCGTAGTGTTGATGTATCTCGAGGAGAGATGGCCGCGAGCATTCGCTAACATTCATGGATTCGTGAGTTCGGCTCGGCTGGGCTCGTAGTGTTGATGTATCTCGAGGAGAGATGGCCGCGAGCATTCGCTAACATTCATGGATTCGTGAGTTCGGCTCGGCTGAGCTCGTAGTGTTGATGTATCTCGAGGAGAGATGGCCGCGAGCATTCGCTAACATTCATGGATTCGTGAGTTCGGCTCGGCTGGGCTCGTAGTGTTGATGTATCTTGAGGAGAGATGGTCGCGAGCATTCTCTAACATTCATGGATTCGTGAGTTCGGCTCGGCTGGGCTCGTAGTGTTGATGTATCTCGAGGAGAGGTGGCCGCGAGCATTCGCTAACATTCATGGATTCGTGAGTTCGGCTCGGCTGGGCTCGTAGTGTTGATGTATCTCGAGGAGAGATGGCCGCGAGCATTCGCTAACAATCATGGATTCGTGAGTTCGGCTCGGCTGGGCTCGTAGTGTTGATGTATCTCGAGGAGAGATGGCCGCGAGCATTCGCTAACAATCATGGATTCGTGAGTTCGGCTCGGCTGGGCTCGTAGTGTTGATGTATCTCGAGGAGAGGTGGCCGCGAGCATTCGCTAACATTCATGGATTCGTGAGTTCGGCTCGGCTGAGCTCGTAGTGTTGATGTATCTCGAGGAGAGATGGCCGCGAGCATTCGCTAACATTCATGGATTCGTGAGTTCGGCTCGGCTGGGCTCGTAGTGTTGATGTATCTTGAGGAGAGATGGTCGCGAGCATTCTCTAACATTCATGGATTCGTGAGTTCGGCTCGGCTGGGCTCGTAGTGTTGATGTATCTCGAGGAGAGGTGGCCGCGAGCATTCGCTAACATTCATGGATTCGTGAGTTCGGCTCGGCTGGGCTCGTAGTGTTGATGTATCTCGAGGAGAGATGGCCGCGAGCATTCGCTAACAATCATGGATTCGTGAGTTCGGCTCGGCTGGGCTCGCAGTGTTGATGCAATTTGAGGAGAAACGGCCGCGATGATTCGTGAGTACTGAGCGAGCATTGTTGAATTCGTGCGTCAGAGTTCTCCTCCCGGAACGGGACTTGCTGGTGGGGGACCGCTCTTCCAGTCACCTCCTCCCCGCCACGCGAGGCCACTCGTTCGTGGATCAACTAGTATTAACCCTCTCGTCCGCTGAGAGCAGAAAGCTGCGAAAATTTGAGAAATCGGTTCGTCAGAATTCGGCCGAACACGCACGAACGAAGATGTGGAATCGTGACTTGTAAGAAGTTAATTTTGCTTGTGGAAGAAGAAAATACTTGTCTGCGGGAACAACGGGAAAGCAATATCGCAAGGGGAATTTCATTTTTCTGTTTAGTTTCATTATTTTCAATAATGAACCTTCGAAATCAAGGAACATGAAAAGTCTGCGAAGTGGGTGTGGCACATAGCGTATCCATAACCTGTTTGTAGGTATAGATGATCCAACACTGGTAACCCGACATGTAACCCCCCCCCCCCCCTTGTTTGATGGTTTACGTTTCAAGGTACGTAGAATTCAAAAATGGAATAAAAAATTTTCCCTCCGTACGCGGCGCTTCTCCAAGTTACCATGGAGTGATTTTTTTAAATGAAATTTGGTACGTCTCAAAGAGGGGCGAAAACGCAAAATACCGCTTAAAAGTAGAATTATTGAAAGTCGAGGTCCAAGTGATGACAGAAAATGGTTCGTTTGCCGTCGAAGCCTAAATCTGTTGGAAGTTTCATTTTCCTCGATAATTCGCTAAAAGACAATACCTTCTAGATTCGCTAACCGGATGACAGATATACAATGACTCAAAATAATATAAAGTTTCAATATTTACGATGTTGGATGCAGTAATTTGAACTTCAGAGCGCCTCACCTGTAAAAAAAAAAAAAAAATGGATTAGTAACATTCAATTATTTAATAGAAATGAATGCAAGTTTTTGTTTAGTTCATCACTGACTGTGGTTGACTCTGGCCAGTAAATAACCACGAATAGCCAGTATTTTACATTTGAAGAGACAAACGTGACAGGGAAATGTAGCTTATAGGTAGCTTCTTCGTACACAACATGAACGTCTAAATCATGCATATCTGCGGAATCCTAACTGGAGGGGCTGTAGCACTTATCTGAGGTGAAGACGGTAATGCAAACCCAAAAAAAGCAGCATAATATTACCCAACGGTTCATTATTTTTTATTTTTCTATATAGATCACTCGTCTGCAAAGCCACCAACCATCCAACTTGAAGAAAAACATCGATCGTATTTAGGTCAGCTAACATTTGAATGGAGATTAGGCCTCTTTTGCGATTCACACTCGTGTTTCTGATTTATCGTGAGTCCAACCCTTAAATTCTCGTAGGCAACGAACGGTTTGTCCTGAAGGGCTCCGCGTGGTCTCGAAAAATTCTAAAGAATCTTAAATTGAAGGAAAAACAATACCTTTATATCAAAATTTTTTGAGTTAGGGCGTTTTCAAAATTTCAAAATTGATTTTGGAACCCTTAGAAGTGACCTACATCAACCAAAATCTTCGGGGCACAACTAGACCCCAAATGGAGCCTACATACCAAATTTCATCAAAATCGGTCAATGCTAAGTGGGGAAAGCCACCCGACGTAGGCACTCCGTACGCGGACGGACAAATTTTTATTCGATTTTTGGATTCTACGTACCTTGAAACGTAACCATCAAATTTTGAGGGAGTGTTAAAAAAAAATTTTTTTTTTGGTCGATTCCAAAGGTTCATTATTGAAAATAATAAACCAAAAGCCAACAATATTTTAAACTGATTAAAAAAACCTTCTTATTAAAAGTTTTCGAGCTAGGGTGTTTTGAAAATTTCAACCCCTATTTTGTATCCCATAAGAGTGGCTGAATTTGAAAACATCGCTCGTTCATTCACGCTGCAGGAATGACATTTTTTCAATATTTTGAAATTTCATTGAATTTTCCGAATATAACGAGACTATCTAGAGTTCGGCAGGACCAACCGTTCGCTTCCAACAGGGCTCGAGTTGGACGAAAAATGAATCAGAAACACGAGAGTGAATTGTAAATGAATTTCACTGAATATAATATACCAAATCTCTGTTAGAATTTGAGCTGATTACCTGCGATTTTTATGTAATTTCTTCAATACTAACGAAGTTTACTCATTTGTGCTTCCTTAGCAACCGATAATCAGTTTTCGCACCCACAATTCTTAGATAAGGATGCTATCGCAGGTGATTTGTACAGAAAAATAATGAATCTTCGTCTAATAATAAGTTTTGGTTTATTATTTTCAATATTGAACCTTTGGAATCGACCAAGAAAAAAAATTTTTAATACCCCCTCAAAAATTGATGGTTTACGTTTCAAGGTACTAGTACTAAATAAAAATTTGGCCGTCCGTCCGCCGTACGCGGCACGTTTGCCACTTAGCATTGACCGATTTTGATGAAATTTGGTTTGTAGGCTCCATTTGGGGTCTAGCTGTGCCCCGAAGATTTTGGTTGATGTAGGTCAGTTCCAAGGGTTCAAAAATGAATTTTGAAATTTTGAAAACGCCCTAACTCAAGAAATTTCGAAGAGCCGCTCGGAGGATCTTGATGGTCCAAAAGAAAATTTGGAAAAGTAATAGCCTGCCCGTTCGCCTCACTTGCTCATTCGAGTGGGTGTTTGAATCACTGATCAGTTTTACTGTGGTCTTGAGGGGGTCTCGTTAATTGTAGTCTCAGCAGCAGGATTCATATATTCTCTGGAAACCCCACGGGTAAAAATCAATTCTGACCCCAGAGTATCTAATTGAAGAAGGTAATGAGCACAGTGCGAAAATTCCCATCACAATCAGCCTATAAAATTCTTCTCAAATGAGCACAATGGGTGGGATAGTATTATTAATTTTTTTCTGAATAATCAAATAAGAGTCGCGGAGTTTCGAGTGTTTTTATGTATAAAAACAACCTTTTGAAGATGAAATTCAACAACAGGTACTCAAAGGAGGGAAATCGAGGAAAGATCGCACAAAATGTTATTTTCAGCTCTCACGATATCCTATAAACAATATTCTGATCGAAAACTTTTATATGGCGTCATTTATAACGTGTAATTTCAAAGTGAATGTACGAGTAGTTTGTACTTCTGGAACTTTTTGGTGCACTGAAGTTGGAGAGGAACGAAAATGAGTGATAAACATGTTTCTCAGAGATTTCAGCTCATTTGAAAGCGATTTCAATTTAGTTATCGTGGCCCCAAAACCCAAATACCAAGTGGGGAGGGCAGCAACTCACACGATCTGCTAGAATACGAAGGGGAAGTGAAATTGATATCAAATTAATCTTCACGATCGTGTTGGAAGTTTTGAAAATTTATGAACGCCAACCCTCACAATCCCTTAAAATTTCATCGAAATCGGGATGAGAATCTAGAAGTTATGGCTGTGGCAAGGATTTCATGACAGACAGACAGACATGGAGCCAAAATTGTTCAGAAAGGTCTGAAAAGAAGAACGCCTGTGAGCATTTTGATTTTGGAGAACAGCTTTTTTCCGAAGCAAAATAAACACATACATATCCGTTTTAGACCTTTCTGAATCCAAAGGTTTGTGTCTCTGTGTATGTATGTATGTGTGTGACAAAATGAATGTATATGACAAGCCCGGGCCATTTCGGTTTCCAACCGCTTTGCGAGGTTCATTTTGGTTTATTATTTTCAATAATGATCCTTTGGAATCGACCAAGAAAAAAAAGGTTTAAACCCCCCCCCCCCCTCAAAAATGTTGTTGTTACGTTTCAAGGTACGTAGAATCCAAAAATCGAAAAAACATTTGGTCCGCCGTACGCGGCACATTCCCCACTTAGCACTGACCGATTTTGATGAAATTCGGCGGATATTCTCCCTAATAGGGTTGGATATATCCATGCAGGGCAGCGGTGGTCTTCCCTGGCTTTTGCGGATGATGTTGTACTGATTGCCACATCTAGAGCTGGGATAGTGGCTCAGATTGTAGCATTCAATAATGCCTTGAGGTCGGTGGGGCTAAATCTCAACGTCAGAAAATCCATCTATCTGCCTTTGATGCCAAGAGGGCGTCGACTCGTGGTCCCAGCTGAAAGGCCTTCTATTGATGTTGATGGCCAGTGCCTGAGGGCAGCGCCACACAATGTTCGATGGATATACCTGGGAGTATCCTTTGGTACCCAGGGTATATGTCGTAACATGCCAATGAAAATGACTGCAATCCTTGAGAAAATTGATAGGGCACCACTGAAGCCTCTGCAGAAATTAGTAATGTTACGAGACCACGGCATACCCTCACTAACTCACCAATTAGTGCTGGGAAGTACCACGCTCTTAACTCTAAAATAGATGGATATATCTGTGAGGAGATATGTGAGAAAATGGTTGCGCCTGCCATTTGACTCTGCTAATGCATACATCCATGGACCCGTGGGTGATGGTGGTCTTGGAGTCATGGAATTGCTCAGCCAAATACCAGCCATAAGAGCTAATAGGGTAGGGGCGGCAAACACACAACTCTTTGAAGGAGGGACGAGTCTCCAACAACAAAATGGGACATCAAGAATCGACCGTCGAATTGTCAGGGCACAACGTCTCCATCAAACTACAGATGGGGCTGAACTGGTAAAATCACGCGATAACAGAGCTAGCACGGCATGGATCAGGAACCCTTCAGCAAAACTATGGGGATGGAGGTCGTTGGGTATGGTGAAAGTCCATTCTGGTTCTCTGCCAACAGGAGTGAGGAGGACAAGAGGCAGGCGTACCGGCATCAGCCATCTATGCCGAATGGGATGTCAAACACCCGAAACAGCCTCGCATGTGCTCCAGATTTGCCCAGCCGTGGTAAGACCCAGGTGTGCCCGTCACAATTCTGCCCTCAACCTACTGGAAGCCTACGCTCGCCGTAAAGGATGGCCAGTATGGCTAGAGCCACACTTTAACCTGGAACAGCGAGGTTATCGTCCAGACCTCTTGGTGGTAACACCAAAAGGAGCCTTCATTATTGATGTCTCAGTGGTCTCTGGCTCCGGCCAGAGATCACTCGCAGACATCAATGCTTCCAAAATTCAAAAATATGAAGTTGACTCATTACTAGATGCTGCAGCAGCACTTGCAAACATTCAGCGAAACCAACTGAAGGTGATTGGAGCAACGATCACCTGGAGAGGGATATGGCATGGCAAGTCAGCCAAGGATCTGATTCGGGCTGGTTATCCACTGTTTATCCTGGAGTGGATGACCACCCGAGTCCTAACAGGAGGATCATTCATCTGGTCTAAATTCAGGGCTACGGCCACACGACGGCGTGCCACGGCTCGAGCAAGTGGGCCCCGTGGGACTTGGAGCTGAACTCGAAACCCATGGGGAGGAGAAGCGTCGACTGATGGCATAGCCAGAAGAGACACAATCCTCCCTCCATCATTTTTGGGATAAGGTGATACAACCTTGTCCCTCACCCCAATGTCCGGGGTCGGATCTCGGACCCTGATAACAAGCAGCCAGATGGACATGACTGCTGAGTGCTGAAAGTGCTGATACAATACTGTGATGTGATTATTTATGTACAATACCATCAATTGTAGCGGTGAAGTATTTTTTCCAAATATAAATTGTTAATGGTATGTAGACTCCATTTGGGGTCTAGTTGTGCCCCGAAGATTTTGGTTGATGTAGGTCACTTCTAAGGGTTTAAACGCCCTAACTCAAAAAATTTGTATATAAAGGTATTGTTTTTTCCATCAATTAAAGTTACCTAGTATTGAATTTTTAAAATTTTTTGAGACCACGCGGAGCCCTGTAGGACAAACCGTTCGCTCCCTACGAGAACTTAAGGGTTTGACTTACGATAAATCAGAAACACGAGTGTGAATCGCAAAAGAGGCCTAATCCCCATTAAAATGTTAGCTGACCTAAATACGATCGACGTTTTTCTTCAAGTTGGTTGGTGGTAACAATGGCAAAGCCTTGTTCTTTGCAGACGAGTGACCTATGTAGAAAAATAATGAACCTTTGTGAAACAATTTGCAGCGTTTTCTTTCTAAAATCATTTGTTTTATATACATATAGGGATATAATCATATTTATGTGTAGATCCAGACAGAAACTCGTGTAAAATTAATTCAGGGTGAGGAGGAGAACGGATTGAATGATGATTCTTTGGGGATCTATTAATAACTATTTTATTCGGTAATGATGGGAGAAGGGAGCGGAGTGGGAACGGGGGAGCAGAACATGATCGCCCTGACGTCATGAAGGTAGAGCTTGCTACCTACAACATGTTACAACTTGAGAACTAATTGTTTCGCCAAAATGTTCATAACAAACGAAAAGACGAGATCGTCAGCCGGGAACTGTTGGTCTTAAGTGGAATCCTAAGGAGTACACTTCAAAAAATAGGTCAAAAAGCGTTTTTTTTTTTTGGAGAGGTTTTCGTGAATATTACTATTAACATTATAGTACCTAATAATGCAAGTTTTTCGTAGTAATAAAAGTTTCGATCCAGCGCTAAATTTCTGGTATAAGTAGAAACTTGCTGAAATTTGTGTGAAGAACTACCCCCGTGAAACCCTGGGAGAGTACCTTTTAGTATCAAGCTCCTCAATTTAAAAAATTATCCAAGAAAAAATCCAGCACTGCATCGCCGGAAGGGGGGGGGGGGGGGGCGAAGCTTAAAAAAGAGCTTATTTGAGCATAGTCTACCCAGGCATCAATTTTCCACCAATTTGCGTGGTAGGAAGAAGGGTTCTCTAATGAAAATAAGGCTCATTTGACGATATTTTGAGCGCGCAACTTACTGCTCGGTTCTCAACCGATTTGTGTGTTTCTGTTTTTGTTCGACTCAGAAACTTCCCAATCGCACATCACGTCACCAGAGTGCCGGAATTCGCACGAGGATGGGGCGGGTGGGGGATGATATTCACAAAAACTACGATTTTTCAATATTTAGGATCTTTTATAGGTTACTCCCAAGCTTTGAAATTCAGGGAACATAATCAATATACCTCTGGATTTTCAAGAGCTATTCTTTGTGCCACCATGGAACAAACAAGTGGTGCCAGTACACCAGGAACCGCTCATGGGTCTTGTATACAGATGTGATCTTGTATGGACTACCAAAACTAACAGAAGTTACGGCGTTTTGCTGTGGAGCCAGACTGGCACTATTCAAGGGGGGTGATATAAAACTCGAATGTTGGGTATCGTAGATCGTGGATTTTAAATTGCTGTTCAAATATGAGCCACTCGAAATGTTATGAAGGGTGGGTGGGAGGGGGGGGGGGTCCAATCCATTCTTATTGAAAATACCAACTAAATTACATTGAGTGACAGTTTTGTACTGTTGAATGGTTAAAAAATGCATGTTTTCTTACTGGTTGAAATGTAACTAATCCCTTTTTGACTGGGTAGACTCGGAAGCGAAAAAAATTACCTAATTTAAAAATGATATCGCGACAACTCGGCGGGTCGGACGGCGAATTTAACTGAGTTTGCAATGAAAACGAGGTCAACGACTGTTCCTGCGGAGTGTGAAGAGAGCGTTTTCGACCTTTTCCCCTTATTTGTCAGAATAGGCACCTCTCGTGCGACTCCGGTTCGACGACGGAATCAGAGGCCAGCTAATACTGTGAGAACGAGGTAGCGAGAAAAGTAGAGATTGCTGAGTGGCTGATGAGCCAGGAAACAATAACCTGAAGTATTTCCTAGGTGGAATTACGACAGAAATATTAACCCGATTCATGAGTCACCTAAGTATAATATTGGTAAATTGTTTCCAGCTATGAGGACAATTAATATAGGAATTTATAGAGATAATATGTGACAGAACTACGATTCCTTCCAGTGGATTTCCAGGCTACGAACCTACCTGAGTAGGTACCTGTAATCACCTACTTTCACACAAGTTTACTTCCCTTGCCCTCAGGGTTAGTTCCGAAGATGATATCTTTATATAATAATATATGAAAATATTTATTATTATATACCCCCCCCCCCCCTCAATCTATCATGTCCCGCCAGGAATCAATGGGATAAGGACAAAAATTCATCCTGAGATGGTTGTTTACTTCATTTTTACTTTTGGATTTTTATTTTAAATACTGAACCTTTGGAATCGACCAAGAAACAATTTTTTTAACCCCCCTCAAAATTTGTTGGTTTACGTTTCAAGGTACGTAGAATCCAAAAATCGATTAAAAATTTGGCGATTTTCGAATCGATTTTGATGAAATTCGGTATATGGGCTCCATTAGGGGTCTAAATGAGCCCCGAAGCTTTTAGTTGATGACAGTCACTTCTAAAGGTTGAAAAATAACGGCTGACATTTTGAAAACGCCCTCGCTCAAAAAATTACGATATAAAGGTATTATTTTTTCATCAACTTGAGATAGTATTGAATTTTTAGAATCGAATGAGACCAACCAGAGCTCTGTAGGACCAACTGTTCACTCCATATGAGAACTTAAGGGTTGGACTTGCGATAAATCAGAAACACGAGTTTGAATCGCATAAGAGGCCTAATCCCCGTTCAAATTTCCTGACCAAAATACGATCGTCGTTCGTTTCTTCGAGTTGTACTTAGTTTCGCGTCCTTAGTAACCAGTAATCAAATTTCGAACTGAGTGTGAAGCCTTCTAATTCTTGCAAATAAACTTGATTGTGAAGTAGGTAGGTGGGTAGTAACAATGACAAAGCCGTGTTCTTTGCTGACTAATGATCTATATAGAAAAATAACAAACTTTTGTGTAATAATTTGTAGCGTTTTTACTTTTAATTAGGTGATTAATTATTTATCCATATAGGATGCGAAAGGTTGGTCCTACGAAGCTTCGGATGGTCTCATTCGACCATTAAAAAGTCTGTATTTTAAATTCATTAAAAAACTATTGAAATTCATTACACCGAAAGTTGATTAGGTTGATTAGGCCTATATTGACATTTTTCGAGCTAGGGCGTTTTGGAAAATACGAACTCTCACTTTTCACCGTACCTACCAACTTTCATCAAAATTGGTCCATTAAAATAAGAGAAAGTACCGCGAATTTCTCTTTTGATTTTTGCATTTTACGTACTTTTGAACGTACATCAAGTTTTGAGGGAGGGTTGCAATTTTTTCTCGCTCAATTCCAAAGGTTGATTACAGAAAATAATAAACCAGGACGGTGCGAGTGGGGTCTACCACGACCCCACCCGGTGGTCCGAGGGTAGAAATTCAAAAAATAAAATTACGTCAGTTCCCACGCTGTCCTGCTGAAATTTTGAAGATACAGTATCTACACTGCATTTAAGATAAGAGTAAATGAAGATAAGAGATAAGACACTGCATATGAAGATAAGAGTATCTACACTGCATGCAGATACACTTGTACATGGATATGTCTTATGATGGCAATTTAAATGATCAGCTCACTCAGCTGATCAATGACCACTCAGGCGCCTTCAGCATTCTCCAGTGACCCGCCCTCTCAAATTTCAGGTGCCTGCGTTCAACAGGAGAGGAAATGGCTTTGGAGCTCACTCAGCTGATCAGTGATCATCAACTTTGATGATGTATAGAAGTATGTATCGATTGACCCTGCCTCTCAAATTTCAGCTTCCTGCGTTCAACAGGAGAGGAAATGGCCTTGGAGCTCACTCAGCTGATCAGTGATCATCAACTTTGATGATGTATAGAAGTATGTATCGATTGACCCTGCCTCTCAAATTTCAGCTTCCTGCGTTCAACAGGAGAGGAAATGGCCTTGGAGCTCACTCAGCTGATCAGTGATCATCAACTTTGATGATGTATAGAAGTATGTATCGATTGACCCTGCCTCTCAAATTTCAGCTTCCTGCGTTCAACAGGAGAGGAAATGGCCTTGGAGCTCACTCAGCTGATCAGTGATCATCAACTTTGATGATGTATAGAAGTATGTATCGATTGACCCTGCCTCTCAAATTTCAGGTGCCTGCGTTCAACAGGAGAGGAAATGGCCTTGGAGCTCACTCAGCTGATCAGTGATCATCAACTTTGATGATGTATAGAAGTATGTATCGATTGACCCTGCCTCTCAAATTTCAGCTTCCTGCGTTCAACATGAGAGGAAATGGCCTTGGAGCTCACTCAGCTGATCAGTGATCATCGACTTTGATGATGTATAGAAGTATGTATCGATTGACCCTGCCTCTCAAATTTCAGGTGCCTGCGTTCAACAGTAGAGGAAATGGCCTTGGAGCTCACTCAGCTGATCAGTGATCATCAACTTTGATGATGTATAGAAGTATGTATCGATTGACCCTGCCTCTCAAATTTCAGCTTCCTGCGTTCAACAGCATCAGAAAAAACACGTTGCATTGTTTTGTGTGTCGAAAATTTTGGAATGACCCCCAGAACTAAGACCTATTTATGTCAATATACACTATACGTCCATTATTGTTGAAGTACGAAAAACTAGACACCTTTTTGCCGTGAGTCAATGAAAACGCGGCGTAATTGGTTTCTTTTTAGTAGGTTCTACCTTCGAAGGAAGGTAATCTCGTCGATAACGAACAATCGCGTTGCAGAAATGAGTTTCACAGCCGCGGATGCCATCCCAAATCGACCATGGATATCATCTGTCATCGTTAATCTGTCGTAACGCCTATCTGTCGTCGATCACGTTACGCACAACAACGTCGTCCGAATCAGCTTCCCAGTTCGAAAAAAACTCCTCGGTCTCATCTAAATACCAATCGTTTCATCCCTGTTATGTCGTTTGAACAACATTAAGTACTTCGAGTTTTCCTATTTTACAATTTTGAGTGAAGTTCCATTGAGTTTTTCAGCACGTCCCACAGTAAGACTTTGGGCGTCCTTATGCGATTGATCTGGGGTAAAGTTGGACAACACCCAACAGAAAAAAAATAACCACACACTAATCCGTTTTAGACCATTCTGAATCCAAATCCGCGAAAAAAACCATTGGTGTATGTCTGTGTGTGACAAAATCTTGTGTCGTCTGCCCAGGCCTTAGTTCTCAACCGATGTTCGTGGTTCTTTTTTTGTTCGACGTGGAAACTATCTGGTTGTGCACTACGTCGCCGGAATTTCGAATTTTGCCATTTAAGGGGTGGGGGGGGGGGTTAACGATTAAAAAACGTGCGTTTCCGGGCATACTCTTGTAAACTCTGCCCAGGCCGCAATTTCCTACCGATTTGCGTGTTTCTTTTTTTTTTTTGTTCGACTCAAAAATCTCCCAAATTGCACACTATTTCATCGGAGTATCAAAATTAGCGTGGGGAGGGGGCGAGTGGGGGGATAATATTCACAAAATATCCGATTTTTCAATATTTCGGCTCCTTTACAGCTTACTATTCGTACCCAAGCCTTGAAATTGAGGAAAAATTCTCATTACACCTTCAGATTTTCATGAATTATTTTTTGTACCACCATGGAACTGATAGCTGGGCCACCATGGTGCCAGGGCACCGTAAACTGCATATTTCATGATTTTTTTTGTTGTGTTTCACCTTGAATACGGATGTGAACTTCGACAGACTGCTTTCCAAAACTAATAGATGAAATTTCAACGTTACGACGTATTTTCGCTTGGTGCCAGACCGTCACCATTGGCGGGGGGGGTGAACTCTAATTTGCATGTTGGGTATCGTAGATCATGGATTTTCAAAAGCTCTTCAAATTCGATGCTCCCATGCCGCTAGAAACATTATGGTGGATAATGGTGAGGGGGGGGGGGGGGGCACTATTTCTTGCCTGTAACACTAAATAAATTACATCGAGTGAAACAGTTTTATCGCTTACCAACTGGTTTACACTGATCTACCGCTTATCCAATGGGACGTCCACCTGAATGCATGCATTACTTGACAATATGTTTAATTATCCATTTTCCAAAAGGAATTGTTGTAGCCCTTAGTCACTTACGAGGCCTTTAAATTAGGTAGAGACTGATTATAAAAGAAACAATTAATTCAAAATAGCATCACAATATTATATTGTAACCCTCAAAGTAACTCGAATGGCTGTATTTTCTTTCAAAATACACTAACTAAGTTCATAAAACGATCTGAAGTTTTAAATAATGGAATCTTAATAACTTAGACCAAAATTTTCTTCGAATTCCTTCTTAATTCTTCAACCAAAATGGCTCGTTCAGAGAAGGTCATCATAATATCTGATAATATCTGTATTTTAATCATTTCGTTTACGATTTTTATAGAATATTGTTTCTTGAAATGGAAACTGTGGTCAACTCGTGTTTGACGATTGAAAGAATTTTATCGAGTAGATGGAAGTTCAAAATTATGTTGTTTACAATGAATGCATTTCTGGTGTCATCCCATTGGATCCGCAAACGTAGCGAGGGTATTACCTGCAGTTTCTGAATACAGATATGAATATGAACATGAATATGAATACGAATACAATCGTATTTACACTTGGAATACGATTTTCCCCCGTATTCGTATTTTGAATACGATTTTAAGATTTTTTCTATAATTTCCCCAAAAATCGAATTTTTTTAGAAGATTTTTCCTGAAAATCATACTTATTTTTATGATTTTCTCCCGAACTCTGGACATATTTATGACTTAACATTGTCAAAATAATCAATCGAAATTCGAAACGCTCTCAAATTCTTATAGGATTTTTCATGCAGAATCGAATGAGATCGAACCCAGGTCGCTACGACCAACCGTATAGAAACTAAGACGACATTTCCGCTGAAAATCGTATTTTTTTACAATTTGCACTAAAAATCATGAAAAAAATTATTATTTATACCGCAATTTTGGTCGTATTTATTCCCTAAAATTGCCAAAATAATTAATAAAAATCCGAAACTCCTACCAATTCTTATAGGATTTTTCACGCAGAATCGAATGAGACCAATCCCAGGTCGCTACGACCAACCGAATAGAAAGTACGACGACATTTCCGCAGAAAATCGTATTTTTTTGAACGATTAGAAATGGAAATCATTTAAAAATTATGATTTTTACCGGACATTTCGTCGTAGTTTCTACACGGTTGGTCGTAGCGACCTGGGGTTGGTCTCATTCGTTTCTGCGTGAAAAATCCTATAAGAAATTGAGAGCGTTTCGAATTTCGATTGATTATTTTGACAATGTTAGGTTACAAATATGTCCAGAGTTACGGAGAAAATCATTTAAAAAAAGTATGTTTTTAGGAAAAATCGATAAAATTTCGATTTTAGGGGAAATTATAGAAAAAATCTCAAAATCGTATTCAAAATACGAATACGGGGGAAAATCGTATTCAAAGTGTGAATACGATTGTATTTTTATTCATTTTCATATTCATACCGGTATTAATCTATTAATCTGTAATAATCACAAAGTCGCAGACATTATTTGTATTCGTAATCGTATTTATGAATAAGAATTCGCCCATCTCTGGCCACATCTTTTTCTTGAGTTTTGAGTTTGAAAGGATCTTGAAGATATTCCTGTTCATTCTTTTTCGTAAACACAGTTGGTCTCGCAGGGCAGTTGCCAAGTTCCCCTGTGCCGGCTATATGGAACGGTTACTTGGTTGTCGGTGAAGGAACCGTTCCTGAAAATTACCTGTAGTTGTGGAACAGTGAACGGTGGTGACGACGAGCGTCCGGGAGGGACAGGACGGATCGGCGAGACGAAATACGGTTTTCCCACGGCCCTTAGGAGAGGGTCAGAGGGCGGCGGGACTCAAGACGCATCCCCATGAATCAACCCCTTTTTGGCGTATTAAGCCTCGGACACGTTCTCAACTGGACGCGGTGATCATTAGAAAGGGACCTTGCAAGCCGGAGGGGGAGAGGGCGAGATGAAGCGGCGGGGGTGGAAGTGGTTTACTGAAGGGGTGGCGATTTCAAGGGGAACGATCCACCGCGGCACATCGCCCTTTAAAGGGCTCGGAGGGCTGAAAACCCACCCTCCGCCGAAACCCCCATCCCAGTGCCCCAACGTCGGGAGGCAGTCAATAGCGGCTCCAGTTGCCGGCACATTTCCATAGATCCGAAGGACGCGAGAGTCCGCCAGTTGCAATCATCCCGACGTCCCACCGGCAGTCACTGATATCACAACCAATACCACATTACCGACCCCTGAGTTCGGTCACCGGACTGGAACAACAACTAAAATGCTACATAGAAGACCTCCCGCGTTTTCAACTCACCTGTCGGACCCCAAAACTGAAATTCAATATTCACGGACCAACGAAGAGTCCTCGTAAGAACCATCAACGCCAAGTTGACAAAGACGAAAATCACAAAAATCTCTTATGTATACCCATAAAAGACAAAAATAACACATTGTGTTGAGTGAGACTACTCATATACATCATAATATGATGTATATTATACAGGGTGTCTACACTTAAGATGGCCATAACTTCGGTGTTCGATTCTACAAGGTATTTTCAACAAAAAATGTCTTCTAGCAATTTTTTCTTAACCCACTCAAAATGCCTTTTTTTTCACTTTGAAGTTTTTTCGCGTTTTCGACCTCACGTCATTAAAACTGTCATAACTCCTGTTATTACCCGAGTAAATACAAATTTGAGGATATCGTTGGAAAGAACGTTGAATTTCCTAACTACCTAGTGTAAAACCAAAATCTTTCAGCAATAAACCATTTCTAAAAAATCAAATCAAAAAGCAAATTCAATTTTTCTTGAAATATGACTTTTTAAATAGAATTTTCATTATAAATCCTTGACTATTTCGAAGGGCGCTCTTCGGAAAAAAACAATTTCGAATTGTCAGCTTTCCAACAGTCTATCAATTTTTCTTTTTAAAATTCAAATTGGAAGAGTAAATCAAGTTTGAATGTCAAAAAACGTGTGTTTTACAAGAAAATCGAGTGTTTTACGCGGTGTATGGTCTCCCTCAATCTTGACGAGTTTGGTATCATTTCCTACATAATTTATTACGCTGAATCCAATGGTGATACTTCCGAATAATTCTGACTGCTGGAAAGTGGATTTTTCCAGGAAAACCGCAATTTTTGTCCAATACGTACGCATTATTCGTAGATACGGTAGTGAGCATAAAGTAGCACTTTTCTACTCAATAAAAACATCAAATTTCTAGCTGATTAATGTGTTGATGTTTGATCAATCAGCTAGAAATTAGATGTTTTTATTGAGTAGAAAAGTGTTACTTTATGCTCACTACCATATCTACGAATAATGCGTAGTGGATTTTTCGAGGAAAACCGCAATTTTTGTCCAATACGTCCTACGTTTTTTTGTCCTACGTATTGGACGAAAATTGCGGTTTTCCTGGAAAAATCCACTTTCCAGCAGTCAGAATTATCCGGAAGTATCACCATTGGATTCAGCGTAAAAAATTATGTAGGAAATGATACCAAACTCGTCATGATTGAGGCAGACCATACACCGCCTAAGACACTCGATTTTCTTGTAAAACACACGTTTTCTTGCATTGAAACTTGATTTACTCTTCCAATTTAAACTTTAAAAACAAAAATTGACAGACCGTTGGAAAGCTGACAATTTGAGCAAGTTTTCTCCGAAGAGCGCCCATCGATATGGGCAGGCGTTCAAAGTAAAAACTTCGATTTAAAAAGAGTTATAAAGTAAAGAAAGTAAAGTAAAGTAAGCAACCAT
This sequence comes from Apolygus lucorum, assembly GCA_009739505.2. Classification (NCBI taxonomy): domain Eukaryota; kingdom Metazoa; phylum Arthropoda; class Insecta; order Hemiptera; family Miridae; genus Apolygus; species Apolygus lucorum. Next base: position 55,801,267 of record CM019167.2, read on the forward strand.
TTGAGGTTGAATTTTCGTCCGACTGCCATTCTTGGCGTCGCGGACGTCATCAGCTGTCTCCCTGAGGGGAGATCAGAATTTGTTCTGATGATTTCGCTCATGGCTTCCCAAACATCACCGCCCTGGGTTGGAACGAGAGATTGCCGATCGTCTAATAGACAGAAAACTTTCTGCGGCGACCAGACTCGAACGCGCATCCCCGCTAGACGGTTCTCATCTTATCACCGCAGTCGGGTACACTGTCCACTAGACCACCGACGCCCACTAAAAAGAGTTATATTTAAAAAAAAATTGAATTTGCTTTTTGACTTGATTTTTTAGAAATGGTTTATTGCTAAAAGATTTTGGTTTTACATTAGGTAGTTAGGAAATTTAACGTTCTTTCCAACGATATCCTCAAATTTGTATTTACTCGGGTAATAACAGGAGTTATGACAGTTTTAATGACGTGAGGTCGAAAACGCGAAAAAAACTTCAAAGTGAAAAAAGGCATTTTGAGTGGGTTAAGAAAAAATTGCTAAGAGACATTTTTTGTTGGAAATACGTTGTAGAATCGAAACCCGAAGTTATGACCATCTTACGTGTAGACACCCTGTATATGACACTGGAGACAACTGAACTGCCAACACACCAACAGAAAAATAACATAAGTGTTGGCAGCACTACTTCTCGATCAGAATTGGTTCACACAGCGAAGGCATCTGACTGAGTTTCTTATGACCTCAGGGATCGACTTTTTAAATTAATGTTGAACAACTGCAAAGGATAAAAAAATGAAATAATGATCACAATATGTCGTATTACACTCAAGGGTGAAGGGGCAAGAATGAGAAGACTAGGAGTAGAAGCACCTGTCTGAGATCAGCGGCTTTATGAAAGTAAAAGTTCAGATTGCAGAGTTAAGGGCTGTATCCATGAGACTAAGGGGCACCAGGAAAAAAAAGTGGGCGTGGCACATAGCTTCCTCGTATCCATAACCCGATTGTATAGATGATCCGATGCATAGTAGTTAATCTCAAAACATCAAAACAAGTTAATCTGTAACATCCCTGAAAATTTCATTGAAATCGTACGGAAAATGTAGAAGTTATGGCCGTTACAAGGAATTCACGTTTGCGCATGCGCAGTGGCTACTATCAGTCCGAAGGTGGTGATTTTCATAGGGGACCATCTAAATACTAATCTGTAACATCCCAGAAAATTTCTTTGAAATCGGATAGCAAATGTAGAAATTATGGACGTTACCAGGAAATTCACGTTTGCGCATGCGCAGTGACTACTATCAGTTCGAAGGTGGTGATTTTCATAGGGGACCATCTACAACCTAATCCGCATAATCCCTGAAAATTTCATTGAAATCGTACGGAAAATGTAGAAGTTATGGCCGTTACAAGGAATTCACGTTTGCGCATGCGCAGTGGCTACTATCAGTCCGAAGGTGGTGATTTTCATAGGGGACCATCTAAATACTAATCTGTAACATCCCAGAAAATTTCTTTGAAATCGGATAGCAAATGTAGAAATTATGGACGTTACCAGGAAATTCACGTTTGCGCATGCGCAGTGACTACTATCAGTTCGAAGGTGGTGATTTTCATAGGGGACCATCTACAACCTAATCCGCATAATCCCTGAAAATTTCATCGAAATCGGGTAGAAAAAGTGGAAGTTATGGCCGTTACAAGGAAATTCACGTTTGCGCATGCGCAGTAGCTACTATCAATCCGAAGGTGATGATTTTCATAGGGGACCATCTAAATAGTAATCTGTAACATTCCTGAAAATTTCATTGAAATCGGATGGAAAATGTGGAAGTTATGGCCGTTACAAGGAATTCACGTTTGCGCATGCGCAGTCGCTTCTATCAGTCCGGGGATGATGATTTTCATAGGGGACCGTCTACACACCAACCCGCACAATCCCTGAAAATTTCATTGAAATCGGACAATAACTTCGTATAGTTATGCGCGTTACAAGGAATTCATGACAGACAGACAGACAGACAGACAGACAGACAGACAGACAGACACACAGACACACAGACACTGAACCAAAATTGTTCAGAAAGGTCTAAAACGCAAAACGCGAGTGAAAATTTTGATTTTGGAGAACTTTTTTTTTTCGCCCTTGAAAAGTGAAAACAAAGCTTCCGCTACCTTGGTAGACTCGGAAGCAATAAGAAGTCTTGGGACAGAAGACGGAGCAATCCTGCCACTCCTTCGAGACTAAATGACGAGAGAAGCCAAGGAACTCTAGGATACAGTACTCGTCCAACGACTCAGAAAATCGGCAGAAAACTTCAAGATCCACTCCGCCCTCAAATCATAAATAAATTATCATGTATATTTGACACATGAAACAATGAGGAATGCAGAGGCCTGTTCCTATGACTTTGCCTGTCTCCCCCTTCCATAAAAAACGAGAATTTGTTTTCCCCCTAGGGAAAGCACGTTTTACCTTCCTATTCAATCTGCCTGAATAGGTACGATGATGAGCTGAAAACATAGCCATTAGCCTTTCTGAATCAAGATAAACCCGATAAATGAGGAAAAACAACACAAATAATACAGATCTCTAACAAAATACAGTCGTTGAAGATGCAACACGTGCTGTCATTTTGGGCAAAATGAGATTATTATGGAGTCAGAAGCGGGATCTAGAGCTACGTCGACCTATGAAGTTAGTTTCAACAAAAAAAATCATCAGAATACGCTCAAATCGCAGGATATGATAAGATGTGATATGTCAAAACGGAAGATGCAACCAGTGCTATCTGACCAACAAATCAATCAAAAACGTGTGCTAACCATGCTATCACCACAGTTTTTCATTTGAACGCCATAAATGAACTTGGTAGCCATGGGAGCAAATTATTACACAGAGGTTTATTATTTTCTATATATGTAGATCACTCGTCTGCAAAGAACTCGGCTTTGCCACTGTCACCACCTGCCAACCACGTACCTACAGCGATCGCATTTCGTTCAGCTAAAATTTTAACGGAGATTAGGCCTCTTTTGCGATTCACATTCCTGTTTCTGATTTATCCGGAACGAACGGTTTGTGCTACAGAGCTCCGCATGGTCTGTAAAATTATAAAAATTCAATACTATCTTGAATTAATGGAAAAACAATACATGTATATCAACATTTTTTGAGCTAGGGCGTTTTCAAAATTTCTATTCTTAGATGCGACCGACATTAACAAAAGCTTCGGGGTACAACTAGACCCCAAATGGAGCCTACATACCAAATTTCATCAAAATCGGTCGATGCTAAGTTGGGAAAGTGCCGCGCACGGCGGATGGCGTATGGACGGAAAAATGTTTATTCGATTTTCGGATTCTACGAGTACGTACCTTGAAACGTAAACCAACAATTTTCGTAAATTGTTGTTTGGGGGTAAAATTTTTCTTTTCTTGGTCGATTCCAAAGGTTTATTATTGAGAATAATAAACTAAAATAGAAGTTGAAATGTTCAGAACGCTCTAGACTTTTAACATAAAATATTTTTCTCGCTGAAGAATCCACCCCCCCCCCCCCCCCTCAGATCCTAAGAGGTCGTTTATTTCTTCTTTCAGGTTTCCTCTTGATAATTAGTGCTGTCGCGAGTGTCGCGGGAGCATTGTTGTCTCAATGAAACCATCGTTGATGACGGTCGGAATGAGACTGAACACTGAACGAACCAAGCGCAGTTGCAAGGAAGGCAGATCGTGTAGACAGTCTCGACACTGCTCTCGCAATCCCCTCAGCGACAGCGGTCTCGGAAGCTCACTCTAGCTCTCTACACCAGGTAGACACTGCTCTATCCCATCTATTTCCCTCTAGCTCTCTCTAGATCCACTTTTACTCTGTGGGATGGACGAATGATAAATAAGAAATACGAGTGTGAATCGCGAGCGAACGTTCACCTACGTTGAATGACCAATATTTCAGCTGCTCAAATGCGATATTTTTTCGTACAGAATTTCATGTCGCCCACTGGTGCTACCTCAACAAATAAGAACAAAATTTCGTAATGCTGCACAGTACTGTGAGTATGTGTACGAACGTCTATTAGTATTGGAAAGGAGTGCAAGAACCTGAGTTGAAGAAGCCTGAAGAAGTGAGCACGTTTAAATAGGTTTCCTGACCTCACAAGCCTCTTACGGATCACCAGAGGGCAAGTTCCGCGATCATTTATGTTAATAACTCATTTCACCCAAAACGCTAACGATGAACTACCTGCTCATTATGAGTGCGGGTACCGTCATATCAACAAGTTGGGTCTTATTGCTCTTCATGACGAGTCACGGCATAGGTATGTGCTTTATTCACGTTTTGGTTTATTATTTTCAATAATAAGCCTTTGGAATCGAGCAAGAAAAAAAATTTTAACCCCCTCTCAAAATTTGATGTTTTACGATTCAAGGTACGTAGAATACGAAAATCGAATAAAAAAATTTCCGTCCGTCCGCCGTACGCGGCACTTTCCTTAGCAACACTGGACCGATTTGGCTCAAATTTGGTATATGGGCTCCATTTGGGGTCTAGTTGTGCCGCGAAGCTTTTGGTTGATGTCAGTCACTTCTAAGGGGTGAAAATTAAGGGTTGAAATTTTCAAGAGTGCCCTAGCTCGAAAAATCTCGAAATAAAGGTATCGTTTTCTCACCAATTATAAATAGTATTGAATTTTTAAAAATTTTTGAGACCACCCGGAGCTCTGTAGGACAAACCGTTCGGTCCCTACGAGTACTTGAAGGTTTTCCTTCGATAAAACAGAATCATGAGTGTGAATCGCAAAAGAGGTCTAATCGCCGTTCAAATTTTATCTGACTAAAATGCGATGGCTGTTCATTTCTTCGATTTGTATACAGTTTTGCCTTCTGCGTAACCAGTAATCAAATTTCCATATGAAGCTTTCTTATTTTTCGAATCGAGTGTGAAGCGTTTAGTTCTTTCTAATAAACTTGATTGTGAAGGTGTGAAGCAGTATGGTGTGGTAGGTAGTATAGTAGGTACCAATAGTTGGTAGGTAAAAAACGCTGCAAATCATTGCTCAAAGGTTCATCATTTTCTGTATAGATCACCCTTCTGTATAGATCACTGGTTCTCCATCAATAGCACCTACCACCATCTGTATTCTCCCTTGACCTTCCCTCTCAAATTTCAGCTTCCTGCGTTCAATAGGATTGAAAATGGCTTCGGAGCTCACTCAGCTGATCTGTGCTCTTCCAGACGTCTCCAGCATTCGAGAAGATCTTCGTCACTCTTCAGATCACTGATCAGCTGAGTGAGCTCCGAAGCCATTTTCAATCCTATTGAATGGAAGTGCTCTTCCAGGCGTCTCCAGCATTCGAGGAGATCTTCTTCACTCTTCAGATCACTGATCAGCTGAGTGAGCTCCGAAGCCATTTTTAATCCTATTGAATGGAAGTGCTCTTCCAGGCGTCTCCAGCATTCGAGGAGATCTTCTTCACTCTTCAGATCACTGATCAGCTGAGTGAGCTCCGAAGCCATTTTTAATCCTATTGAATGGAAGTGCTCTTCCAGGCGTCTCCAGCATTCGAGGAGATCTTCTTCACTCTTCAGATCACAGATCAGCTGAGTGAGCTCCGAAGCCATTTTCAATCCTATTGAACGCAGGAAGCTGAAATTTGAGAGGGAAGGTCAAGGGAGAATACAGATGGTGGTAGGTGCTATTGATGGAGAACCAGTGATCTATACAGAAGGGTGATCTATACAGAAAATAATAAACCGTTGAGCGTTTTTTAATAATTTTTGAAGTATGAATTTCCCCTAAGCACTCGGTAAAATCGTCACCATAATAATTCCCAATTTTTCTTCTCAAGCCTTAACATTAAATAGTGAATTTCTCAAAAAGAGGAGAAATGAGGAAATAGAGCATTTCATGAATATTTTCTGGCATTATCCCTTTACTCAATCCCGTTGGAATTTGCCGCGACTAGCCTCGACTTTTTTTTCTATGAAATTTTCAATCCTAATAGAAAGCTTTTTGAAAAATTGAAGTCGCAGGAAAGTGTGGAGAGGAAAAAAAAAACACATCCTCGCATTTTTCATATCAACAGAATAGAACAGAGAGGATTATGAAGTCATCAACCAGTATCTGATTAGGGATAACTTCAATGACACGACCACCATCCACAAAACTGATACCTAATGCTGTACCAAGCACGTCTAACGCTATGGAACTGAGTTGTGGAAGCGCTCTCTCCAACATCAGCAGCGCTAATGACACTTCTAAAGACATCTAATTATTACTTATGTTTCGGTACCTAAACTTTTGTAAAATTGGTGATATGTTACTTTTGTTTTGAATTTAAAATTTCAGTATTTTTCATAAACTTCTTCTAATATTATTTATTGTGCAATTTTCTTTCCTTGAAATATGAAGTAGTATGAAATCCATGATCAGAGCAACCTTCCCTAACAGAACTCTCCACAAATTGATTTTTGATCACTTGACCCATAAACTCACAGTAATGTGTGCTGGTGCAAAATGATGTTCTGCTGGTAAGGTACTTTCCGTCAAAATAAACTTGATTGTTATCCTTCCGCGATAATCTAGTTGGTAGGTACTATGAATAGAAACGCCGTGTTCTTTGCAGAAAAATAGTTAACCGTTGTGTGATAATTTTGTTTTACAATGAGGCCTTTAGTACCAATTGGTCCCTACGAGGACGAAAAATAAATAAGATAGAAACGTAAATTGATGTTTACCGGCGGAACTAGGCAGAACCTCCATTCAAGCATCAGCAGATTTAACGCAATTTTTTTCCCCTTGACTTCGATTCGTTGAAATCGTCGGTAGTTAGCGCCGTAAAGCGTAGAAAACTCGGTCTTCCAGTTAAACTAGAGATTTCTACGAGTCAGGAGGGAGGAAAAAAATGTCGAGCCTGGATGGTTCCGGAGTAAACATTTCCCTCTTTGAAGTTCGTAAACAACAATTCACACCGTTTTCTCCTGATTCATCGTGCTCTTTCGAATTAAATATTGGCACGACAACTACATTATAGAACGGGTTCATCTCATCTTCAAGACCTCTAATGAAGGCAAGTTCCAACCTTTCATCCAAATTGGACGGAATTATTTTATTTGCATTTTGGATTCTACGTTCATTGAAACGTAAACCATCAAATTTTTGGGGGGGCGGGTGGGGGTTTAAAACACTATCGAGAACCCACAAAAACAACAAATAAAAATAATGAAATCAAAATATCTAACTTACCAAGGGTTGAGCTGTCTTGTACGCAGGAATTAACCGAATTCATTAGTGTTGAAAAATAGTTTTCCGGGTTACGACTTTGTTGTAACTTGAAGAGTTTATGACAGAAGAGTCCTAATCAAGTAGTGTCAATCAGGGTAGTATCAATCATAGATCAAACCTTAAAACGCCTGTTAGACAAGTTAAATATATTGAACCAGAACAGCTGTTTAGGAAACAAATCAACCCAACACAAAATACCAAACTTGGTTTTTCTCAGCTAAATCATTCTTTTCTTTGACATTCCAACGTACATTTTTATAAAATAAGTGATCTTATTTAAAATCATTTTCAGCGATACTTGAGTGGCAAAAGAAAATCCTGGTCAAATTCTGGTTATCAAGGGTCACTACTATCGGCCACCTCCCTTTAGAAATAAGTTTTTATGCTATAGAAGTCTCTGAGGTTGATCATAATGCTCTTGTCGCGGGACTAATCCAATATAGAAATGATTGAGGAATAGAGTGCTACCATTGAAAGCTTTCAACTTAGCTCGCAGGACACAAACAATGATCAAATACATCGATCGGACTCTGTAGAAGACCTCTTGTGTGTAATAACTTACTTTGCGGCCAACGTGACCAATAACGTACAGGGACGTCGCAATATCAAGATTTTAAAATTCACCTATTTTTCTCTTATGTAAACACCACATAAGTTTACATAAGGTGGAAACTAGGAGGTCACTTTCAATTGGAGTAGAAGTTTAAAGTTTCTCGAAAAACAACTTTGACGATCGACCAGATTTTGACAAGAAACAATTACCTAGCTTCCATCTCGTCGGACAGAATGTAACTCAGTTGAAGCTTTCGACGGTTTGAGATGCTGTTTTTAGTGAGTAATTTTGAATTTAAGTTATTTGAATTCGTTCCTCCTATTGCGGTTTATAATGACAGCGCTACTTGACAGTTAAAACACTGAAAACTGGCATACAAATTTTATGGTTTTTTTGGATTTGAAACCTTGAGATCCTGGGGGATAACTTTCCTGCTAACCTAGGTGGAGAAGCTTCGTTAGGAATTTTTTTATTTGTTTTATTTTATTGCAATTATTATTTATTTATGTATTGTTCTAGCTTGTGCAGTGATTTAATCGTGTTGAACTCATAGCACAGGGTTCAGCCTCGTTCCACTCACTATCCAAATTAGAAGGAAGTGAGCTATTCAGTCATGAGTCCGTCGGTCTTCATGCTTAGCTGGACTGCAAGCTATCTATCTATGAAGGTCTACGAGGGGTAGGCGCAGATATACTTATCCACGCCTACCCTGCGTTCTCAGGTGTGGCACAGGGGTCCCACTTAGGCCCCCTCCTCTTCCTGGTTTTCATCAATGGTGTGGCCAACATCCTTATGGGAGCTAGATTTCTCTTATTGGCTGATGATTTGAAGATTTGATTGCCTACGCCTACGTCTACTCTATACTTCCCCGGTCCTACTTCTTGTTGAATACTGCTTTATTTCATGAAACCCTCACCACGTGAAATCAAGAAGTTTATGCTTCCTATAACTTCAAACTACCAGCACGATGAATGAATCTGACGGTCTTTATTGATAATTTCGCTTTTAATATCAAATAGCTTAAAAATCGAGACAGAAACCCCTTCTAAACTCCCAGCTCTCACCGAACCCAGCTCAGATTAAAATTAAAAATTAATGTAGTGATCAGCTATTGAAAAGGAACAAACTTTCTTAATAACGTTATCAGTATTAAGTATCAATAAGTTGCAACAATTATAACAGCTACTGAAAGGACACACAAAATGTACTGATTTTTCAGAGAGGTTGTTCTCTCCAGTGTACTGAGATTCAAAATAATGAACTAGCCAGAGGTAGGAGCTGAGTAGGTTTCATGATCAGACTTTTAGAGCATTCTTGGGGTGAAATTTCAAAAACGATGAACCAAAAATCTTTCAAAGCCTCGTTTTGAAGAAATAGCAAAATATCCAACCCAAATAGTCTGATGTACATGAAAACACAGCAAATTATTTCTCAACAGTTTTCAATTTTCTGTATAAAGAACATAGTTTTTCTGTTAGTCAATACTGTCGTTATCATAGACTATTATAGCAAAATGCTTCCTACACCAATAAAGTACTCGCCTACAAACCGTATTATCGATTCAAAAAGAAAAAGAAATATCCCATCTGTTCAGGCAGATTTGGCCTTCGCCAGGACTTGAATCCTTCCTACTAACTGTGACAATTTGACGTTTTGATACCTGTTCTTCTAGATGAAAAGAAATGATGATGAAGATTTCGAGGGAAAATTACAGTTGTGACCTATGGGCAGAGTTCGGGTCCATCCTATCAAACAAATTTTGAATTCGGTACTTCGTGAAAGACTGACTTCACATTTTTAGAGGGGGATTTGGGTAAAATTCGTGGTTATCGATGGGAAATTGTTGATGGATTTATCAGGTCGTGGGGTATTGCCTGTAGAGCCTGGAATTTCTGCATTCAAGTATTGATTCCACTGATCATTGAAGTGCCCTGCGCATCGCACGGGTTATCAAGATTGCGCACAGCATGTTAAAGAATGTTAAGGACCTGCAGTTATGAAATTTAACTATAGGCTAGGAGTGGAAAGGTTAGATGCAGAATTGGCAAAATTTTTGTCTTTCCCTCCAATGAAAATGGAGTTGTTCGTGATTCTAAGCGTATAGATACAGTTCACACCGTACTCAACTTGATGTAGATTAGGAGGGTAAGGTATTGATGCACAAGAACACAGCTTGATACTTTCTCATAGTCGGAAGGAATCCGTTTAAAACCTCGTACCCCCTTGAAGATCTGGTGGAGGGTTCAGATCTTTTGCCCAGGGCCCAAGCCTATATGGACGATTAGTCCCCGGTGCCGGTTTAGTTACCTGAGTGGTATCCGTGATTCGGTGGGAGGAGCACTAAAAAACCAACGCCCGTAATTATCAGGGAATTGAACGCAGTACCCGAGCACCAGTGTAATGATTATCTAGAAAAAATAATACGGTCTCACGACCCTCTACAGGAAATACCTATCAATTTTTTGTTAGGGGAGGGAGATTCAAATGAAACCTAGGTTTTAAGGATTGAGAAACGATTCTGTACCATTGTTTCTGAAAATTTCCCCTGGTAATCGGGTTTGAGCTGTCGTGAATCCTTATAAAAAGGTTCACCTCCCGATCGTGAACGTGAACTCCTCTTGTCATGAATAAATTATACGAAGCTACGAAACGAATAATCACAGATATAAGGGTTCTTCGAAAAATATTAAAACGATGTCTTCGGAGATGGTTTTGTACGTTTGTTCTTGGTACCTACTAATGATATTCTTCAACTATTTTGGATTTTTGTCTGTCTGAGTCCCTAAATCCTCGTCAAACGTATTACTTCCACGCGAAAATGTTGGAGTGGCAAAACTTTAACTACATACAGACGTGTTAGCAATGAAAAATAATGAAAATACAACGACAAAATATTCATGCGTGTCAAAAGTAGTGTTCTCGATTAAAGAAAGGTTTTTAAAAGGGTAAATGATGGAACCGCACCACTTTCATAGACAACTTCGATTCCTGAAAATGTGATTTTTGCTCGCGAGTCTACAAAGGTAGCGAAGCTTAATTTTCCCTTTTCAATGGTGAAAAGGCTTTCAAAATTGCCGCTTGCATTTTACGTATCAGACCTTCCTGAACGGTTTTGAATTCGTTTCTGTCCGTCTGTCAGTCAAAAATGTACAAAGTTACTGTCGGATTTTTACAAAATTGTCAGGGTTGTACGAGATGTGGTCTTCACTCGATAGATTCATCGCACAGATTCTGCGCACGCGCAAACGTAAAATCTTTATGCGTTATGGAAATGCTATGTACCCACTTGACAGATATTTTCCATCAGCACCCTTTTGTTAAAAACCGTGCCTTTATTGTACCTGTACCTTAGTTTTCCGATCTTCCATAATGGTTGGAACATGAATCGTTTCAACACAATAATGTCACTATCGAGTTTCTGAATGGTTTCTGGCAAATAAACAGAACGTGATCGTGAATAAATTTATTTCGGTCGGTCAATACGTAGGTACACGGAGTGTGCCTGAGGGCAATCCACAACATGTTATTAATATTATACCAGAACTCGATAATTCCACTATACTTTGGTTCAGGAGTTATTTCAACTTCCTTACTCTGCAGAATCAAAGGGTAACGATGATCGCAAAAATCCAAAATAGGAACAATATAATGAGGATAAAGGAAGAAGGTGGACAGATGACTAATCACTCTGAACGAAAATTGAATGTTGGGCAGGTTTCTTTCTCCAATGCAGCTGCGAACTGCTGACATTACACTGGCGAGGTAGAGAAGCGGAGTTTTTCATTGCTCTGCTCCATATCGAGGGATTTTCTAATGAATATGATCTACACTCCAAGTTTGAATGGAATCGGAAGATGGTTTTCACATGAGGAAAACTTACTGGCAGCCCCCCCATTCGCATGTTGGGTATCGTAGATTATGGATTTTAAAATGCTCTTCAGATTCGAGGCTCCCATGCTGCCAGAAATGTTATGGTGGATAATGCGAGGATGGATCATTTATCACTATTTCTTGCCTAAAGTAGTAAATAAATTACATCGAGTAAAACAGTTTTATCGCTTAACAACTGGTTAAACTGATCTAGTGCTTATTGAATGGGACATCCCCAGGAATGCATGCATTACTAAACAATATGTTTTTAGAGAGAGAAACGTAGAAACAACACGGGCCGATGCAAACCTTTCCACGAAGTTCATGATGGACCAATGAGCGCGCAGCATTCGCTTTCCGTTCTTTACGGAGATCGACAAAAGCTGGCATTCCACGTTACGAAAAGTTCTTCGCCGTCAATGCCACAGGATGAAAACGCTTTTCGTAACTCACATATTTACAATTTGTTAAAACATGAGGAAATTCGATTGTGGAGTGGTTTTGAAAAAAAATCGGTCTCTGGCCGATCCCAACACTTCCTCTTCACTTGCATGAAGATTGATGAATTTGACGATGCACTAAACCATAAGGTCTCCAAACTCGGAGGAATCGATAATGTTTCCAATACGGAACACGAAGGAGGTATTGGTGTGCATGTGGAGGCCGCCATGTCATTCGAGCGCTAGAGTTGAGGGTTGAAGTTGGGCCAGCGCTGGGGGCCGCCTGACTCACCCTCCAAGTCCTGTTTGTTATTTAAATCACATCTGCGCGCCCTTTCTCTCTGGAATTATTAATCGGGCCGCTATCGAACCAACGCTACCCCCGACGTCCCTTTCACAATTTAGAGACACTGCACAACTGAAATGCAACCTTCCTCCTTTTTTGGAGCATCTTTCCAACAGCCGCAATTAGCTTTTCGGTCCAGGATCGAACGACCCTTGATTTTTACGATCCTTGACCCGCCCGAAAGATGAAGAAGAGAGTAATTTGGATCCGCATCAAACAAACAATCAACTTTTGGTTTATTATTTTCAATAATGAACCTTCGGAATCGACCAAGAAAAAGAAATTGTTAACCCCTTGATCTTATGACACACCTGGGCCACCAAAGAGATCATGATAATTTCGTAATAAAATTCAAAACCGTCCTCTTCGCATATTCATACCATTGGAAATACTATTAATAATTTCTTAATAAATATCCTAGCATTTTCAAATGTTATTTCATTCAAGTTTTTTATTACTCATGTAGGAAGTTACTGAACAACGATTTAACAAATATATTCATTTAAAAAGCTTGTTGTTTTGCTTCCGAGTCTACCAAGGTAGCGGAAGCTTTGTTTTCACTTTTCAAGGTTGAAAAAAAAGTTCTCCAAAATCGAAATTTCCACTCGCGTTTTACGATCCAGGCCTTTCTGAACAATTTTGGTGCTGCGTCTGTGTGTCTGTGTCCGTGTGTCTGTCATGAAATGCTTGCCACAGCCATGCCTTCTCATCCGATTTCGATCAAATTTTTAGGGATTGTGCGGGGTGGCGTGTAGAGGGTCCCCTATGAAAATAATTACCCCCGGATTGATAGTAGCCGCTGCGCATGCGCGAACGTGAATTCCTTGTAACAGCCATAACTTCCACATGTTCTATCCGATTTCGATGAAATTTTCACGGATTGTGCGGATTAAATGTAGATGGTAAAAAAATTAAATGGATTAAAATTACGGATTAAAATGTAGATGGTAAAAAAAATGATGGATTAAAATTACGGATTAAATTTAGATGGTAAAAAAAAATTAAATGTAGATTAGATGTAGATGGTCCCCAATGAAAATCAAGGACTTTAAATTGACGGTAGCAGCTGCGCAAGCGCAAACATAAAATCCTTGTAACAGCCATAATACTAACATTTCTCATTCGAATTTGATGAAATTTTCTAGGATTGTTTAGATTGACGTGAAAATGGTCCCTTATGAAAATCATCTCCCCCAGACTAAGAGTAGTTGCTGCGCATGCGCAAACGTGAATTCCTTGTAACAGCCACAACTTCTACATTTTCCACCCTATTTCGACGAAATTTCTCAGGATTGTTCAGATTAGCGTGTTGATGGTCCCCTATGAGGGTAGTGGAAAGCACTTCGAGATTGATGTTTTGAGATTGATTCGTATACAATTGGGTTATGGATACGAGGAAGCTATGTGCCAAACCCACTTGGCAGACTTTTTTTTTAATTGATCCTTTTACACTTCCTACTGGCCTCAATTTGGTCCTAAAATGTAGGTAATTAAATTTAATACTAGTTTATTTCTCACAAGTATCTTGTGACCCTAACAACATACCAAAAAGGATGTTTACCCTAAATATTGGTACCTTTGATGTATTAGGTGCATGACTGGCCTAAAGTCCTTACTTGTCCTTAAATCCTTAAAATTTTTCTGATTTTCGTAGCTAAAAACTGTGGTTTGTCAGTCCAAGTCTTTCAAAGGCATTTTCCCATCCAGATTTCTGGAAGCTAGGAGTTCATCACTCTTTGATTTGAGTCTACCAATAATATTTAAACATTGGATTGGAGCTTCCCATTCAGCTCGGTAAATTTCTAACTCTGTAAAAGATTTTGGAACACAAAACATGATATCAGGTTCATCACGACGGAGCTTCAGAATATCTGCCTAAAGGTAGATTTTATTAGTTAATTTAGATCAACCAGGAAAGACCAAGGAATTTGTATGAGAGGAGCTGTTTGGACGGAGTAAGCTAATATTTGCCAAATGCAAGATTGTAAAATGATGAATTTCTGGTCACGTTCCTAGTTCATCTTGAGCAAAATTAAAACAAAAATGTTGGTTATTCCCAATTACTTCCTACTTCGTCACCGTTCTTGGATTACATTATTCCTCAACTAAATTACTTCCGATCAAGCAAAGGAAAAAAGCGCAATTTTTGTAATTTCTGGTTCTCAATATCCCAAAATCTGACAAATTCCAACGAGTATGTCTTTTCCAGACAGCACTGACTATTTTTGTGTTCAAGGATGATTGTTACATTCAATTACAATTATATAAGTATGTAACAAAAAGTGAACTGTTCTGAGCTCACTACATCTTGTCGGACTAAGCTTTTTTTTATTATTTTCAATAATAAACCTTTGGAATCGACCAAGAAAAAATCTTGATATAATGTCATTGCTATTAGGTAGTATTGATTCAAAAGCTAGGTTCTATGCATGCGAGTGATCTATACTGTAAAATAAAAATTAGTTGATAATAATTTGTTTTTGTAATTTTTTTTCGACGATATCTTTGATCTTGGAACATTACTCAACGGGGGGGGGGGGGGGGGTTAAAAAACCTGAAAATCCAATTATTACGCATCTATTTATTATATTTCTGTATAGAACACAAGTCTGAAAAGAACACGGGTTTTCAAGGTTCACTGTGACGGAAGGTTCTTGCGAGACATCAGAGTGACATGAAACACTATTCGGAGGAAGAAAAAAAAATTATTTCATCAGCTGAACATTGAACACAACAATATGGACAACTTCAGTCATTGAAATTTCTTTTGCGATTCACACTTGAGTTTCTGATTTTTCGTTTTCCATCCAATCTTTGTCTCATTCGATTCTAAAAATTCCATACTTGTTAAATTTTGATGAGATAGGGGAATTTGAAAACGTCAACCCCTATTTTGTATCCTTTATAAGTGACTGACAATAAAATCTTTAGGACACAACTAGACCCTAAATGGAGCCACTATACAAAATTTCATCAAAATCGGCCAATGGTAACTAACGAAAATGCTGCGTATGGCGGAGGGACTCAAAATTTTGTATTCGATTTTCGGAGTATACACACTTTCAAACGTAAACCGCCATATTTTGAGTGGGGGGAGGGGGTTTACTCTTTTTTCTTGCTCGATCAGAGCACACGATTTAGTCACGACTTCTTCTTATCGATTTGGATCGGGGATGGTCTAAAAAGAATTTATAAGAGATTGTTTTTGTCTCAGTCGAGTATTATCCTGTTCCAAATTGAATCAATTTTGAAAGAGCGCCTCGTACTACTGAACCCTTACAACAATCTTCGAACTATTTCGATTTCCTCCAGTATATCAAAGTATGTACGTACCTCGATTTAATACTCGAACATCGTAGGAACTCCTCGATATCTCAACTATGCGACAATCTGAATAAACATCGGAATCGGTTCGAGCTGTAAAACCTAACTTCGCGTTATCGACGAAAGGCAGAAAAAGGCACTCACTTTATTCAAAACAATGATCGGATGCGGAGGAACGCAGAGCAGTTATTGTTATAGCGCACAGCTCGGCTGTTATAACTAGTTTCTCAAGATGTGATAACTTCATAGCCTCGTTACCGCCTGACTATCGGACCGTTAATCCAAATGATCTCTTAGATGACTTCACACTTATCTAAAACTGGTCGTACCCGCGCATTTCATACGATTTGCTTCACTTCAGTCAGTAAGCAGCCAGCACATCATTATTCAAGACAACTTCTGCCAATCAGATCCAACATTTCTATTTATCGTGTAAATCGTTGTCCAGCTATTAAGGAGGTAAATTTTACATCCTGTCAATTATGACAAAGTTATGATTTATCTTCATTCTCATTTGCGTTTGTTCTTCTTCTCATTACTGCTCTGGTTCCATCGATCTCGTCGTATTTTTATCGCCATTTTTTCTTAATTTGCAAACACCCGTTTAGTGGAATAAAGAAATGATTCTTCTTTTGTTTCTCGATTTTCCGAGTATCAGATGGTCACAATCAACTGTCGTACCTTTTGAAAGTAGAAGTGAACAATAGCGAACTCAACGGATTGATTGCTGAATAAAGATATTCAAGTGTCCATTAAAAAACTATGATTAATGAAATATTGAATGAGAACTTTTGGTGTTATTTTTTCCTAATTATTACAAGTTGTAAGTCTAATGGAGAGGTTTCCAAGAAGGTGAAATCATGACAGGTCGGAAATGACTGAAATTGGGTGAAACTGGAGAGCAAAAATAGAATGACATGAGATTACGCTATTTTAGTTTCTCTAATTTCTTTCAAACCATTTTGGATCTCAAAATTTACATGGTGAGGAGGATGTCAACAGTGCTGAATACGGTTTTCTACATAGTTCTCTACATGTATCCTGAACCATGCATCCTGTACCATCTACATGGATCTTGTACCATCTGCATGTAAATTGTACTATCTGCAGGTATCTTGTACCATCTGCATGTGTCTTGTATCATCTACAGGTATCTTGTACCATCTGCATGTATTTTGTACCATCTGCATGTATCTTGCACTATCTGCAGCTTTCTTCTGCCATCTGCATGTATTTTGTACCATCTGCATGTATCTTGCACTATCTACAGTTATCTTGTACCATCTGCATGTATTTTGTACCATCTGCATGTATCTTGCACTATCTGCAGTTATCTTCTACCATCTGCACGTATCTTGTACCATCTGCATGTCGCTCATATCCTAGAAGAGGGGTACAAGTCCAAAAATGTGATTTTCGGGAAATCGCTTTCAAAGTTTTACACTCAAACAAATAGCTATATCTCCATGACAACACGTTTAATGTTAATGATATTCGGGGAAAATGTTCCCGTACTAATGCTTCTACAGCTCATGGACCGAAATTATTCTTTTCGCTAGTGAGGAAGGAGTGGGGGGAATATTTTTGTCAAATTTCTTCGATTTTTGGTGTTGTTCCCTTTTTTCGTGGACAATATTTCTATACAGGGTGTTTCACGAAAAGGTTACACCCCCCTTCATTTCCGCAAAATACAGAGTAAAAAATTCCGACCAACGCAATTCTTCATGATTTTTTGTGAGGATCTCGAGAAAAATACTTTTGCGCAAAAAAGTTTCGCGCAATCGTGCGCAATTGACACTAACTTCATTTTTTCAAACGGAACCCCCCCTTTTTTATTACAGATTCGGATTCTACGTCAAAAATCATGAAAAATTCATACCCGAATCGATTTGTTTTATTGCGCGCAACCTGGCTTTTTGAACGCTCTAAGTTGCGCAACTCCACAATTGCGCAAAAATTAGGTTTTGGAGAACCCTTAGTGTGGCACATGTTTTTTCATCATTTTTTGACGCTGAATCACAGGGTGTCATCCGTTTTGAGGAAGACCAAGATTTCAAGAGGAAACATTAACATTTCTTTCACGAAAACGTCATTTTTGTGGTCGAAATCATGTTTATTTTTATTTTCTTACCGCCTTTTGAAGCACGGGTTTGGGGCCGTCTACGGTGGAGTTGGAAATAAAAACTGGCAGCACGATCATGCTTGAACTGAATAAAATTGCCTAAAAACTCATAACGATTTAAAAAAGAGCGATTTTTTCACTCATAAAAACCGACTTTTTGGCCGCCATTTAGAATAATTCCAGTCAAATTGAAAAACGGATGTCACCATGTGATTTAGCGTTAAAAAATGACGAAAAAACATGTGCCACACTTAGGTTTCTCCAAAACTTAATTTTTGAGCAATTATGGAGTTGCGCAACTTAGAGCGTTCAAAAAGCCAGGTTCCGCGCAATAAAACAAATCGATTCGGGTATGAATTTTTCATGAATTTTGACGTAAAATCCGAATCTATAATAAAAAAGGGGGGTTCCATTTGAAAAAATGAAGTTAGTGTCAATTGCGCACGATTGCGCGCAACTTTTTTGCGCAAAAGTATTTTTCCTGAGATCCTCACAAAAAATCATGAAGAATTGCGTTGGTCGGAATTTTTTACGCTGTATTTTGCGGAAATGAAGGGGGTGTAACCTTTTCGCGAAACACCCTGTATTTCAGAGATGTCACTTTTTTCCATGGACGATTTTTATTCTTCCCCAAATGATTAATTTGGTTTTAAATGAGAATAATCATGACTTGATGTGTATAAAACGAGAATTTATTAGATTGGGAGTTGTCGGAAAAATAAAACAGATTGAAAACGGAAGATATTTATAATTCTGTCTCCAAAAATATTCTTAAGTAATTGAAACAGCTTCTTAAAATCTATAATCAAAGATAACCAACGTGTGATTTCGAGTTCACCCCCCCCCCCCCCCCCTCACACCATTCCTTCTTCAACGGTTTCAGTACAACCAGTACAACTTTCATCGGTAGTTTTGGTAGGTAGTCCGTAGGAGTAGACATTCAAGGTGAAACACACCAGTGGCACCACTAATTTGTTGTATGGTGTCAAAATTTACAGTTCATGAAAATACAAAGGTTTATTCATAAAGATTCAAAGCTTGGGTACCATTAATAAGCCCTAAATGAACCAAAATATCGAAAAATCGCAATTTTTTGAATATTATCCCTCCACTTGCATCTTCCTAATGAGAATTTCAGTACTCTGGCGACTTAATGAGTCGAAAAAAAGAAACACGCGAATCGGTTGAAATTTAGGAGTAGGTAGTGCGCTCAACGTGCTGTCATAATAAGCCTTACTTTCACTAAATAACCCCTCGTTCATCCTCCGTTTACTCCAATCTTAAAATTCCAGCAATGTAGTGCAAAACTAGATAGATATCCGAACAAAAAAGAAACACTCAAATCAGTGGGAAATTGAGGTTTGGGCGAAATACACAAGATTATGCTTTAAAAAACCAAATTTTAATAGTTTCTACTCCCCCCCTCCTTCAAGGCAAAATTTAATGTGGATGACGTAGTCCACAGCGCTAGATAAATTTTAGCAATGAACAATGGAGGAACCACGCGAATCGGTTGGGGAATAAGGTTTGGACAAACACAAGAGACACAAGACTGAAGGATTTTCTTCCGTGGATTTGGGTTTTGAAGGGACTGAAACGGATTAGTATCTGGTTATTTTGTTTTCTACCTTTAACCCAGATTAATCGTTCATTCAAGGATGCCCAAGTCTTACAACGTCCTAGAAACACAAGTAGGTAACCATCTACCTACCTGCTGTTAAATAGCCACAGCATGATGGATGAAATAATTAGGAACGTGTAAATTATTATAATTGTGATTGTTATTGCAATTATTATTTTTCTGTAAAGATCACCAGTCAACTACCTTCTTGGAACAAGGTCAGGAGGGGGGTCCTTTGGACTGGGCTCGAGGGAACGAAGTGTTCTGATAAATTGCAAAATAAACATGCATTTATCATTGTTGATCGTCTTGATTGTGACAGTAGTTTCCAAAAAATTAACTCTAGGTTTCTTTAATTGAGGAAATCACTTAATAGAGGCGATACGTCCACTTTAGAGGGTAGCACTGGGCTTTGTGCCTGTCTTCTGCAAACGTAAGTGGCTCGCCCCGTCCATCGAACAAAGAACTTTCAGCATTCAGGCGGAGGGGGATTGAGCTAGGCTTAAGTTTGTCTTCTAGGGATGAAAAACAGCACTTCCACTACTCAAAACTGTTCCTAACTCAAAAATGACATTTTTGGACTTGTACCCCTCTTCTAGGATATGAGCGATTTATATTGTACCATCTGCATGTATTTTGTACCATCTGCAGGTATCTTGTAGTATCTGCAGTTATTTTCTACCATCTGCGTGCATCTTGTACTATCTGGATGTATCTTGTACTATCTGCATGTATCTTGTACCTTCTGCATGTATCCTGTATCATCTGTACATATCGTGTACCGTCTGCATGAAATCTGTTCTATTCTGCGACACCTGCATCATGGATCGTACGTGGAAGTTTCATAAAACCCCGAAGCAATGTTTCCGCAAATTGCACTTTCTGCACTATATTTTTTACGTGCTTTTTTACCAACAGGAAAGACATCATGGGGATACGTAAGTTGTGAAATTTTAAAAAAAATTGGGGAACTTCTTACTGCTTTGAAGTACTTCTTCTATAAGTACTGAGATGATTCCGTGGGACAAAATTTCACAAAAATAAGTATTCATTCGAATTTTTTTCCAAATTCAGAGGAAAAGAAGTACAATACAACTGATAAAATTGCCTACTGCGAAACTGTATTTTCAAGATCATAGTCGTTCGCGGTTATGTTGATGATTTTTCACTTTTTTACACGCATTATCACACATTCTCCACAGGACAAGGATTTTCACAGAGACCGACTAAATTGCACTGAAACGCAAAAAGGGAGTGAAAATTTTGATTGCAGAGAACTCAATTTTTTCTGCACGGTTACAACTCGAGCTTCCTTATCTTCAAGATCCAAAATACTGTAGAGGTTGTTCAAGTCTATCTTCGCAAATAACGAAAAATTTTCCGTCCACAAATTCCAATTTTCATCCCAGCTCCAAAATGTGTTTTTTCGCTCTCCTGTAAAATCTCAGAAATGTATCATAGATTGTTTTTAGGCCGAGGTTTTCAATTATCTAACTCAGTTGGGACTCATGGCCGGGACTCGCTAGAAGAGGAAAAAAGGCTGACGTCTCCCGCTGCGGTATCAAGAAGACAACAGCTGCGGTATCTCGCCCATGATAATACCGATACAACTGAGAGCCGAAGGCAGAGCGAAAACCCGACCCAACATCTTCTCTAAGCTTGTTTGAACTGCCTGATAACAAACCAACTTTTCTGGTGTCTTCGAGACATTTCTTTTGCAACTCGTTTGGTCGGCTTCAGGCGCGGGAACAAATTATATTAAGTTGAGGAGGATAGGCTAGTCGACTAGAATATAAAGGCTGGATGTTAATTATTTTCAAGTTTTGAATTGGCAATCCTTTTTTAACCTCCGAGTCTACCGAGGTAGCGGAAGCTTTGTTTTCACTTTTCAAGGTTGGAAAAAATTGTTCTCCAAAATAAAAATTTTCACATGCGTTTCACGTTTTAAACCTTCTTGAACAATTTTGGTACCGCGTCTGTGTGTCTGTCATGAAATCCTTGTCGGCTATAACGCCCACATTTTCAATCCGATTTCGATGAAGTTTTCAAAGATTGTAAGGATTGGGATGTTGATGGTCCCCTATGGAAATCATCGCCCAGGACTGATAGTAGCCAGTGCGCCTGCGCAAACTTGAATTACCTCGTAACAGTCATACTTTTATTATTTACTCCCCTAATTCGGTGAAATCTTCAGATTGTTCGGGTTGACGTGTAGACAGTCCCATTTCAGGGTAGTGCAAGGTAATTAGAGATTGATGTTTTGAGATTATATGCCATGCATCGGATCATCTATACAATCGGGTTAATGATACGAAGAAGCTATGTGCCACACCCTTGGCAGACGTTTTTCAACTAGCCCGACATGGGATTTTACCTATTTGTGTAATGGCCTCTCGGCGACACAAAATAAAAAAATACATTTTATTTTTTCTCTGAACAATTTCTTACTACTTACCACATTCCGATGAGACAGACTTACTTAGTATAACCACACGACCGTCGGTGAATGTTGCTTGATGATTTGTATAAAATCAAACACCAGTAATTTGATGATATTCTAGAGCCTACCCACAGCATGAAATTAAAAAATACTCTACACTAATGAACTATTCAGTTTCATTTTTAATAGGGAATGTCAGAAAGGACAGTAACTTTTCTTAGCTTTGCGTTTTCATTTCTGTAAATCGATACAACTAGGACAAGGCTTCGTCTACTTACTTCAGTATAGATTCAGGCAGTGGTCAAGAAACGTGTCTAAGGGATTGAATTGACCATTCATCATTTGAATGTATTGTAGGATCCGCCCAGAGATCAACCCTTGAATGCCGAGGATATCCACGGAGCAGGAGAAAATTAAAATTCATTTTCCTGGGGCAGTTATCACGATAACAGCTAAAAAGTACAGGTGATAGAGACATCCAGCGTGTGTATCCTGGAAGTCCAACCAAGTAATGCAATCCTGGTACCACCTTGTGATACGTTGGTCGGTTGTGTCATCAGAATCATTGTGTTCACTCTTGGTAGATGAAAAAGATAAAATGCTTCAAAATCCACTCTTATCATTCGTGTCAGACCTTCCAGACCAATTTCGGTTTTGTGTCTTGCAATAGGCGAAACTATACGAAAACATACTCCGATCTCGATGCAATTTTCAGAGTTTGTGCGGCCTACACGGTTCCGTATTAATGACCTTAGTACTGTAAGAGTAGGGTTTCATAGTAGTGTTGTATTGTTTGATTATGGAAAGGTTTTGGTACAGTTTTTAAGGCTAAGTGTCCCCGATTTTAATACGATTCGTTTTGGATAGATGTCAGCACCTTCGAGGACAAATTTAAGTAGCTTCCCATTTGTAAACAAAATGGAATATTTAAAAACTGCTTACACAGACTTATTTAGAAAGCAATTACAATTTTGGTTATATATGTTTGAAAATTTTAAAATCAATTTTGAGTAATAATAATTCAAATAAACCATGTTAGAGGCAAAATTTTGAAAAACCCGCAAATAGGATATTAAAGGAAGGTGAGAAAATCACAATCCGCTTATCAGAATTTAAAATTTAATTACAGTTTCATCGGCATTAGTAAAATTGGCTAAAATTAATGTGGCAGTAAGGAAGCCATGAAGGAGGGCGCCTCCTCAAGAATGACTCACCCGAATGGTGTGACCTCTATTCAAGCTTTTCGACTTGAGGAAAACTTGAACAACGATTTGAAACGTTTTCTAGCCGCACGAAAATCTCTAGGTGCTCACCTCATGATAAATGATTTATTTTATGAGAAAACGGGGATAGAAAGTCCTTTTGAAAGTAATTGGAACAACAATGACCTCTTCTACGAGGTTGGTAGGTATGTTGATTGATTTGAATTTGTCAGGCCATTAAAATTTGAATCTAACTATGTTTTATCCAAATTAGGATGCCCATTCGCAAAACGTGAGTTTAAATTTAATAAACGTAATTATAAAAATATCATTATATAACTATAATAAAATTAAATAAGTCTGTTCAAATTTCTAGTACAACAACACAGAAAGCATATTAAATATATCTTTGAAGATCATTATTATAACATTTTTTCTGGAGAAGTGTATTTTGACTTGATAGATGGTAAATCAATTAGAAATAAATTTCAACACATGTAAAAAATATTTCGAAAGAAGCATGTAGGTAGGTATTACTTTTTTCAAATTGAAAAATGACCACATTGATATAAATGAAAAATAGAGTTATGAATAACAAATAATTATGAGGTTTTTGCGGGTATAATCGCGAAGTGAAGAGACTTTCTTCAACGAATGGTTGGTAACGGAAACCATAGAGTATTGGGGAATACCCACCAAAACAATCTAAAATCCCCCGGAGGTTTACCGCCAATCCGCTCTGACTTGAAGATTGAGTAAAAAAATTCATTGCGTACAAAGAATTAATGGGGGGGACCAAGTCGACCCTTTTGTAAACATCTAACTCCTTGTAATAACGAACATCACGGCAGGTATGCGGGAAACTACGATTCCGTTCACCTTTTAGGTGCTTTGAAGAAGTCGGGAAGTTGTCTACCTGTCTGTTTCGAAATAATGGTATCGCTGTTGACTTGAAATGAAATGTCAGGAATTCATATTATTTACTTCTGGCTTTAGGTCAAACGGCAGAGCGGAATTCTAGGATCCTCCAAAAATGTTCAGGAAAGTCTAAAACGC
This sequence comes from Apolygus lucorum, assembly GCA_009739505.2. Lineage (NCBI taxonomy): Eukaryota > Metazoa > Arthropoda > Insecta > Hemiptera > Miridae > Apolygus > Apolygus lucorum. Next base: position 55,825,508 of record CM019167.2, read on the forward strand.
AAGATTTTGGAGAACTTTTTTTTCAATCTTGCGGTAGAGTCGGAAGCAATAAGTGTTATTAGCATGGACTGTTCTAACAACGATTTATTTTTATTTTTAATGAACTCCCCTCAAGACAAAATGTCTTTTGTGACGGAGGGGGCACGCCATAAATGAAAATAAATAAATAAATCAAATATTATGGGGAGGACGCCCAGGACTCACCCGACGCCGGCCCTAGGGATGAGGAAAGATGAGGAAGGTGGGGGAGGGAGAGAGGGATGAAGGGAAGTGCCTCTATAGAAAGACCACCAATTCAAATATGAGCCTAGCAGGACGCGGGTGGTGATACCACGGAGTACGCCTACCGAGATGCCCAACTCACGCAACTCCGTGGCACTTTTCCCACACCACACCCCGCGCCATGACAATGTTGCAGCCATCACCCTGATGTTGTTGGGTGCCACTCCTTTTAGCTCCGACACCGCTTGCCGTAAATCATTTCTATCATACTTCCTTATCTTGGCCCGCCAAGTCTGCTCCATGTCCAAGCTGCCATTGACAACTTGGACATCCAGCATAATGCAAGACTGGTCGGGCTTGACGGCAACGATGTCGGGCTTCTTACCCTGGTCACTTGGCATGTGATACAATCTCTCCCTCTCAACATCCCAGCCGCTAGATGACAAAGCACCTGCTATCTGCTTGGCAACTGCATCATGACGTAGAATGCGGCCACGTGAGTACGAGGACACTGCTACACTACATGATACAGGTGCTCATTTCCACTCCGACAGGCGCGGCAAAGGGGTAGTGTTGTCCCGCGACTACCTCTTGAACACCTAACTGCAGTTGGCAAAGATGCCACGCGGATGGCGTGAAAGTGTCGGTAGTCGCGGGCCCCAATGCCCTCCGAAGCCCAATCAACCCATTGGGATGAAATGGGGCTTTCAGAGCACTGTCGGAGTTCTTTACCATCTACTGACTCATGCAGCGCAGCAGCAAACTCAGCAGACGAACTGGGTTTTGGAGCAGATGGTGTTGCTCGGTCGCACCATGCTAACTGCTGCCTGACAAAATCAAGATCAGAGCAGTACGGGCCACCTCCCAGCTCGACCCTTGAAGGGCTAGCAGGCGCTGGCAGCGCAGAGAAGGGATACTTGCAGAGAGAGACACAATGCCAAGACCACCAGATTTGACTGGTGCGTGAATATAGGCACTAGGGACACCAGGCGGGAACCTCAGCCAAGAGCGCACAGCAGAGCGTACTTTGCGATCTAATTCCTGCAGCCTCCCCGCCGTAAGCCTGCTAAAGACTAACCCATAGGTCAGCTTTGGCAGTAAGTACGTGCGGAGGAGTGGCTTCAATGGAGCCTTGGTAACGCGCTCAAGCGCTCTACCAAGGTCCACACGGCTGGCAGTGATGGTGGCCACCCCCATGAAGTCGACTCCAAGGTACCGCCAAACCTCCAACACGGATCGAGATGGAATGGGGGATTGTCCTACGACAAAACCCCCATCCACAACTTTCACCTTATGTTGGCGACCTGACGGGACCAAGGAGACCGACCCACATTTATCGGGGTTAACCACTAGTCCACACCTGGCTAGCTGCTTAGCAAATGCATTGAGGGCGATCTGCAAGCCCTCACGGGTTTCTGCGAGTAGGATAACATCATCGGCAAAAGCCAATGCACCTACTCGCACCCCAGGGGCGAGATCAAACCCTACTTCAGTGGGCAGCTTACCCAAGGCCGTATCCACAACCAGGTTGAATAGGAGTGGTGACAGGGGATCCCCCTGGCGTACCCCACGCCCGATCAGTACATCCCTTGACATCTCACCCCCTGCCTCGAGGACCGTCACGCCTTCATGGTACAGACAGGCCACATACTCGATTAATCGAGATGGGGCCCCGACACCACGAAGGCAATCGGTCAGGGCAAGGTGACTGACTGTATCAAAGGTTTTAGCAACGTCCAGAGCGGCCAGATGGAGTTGGCGGCGCTCCATACGGGCCAGCGAGATGACAGTTTGGGTATTCTATGATACGCGCACTATTGCTTCCGAGCCTAGCAAGGTAGAGGAAGCTTTGTTTTCACTCGGCAATGATCTTGGATAGATGTTAGTCGAAACTGACTGCTGAGCCCCCGAACCGTACGTAGTACATACCTACATATAACTGAGGTGGCAAACTTTAATTTGTTTCATAAACGATAACATCGGCTTATTGCCGTCTTAATGAACTACAATGGGAGTCATTGCCAAAACTGCCGTTTTGTAGCAATGGGAGTCATGGGAAACGTCGAAAAACCTGACGGAAGTCATCGGTAATGAAGGGTTTTTCAAATTCATGCGTTATTATTTCATCTTTTCAAATTGTGCGTTCAAACTTGTGATGGAATTGTATCCTGAATTTTTATTCTACGGATGATAATATAAATTTGCTTGCCCACTATTTCATTTTTACTGATCGAGTGTTTTTGATTGAGTTATCTAAACCCCTTCAAGTACGGTCTTCCGTATCTATCACAATAAATGAACAGAAAGCATGATCCCCACGCTAAAACCTAGGAATACAACGATGAGCTTTTGACGGGGCTCAAAAATATTTCCACAGAGTTTGGTCCTCCTTGGGCCAAAATGTAAAAATGAAACTAACTGCAGCTGAGGTGACTCATATTCACTCGAAACCTTTTTCCACCGACTGCAGGGCCAGGGACTATTTCACGTTCTCCCGAGACCTTCCGAGGTCTCCTCACCCAGGCCTCGGTGGCCTTCCTTACTGCCTCATTAATTTTACGCCGATTTTACTAATGCCGATGAGGCAGTAACAAAATTTTGAATTCTGATGAGCGGATTATGATTGTATGACCCTTCTTAAATTCCTTATTTTCGGGGTTTTCCGAAATTTTGCCTAGAACCCTGATAATTTTGATTAATTAGTAACTCAAAATTAATGCAAAAAATTCCAAATGTAATTAACCAAAAATTATCTATCAAAACCTACAGAACGGCCTTCACAGATTTCAAATCCAAGTTTCCAGTCATGAGAAATTGGTAATTCAAAATGTGATCATTTCAAGACGCTACTTGGCGGCAAATTTGGGAACTAAAACCGGGACACTTAGCCTTAAGTAATATCCAATTATTTATAAAAACAAACTAAAAACGCTGCAAATTATTACAAAATGGTTTATTATTTTTCTATATTGATCACTCGTCTGCAAAGGCACCAACTATCCAACATAAAGAAAAACATCGATCGCATTTCGGTCAGCTAAAATTTGAACGGAGATTAGGCCTCTTTTGCGATTCACACTCGTGTTTCTGATTTATCGTACGTCCAACCCTTAAATTGTCGTAGTGAGCGAACGGTTTGTCCTACAGAGCTCCGCGTGGTCTCAAAAAATTCTAAAAATTCTATAGAATCTTAAATTGAAGGAAAAACAATACCTTTACATCGAAATTTTTTGAGTTAGGGTGTTTTCAAAATTCATTTTGGAACCCTTAGAACTGACCTACATCAAGCAAAATCTTCGGGGCACAACTAGACCCCAAATGGAGCCTACATACCAAATTTCATCAAAATCGGTCAATGCTAAGTGGGGAAAGTGCCGCGTACGGCGGACGGACGGACACATTTTTGTTCGATTTTTGGATTCTACGTACCTTGAAACGTAAACCATCAAATTTTGAGGGGGTATTAAAAAAAAAATTTCTTGGTCGATTCCAAAGGTTCATAATTGAAAATAATGAACCAATATGATTATGAATACAAATCATATCTGCGATTTTGATTATGAATAGGAATGCAGGTATGAATATGAATATGAATACAATTGTATTCACACTTTGAATACGATTTTTCCCTCGTATTCGTATTTTCAATACGATTTTACGACTATTTCTATGATTTCCCTAAACATCGATTTTTTTAAACTATTTTCCCTAAAAATCATACTTTTGTAATGATTTTCAGTGGAAATTACGTCGTAGTTTCTAAACGGTTGGTCGTAGCGACCTGGGGTGGTCTCATTCGATTCTGCGTGAAAAATCCTATAGGAATTTGTGAGCGTTTCGAATTTTGATTGATTATTTCGACAATTCAAGGTCATAAATATGTCCTGAGTTCGGGAGAAAATTATAAAAAGTATGATTTTCAGGGAAAATCGTTAGAAAATTGGATTTTTAGGGAAATCTTAGAAAAAAAATCATGAAATCGTATCGAAAATACGAATACGGGAAAAAATCGTATTCAACGTGTGAATACGATTGTATTTGTATTCATGTTCATATTCATACCTGTATTCGTATTGATAAGCATAAAATCGCAGATCCGGTTTATTCACAATCGTATTTATGAATAAGAATTCGCCCACCTCTGGAGGAAGCTATGTGCCACAACTACGTGGAAGACTAGCTAGTCTTCTATTGAAGTGAAATGGAACGACTGGTGGCGGGGGGGGGGGGGGGGGGGCTGCCGAGGAGTAGAATCGAGGTTGAGGTGGTGATGAGAAGGGGGATGGGGAGAGGGTGTTAGAAGATACCGAGGGAGCGGGGAGGGTGGAGGGGAGGTTACAAGGGTGTGGATGGGCGAGGTGGAGGGGAGGGGGTTGGTTAAGGAGGGTAAACATCACCTGTCCCTCTATTTAGCAACAAGTTAGAGCCGCAGCGTCGTGCCGCCGGAGAAGAGCGAAAGAGAGGGCAGATCAACGGATGGTGTCGAGGGGGTGGAGGTATTACAAGGCCCAGCACTATTACCCCCACCCTCCCTTCCTCGCCCGCCCTCACAAATCGCCACTTTTCAGGAACAGATCTCTCTCTCTCTCTCTCTCTCTCTCTCTCTCCTTCCTACAACCACTCCTCCTCTCACTCACTCCCTCACGGTTGTCTGAGCCAGACCGACTTGAGCTCTTGTACCTACACACCACATACGTACCACATTTTTTACATCCCAACCTCGGTTCTTCTACTCTTTCTTTACCAGAATGAACCCCCTTTTCGGGTTAAAACAGTCTCCCTAACTTTCATAGGTCAAAAAATTCCCAAATCCTTTAGTTCACGGACCTGTTTTAAAAGGTGCTTGAAGGAATTACTTATCAAGACAGATAGCATATCGATACCACAAAGGCAAATACATGATGGAGATGGGATACCTCTTATTCCATTCTCCGGTATTTCCTCTTCTTCCAGTTGGTTGTCAGGATCATAAATCACTCGCGTAAGTATAAAGAAACAACTGTATTCTACCATAACTTGGTTCAAAACGGATTATAAATCGATTACATAGCTCTAGACCGTCAAACTCCCCTTGCGCTCAGTTCACTGGCTCGTCCTGTACCCGACTGACGATGGAAGAAGTATCTAGGGAGAACCCAGGGTGCTTGGTATGGAGATCCCTACTTGGGATAGGTCCAGACTATCTGGGGGGCGGCTACATACATATGCCTATCCGTGATTCGATGCATAGTAGTTGATCTCAACACATATCTCTTAAGTACATTGCACAACCATAACAGGGGACCATCTACACATCAACCGGTACAACCTCTGCATATTGTTGGAAAATGTAGAAGTTATGGCTGTGGCAAGGATTTCATGACAGACAGACAGACATGGAACCAAAACAGTACAGAAAGGTCTGAAACGTAAAACGCGAGGGAAAATTTTGATTTTGGAGAACATTTTTTTTTTCAACCTTGAAAAGTGAAAATAAAGCTTCCGCTACCTTGGTAGATTCGGAAGCAAAATTTGAAAGATGGATAGATCTTTGTGCTTTAAGGTATCGATATATGATTTGACTCATTAGATTGTTGGTAGAATGAGCACAGGTACCTTTAATTGACATGAGGCCACTAGCTTCCCTGTCGCTAGTAAAATCTCAGGTCTGATTGCCAACAAAGTTGCAACTCTCTCCATGCTACACAGCGTCAATTAACAGAATTCAGGTACAAACGCTGCAAATTATTACACAATGGTTTATTATTTTTCTATATAGATCACTCGTCTGCAAAGCCACCAACCATCCAACTTGAAGAAAAACATCGATCGTATTTCGGTCAGCTAAAATTTGAACGGAGATTAGGCCTCTTTTGCGATTCACACTCGTGTTTCTGATTTATCGTACGTAAAACCCTTAAATTCTCGTAGTGAGCGAACGGTTTGTCCTACAGAGCTCCGCGTGGTCTCAAAAAATTCTATAGAATCCTAAATTGAAGGAAAAACAATACCTTTATATCGACATTTTTTGAGTTAGCGCGTTTTCAAAATTTCAAAATTCATTTTGGAACCCTTAGAACTTACCTACATCAAACAAAATGTTCGGGGCACAACTAGACCCCAAATGGAGCCTACATACTGTTCGCAGATAGAAAGAATGCGGCTGGCCAATTTTTCAAAGGGTATACCTGCTAACATAGACGACTACCTGTTCCAAAATCTTAGGTAGCCTGGTGAGTCAGGCAGGGGAAAGGGCCAAGCTTCCGTGTCTCAGACCTTCGAAATTCGGGTATTGAGCAACTCGAGTCATAATGAGTTAGAGAGCCCCTCCACTCTGCCAATTGTTAGGAAAGAATTCCATCTCGATTTTGAGTTCACTTGCCTTTCAGGTTTACTCTTCATTCGCCTTTAACATTTGAAAAAAAAGGACCATCCTTTACTGGAAATAACTTTTTGTAGGAAAATGGGAAATTTGGCTCCCTTTCTAACGGTGCCCTTATTTTTACATGTTTGCGGTAAATTAAGGTAGATCTGGTAATTTTAGTGACATGTTCAAGAACACGAAAAAAAACATTTGAAATTGAAAAAACTTGGAAAAACAAGGGGTTAAAACAAAGATGCTACGATACATTTTCTTACTTAAATTAGATGTACGATCGATCCTTGGATATGTTTGGTCGATACCCTGTATAGAATTGGGAACCACTCCCTTAAAGTACGCGAACGGTCTGTGAAAATCAATCCTTCTACTTCATCATTGGTCGGTAGTCAACAACCCTCGGTCTCAGATCTTCTACCCTGGCTTGAGTGGCAGGTAGAAGAAGGAGAATGTTGTTGGGACTGTAATAAACAAGGACACCTCACCAAACCATCCGCATTCTTTCCATCTGCAAACAGTACTAAATTTCATCAAAATCGGTCAATGCTAAGTGGCAAAAGTGCCGCGTACGGCGGACGGACGGCCAAATTTTTATTCGATTTTTGGATTCTACGTACCTTGAAACGTAAACCAACAAATTTTGAGGGGGTGTTAATTTTTTTTTTCTTTGCCGATTCCGAAGGTTCATTATTGAAAATAATAAACCAAAAAATCACAAACATTCCATAATCGGATCCTGAAAAATCCACGTTCGGCTTAGAGGGTTTACCTGGTATATTCTAGTAAGGAAACCTTACGCCCTCTATGAATTGATTTCTGTCCATCCAATCGAAATAATTCAATTATTCAAAAACCGTCTTCAACAAGGTATTATTTGATTTGATTAGGGATGTCTTCAAAGCTCAATGATAATATCATTATCATTGATATTATCATATCGACATGATAATATCATTATCATATCGACAAAAGTCGATAACTATATGGTTTCATTGATAATGAACCATAAAGTTATCGACATGTTATCTACTTTTAAGTGAAATTTCAAAAGACTACGAGTACAGCTACGTTGAATAATGTATTCTGAGCACATTCGCGTTGCCAGTTGAGAAAAAGATTATTACCGCCACCAGCGCCATCTATTTTTTGAGAACCCCACTAAGAGTTCGTGGCACAATGACTTCCTCAACACCACCTCCATGATCACCTAAGTACATCCATGATCGCCTGTTCATTCATTTTTGAATATATTGTTGTATATTTCCCACTAACTTTTCTCGTTCGCCCATAACTTACTAAATTCCATTTTTTATTTCTTTTAATATTCATTGCGCATTAGCCATTTAAAGGAAGGAACTAATACTGCATGTTCCACACGAAATTGTTATTTTTACATTTTGTAATCACAGTCAATGGTAGCCTTCCACAATATAGTTTATATTAATTATTTTCAAATCGATGATAATTTCTTGGCTGACGAATGGAGGTGGGCTGGTAAGTAGATGAGGAACTTAACTGTAATAAATTTATTTAATATTTATTGAATTTATTCAATGGGTGAATTTGTGACGTTGAGGACTGAATGACTTTAGGTTTGGAATGCCTTTGGTTTGGACTTTTTTTTTAAATGTTAAGGCATGGAAAGTTCTTAAATCAAGTAGGTAAGATGCTGATCAATTGACTTAGTTGACATCTACGAGGCATGTCCAGAAAGTAAAAGTACTCTATTTTTTTAGGGTTCAAAAAATTTATTAAAAAAAAAAAATACGTGGTTACATAGGTATACATCTAAGCTATTTTTCTACGTAGTCGCCATTTCTCTCGATGCAGGTGGTTAGCCGGGGGATCAATTTTTTGATGCCTGCCTCGTAGAAATCTGCCGCCACCTCCTTCGTCCACTTGTCGACCTCCTCGTCGAAAATTTGTTCCCACCCATGTGCGTCTTCAGAGAAGTGGAAAGATCATCAGAAGAAAAAAGTTTCATCTCCAGTAATAATACACTTGAGAAAATCATCACCCTCCAGTTCATACCGTTCCTAAATCTCTTTAGAGGTCTGCACTCGATTCAACTTGTGTTGTTCAGTCAGCTGTTTTGGGGCCCATCTTGCGCACAGTTTATGAAATCCGAGGGTTTCTGTGATTGTTTCGTGCAGCGGAGATCTGGATATTTGTGGAAACTTCGTAGAAATTTCGTCCAGAGTCAATCTGCGATCGACACGGACCGCATTCTCAATTTTTTTCCACAAGTTCGTCAGTCACAATCGACGGTCTCCCACTCCTCAAATCGTCATGCACATTCGTACGACCGTTCTTAAACTCCCTACACCCCTTGTACACACTCGTACGATTCATATGTCCTTCACCATAAACTGCCTTCACCTCATTAAAAATCTCAATCGGAGATTTCTCCTTCACAACGAGGTAACGGATTACCGCACGGATTTCGCACTTTGCGGCAGAGTCGATCGACAGTTTTCACGAGAAATGCTCCTGAGACCACAGTTTTCAACGTACTGACCTCGTTTTGGTCTTGTTTTGAAGTGGAGGAGTCTCGCTACACGGCAGTATGCCTTACATAGCAAAAAAAATTCCCTACGGCCGCGGGAGCTTCAGTACACTTACTTTCTGGACATGCCTCGTATATTAGGTCCCTGGACATAACTCATACTGCCTGTCAGCGTCGAATTAGCTATTTTACCTAAATCAAGATTTCGACAACTTCAACCACCACATCAGATGATCGGGAAAAGTCATATTCCAGACACATGAAAATCGACCGAGGTGACATGTGACGTGGCAGATTGAAAACTCGGAGCAGTCATTTAAAATTAATTAAGTCAATTAGCAGTCAGTCAACATTCTCAAGTGATAATTTGTATAATATAGGTTTTTCTCAAAAGTTCAATAATTGTTTCGTTCATCATTAAATAGTAGAAGTTAGTAGACTTGAATAGGAGTTTTCACGACACTGCCCATCCCCTTTGGCAGACCATACTCACAATCCACTCCGCCAACCCGTAGTATTTCCAACAGAATTTTGTTTCCATGTTATTATCGGTAAGTTCGTGACGTTATTCTTCGTCTAAAGTGACAAGATTGTAATGTTTGGGGAGGTCTTTTCAAAGAGAACCAGCAATCCTCCTTATCAGTGACGAGCAAACTCTCGACGATTCATTTTTACGATATAATTTCCTTCCTAGGCTCGATATTGCGATCAGTCAAAAGAAAACATTCATTGGGCGCAAAATGGGTGCATTTGCCATTGATGGGCAAATTCTAAAGAATCAATCCTTTATGAATATTTCTTACGCGGATTTCCTTGCGTCGCGGACGTCATCAGCTGTCTTCCAAAGGGAAGATCAGAATTGGTCCTGATGATTTCGCTCATGGCTACTTTTTTCCTCGCCCGCTAAGTGGAATGGGGTTCACCGACGGCCCGACCCGGAAAATTCCCTGCGATACCGCCCTCGAGCGGTCACCAATCCAGATAATCTCCCTCAACTTCGGTGATCTCACGGGAACTGGTTTATTAAACCAACTAATGGCCGTTGGTTTATCATCAAGTTGATGATATGTACTTCGAATACAGATGTGAACTTCTATGGACAACTGACCAAACCAACAGATAAATTTCCAACGTTACTACGAATCACCGCTGTGCCAGGCTTGCACCGATGGAGGAGGGGCGGAAGACTCAAATTCGCATGTTGGATAGATCGTGGATTTTAAAATGCTGTTCAAATTCGAGGCTAGCATATCACTAGAAATGTTATCGTGGCTAATGGTGATGAGGGAGGGGGTCCACTTTTCCGATATTAAAATTTCAAGTATCAGGCTCTCATAAAGCTGAAAATGATATGATACATCCTCAACACACTAATTCAATTACATTAGTATAGGTCTATTAGTGTTCATTCATTTCATTCAATGGAATACGGAAGGAAAAGTGGAAAAGAGTGGCCCACAAAAGCTGCCCACCCTCCAAAAGCGTTATGAATGAAGATAACAATTTTCGTTATCAGTCACTCATTTCGTCCAAAGCTATGACAAATACATGGGGTTTCCGTCTAAGACAATCATGAAGAGGATGCGAACCGATAAGAGCAGGAGACGGGACGCCAGCGGGCCGATGAGTTCCTCCATACGTTGATATCGCAGGATCACTAAGCACTCCCACGCATAGCTTTTAGGATGGCACACTTATGTTTCAAAGTACGTAGATTCTAAAAGTCTAATACAAATGTTTCTGTACCCCGTACGCGGCATTTTGCCATACACCGATTTTGATGAAATTTGGAATATTAACTATTTGGGGTCGAGTTCTGCCCGAAGATTTTGGTTATTGTCAGTCTTTCCTGAGACAAAAAGCGAGGGAAAATATTTTCAAAACGCCCTAGCTCAAAAACTTTCGATGTCAATACAGATTTTTCTTCATTGATTCAAAATTTTCAACATTTGAAAGAATTTGGTACACCACACACGAGCTCTGTGGTGCCCACCGGTCGCTTAATGAACATAATAAATCACCGAATTAATGTATGTTTCATTACATGTTTTAATCAATTATTTATGATGGTGTTACATTTTTAGAAACTAAAGACACCGCCAAACGATCAACAATTGAATGCGCTTTTATCGTGAACAGAACTCGAGGGTTCCTCAAGCCTTGCCTTAAGGACTCACCCCTACCCTCCACCTAATCCTTGTCCTTGGAAGGCAGTTGAAGTGTGATCTTAACAGAAAAATAGTAAACTTTTTTGATTCTATTTTCGGAACATAATTCGGGATTTTAATGAAAAGCATGATCCATCGAAGTGGTTTGTACGAGTACTATACTGTGGTTGACTAATAATTAGTATACAATTATTATATGATTACTGTAGTACTTAAATTGGTTTTCGAAGGGTGAGTACGTTCTAGTTGGAATACATAGGTGGATAGATTCTGTATCCTCATTGATACAGAATCCTTGAGTAAAGGAATGATACTTATCAAGGAACATTGGAGACGGAGCTTGTTGTTTCTGATTCCAGCATCACTTCAATCTGAACAGACATAAATAGGGAGTACTGATCAGCTGTTATATGAACATGGTACTCAAGTCGAAACACATAGACTTTCGACTATGTCTCAAAAGTAACAGATGTGAAGTCTCTTGGGGTTCATTCTAATGATCGGAACCAACGGCCGGACAGACCCGGAGGTAGTCTGGATTGGTGACGGCGGCATCGCAGGCCGTTGGTGAACCCCAGTCCACTGAAGCGGGTGAGGCAATAAGTAGCCATGAGCGAAATCATCAAAACCAATTCGTATCTTCCCTTTGGAAGACAGGTGATGACGTCCGCGACGCCAGGAATGGCAGTTGGACGAAAATTCATCCTGATATGGTTGTTTATTTTTACTTTACTCTTTTCCCTAATGTGGTGATTCAGGGCATTCTGATGGCCACTAATAAACCGGATACTTCGATGGTCCTAATGGCTCCCAGCTGAATGCAATCTATGAGAAATAATTACCCAAGTGAGGCAATTGTCGCGGCTGTAGAGGCAAGTTGGTTTAAAAAGCGTATCCTCCATATTTATTATGCAACAAGAAAGTGTATTCGTGTTATCTGCTGTTGAAGAATCAACATTCAATCACGGATAGAATAAGGAAGTAGTCGCAGTTCTGAAGACATGGTTTGAACCTTAGCCTGACTTTAGAGGCTGAAATCATTCTTTTACAGTTGAACGGGGGTGTTTGCTTCACTTGGTTTAACCCTTATTTACTAGCCACACTCACGGCATGCGTAACTCAGCAGTCTAGAGGACCTCCCCTCACCATGGGAACCGCAATCCCCTCCAATGCTCTCAAGTTCTTCCTCCCGGAAGCGAGAAGTAGTAGTGTGACCACCGAAGGTACCACCTGAGGTGATAAATCCCCCTTAGCGAGATTGGCGCAGTAAAGATGATTGTGACTATGATTTTCTTAGATCGATTGATTCCCAAATAGGGACGCAGATCATCGTATTCAACTATTGCAGACGTGGTATATTGATACGTCCCATCTGGATGTACTCGTGCGGAATATGGGGTTCAGTTGCAAATACGCACATTAAACGTCTACAAACACTGCAGAACAGGGTTTTACGTATGATCACGGGCGCACCATGGTTCGTTCGTAACTCCACCTTACACGCCGATATGGATATCCCAGAAGTACATGCCGTTCTTCGTGAGGCGTACACAAACCTGCATTCTTCGATGAGAAACCACTCCAACACGCTGCTAGTTGATCTCTCCAATTGCATCCCACTTCCGCGAAATCAACGACGTTTAAAACGAAAGAGACCGCAAGACTCCCTTTCCAAGAGCTGAATTTGTACTAACTCTTATTATCGAACTTGTTATTTAATTTAAACTTGTTAATAATTACTTGTTATTTAATTTGAATTTTTGCATGTAGGACAATCAATGGATTGGAACCTTCATTTATATTGCATGTTAATTAGGTCTACTACAGGCCTACTATATTACTGTTTATCAAAATTGTAATGTTATAATAATAACAATAAAATTTACATCATTTAATTAAAAAAAAAAAAAGTGGTACCTATAAGAAAACTACTGAGAATTGATAAGTTGACCTAAAACAAACGACAAATATTATTTTTTTCAATAATAAACCTTTGGTATCCGGCAAGGAAAAAATTTTTAACTCTCCCTCAAAATTCGATGGTTTATGTTTCAAGGTATGTAGATTCCGAATAGAATCTAATAAAAATGTTTCAGTCCGTCCGCCGTTCACCTAGTTCCCGTGGACCAATTTTGATGAAATTTGAATATCGGCACCATTTGGGGTCTAGCTGCGCCCCGAAGCTTTTGGATATTGTCAGTCACTTCTAAGGGGTAAAAATTGGGGAAAAACATTTTCAAAGCGCCCTATCTCGAAAACTTTTGATATGCAGGTATTGTTTTTTCATCAAGTTGAATGAATTTTCCAATTTAAGATATTGTTCAATTTTGGTTCATTATTTTCAATAATGAACCTTTGGAATCGACCAAGAAAAAAATTTCAAAATTCATTTTGGAACCCTTAGAATTGACCTACATCAACCAAAATCTTCGGGGCAAAACTAGACCCCAAATGGAGCCTACATACCAGATTTCATCAAAATCGGTCAATGCTAAGTGGCAAAAGTGCCGCGTATGGCGTAAGGCGGACGGACGGCCAAATTTTTATTCGATTTTCAGATTCTACGTACCTTGAAACGTAAACCATCAAATTTTGAGGGGGTGTTAAAAATTTTTTTTCTTGGTCGATTCCAAAGGTTCATTATTGAAAATAATAAACCAAAATTTGGCCGTCCGTCCGCCGTACGCGGCACTTTCCCCACTTAGCATTGACAGATTTTGATGAAATTTGGTATGTAGGCTCCATTTGGGGTCTAGTTGTGACCCGAAGATTTTGGTTGATGTAGGTCACTTCTAAGGGTTCCAAAATCAATTTTGAAATTTTGAAAACGCCCTAACTCAAAAAAATTTGATATAAAGGTATTGTTTTTCGTTCAATTTAAGATTCTATAGAATTTTTAGAATTTTTTGAGACCATGCGGAGCCCTGTAGGACAAACCGTTCGCTCCCTACGAGATTTTAAGGGTTTTACGTACGATAAATCAGAAACACGAGTGTAAATCGCAAAAGAGGCCTAATCTCCGTTCAAATTAAAGCTGACCGAAATGCGATCGATGTTTTTCTGCATGTTGGATGGTTGGTGATTTTGTAGACAAGTGATCTATATAGAAAAATAATAAACCATTGTGTAATAATTTGCAGCGTTTTTAGAATCGAATGAAACCACAAAGACGACAAACAGAGATCAACAGTAATTATTAAATACCTTCGCGTTTATTCCGAAATTAGTCGGGACACGTGGTCTCTGCGAATCCCCGCCCCCCCTCCAATAACACCAACCCTGGTCCTTAACACGTTCAGACCGGCTGCTTCCACCCTGGATCCACGCGAAACCTTCGCCTGGTACGGCTGCTTCCACGGTGGATACATGAACTCATGATTCGGTGGATCCATGAACATTTTTCGAAACGCTCTGGATAGTTAATTTTTCCCCCAACAGGGCTCTTTTTGGTCTCAATCGCTTCGGAATGAACCCACCTTACCGTCCCAACCTTTCGGTTTCGGATATCAGTGCATGTAATCACGCAAAAATGCCGGCTTCTCATCAGTGCGACTGTTTTGCTGTGAAGTTCCAAAATTTTCCTAGGTCCTGGGGTCAATCTGGGTTTTGAGCCCCGGGCAGTTGACAGTTGGTTCTCTCGCTACACTTACGTAGCTACTCCTACTCTGATGGACGGAAGTGGAGAATCTAAAACGCGTGTGTGAGTCTCACATGGACGTTCGTTGTCGAAAATGAGTCAAATTTCAGCTGATCTATTGAAATCTTTTCTCGTTTCTCCGAATGGAATTTCATGTCAATCAATTGGTATCCCACAACTTTGGGATAATGATGTTCTGCTGGTTGGGACGTTGTGTTCTTCGCTGGAGGGTGATCTACACAGAAGAATAACAAACCGTTGTGTAATAATTTTCAGTGTTTTACGACTCGGGATCAACCATCCTTAATTGATCATCAAGTCTTCAACAGTTCTATTCAGAAACGGAAATTTGCTAGAATGACCATACAGAAATCCACACTTAATTAGGTACAAATCATCAGAGCTGAAATCAAACAGCGTTAAGTTCTGAGTTGTTTCTTCTGATGAATTATCAAGGCGGTGAAACAATACACGCAGTGAACAGAAAGAAATGTTGCCTAACAAGTTTCTCTGTTCTGAAGGAATAACGCTGAAAATAATTCCCAAGCAGCGTACGTTGAGTGACGACTATACCGTAACGAATCAAACTGACAAACAAACCACCCGTATAAATGTCATATTTGTTTCACTAATCCATCCCTTTTAACATCCCGTGACAGCAAAAACCGCCAAGCGAGCGGAACAGTGCGGTATTACGTTACATCAGTTTATCACCTGACGCAGTCAGCCTCACAAGCCCGGGTTCGACTACCGGCTGGACAACGGAATTTTTCAAAGGTTTCGGAACAATTATGAGTGTTTTTATACAAGACTATCGTTAGTAGGTACCTAGTTCTTTGGAGTTTGACATTTTGACTATCTCTGTTAATCTCTGTTAATTTTGTCGCAATCGGATCATTGGTAGCCGCTACAAGTATAAAATCCTCGCCGTACGGCTAACATTAATTTATAAGCGTTCATTTATTATAAAAACTATAATATTACTTTCAACCATGTAGCTATTTATTTCTCATTTATTATCGCACAATCTATTAGGGTTAATATTTACTACCAGGCACCACACTAATCTTACAGCTCAACGTCAGCAAGCAAGGTCCAGGGATTTGGATTTTTTCAGTCCCCAAATTTGTTGCGAATATCTGAAAGTCGTTTAGCTTCTGAGTTTGTGAGGACGAGAAGTCACTCCTCGTCTTGCTGATATTTCAATGACATCGATGACGCTCTCGACTCGCAAGTCTTTAAGGAGGTCGTCGTGTCTGATGAACTAGGGTGCGTTTACAACTTTTCAATACTCCCGAGCACTCAATGTTGAAATATTTGTGTTACATGCACATTTGTTATGGGTGTACATCCCCACAGTAGGAATGCCATCGGTTCAATAGGCAGCCAATACAACTTTCTGAACTTCATTGGCAACTCTTTCTCTTTCTTTTTCACATGATTTTTCAACTTTAGCTTTGCATCCAACATCATTCCAAGATTTTTCTCTAAATTAGCACGCGGAATAATGTTGTAATTAAACTCATGTGGGACATTGTTTCCGAGTCTACCAACGTAGCGGAAGCTTTGTTTTCACGTTTCAAAGTTGAACAAAAAATATGTTAACTTCTATAAAACTCAATTTAGTCAGAAATAACACCTATTGGATGCTAAATTGAAATGTTATTGCGATGTTAACCTGCATAATACTCATTGTAGTCAGAAATTAGCACTTATTTGATGCTAAATTGCAATGCTATTGCGATGTTAACCTCTATAAAACTCATCGTAGTCAGAAATTAACACCTATTGGATGCAAAATTGAAACGCTATTGCGATGTTAACCTCTATAAAACTCATTGTAGTCAGAAATTAACACCTATTGGATGCAAAATTGAAACGCTAATGCGATGTTAACCTCTATAAAACTCATCCTAGTCAGAAATTAACACCTATTGGATGCAAAATTGAAACGCTATTGCGATGTTAACCTCCATAAAACTCATTGTAGTCAGAAACTAGCACTTATTGGATGCTAAATTGCAATGCTATTGCGATGTTAACCTCTATAAAATCCATTTTAGTCAGAAATTAACACCTATGGGATGCTAAATTGCAATGCTATTGCGATGTTAACCTCTATAAAATCCATTTTAGTCAGAAATTAACACCTATTCGATGCTAAATAGAAATACTATCAAAGATTAAGATACGACGATAGATATAATTCGATGATCTTCTATGTATCGGATAGGCTACATCGGGTTATGAGCACAAGGAATCTATGTGCCATACCCACTTGGCAGATGATTTTCATTTGGTACCTCAGTTGAATTTCGACGTGGCCTTAAATCTGTGTCATTCAATGTGAAAGGCCGTTTGCTATCTAACCTAAGAGTTTCAACTTGAAAACTTGATTCGGCCACCCTCATCGCGGGTTGAGGCTCGTGAAGGAGTCGTGGATCCGACAAAAGCGCGGGGAGGAGCCGCAAGGTCGAAGACCCAACACCGGAAGCCCTCATACGGGCTTGCGTACTAATTGATGTGGGCGTGGATTTTAATTATAATAATGCGAATGTATATTCATTCAAGAATTTCTTCCTTTGCGAGGGGGGCAGTCCGGATAATTCGGAGCCGCGCTACGGGCTCGCGAACAAGCGCGCGCAACCGGCGAGCAGGTGGGACACTCAACGGATCGTCTCACCGAGTGCTGTCATGTTCTGAGAGCATATAAAATAATTCTAGTGGTCATTCCATTTCATCATACTGATGATATTGTACTTTTATGAGGGATTTCTGGGTATGAATGCTTTTTGTTTTTTTAATTTGCCGTTGCACACAATGGTTATTGACAATAGTAAATTATAAATAGGTACGTAACTTGATTGGGAACAAAACACAACAAAATAGTACGGTAAAACAGAATAATGGGATACTAGACAAAAGGAGCAGGAACACGGTTAAAACGTCTGCCAAGTGGATGTGGCAGCTTCCTCGGATCCATAACCTCCATTATTTTCAATAATAAACCTTTGGAATCGGCAAGAAATTTATTTTTTAAACCATCTCAAAATTTGATGGTTTACGTTTCAAGGTACTTAGAACCTGAAAATAGAATTTTCCGTCCGTCCGCAGCACTTTCCTTAGTTCCCAAGGACCGATTTTGATGAAATTTGGTTTATGGGCTCCATTTGGGGTCTAGTTGTGCCGCGAAGATTTGGTTGATGTCAGATTCTATAGAATCTCACTTTATAAGGGGTGAAAATTAAGGGTTGAAATTATCAAGCGTGCCCTAGCTGGAAATAAAGGTATTGTTTTGTCACCAATTTAAGATACTACTGAAGTTTTAGAATTTTTTGAGACCACCCAGAGCTCTGTAGGACCAACCGTTCGCTCCCTACGGGAACTTAAGGGTTGGACTTACGATAAATCAGAAACACGAGTGTACATCGCAGAAGAGGCCTAATCTCCGTTCAAATTTTAGCTGACCAAAATGCGATCGTTGTTCGTTTCTTCGAGTCGTACTCATTTTTGCGGGGTCCGGTGTGGCTACGGTCGTTGGGGCATCGTTGTTTGGCGGTGGACTTTGGACCGACTTCTGTGGGGGTCGTGGGTACAAGGCTCATCGCCGGCAGCGTGCGTTTATCGGCGGCCGGGGCTCTCATCGCCCCCCTCGTCACAACCCAGGGCGGTAAGGCAATGAGAAGCCATGAGCGAAATCATCAGAACAAATTCTGATCTTCCCTCTGGAAGACAGCTGATGACGTCCGCGACGCCAGGAATAGCAGTCGGACGAAAATCCAACCTGAAATGGTTGTTTACTTCACTTTACTTCACTTACTTTTACTCAGTTTTGCGTCCTTAGCAACCAGTAATCACATTTCCTAATAATTAGAGCAACCTCAACTTCCTGTTTCTTCGAACTGAGTGTGAAGCGTTAATTTCTTCCAAATAAACTTGATTGTGAAATAGTAGGTAGGTAGTATCTATTATTGTGTTAAGTTGGCTACTAACAGAAGGGGGCTTTAGATGCGAAAGGCTATTAAACAGCATATATGTATAGGAGACTATTTAATTTTAGAGATTATTAAAGTTAGAGAATATTAAAGTAAGTTAGTATATGTTGGAGATTATCAAAATACGTCCTTAATTCTGTCCAATCATGTATTGTTTATTAATTTACTTATTACTGTAATTGTAAAGTATGCATCAATTTATTTACCGATATGGAACGATTTTGCAAAGATCCTACCCTACAACACGGGCCAAGCCTCGGGTAGGAAATCTGAGCAAATTGCATCCCTTCATGCATTTATATTATTGTAGAAGTGTACAAAATGGCGAAATAAACATATCTATCTATCTATCTATCTACGGTTGGTAGATAATGGCAAAGCCGCGTTCTTTGCAGACGAGTGATCTATATAGAAAAATAATAAACCTTAGTGTGATAATTTGCAGCGTTTTTTATCCCTCACAAGTGGGGGGGAGCTTTTTTTTGCTCCAATCCGAAGTTTCACTATGTATTAAGGGGGTCTCAGTTGGTCGCCGTTCGTTCCTCGTTCCGGGTCAGTATTTCAGGAAATCGAAGGCGCAAAAACCTAAAAAGTTGCACCTAAATTTGAAATTTCAAAGGATTTTAGAAATTCATTAGTGCACGGCCCTAGGGAATCGAAAACTGAAATATTGCCGCTGGAATCATCAAAATCGAACAATAATTGCCAGAGAAAACGCTGCAAATTATTACACAATGGTTTATTATTTTTCTATATAGATCACTCGTCTACAAAATCACCAACCATCCAATATGAAAAAAAGAAAAAAAAATCAAAATTACCAACCATCGATCGCATTTCGGTCAGCTCTAATTTCAACGGAGATTAGACCCCTTTTGCGATTCACACTCGTGTTTTGATTCATATATATATATTTCAATATAAACCCTTAAATTTTCGTTGGGAGCGAACGGTTAGTCCTACAGAGCTCCGCGTGGTCTCAACAAATTCTAAAAATTCTATAGAATCTTAAATTGAAGGAAAAACAATACCTTTATAATAAAATTTTTTGAGTTAGGGCGTTTTCAAAATTTCAAAATTGATTTTGGAACCCTTAGAAGTGACCTACATCAACCAAAAGCTTTGGGGCACAACTAGACCCCAAATGGAGCCCACATACCAAATTTCATCAAAATCGGTCAATGCTAAGTGGGGAAAGTGCCGCGTACGGCGGACGGACGGCCAAATTTTTATTCGATTTTTGGATTCTACGTACCTTGAAACGTAAACCATCAAATTTTGAGGGCGTGTTAATTTTTTTTTTTTCTTGGTCGATTCCAAAGGTTCATTATTGAAAATAATAAACCAAAATGGGAATAACCATTAATTCAGTCATGTTTGTCCCATGAAATGTAGCTAAACTTGAAATTTTCAATGATTTTAGAAATTCATTGGTGCATGGGCCTTGGAAATTGAAAAACTGAAAGATTGCCGCTGGAATCATCAAAATAGAACAATAATTGCCAGAGAAATATGGAAAAACCGTTTATTCATAGTTTTTTCCATTTCTCTAATTCATCCTAATTTCTAAAATCCTTTGAAATTTCAAATTTATGTACAATTTTTTAAGTTCTTGTGCCTTCAATTTCGGTAAATACCGAACACGAACGGCGACCGACTGAGACCCCCTTAAGGTTGATAATATGAAGGTTCATATTTAAAAAAAATTAATCAAAAAAGATGGAAATTAATAATTGAAAATCTACATAAGTAACTCGAAACGTAATATTTTAACGATATTTAATCCAGCGAAGATGCCGTTCGTTCATCGTTATGTTACAAGGTGACACTTTATCGGCCGACTCTCCGTAGGACAGTAGGTATGAAGCCACTCGATACTTCCGTCAAGCTGCCTCCATCTCTCTCAGACCTGATGGGTCGTATTATGTAGGTACTTCACGACGGAGGGTCGTAGAATCGAGGCCCCGTCATTGTAACATTATCACTGAGAATGAGAACCTCACGGAGCCATGAAAAGAAACTCAACTCCCCGCTCTGCCTGTCATGCTGCCAGTTCCGAAACGTGGAGAGTTCGACCCGAAGTTCCCGACTTGAGGTGATTAGTGATCCAGGAGATGAATACAGGAGAGGACCGAAGGTGGTTTACACCATACAACGTGTCCGGAACCAGTAAGCAATACTTCAGGAATCGATTCTACAACTAATTTGCGACAACTTTTTCCACTTAGCACTTTCAGGTCGTCTCACAGTTAGATTTAGGCGTCCTTATGGGATTAATCTGAGGTGAAGGAAGACAACACTCAACGGAGAAAAAAAATCATGAACAAATTTTTTTAGACCATTCGGGATCCAAATCCGCGAAAAACCCCATAGGTGTATGTTTGTGTGTGTGTGTGTGTGTGTGTGTATGTGGCAAAATCTTAAATACTCTTTCCAGTCCTTAGTTTTCAACCGATTTGCGTGGTTCTTTTGGTTTATTATTTTCCATAATGAACGTTCGGAATCGACCAAGAAAAAAAAATTTAACCCCCCCCTCAAAATTTGTTGGTTTACGTTTCAAGGTACGTAGAATCCGAAAATCGAATAAAAACGCTGCAAATTATTACACAATGGTTTATTATTTTTATATAGATCACTCGTCTGCAAAGCCACCAACCATCCAACTTGAAGAATCGATCGTATTTCGGTCAGCTTTAATTTGAACGGAGATTAGGCCTATTTTGCGATTCACACTCGTGTTTCTGATTTATCGTACGTCCAAAACTTAAATTCTCGTAGTGAGCGAACGGTTTGTCCTACAAAGCTCCGGGTGGTCTCAAAAAATTCTAAAAATTCTATAGAATCTTAAATTCAAGGAAAAACAATACCTTTATATCAAAATTGATAAAAGACACTTTCGACAATGAGGAATTTCACCATGTCGGAATTTCCTATTTTTGACCCCAAAATCGGATTCAGCACCTCTAAAAACCCCCCAAGGCAAACTTTCAGCCCGAACTTCCTAATTTACGAATAAACAAAACAGTGTAGAAAATGCGAATGTTTAAAAAAAACCGGGAAAATGACGTCATGCTGGAATAGTTCATTTATGGCCGCTTGAAGCGCTGAGATCGAGAAATCCATAGTCCCCAGATGCAAAATTTCATGAAACAGTAAAGTTCGAAATCGAAAAACTGAAGAAAAAAATAGAAAAAGCGAGATGGGGAAAATTAGGTTTCCTCTGTTTTTGTTTGATAACTTTTCTCTTAGAAAACACGATTTCGTCGTCCCAATGGGCAACACTGGGAGGAGACGGCGGTCCGAACAGCCAATCAGCGAGCGTTCCCGCTTCACGTCCGTTTTCCCGGTTAGTTTTGAAATTAAAAATTTTGACTGTCTCCCAAAAATAACAGGAGACTTATTTTCCGAAATCAGCCCGATTTTCATCTATCCCACAACATTAACTATTCAGGAAAAATGCAAACAGAAATCGGTGAAATTCCTCATTGTTCCTGAAGCTTAAAAATTTGAATCAGTAGATTAAATTTTTTTTAAAACTGCTTCTAGGAAAAAGTTGAATTTTACTTGGAAATGCCATAAATTATATTTTTTGTTGATTCATTTTTTAATAAAACATGATTTTGTTTGGTAGGTACCTACGTAATGCGTTTCGAGTATTTTTTTCAGTCCGGTCCCCAATCACAGACAAACATTTGGTACTACATTTAGGGCTTGTGTGTGTCTTTCGATATTTCCCTAATAATGGTGAAAAGGTTGAATTTGTTTTGGAAAAGGCTGAATTTGAGTTGGAAAAGGTTGAATTTGACTTGGAAATGCTATGATTGCTGATTGGTTTCGGGACACTGTTTTTATTTTATTTTTATTATGGCACCGAGTAGTAACTTTGCTGGTTATGACTCGTACGAGCCCATATAGGAAAACCCATACTTAGTTTGTAGTATAGTGGTACATAACCGACAGATAAACAGGGTTCAACTAAATCCCGCCAGAGCTCAGCTTTATAAAGAAACGTTCTGTTCAGAATCGAATGAGATCTCCCGGTACGACCAACCTTTCGCCCCCTACTTGGATTTAAGTACTGAATGAAGAACGTCACCAAAAAAAAGTGAATTGCGAATTGGTTCTCACTGATAGAGGTAGTTGAAACCATTCGCGCCATAGCAGATCAAATTCAATATTCCTTGATTTCATCTAAACGAGTTTCGCACTTCTTCATACAGCTTCCTCAGCTACCAAATGTCATTAAGATTACAACAACTCTCGGATAATATCATTGAAAGTACGTACACCCACTTTCTACATCATTTACTACCTATTGATCCGTATGACCCGAAACAAACCGGGATCACAGTTTATTATTACGACAGTAATTACCCAATGGAAAAACTAGGCAAATGGATAATCTATATAGAAACATAATAAACATTTGAGTTTCCATTTGCAGTGTTTTTGATAATGGAACGAAAACAATGGACTAATAGGATAACAAACCTGATTTTATTATCATAAAATCGTGTCGTAAAACCCGTTTTTGCCAAGAAGGTAAAAAGTCCCTTTCCGTAGAAAAAAGCCTGGGAAAAAACGCTGCAAAATAATTACACAATGGTTTATTATTTTTCTATATTGATCGCTCGTCTGCAAAGCCACCAACCATCCAACGTGAAGAAAAACGTCGATCGTATTTCGGTCAGCTAAAATTCGAACGGATATTAGGCCTCTTTTACGGCTCACGCTCGTGTTTCTGATTTATCGTACGTCCAAACTTTAAATTCTCGTAGTGAGCGAACGGTTTGTCCTACAGAGCTCCGCGGGGTCTCAAAAAATTCTAAAAATTCTATAGAATCTTAAATTTAAGGAAAAACAATACCTTTATATTAAAATTTTTTGAGTTAGGGCGTTTTCAAAATTTCAAAATTCATTTTTGAACCCTTAGAAGTGACCTACATCAACCAAAATCTTCGGGGCACAACTAGACCCCAAATGGAGCCTAAATACCAAATTTCATCAAAATACGACGTACGGACGGCCAAATTTTTATTCGATTTTTGGATTCTACGTACCTTGAAACGTAAACCATCAAATTTTGAGGGGGTGTTAAAAAATTTTTTTCTTGGTCGATTCCGAAGGTTCATTATTGAAAATAATAAACCAGAAATTATCAACCATTATAACGACTGAACTGACCGGTGGAAAAACTGTATCTTTGTAGACGATGGCCATCCTAGTTTATGATCAGGGCCAAATATCAAACGATGTTGGAGACCCAGTTCGAAGTGGCAACGTCGCATCGGAATATTATACGCAATCGCTTTGCCACAATACAAAGATACCTACGCATAGATTTTTATTGTAATCTCCAAACTCAGTAAACAACGCCCAATCATTGTAGGTGTAGCGGATCCATAGAAGAGTCCACAGTTTCCACAAATCCAATAGGTAGAAGTTGGAAGGTTCGGTCATCTGTTTTTGTGGCACCTCAGGGGAGATCATAAACCTTGACGAAGCCTCACGCTGTAACAGTTTCCTTTCCGGATGAAGACGGGTCAGAAAAGGATCCTCCTTTTCGTGCGATAGAAGAGTAAAAGGGAGGAGGGGCGGTGAGCAGCTGGCACCAGGTAAAAGAAGGGCCCTGCCAAGGAGGCCACAGGTAGCGTTCGGAACAAAGGGCCGCGTCCCCAGTCACCTTGGAAACATCTGCAGTCCTTCTTCAACAGGGCACCAACCGTCCACAACAATATTTGTCTGCCGTTTCCAGCTATAGTCCGACCTATCAGTGCAGAGATGGAGCGCTGTGACTAGCACAAGGGAAACAAAGTGGTGTCAGTCCGACTACCTAGATTCTGTGGACATCCATTGGAAGGTTCATTGATTCCAGGAGGAGAAACGACGGACGTTGGGTGAAAAAGTCACCCGAAATTCAGTTCCAAAAGACAAACAAATCAGAATTTGAAAATATCGCCTCGATAATCGCCCAAAATCCGTACTATACGTAATAACCATCTCCATGTTTCATAATTTCGTTTGAACTCAATTAAAATTCCGATTTTGTTAAACATCTCAGTAATCACAGTATCTGGTCTGGAGGGACGTGTAGCCCTGGTCCAAATATTGGTTTATTATTTTCCATAACGAACCTTTGGAATCGACCAAGAAAAAGAAATTTTTTAACACCCCCTCAAAATTTGATGGTTTACGTTTCAAGGTACGTAGACACCAAAAATCGAATAAAAATTTGGCCGTCCGTCCGCCGTACGCGGCACTTTCCCCACTTAGCATTGACCGATTTTGATGAAATTTGGTTTGTTGGCTCCATTTGGGGTCTAGTTGTGCCCCGAAGATTTTGGTTGATGTAGGTCACTTCTAAGGGTTCAACAATTAATTTTGAAATTTTGAAAACGCCCTAACTCAAAAAATTTCCATATAAAGAAATTGTTTTTCCTTCAATTTGAGATTCTATAGAATTTTTAGAATTTTTTAAGACGAGGCGGAGCCCTGTAGGACAAACCGTTCGCTCGCTACGAGAATTTAAGGGTTGTACGTACGATAAATCAGAAACACGAGTGTGAATCGCAAAAGAGGCCTAATCTCCGTTCAAATTAAAGCTGACCGAAATGCGATCGATGTTTTTCTTCATGTTGGATGGTTGGTGGCTTTGCAGACGAGTGATCTATATAAAAATAATAAACCATTGTGTAATAATTTGTAGCGTTTTTTGCAATGAAGAAGCTCAGATCTCAACAAAATACTATAATAACCAGCAAATCGTGGCTCAAGCATCGGACACACCAAACATTTTCAAAATTGGGGTTTTTATGGTTGATTATTTAAATTTTTGCGTCCGATTCATTGGTGAAGTTGATTTTACGATAAGGACGCCAGGAGTAATGCGATTGTGATAGTCATTATCGCACAACAATAATCATCTGTCAACATCACACACCTATCTACGAGGTCTTAATGGAGAAATTACCCGATTCGAAAAGTGACTTAAGTGTCTTACCAATTTTTCCCATTATTTTCGTATTGTCACTCGTTCATACCGTGAATTTGAAAGTAAATCAAATTCTACGTTTCTGATGTTTACTTGAAACTATAAAAACATGTATAATATACACACTGTACTAAATGTCTAATGTAGTTACCTGCACTCCTACTCTATCCTTTGAACTATAATTGAATAAACATTTGAATTTCCATTTGCAGTGTTTTGGTTTATTATTTTCAATAATGAACCTTTGGAATCGACCAAGGACAAAAAATTTTAACACCCCATCAAAATTTGTTGGTTTACGGTTCAAGGTACGTAGAATCCAAAAATCGAATAAAAATTTGGCCGTCCGTCCGCCGTACGCGGCACATTCCCCACTTGGACCGATTTTGATGAAATTTGGTATGTAGGCTCCATTTGGGGTCTAGTTGTGCCCCGAAGATTTTGGTTAATATAGGTCACTTCTAAGGGTTCAAAAATAAATTTTGAAATTTTGAAAACGCCCTAACTCAAAAAATTTTGATATAAAGGTATTGTTTTTCCTTCAATTTAAGATTCTATAGAATGTTTAGAATTTGTTGAGACCACGCGGAGCTCTGTAGGATAAACCGTTCGCTCCCTACGAGAATTTAAGGGTTGTACCTGCGATAAATCAGAAACACGAGTGTGAATCGCAAAAGAGGTCTAATCTCCGTTCAAATTTTAGCAGACCGAAATGCGATCGATGTTTTTCTTCATGTTGGATGGTTGGTGGCTTTGTAGACGAGTGATCAATATAGAAAAATAATAAACCATTGTGCAATAATTTGCAGCGTTTTTTAATATACTTTTAAATCATAATAACTATTATTGGAAAAAGAGTAAATTAGTTCAAAGTTTAAAATAATTTTGAACGAGATTTGAAATATCAGATTTTTGGATAAGGTACTTTTCAGAAACAAAACGGACAAGAGACCGCCATTGTGCTGGATATAGTACCTTTTGAAATCAAAGGAAATATTCACTCTCGTTTTTCAAGGGAATAGATTATCTTTAGCTCCAAAACGATCACAATTTTGTGAAGAACAACCCCCCTAAAACCCTGGGAAAGTGTTAACTCAGCTTTCGATAGAAATGGTCTTTAGTACCTTTTGAAATCAAACTCCTCAATTGTGATAGACAATTTTCAAATTCAAATATTTCCCCATGCTCGTATTGGAAACTAGTACCTACGTATGTAGATTTCTTTTGATTTGTCACGAATTTTAATACATAGATAGGAAGATAGCGGAAAATGTCACAATATGTGAGTAAAACCACAATATGAGTAATAACTAACCAATAGAAAAGGATTTCCGATTAAATCGGAAATTTCTAGATTAGAAATTTTCTAATCTAGAAAAAAGTTCAAATATTGAGATAATTCAAAGTTTTGGAGTTTATTTTGAAGAAATGGAGTTCTTGTAGTAATTAAAGTATTTCTGAATCCTTGAAAAGAGTAAACAAGTACTGGGAATGCATTAAAGTTAGAAAACAATTGAGGGAATCGCCAAAAAAGCATGCGGCACTAAGTACGCCAATCTGCAATTTGACACTAAAGGCCCGTTGAGAGTTAAAATAAAAAGTCAAAAATGGCTGAAGATCGGTTAAAATATCGCTCATTTACTCATGCTGCACAAATGGAAATTTTTATGACATCAGCGCACACAGTGAAAAACAAATTTTGTTCAAAACCACCGACCGGCAACGGTTGGTTTCACGAAGCGAGTAGCGAACAGCTGAGCACTGATATACCCGACCGATTCATGGATCAAGTCGGACCTTAATTTATTCAGGTCGGGAGATTAATTTGACCAGGACAATATTAGGGAAGAGAGATAGAATGAAGTAGGGAGAGTCGTCGAAGGGAGGTCTGTAACAAGAGGGTGGCTGTTGAGAGAGGGTGTAGTGACCCAGTAGTAGGGGCTGAACATCCCCTTCCTCAGCATCCTACCGACCCCCACGTCTTGACAGGTTGGGGCAACTGGAGAGACGCTCAGAGGGAGACAGATCTTGGCGACTCGACCCCGGCAAATTGCAGGTTTCAAGGAAATGAGGAATTTCACCACGTCGGAATTTCCTATTTTTGACCCCAAAATCGGATCAGCACGAACTAATTTACGAATAAACAAAGCAGTGTAGAAAATGTTAACGTTTAAAATACGTCTGCCAAGTGGGTGTGGCACATAGCTTCCTCGTATCCATAACCCGATTATGTAGATGATCCGATGCATAGTAGTCAATCTCAAAACACCGATCTCTAAGTACCTTCCACTACCCTCATAGGGGACCATCTACACGCTAATCTGGACAATCCTAGAAAATGTCATCAAATTAGGGTGAAAAATTAGTGAGTAGATGTATGTGATTGGATGAAAAAAATTCTTAGCCTCGGCTGGGATTCGAACCAGCGACCCCTAGGGGACAGTTTAAGGTGGGATTTCGCATGGAGACGCGACCGCCCGACCGCCGGCGGCCAACTGCCCGACCGCCCGCGGCCGCGGCCGGCCGCGGGAGTGGGTAGTTTCGCATGTCGGCGATGGAACGCGGCGTCCCGTCGATCATCAGTCTATTTTTTTGGTTCAACGGGAGCGGAAACGTGATGGCAAGAAGGAAACTCGCGGTGTGTTTATTAATGGATGAAGAAGAGGAGGAAGATTTTAATTGTACTATCAGAAGACCAATAGGTCCAATGTTTAAAAAAAGAAAAGAGGAGGGCTTTTTCTCGAAACTAGTGCAGTTGCACCTCGAGAACGATGAAGAGAAGTTCCGACTGTTTTTCCGGCTCAACTTCAACCAATTTGGTTTCATCACTTCCCTCGTGGAAGAAGATCTGATGAGGACAATTACGAGCTTTCACTCCAAATCTTATCTTTCAACTTCTTATTCTTGTATTGGGGGTTCTCCAGGTTATAGAGCTCTTTGTGCTCCTCTACGAGGTGAATTAGTTGTTCATCATCATCTGGACTATAACGAGTCATTGTAAAAATACTGAACAAAAACGCTGAACAAAAACACTGAAAACACTATCACTCGGGCAAGACAGGGTGGCAACTCAAAAACCCTTGGTCAACTAAAATGTGTGAATTACAATCTTCACCTCCGTGATGTACAGAATTTCCCTTCAATGAAACGGGTTTGCGTGAATTACAGTTTTCACCTCCGTGATGTACAGAATTTCCCTTGAAATGAACGGGTTTGCGTGAATTACAGTCTTCACCTCCGTGATGTACCGAATTTCACTTGAAATGAAACGGGTTTGCATATACAGCCGCCAGAAGGGGCGCGTCTCGACTGGTCCCTCGAGCAGTCGAGCCGCCGAGACGCGGCGGCCCGAATTTCTGACCGCGGCCGCTGGCGGTCATGTCAAATCGGTTCCATTGAAATACACAGAAGGAGTAGTGGGCGGCTGGCCGCCGCGTCTCGGAGACGCGTACGCTGGCCGCAGCCGCTGCATGCGAAATCCCACCTTTAATGCTTTAGGCTGGACGTCCACTGAACGCGATTTCGCGCGAAAAGCCGTTCGCGCGAATACGCACTCGTTCGTCAGTTCCCAGCTTCGCGCGAAGGAAGCCCATCCACTATACGCGAACTCTGGCTAAAAACGCTTCAGTTCATTTTCGGGATATTCTTGTTTTGGATTTTTATTGTGTTGCTGAGGTGAACAATGCCACTTGCAGAGCGTTTAATGCAACTGTATGCATTGGAGTCTCCGAATATGGTGAGAAGAAGACGAGGAAGAAGAATTGGCGTAAGAGAAGAGTGGGTGAAAGACCTTTTTTTGCAGAGGAGACAGTGTGGAGAATGGGCCAATTTACAGCAAGACTTGTCGCGCTTTTGGTCCCATATTGCGGGTCTCTCCTGCACCAGAACGATTAATTTTTCAACATCCATGCCGAATATCGCCGATCACTCCCGTCTGAATTCAAACTAGATTGAAAATTTTCGCCTTCGCGTTAGTTTGCCCAAACTCGCGCGAAACTAACGCTCGCAGTGGACGGGATCCCACTTAAACCCCGCTGTTTGAAATCAGGCGAACTGTTCGCGCCAAATATCGCCTTTTCGCTTGTTCTCCCTTCGCTCGAAATCGCGTCCAGTGGACGTCCAGCCTTACCCTCTGAGCTATCGAGGCCTACTAATGTGAATTGGGTGTGCGCCTGGGTAGGAAAAACTGTTTATTGTTATTTTTAATCTAAGGTAGACATCATTCTGAGAATTTTGGTACCAACCGCGACCTTCTAGCGTGTGTAAATCTTCTCCTATGAATTTTTAAATTTTCGACCGTTTATGACGTCACAGTGGGCTGGGGGGTCCCGCCCAGGCGAGAGGGGCGCGTGACGTCATAAACGGTCGAAACTTTAAAATTCATAGGAAAAGATTTACACACGCTAGAAGGTCGCGGTTGGTGCCAAAATTCTCAGAATGTAGTCTACTTTCGATTAAAAATCTAAAAAAAATCAAGGCGCACCACCCATTGGATTTGAGATTCTCACAGGTGACCATCTCTCTATGAATGAATCCCTCTGAATGAAACCATTCTCTATGATTTTCATAGGGGACCATCTAAACACTACTCAGTAACATCCCTGAAAATTTCATTGAATTGGGATGGAAAATGTGGAAGTTATGGCTGTCACAAGGAATTCACGTTTGCGCATGCGCAGTCGCTTCTACCATAACTTACCATACACATTGCGAACAATACCAACCACTCTGGTCCACCCTCATTCTTTCAGTAGATCTGCTTACAAAAAGTCCGTTTTTTCATACCTCATTGCCGCTACTCCCTCGGAGTGCGATGCGATGACATCCAGTATTTATACTTTTTAACATTATTTTTGTTCAAAATCGTTAAGTTATTATTTCCCTTTAATAGTGGAATACATAGCAATATATATAGATGTAATGAAATGTGAAAAACTAGTGATAAACTGTAACTATATAAAATGATACTAGATAAACTAAATAAAATGTAATTTGCACATGCAACTCCCCCCCTCGGCACAGATCCTTGATCTATGAGGGGGGGGGGTAGTTTCCATGACCCGTCATGTTTTGTAAATCTAATGCCATGTAAATATTTATGGAAATAAAATTATCATTCATTCATTCATTCATTCATTCAGTCCGGGGATGATGATTTTCATAGGAGACCGTCTACACACCAACCCACACAATCCCTGAAAATTCCATAGAAATCGGACAATAACTTCGTATAGTAATTACAAGGATTTCATGACAGACACACAGACAAGGAACCAAAATTGTTCAGAAAGGTCTACAACGCAAAACGCGAGTGAAAATTTTGATTTTGAAGAACTTTTTTTTCATCCTTGAAAAGTGAAAATAAAGCTTCCGCTACCTTGGTAGACTCGGAAGCAAAAACCGGGAGGATGACGTCAATGTGGAATAGTTCATTTACGGCCGCTTGAAGCGCTGAGATCGTGAAATCAATAGTCCCCAGATGCAACATTTCACAAAACCAGTAAAGATCGAAATCGAAAAACTGAAGAAAAAAATAGAAAAAGCAAGATGGAGAAAATTAGGTTTCCCCTCTTTTTGTTTGATAACTTTCCTCTTGGATAACACGATTTCGTCGTACCATCGGGCAACACTGGGAGGAGACAGCAATCTGAACAGCCAATCAGCGAGCGTTTCCACTTCACGTTGAAGAGGTTTTCCCGGTTATTTTCTGAAATCATATATTTTGATCGTCTCCCAAAAATAACAGGAAAATTATTTTCCGAAATCAACCCGATTTTCATACATCCCAAAACAGTAACTATTCAGGAAAAATGCAAAAAGAATTCGGTGAAGTTCCTCATTGTTGAGCAACCCGAAATTTCAGAGTTTGTACTTTGAGGGTTGAACCCCAAATTTTTCAGGCAGGCCCATGTCGTCGAAGAAGTCAACATTACAAGACAGTTTTCGCTTGTATTCGTAGAGCACTATTGTATCCAGTTGTTATATTATTATTCATATGATGTTGATGGGCAAAAGTGTACATTAGTTTCCAATTATTATTCCGTAGTGTTGAGCTATAAAATAGCACGTCTTCGAAATACATTGAGTTATTATGGAAACACTTAGAGATTATTTATGCCATCTGCTTAGCAACGACTATTCGAGACGATATACAAAAAATAATAAAGATTTGAGTTCTTTGTGTATTGTATTGTGAAAAGTAGTTTCTCGTTCTGATTTCTAGATTTATAATCTTGATTTATATTTTGTATTGTGGAAACACCACATGATATATCGAAATGGACATCTTAACATGTCGTCTTTTCAACCATAATAGTTTTGGCGACGGCTGATAAAAACAAAGAAAATGGACCCAAACCAGCTACAACAATTGATATCCTTTCCAACTATAACACAATATGTTATTGATATTATCTTTATTGATATGTTAAAGATATTATCTTTCCTTCACATAACACCATGATGGAAAGAAGGATCTAGTAAATAAAAAACGTAGGAAATTATCACCCAACGGTTTACTACTTTTGTATCACCCTTTTCTAAAGAACGTGCTTCGAGAGTTGTGGGTATCTTCATGACACAATTATTCTTGATTTTCAAGGAAGCAGTAATCTAATCTAAGATAGCAATAATCGAAAAAAGATAGCATTTGATCAGCTGAAACTTCAAAAGAAATTTGGCCTTCTACCGCCAGGGAACATTCATTTTTGATTCAAACTTGTGTTCCTAATTCATTTTTCGTCCAGCATATTTAATCCTTATAGGGAGGGAACGGTTGGTCCATCGCAGCTCAATGAGTTTCACTTGATTATAAATATTCAATACAACTTAAATTGATGAAATATACCTTTTCTTCCAAAGGTTTCGAGCTAGGGTGTTTCGAAAATTTTGACCCCTATTGCTTCCTAGTCTAGGTAGCGGAAGCATTGATTTCACATTTTAAGGTTGGAATAAAAGTTCTCCAAAATCAACATTTCCACTCGCTTTTTATATGTTAGGCCTTTCTCGACAATTTTGGTTCCATGTCTGTCCGTGTGTCTATCACTAAATCCTTGTAATGGGCAAAACTATAAGAATTTATATACCGATTCCGATGAAATTTTCACGCATTGGGGTTGGCGTGTAGATGGCCCCCTATAAAACCATCACCCTCGAATGATAGTAGCCACTGCACATGCGCAAACGTGAATTTCCTTGTAACAGCCATAACTTCTATTGCTTCCGAGTCTACCAAGGTAGCGGAAGCTTTGTTTTCACTTTTCAAGGACGAAAAAAAAAAGTTCTCCAAAATCAAAATTTCCACTCGCGTTTTGCGTTTTAGACCTTTCTGAACAATTTTGGTTCCGTGTCTGTCTGTCTGTCTGTCATGAATTCCTTGTAACGCGCATAACTATACGAAGTTATTGTCCGATTTCTATGAAATTTTCAGGGATTGTGCGGGTTGGTGTGTAGACGGTCCCCTATGAAAATCATCATACCCGGACTGATAGAAGCGACTGCGCATGCGCAAACGTGAATTTCCTTGTAACGGCCATAACTTCCACATTTTCCACCCGATTTCGATGAAATTTTTAGGGATTACGTGGATTAGGTTGTAGATAGTCCCCTATGAAAATCATCATCCCCGGACTGATAGAAGCGAATGCGCATGCGCAAACGTGAATTTCCTTGTAACAGCCGTAACTTCAACTGTCCCCCCAGGGGTCGCGGGTTCAAATCCCAGCCGAGGCTAAGTATTTTTTTGATCCAATCACATACATCTACTCACTTAATTTTTCATCCGAATCTGATAAAATTTTCTAGGATTACCCAGATTAGCGTGTAGATGGTCCCCTATGAGGGTAGTGGAAGGTACTTGGAGATTGGTATTTTGAGATTAACTACTATGCATCTGATGATCTATATAATCGGGTTATGGATACGAGGAAGCTATGTGCCACACCCACTTGGCAGACGTTTTTTGATCCAATCACACACATCTACTCACTCAATTTTTCATCCGAATTTGATGAAATTTTCTAGGATTGTCCAGATTAGCGTGTAGATGGTCCCCTATGAGGGTAGTGGAAGGTACTTAGAGATTGGTGTTTTGAGATTAACAACTATGCATCGGATCATCTATATAATCGGGTTATGGATTCGAGGAAGCTATGTGCCACACCCACTTGGCAGACTTTTTTGGTCATTTTGGTTATGCTCCATTTTCAGTCACGTCTAAGGGGTAAAAAGTCGGGCAAAAAAATTGTTGTCGTTTTCATTAGTTTGAAATAGTGACGAATTTTAAGAATTGTTATCCGAATTTGATGAATTTGTCAGGGATTGTTCAGGTTTGAGTTAAGATGGTCCCCTAAGAAAACCATGGCCCCCAAATAGATATCAGTCTCTACGAATGCGCAATCATCCTTGTAACAGTCATAACTTCTACATTTTTTCATCTGAATTTGATTAAATTTTCAGATATTGTGCGGGTTGACGTGCAGATGGTCCCCTAAGAAAATCATGGGCCACAAATAGATAGTAGCCTCTACGCATACGCAATCATCCTTGTAACAGCCATATCTTCTACATTTTTTCATCCGAATTTGATTAAATTTTCAGATATTGTGCGGGTTGACGTGCAGATGGTCCCCTAAGAAAATCATGGGCCACAAATAGATAGTAGCCTCTACGCATACGCAATCATCCTTGTAACAGCCATATCTTCTACATTTTTTCATCCGAATTTGATTAAATTTTCAGATAATGTGCGGGTTGACGTGCAGATGGTCCCCTAAGAAAATCATGGGCCACAAATAGATAGTAGCCTCTACGCATACGCAATTATCCTTGTAACAGCCATAACTTCTACATTTTTTCATCCGAATTTGATTAAATTTTCAGATAATGTGCGGGTTGACGTGCAGATGGTCCCCTAAGAAAATCATGGGCCACAAATAGATAGTAGCCTCTACGCATACGCAATCATCCTTGTAACAGCCATAACTTCTACATTTCTTCATCCGAATTTGATTAAATTTTCAGATATTGTGCGGGTTGACGTGCAGATGGTCCCCTAAGAAAATCATGGGCCACAAATAGATAGTAGCCTCTACGCATACGCAATCATCCTTGTAACAGCCATAACTTCTACATTTTTTCATCCGAATTTGATTAAATTTTCAGATATTGTGCGGGTTGACGTGCAGACGGTCCCCTATGAGGATAAAGCAATATACTTGATTTATGTTCTGAGATTAGCTACCATGCATCAGATCATCCATACAATCGGGCTACGGATACGAGGAAGCGATGTGCCACACCCACTTGGCAGACTTTTTTTACTGACAACATCCATAGCTTTCTGGAACAACTTGCTCAATAATGGAGCCAGATCTAAAATTTATTTCTAAGATCATTTTTTTTTTTATTTGAGTTTCGAATTCTACGTCCCTTGAATCGTAAAACAACAAATTTATGAGAAAAAGTGCGTTTATTGCTCAATTCCAAACCTTCAATGTAGAAAATGATAAATCTTAGTAATAATGCCTAAATAAAAGGCCCCTTCAGTAGATGCTATGATAGTATTTTAAATATGGTAGTTCATATAGAGGATGAAAACATGTTAATTGCACAATTCCAGCATAGTTTCTGGTAACCATTAGATCTATTGGTTGTTTTTTGATGTGAAAAAAGTACGGAGACTCCTGAATTTCGGGAGTATTCCCATCCTGTAGGACCCCTAAGGTGTATTTAGGTATGTCTTGCCGAGCAACGTTTAACTTTTTGAAGTATGAAGGGATGTTTGAAGGTAGTTGAGGATGTGGTTTTCCCTATGTTTCCCTTCCTGGACGAATCTTATGAGTGTGGTGGTAGATCTTTGAGTAGATGTGGTTTATATTGGCCCTTCCATTGGGATGGGGTCTTTCCTACTTCTCATAAGGTACCAGTAGGATGAAGTGTTTCATTGTCTGGTGGTCTTGGTAAGTTGTGCAGCCCATCTGGGCAATTGACTTCAATATTTCGGGTACACTTTGGTTGCGTTCACTCAGTTCTTTCTACGATTACAGCAAGATGTGTATCGTGTTTCTTAGGACAAGAGGACGTACAAATGTCAATGTACCATGTATTTTCATGGGTTTACACGGAACAGAATCTTGATTCAAAATATGTGAAATCGAATAGTAACAATACCTACTATAATCCACATCCTATCAATGACACTCTCAACCCTTTAGCACCAGTTTACGTCAACCGCCATCGACGGAAAGACGTGTTTTTTTTTTGCCACACAGAATTTGGAAAAACTAAATAGATAACTACTGTGGCGTCGTCCAAATAATAGGCATTCCTATACTGCCGTCCAAAGGAAGAACGTCCTAAGTCCATTTTTTGCATTTCGAGAAAAACGAGGTTTTGTGAAGTTGCCTGCGCCATTCGTCTCGTTGCAGATAAAAAATTTTTTTTTTCACGAAGCACTCACAAATTTGTTCCTTTATTTTGTACTCCATTGACAAGCACAGAAATAATATGATTAGGGTAATTATTGGGTCATTTATGCCCAATGGAAGGACATAGGACTCTTTAGCCTAGCAACCTAGGACTTAGGACAGCTTGACTCTGCTTGATGCAAGGCTAAAATGTCCTAAGTCCGTGGTATTTTGAGTGATAATTTTTTTATAATGATAATGGGTTTCTGAAATAAACATTTTTGAGTTTTGGGTTTCTGAGATAAACATTTTGAGTGATAATTTTTAATATAATGATAATGGGTTATTGAAATAAACATAAAACAAGTGGGTGTGGCACATAGCTTCCTCGATAACCCGCTAACTTCCCGATAACGCTCATCCATAACCCGATTGTATAGATGATCCGATGCAAAGGTAGTAGTTAATCTCAAAACACCAATCTCTAAGTACCTTCCACTACCCTCATAGGGGACCATCTACACGCTAATCTGGACAATCCTAGAGAATTTCATCAACTTCGGATGAAAAATTAAGTGAGTAGGTGTATGTGATTAGATCAAAAAAATGCGCAGTCGCTTTTATCAGTCCGGGGATGATGATTTTCATAGGGGACCATCTAAATACTATTCTGTAACATCACTGAAAATTTCATTGAAATCGGATGGAAAATGTAGAAGTTATGGCCGCTACAAGGAATTCACGTTTGCGCATGCGCAATGGCTACTATCCGTCCGGAGGTGGTGATTTTCATAGGGGACCATTTAAATACTAATCTGTAACATCCCTGAAAATTTCATTGAAATCGGATGAAAAATGTAGAAGTTGTGGCCGCTACAAGGAATTAACGTTTGCGCATGCGCAGTCGCTTCTATCAGTCCGGGGATGATGATTTTCATAGGGGACCGTCTACACACCAACCCGCACAATCCCTGAAAATTTCATCGAAATCGGACAATAACTTCGTATAGTTATGCGCGTTACAAGGAATTCATGACAGACAGACAGACAGACACACAG
This sequence comes from Apolygus lucorum, assembly GCA_009739505.2. Classification (NCBI taxonomy): domain Eukaryota; kingdom Metazoa; phylum Arthropoda; class Insecta; order Hemiptera; family Miridae; genus Apolygus; species Apolygus lucorum. Next base: position 55,862,850 of record CM019167.2, read on the forward strand.
ACACGGAACCAAAATTGTTCAGAAAGTTCTAAAACGCAAAACGCGAGTGAAAATTTTGATTTTGGAGAACTTTTTTTTTCATCCTTGAAAAGTGAAAACAAATCTTCCGCTACCTTGGTAGACTCGGAAGCAAAATCAGTATTAGCTCCAAAACCAAATTTTTATTTTCAAAAAGTTTCTTTAATTACACAATTGAAATGCAGTATAATATATTCATTGGATATTAGGAATAAACTCTTGTTTTGACTGTAGACAACTAGAAAATCACAGTTCTTCGTTTTATTTAAAGTCTATCTGTTCAGTCTCAATCGAATGCTACACAGAGATCAGAAAACCTTGCTGTGTTGTTACCGCTGAGAGTGACTGAAGCAGTGCTACTAACTGTCGCTAAACTGACATCATCGAGTGAACAACGTAGGTAGGTACTGTTTTTCGTCAAAACTAGGACTGTTTAAGCAAGTCCAGGTCACAGAACTAAATGATTCGTACAAAGCTTTAGCGTCCTATGGTCCACTTCTACTAAACTAGACTGTCCTATGTCCATGAATTTTTTTCCTCTAAGGACATTTTAGCCTAGTACGCCTTACTTAGGACATTTTAGCCTGGGATGACTAGCAAAACTCGGGAAATGGACTTAGGACAAAGTGATTTTTCTCTACTTTCCCATCGACTTACGACGTTCTAACCTAGCTCAAAAGATGCGTCTGATCGAGCTCTACAAGATCATGTCCCTATCTCAAAAAGTGAAAAAATGGACTTAGGACGTTCTTCCTTTGGACGGCAGTATAAGACGCCTAACGAGAAAACTCCAAGCCAGCTTCGAGCGTCTCTCCCCTCTTGGAACAGCGGTCCACCCATAGAAAGCGAGTCAAATCATTCCATGAACCAAACACCAAGGAAAGCTACTTATCAGCCTTTGTACATCTTAGTACAAAGATTTAATGCTATTGGGTATTCTCACGTGGGCACTCCTTCCCCATCCCACCAGCGAAATGATGAATCGAGATTGAATGACACGATTCTAATCTGAGAGGATAGTTGGAGACGGCTTCAAAGGTCCCCCTGGACGGTCCCCAATGAATTTAAACCGTTGGAGCACCAGTCTCTTTTCCAGAAATGCCGATTCCTCGCAATTCAATATCACTCAAAATTGACTTGAGTGACTTGAACTAAAACATATTGTTAAGTATTGCATCCATATCAGGGGACGTCTCATTCGATAAATAGTAGGTCAATTTAAACCAGTTGGTATGCGATAAAACTATTCCACTCGATGTAATTTATTTAGTATTTTTAAGCAAGAAATAGTGGTCTCCCCCCCCCCCCCAAACTTTATCCACCATAACATTTCTATTTTGGATTCAGAATGGTCTAAAACGGATTAGTGTGTGGTTATTTTTTTTTCTGTTGAGTGTTGTCCAACTTTACCCCAGATCAATCGCATTCAAGGACGCTCAAGTCTCACTGTGGTACGTCCTAAAAACAATTGAGACCACTGCCTACTTGATAGAAGTTTCATGAGTACTTCCATTTTATTAAGAACTAATCGACATGGTAAACTGTTAACTTAATCAGAATCATTGATTACTACCGAGCGATGAAGGGAAAAGTCAAGGACATTTAAACAAATCAAGGATTTCAACCTGGAACTTACTGACCATTTGGGGAAAAGTCGCATGGAAATAGGTCCAGTCGTTTTTATTTGCTTAAAGAAAATATAAACTAACATACATTGAGAGTTCATGTATTAAAAGACGAGAGTAGTTACGAGTCAACCAGAGAGTATCGAACTGATCACTCTAAACAACCAAACGCACAAATAATGAGAACAATAATAGCTCAACATTTCTCATAAAGATTGAGACAACAAATGAATTTACTTCAATGAAAAATCCTTTTTTTTAAATCCTAGAAAGAAATTGAAACATATAAAATCCGCTCATTAGGACCGAAACCATCTGAGGAAAGAAATAGAGGGAATTTTGAGAATTACAGAGCACCTTAGTCCTGAACGGTTTCTTACAAGGAGCTCCATCAGTGATACCTGATACACACAACAAGGAATTATCTTGAATCACGTTGATTGCAAAACAAACATCGCTAATATTATTGAATTATTCAAACGCTTGATTGATTTTTTAAAAAAAGTAACAACATTTCGTACACTGAATATTTTAGTAGCAAAGTAGCTGCTCAATGCTCCCTGTATAGTGCTGCACGGTGCTACTCTGGTAGATTCATCATAATACCTCGAATTTCTGCAAATTTAGTTATTTCCAAAAATGGTTTCCAGCGATATTACAAGAAAAAGGTTGATTCAGGTTATTTCTTAAGCGGTTTCAGATAAGGTCTCTAAAATCGGTTAATATAATATATTTATATTCTACTACTACTAATATTTATATATATTCTACTATAATATAGTAGAAGAACAAATCCTCTCATTTTGACTTTTATTTAAATGGGTGATAATTTTATTTTCTACGAGCCTCAAACAGTTCCATAATTTATCAACTCCAGCAAGAAGAGAAAATAAGATAAGTAAGTAGTACTCAAGACAATCTTTATCGAACAGGCTTCAAGTTGCAGAATGTAGTAAGAATCTTCTTAAAAAACGTCGAAATTCGCAAATAAGGCCAGAATGCATACATAATTGCACAACATGCGGAGTCTCATCACTCGAGAAGCCGAGCGACACATACATTCTCCGTAAATAGCAGATGAACGGAGAACCTTCAATAAGACGTTTAAATTAATTGCAAGCAACTAATTCTAACGAAACTACAACACGGAGAGTACCTTTATTTCTGTAAAATAACTTCAGCGCGTTTTCGAAGGACCGTTTAGTTGGGGTTCAACTATGCTGTTGGTGTACCAAATGTAACAGCTGGCCCGTAAACATTACACGTCCAATATGTACGTAGGTGAGCACAATAACGACGCTGATTAGCATTCTTGATTGGTTTTCTATGTACTGAGTAGAAAGGAGAATAATGGAACGTTTCAAGGTACGAATCTAATGAATAATATGAACTATTATATCATCAACGTTGAGCACGTTATCATGAGCACTGTTGACAATGTCGGGCTTCAGGCACGATGAAGAGATTTTTAGTAGCAGCGTAGATGACTACTAAGGTAGAACTTAGAAGCAGCACACCTACGTTGAGTAATCGGCTCTAATAAGATTTAGGAACTTTGGACATGTTGAGAACGGGGAGCAAATGTAATAATTCAACCAGTGGGTATTTTGGCAAATGCGTGGTAGGTATATTTGGACAGAATGCGATTTGGCTGCAGACAAAAGTTCCAGGCGAGGTAGAGAAAAGAGAATTGGCACTCGGAGCCGTTATGTCATCGTTACTAACGAACAATGATGTATTTGTTCATTGGAGACACACAACACTCTCGAATTCCACTGAACGTAGTGAACCTACTAATGGGAGTAGCAGAGTATGCGCATGCTCAGTAGCTACTACAAATCCGGGGACAACGAATTTCATAGGGGACCATCCACACATTCTCTCCCGGTCTCAGAAAGTTTCATCGAATTCGGACAGAAAATGTGGACGTTATGGATGTTAAGGGGATTTACGTTAGCACATGCGCAGAGGTTACTATCAATCCGGGGAGGATTATCGTCGTAGGGGACCGTCTCCACGCTAACCCACACAATGGTGTATTTCAGTCAATTTTATTTATTTATTTATTATTATTATTATTATTTTTTTTTTTTTTTCAAAAGAGTATGGCTCAGGAATTACGGTAATCGGGTCTGTTCGTCGAGAAAGTGTTTTTAAAAAATCAGAGAAGCTAAGGAAAGTTGAAGATTTGAATGGTGTGACGTAGCTAGCCAACTGTCTTTGAAAAAAGTATCCATGCACAGAAACCCTTGGAGGACCTCTTGGATACTACAAAATACTACTCTCACACGCGCGCGGCGTAGTCCTTGCCTAGTGTGTGTGCATTTATAGCGACCCGCCTTTTTAGGACGTCCCACAGTAAGACTTGGGCGTCCTTATGCGATCGATCTGGGGTGAAGGAGGACAACACTCAACAGAAAAAAAAAATAACCACACAGTAATCCGTTTTAGACCATTCTGAATCCAAATCCGCGAAAAAAAACCGTAGGTGTATGTCTGTGTGTGTGTATGTATGTGTGTGTGTGTGAGTAACAAAATCTTGTGTACTCTGCCCAGGCCTTAGTTCTCAACCGATTTTCCTGGTTCTTTTTTTCTTCGACGCGGAAAACTATCTAGTTGTGCACTACGGCGCCGGAATTTCGAATTTCGCCTTTTAAGGGGGGAGAGGGGGGGTTAATGCTTAAAAAACGTACGTTTGCGGGCATAATCTTGTAAACTCTACCCAGGCCTCAATTTCCAACCGATTTGTGTTTCTTTTTTTGTTTGACTTAAATAACTTCCGAGTTGTACATGATTTCACCAGAGTACCAAAATTTGCAAGAGGAGGGGATGGGTGGGAGGATAATGTTCACAAAATATCCAATTTTTCAATATTTCGGTTCCTTCACTGCTTACTAATTGTATCCAAGCTTTGAAATTGAGGAAAAATTCTCATTATACCTTAGGATTTGCATGAATTAAGTACTTTCTGTACCACCATGGAAATAAAAGTGGTGCCACCATGGTGCCAGGGCACCATAAACCTCATATTTCTTGGGTTTTTTGGTGTTTCAGCTTGAATACGGATGTGACATTCGACGGACTGCCTACTAAACCTAATAGATGAAAGTTCAATGTTACGACGTATTTCCGCTTTGGTGCCAGAGTGGCACCATTGGTGGTGGTGGGGGGGGGGGGGGGGTGAACTCGAATTATACCTCCGGATTTTCATGAATTATTCTCTGTACCACCATGGAACTAATAGTGGTGCCACCATGGTGCCAGGATGCCATAAACCGCTTATTTCGTGTTTTTTTTTTGTGTTTCACCTTGAATACGGATGTGAACTTCGACGGACTGCCTACCAAAACTAACAGATGAAAGTTCAATGTTACGACGTATTTCCGCTTTGGTGCCAGACTGGCACCATTGCTGGCGTTGGGGAGATGATGGGGGGGGGGGGGGGTGAACTCGAATTATACCTCCGGATTTTCATGAATTATTCTCTGTACCACCATGGAACTAATAGTGGTGCCACCATGGTGCCAGGATGCCATAAACCGCTTATTTCGTGTTTTTTTTTTGTGTTTCACCTTGAATACGGATGTGAACTTCGACGGACTGCCTACCAAAACTAACAGATGAAAGTTCAATGTTACGACGTATTTCCGCTTTGGTGCCAGACTGGCACCATTGCTGGCGTTGGGGAGATGATGGGGGGGGGGGGGGGGGAACTTGAATTCGCATGTTGGGTATCGTAGATCATGAATTTTAAAATGCTCTTCAGATTCGAGGCTCCCATGCCGCTAGAAATGTTAAGGTGGATAAGGGTGAGGTGGGGGGGGGGGTCAGTATTTCTTGCCTAAAGTAATAAATAAATTACATCGAGTGAAACAGTTTTATCACTTAACAACTGGTTAAACTGATCTAATGTTTGGACGTCCCCTGGAATGCATGCATTACTAAACAATATGTTTCAAACGTGTAATCTCTTTAATTAATTTTTCTACCACATGTTATAGTATCATTGGGCTTATAGTATCATTTGTAGTATAAAGGTTTTCAAGGGTGCTAAATCCAAATTTGAGGTCAAAAACCTGAATTTCCGACCCACCGAAATACCCCATTCATGAAATTTTCATCAAAATCGGACAGTAACTTCGTATACTTAGTTTTGCGCGTTAAAAGGGTTTGCGGACACAGAACGACTGACAAACACACAGACACGGAACGAACATTGTTCAAGAAGGTATAAAACGTGAAGGGAAACTTTGATTTTGGAGGAATTTAACTAACATTCGATAATGAGCAAAGGATGCCGACAATTAATATGATCTCTAAAAAATTGATAAGGGACCATATAGGAACTCAGTGTACTAAATTTCATCGGAACGAGTAGAAAATATTGGACGTTATATCTTACAAGGATTTCGCGCTATAATGACCATGATGAAATTCATGAGGGATGGAAAATTCCCCAACTTCCATCCAAGTAGTGTGAAAATGAGGCTAGGAGAACTTGGCGCCCGCATGCGCTGAAGACATCGTCCGGGACGAATGAAAGTCATATAAAAGTATCATAGTCCAACCATAAACTGATAATTATAGCGAAATCAAACTGAAAGCTAGTAGGTTTGTGATCCCTACAGACACGAATTCTTGGTAACAGTATGGCGAAATACTTATTTTTAGAACACGAAGATCGTTTATACATAAGCAGCGGTTTTGACATGGATATTTTGACATGGACTATTGGCTGGCCTAGGTGAGCATGAAAATTAAGATTTGAAAAAAATGCAACGCAACAATTATCTCATGGAGATGTACGAGGCAGCTTACCAACAGTACGAATAAAATCACTCGCGATGAGATTGTGGAAAAACATTTTGATAAAAACGGAGTTGAGTAGAACGTTGTCTATTTCCACGAAAATAATGAGTTAGAAGTTAAATCGATTTCGACGGTTATGTCATCATCTGTAACAAACAATAACTTATTATTTAATGAATAACTTTAACTTTTTACTTTAACTTTAACTTTTAATTTTATAACTTATTATTTTGTTATTGTTTGTTAGTGATGATGACATAACCGTCGAAATCGATTTAACTTCTAACTCATTATTTTCGTGGAAATAGACAACGTTCTGCTCAACTCCGTTTTTATTACCGACAGTATTTTGGATAAAGTATACAATAATACCTCGGAGATTAATAACACAAATTACGAGTAATTAAATGAAATTCGCAAAAACTGCAGGTTTGTTCATCCGACAATAATACGAAAACTTGGAGGAAAAACGGCTAGCATACAAACAAACAATGTCATGTGTCATTTCGTATCTGGAGCCTGAATTTGGACATGGATAAGTCCATTTTGCATCCTGTCCTAACTATCCTAGTCAAGAATGGTTTCTTGTTTACACTGGTGGCTCAGCAATAAGGGCCACTCAAATGCAGGAGAAGGAGTGTGCTTTACAGACTTTGAGATAAGAGAGCCAGCAGGGAGAGTGGCTTCAAACTTTGATGGGGAGGTTTTTGCGATTCTTTTGGTACTAGGAAGACTCCGGCTATCAAATTACACTAAAATAGTAATTTTGGTGGACTCGCAGGCTGCTATTTAGGCAGTTGGAAGCCCAAGATTTTCAGACTCGGCCGACGTGATGGAATGTCGCCTGTTTCTGGATGCCATGAGTGAATCTGGCAGGAAACTGGCTCTATGGATTCCCTCGCACTGCGGCATACATGGGAATGAAAGAGCTGACGATCCGGCTAAGGCAGGATCCTACATGCCACAGAAAGAAAAACCCCTGTCTTATGTCACTGCTAAGAGTCACCTCAAGTCCTAGTGCCAAAGACTTTCTAACTTGAACAGGCCCACAGCTGTGAAGGAAAGGTCTATTCAGCTCTGATCAGCCCTGATGGTCGAATACCACCACACTTACCTCGTGAGGTTCCAGTCGCATGCTTCAGGCTGGCCACGTTTCTCGACTACCTCCAGGCGCACCTACATCGTATAGGTATAGCCCATAATCCTACGTGTCCCCTATGCTCCATGGCGCCAACCCACCTTGACACCTGTCCTACCTTGGAGGACGCAAGATGGACTACCCCTAGCGACAACCGCTGGACCAGCTCAGCGAAGATATATTGGATTGCTAGAGACTTATTGACCGAATGGAATCGTGGGCAGTCGACTTCGCCGTAGGAAAAAAAAAGTCCATTTTGTCACCAGTCGTGTCATTTTGCGTTGCGTGCGTTGGGGCGTCGTTGTTTGGCGATGGACTTCGGACCGACTTCTGCGGGGGACGTGTTTTCAAGGCTCATGGCCGGCAGCGTACGTTTTTCGGCGTACGGGGCTCTCATTGCTCCCCCTAGTTCCAACCCAGGGCGGTGAGGCCAATGGGAAGCCATGAGCGAAATCATCAGAACAAATTCTGATCTTCCCTCTGGAAGACATCTGATGACGTCCGCGACGCCAGGAATAGCAGTCGGACGAAAATCTAACCTGAAATGGCTGTTTACTTTACATAATTAATTACTTTTTTCCAGAAATATCCGTCATAATGGAGAGATGTTTTGGCTTTGGCGACCTTCAGTGTTTCATTCAATCCACAATCCCTCTGAGGAGCGGCTGGCAACCACTTAGTGCCGAATTTGGTTGCTCGAACAATTGTATCACCGTTTTATTGCGCCGATTTCCCCTAGTGGAGGCAACTTGGCTGATCAAATTTTTACCTCATTTATGAATTCACGTTCTAATGATCTAGGTTTTTGTACTTTAAAGGAGAAAAAATTAGGTAACGCATGAACGGAGAACCTTGTCTTCAATATTCAACTGGTAAGATCGTTGCATTCAATATTGGTGATTATTATAAGAAAGCGACCTCGTGTTTTCATGATGTTCTGGTTAGATAAAAGACCATCGAACGTTGAAACTCCAGTCGAGAATTTAAGAGTTTTCCTTGTTACAGTTGTTGAACAATTTTGGTTTCTTGTCTGTCTGTCATGAAATCCTTGTGACGGGGCAAAACTATACGAAATCATCGTCGGATTTCAATGACATTTTAGGGATTGTGCTGGTTGGCGTGTAGATGGTCCCCTATAAGATTAGTATAAGTTACTTAGAGGTTGATGTTTTGAGATTAGCTACTTTGCACCGGATCATCTATACAATCGGGATGGATAAGAGGAAGCTATGTGCCACACTCAAGAAATGTGATTTCATCATTTCGGTAGGTACCTATCTATAAATAAAAATGATGCAAATTTGAAATAATCAATTTAAAAAAATGTATCAATGGATCGGTTGATTTTACGTGATGTTCATCAGGGATGTTCAGACCTATATTATCGAATATTTCGTTGAAGTGGATGGAAGTAGGTATTTATTTCCAGGTAAAGAAGCTCCTGATGTAGCAGAACCTGATTCTAGATGAATCACGCGATTTACAGTATCAGAGTTGGCGATGTTCACGTGTTCAAAAATGCAATCTTCGACATCAAAGTATCTTGAAACGTAAAACATCAAATTTTGAGGGGATTGTCTTTCTCTCCTACTCGATTCTAGCGGTTTATCATTGAAATAACAGCAATCAGATAAAGAAGCTCTTGATGTAGCAGAACCGGATTCTAGATGAATCACGCGATTTACAGTATCAGAGTTGGCGATGTTCACGTGTTCAAAAATGCAATCTTCGACATCAAAGTATCTTGAAACGTAAAACATCAAATTTTGAGGGGATTGTCTTTGTCTCCTATTCGATTCTAGCGGTTTATTATTGAAATAATAGCAATCAGATAAAGAAGCTCTTGATGTAGCAGAACCTGATTCTAGATGAATCACGCGATTTACAGTATCAGAGTTGGCGATGTTCACGTGTTCAAAAATTCAATTTTCGACATCAAAGTATCTTGAAACGTAAAACATCAAAATTTGAGGGGATTGTCTTTGTCTCCTATTCGATTCTAGCGGTTTATTATTGAAATAACAGCAATCAGATAAAGAAGCTCTTGATGTAGCAGAACCTGATTCTAGATGATTCACGCGATTTACAGTATCAGAGTTGGCGATGTTCACGTGTTCAAAAATTCAATTTTCGACATCAAAGTATCTTGAAACGTAAAACATCAAATTTTGAGGGGATTATCTTTCTCTCCTACTCGATTCTAGCGGTTTATCACTGAAATAACAGCAATCAGATAAAGAAGCTCTTGATGTAGCAGAACCTGATTCTAGATGAATCACGCGATTTACAGTATCAGAGTTGGCGATGTTCACGTGTTCAAAAATGCAATCTTCGACATCAAAGTATCTTGAAACGTAAAACATCAAATTTTGAGGGGATTGTCTTTCTCTCCTACTCGATTTTAGCGGTTTATTATTGAAATAACAGCAATCAGATAAAGAAGCTCTTGATGTAGCAGAACCTGATTCTAGATGAATCACGCGATTTACAGTATCAGAGTTGACGATGCTCACGTGTTCAGAAATGCAATCTTCGACATCAAAGTTTCTTGAAACGTAAAACATCAAATTTTGAGGGGATTATCTTTCTCTTCCACTCGATTCTAGCGGTTTATTATTGAAATAATAGCAATCAGATAAAGAAGCTCTTGATGTAGCAGAACCTGATTCTAGATGAATCACGCGATTTACAGTATCAGAGTTGGCGATGTTCACGTGTTCAAAAATGCAATCTTCGACATCAAAGTATCTTGAAACGTAAAACATCAAATTTTGAGGGGATTGTCTTTCTCTCCCACTCGATTTTAGCGGTTTATTATTGAAATAATAGCAATCAGATAAAGACGCTCTAGATGTAGCAGAACCTGATTCTAGATGAATCACGCGATTTACAGTATCAGAGTTGACGATGTTCACGTGTTCAAAAATGCAATCTTCGACATCAAAGTATCTTGAAACGTAAAACATCAAATTTTGAGGGGATTGTCTTTCTCTCCTACTCGATTTTAGCGGTTTATTATTGAAATAACAGCAATCAGATAAAGAAGCTCTTGATGTAGCAGAACCTGATTCTAGATGAATCACGCGATTTACAGTATCAGAGTTGACGATGCTCACGTGTTCAAAAATGCAATCTTCGACATCAAAGTTTCTTGAAACGTAAAACATCAAATTTTGAGGGGATTATCTTTCTCTTCCACTCGATTCTAGCGGTTTATTATTGAAATAATAGCAATCAGATAAAGAAGCTCTTGATGTAGCAGAACCTGATTCTAGATGAATCACGCGATTTACAGTATCAGAGTTGGCGATGTTCACGTGTTCAAAAATGCAATCTTCGACATCAAAGTATCTTGAAACGTAAAACATCAAATTTTGAGGGGATTGTCTTTCTCTCCCACTCGATTTTAGCGGTTTATTATTGAAATAATAGCAATCAGATAAAGACGCTCTAGATGTAGCAGAACCTGATTCTAGATGAATCACGCGATTTACAGTATCAGAGTTGACGATGTTCACGTGTCCAAAAATGCAATCTTCGACATCAAAGTATCTTGAAACGTAAAACATCAAATTTTGAGGGGATTATCTTTCTCTCCCACTCGATTTTAACAGTGTATTATTGAAATAATACGATAAAACTGCCAGTCTTCCGTATTGAACGTTGTTTTGCCTCATTTCTTGACACGAATAGAAGTACCCAGTATTCAAAAACGAATGCCCTTGAAGGACTTGGTGGACGAGAAGTAGTAGGATTCAGAGACCGTAGTTGGCAGAGTCGCTTGTTGCTCCAGCAACGCATGTACACTGCTACGTACTATGTGAAATAACAGGTAAATAGAGGCGATAAATAAGTTAAGAAGGTAACTCTGGTATTGTTGGTTGGTTATTAGATGACGAAAATAATGATGGAGTAGAATTACTTATAGCTGGGACTAGTGGAATACGAACTGGACGTCATGCGATATGGCATAACATGACGAATGGAGGCTACATAATTACGTGTTGTCACCACTTTTATGACGGCGTTCGTTTTTAATTACACTGTTATAGCAGTCGTGCATTGGAGTCGAGGATCATTTAGTGGATCAGTAGTTAAGCAGGTAGTTAGGGAGACGAGCTATTAGACATGCCTGCTCAGATCCAAGTACTTGTTGGATTTACGAGAGGCGTCCGATGGTGGGTAGAATTCCAACATCTGCCTTTTTAGAAGTGTTATTGCTTGACGGACGAGGTGTAAATAAGGCTTTGAAGCATGTGAGGACTTACCGACTTGAAGGACGTTATCGACGGACCCGTATTCGAGGAGCTTGAGCCCTTTGAAGAAGGAGAGGTTTTGGGTTTCGTTGACCGGGATGGGTAGGACTTTGGAGAGGGACGAGTACATGCATATTTCCCTCTCGTCCCTCGGGAAGGACCAGTAGATGATGCGCCGCTGAACTGGCTCGGGGATCCTGTCGTAGCGCTCTTCAATCCTCTGGAAAGGGATGTTCTCGGCGACGATCCTCGCCGTCAGGTCCAACAGCGTGTCGGGGGTCGCGGGAGGTGCTTCCACCCGCGGACGTTTCGGTCTCGACATGACGGGACACTACCACGCGGAAATCGACCTCCACCCGGAGCGCAGAGGGTCCGTCCGACTCGAGAGCGCGACACCGACTGACCTTCGGGAACGGCACTGACTCGACTGACGGCGGAGCGGCTCGAGCTCGACCGCCTACACAGCGCTCTCTGAAGGGGTGGCCACCCCCGCCCGACCCCCCGCCGACGGCACCAACCCCTATTACACCCCCTCCCGACCAACACCATCGCCAGCCGCAGCACCCCAACGAGCACACACCCCCGACCTCCTCCAGCCAGCTCACTCCACTCAAATACCCATGAGGGGGAGCACCGACTCTTCTCAACTATCGATTCCTACTACGCATCGAAATAAATTATAATATGACCTGTATGCTAACAAAAAGTTTCGCCATAACATAAAAACCCTGCAAATTATTACACAAAGGTTTATTATTTATCTGTACCTATAGGTCACTCGCCTAACTCGCAAAGAACACGGCTTTGCCTTCGCCACTACCCCCACCTACCTCATTTCCGCTTCACAATCAACTTAATTTTGAAGAAATTAAGAGTTTTGGTGCCTTCAGTAGGAAATTAATCGTAATAATTAATCAGCAGGAATACTGGTTGCTAAGGACGCAAAACCGAGTAGGATGAATGTACCAGTAGTGGACGCTGCACCAAAAGTAGCTTTAACTTGAAAAAAATAAGAACCCAGCTCAACAAAAAGGTTTGTAATTGGCACCAACTTAAAAAATCATCTGCTGCGTTCCCACCAGAAAGACATTGATCATCAAGTCAGCCATGGAAGAATAATAGAGCATTTGTTAACGCGGTTTAGGTTGAGGTGCTGTTATTGCCACATCTGCTAAGGAGGTAAGTTTGGTTTTATGAAGTTCATAATCAGTTTTTACATATCGTCGCTCCTCTGCCAAAACCACGAAACTTTAAAACTATTCTCTGCCAAAACCGCTAAACTGAAAATTTATTGTTTTTCAGTAGAGGCTTCCAAAGTTACTCCGCAACTTATTATCGTTACGGACTAGCAATACTTCCATTGTTGCACTGTTTTCCTTACCTTACAACATGACAGAATAAGTATAAATAGGTTTCATTCCATCAAATCATCATGAACGACCTAGATGACCTCACAATGTCCTAAAAAACGCAGATTCGTGGTTTTGGTGGAGTGGGTCCGCAAACGGGAAATCCTTGCAATAGCCATAAATTCTACAATTTCCATCCGAATTCGATGACATTTGCAGGGATTGTTCCGATTGGGTTGTAGATGGTCCCCTATGAGTTTCATCATCCCCGGATTGATAGTATACTCTGCGAATGCCCAGAAGAGAAATCCTTGAATCAGCCATAACTTCTACAATGTCCATCCGAAGTTGATGATATTTTCAGGGATTGTTTGGATTGGGGTGTAGATGTTCCCCTATGAGTTTCATCACCCCCGGAATGATAGTACCCTCTGTGCATGCGCAAACGTGACATCCTAGTAACAGCCACAACTTCAACAATTTCCACCCAAATTAGATGACATTTTCAGGGATTGTTCGGGTTGGGGTGTAGATGGTCCCCTATGAAATTCATGGCCTCTGGATTGATAGTAATCTAATATGAATGAATATAATAAACAGTAGCTTAGCAATAGTTCATGAATTCACTCTCTATAGTAAGTATACATTTTATTCATACTATAGAGAGTGGCTGAAGAAGAATTGAGTCAACACATTGGTTGTTGGTCTTGTGCTTGTGATGGGGACGACTACGCCAAACTCACGTACCTACCTATCTGTCGGATTCGCAAAAATGCAGAGGAGAAAAAAAAAATTCAGCAGATTCGTGGAATAGATACCACTCAAATAACCATGTTCTAGTGGAGTTAGAGAGTTGAAATTTCTGGAGGAGATACTTGACCAATGTCACTACTCAAAGTGATGCTTAGCCCAATTTTCGAATTTTTGCAGTTTAGCGGTTTTGGCAGAGGATAGTTTTAAAGTTTCGTGGTTTTGGCAGAGGAGCGACGATATAATCTGCACCAATTTGATTTCTACGTGCTATTTCATGTATTTCCTCCACAGTTGCGATGTTTATTTTGGTTAATATTGTATAATTTTGTTCAAACAGAGACTGTCTACTATTGGGTCATTGTTAACGCGGTTTTTTCTCTGCTTTTAAGAACTTTATTAAAACTTATTCGTATTTCAATTGTGAACTCTAGGATGCTTGAGTTTTTGCCGGGAAATGACTGGTTCCAGTAGTAGACAGGGGTGTCTACTACTGGAACCAGGAAATTATGATGTTACCTACCTAAGGAAGAAATTTATTGTGAAGGTTCTGGTGCTTTGACTCATGTTTAACGTTGTTTACAGAAGCACAGCCATGCCACCTGTGAAGGGGAAAATGTGGAATTATTCGGAAAACGCTGCAAATTATGAACGCTAAAATTTGAACAGAGATTAGGCCTCATTTGCGATTCACACTCGTGTTTCTGATTTATCGTAAGTCCAACTTTTAAGGGTACAAGGAAATTTTTTCGAGTAAAAATTCGATTTTTTAAAAATAATTTTTTGTTAATGTGCATATAATCACGGACCAATTAAAAAAAAAATCATGAAAAAATTTGAACGAGAAGTGGGTCAAATAAATACGCAAACCGACCTGTGTCAGGGTTTGCGCTAGTAGAGTCCGGCGCTATACGCTGGACCGTCCGCATTTTCAAGACGATTCAGCACAGCACAAAACGAACGGATTTCACGGCACAAAACGAGACATAAACATAGAAAAAGACGAGTAAACAACGAAACAAGAGATTTAGCTTCTTCTTCTTCTTTGTTTTCATCAAATCGAGTCACCTTGGAGCAAGTTGGAAGCGTTAGGAAACCGTATGATGACGTCATGAGATGAACATTGTTTAATTTCAGAAAATCGTGTTTCCTGAAAAATCGCGTTTTCTAGCACTCGTGTTCCATTTTGTTGAGTTATACTGGACTTATCTCCTTGTTCTTTTTTTTACTTGTACGTCAGTATCTTATACACCAACTGTGCATAGGGATTGGCGTATTTTTCCCGACAAGATAAAAATGTGGTACGTTTTGGTGGGTTAGAGCCCTGATTTAGATGGTTTTTTTTCAAAAATCCGCCTTTCTTTCCTCAAGCGTTGTACGAAATTGTCCTTTGCCCCAGTTATAGAGCATAAGATGCTAAACAATATTTGAAATAAATCAAGGTGATCGGTTGATTACAACCCGAGAAAACGGTACATACGTTTTACGGGAAATTGTACTCTCGGGGAAAATTTCCTTGTACCCTTAAGTTCTCGTAGCAAGCGAACAGTTTGTCCTACAGGGCACCGCGTGGTCTCAAAAAATTCTAAAAATTCTTTACCATCTTAAATTGAAGGAAAAACAATACCTTTATATCGAAATTTTTTGAGTTACGGCGTTTTCAAAATTTCAAAATTCATTTTTCAACCCTTACAAGTGATCTAGATCAACCAAAATCTTCGGGGCACAACTAGACCGCAAATGGAGCCCACATACCAAATTTCATCAAAATCGGTAAATGGTAAGTGGGGAAAGTGCCGCGTACGGCGGACAGACGGCCAAACTTTTATTCGATTTTTGGATTCTACGTATAGGTATGAAACGTAAACCAACAAATTTTGAGGGGTTGTTAAAAAAAAAAATTTTTTCTTGGTCGATTCCAAAGTTTCATTATTGAAAATAATAAACCAAAAGCCATGATCTACGATGCCCAACATGAGAATTCAAGTTCAACCAGCCCACCAGCGATGGTGCCAGTCTGGCACCAAAGCAGTCACACGTTGTAACGGTGAACTTTCATCTGTTTAGGTAGTACACTTAGTAGTTGTTCACGACCGTATTCAAGGTAAAACACACAAAAACCCACGAAATACGTGGTTTATGGTGTCCTGGCACCTTGTTGGCACCACTGATTTGTTCCATGGTGGGACAAAGAATAATTCACGAAAATCCAGAGTTATATCAATAATGTCCCTTCAATTTCAAAACTTGGGTACAATTAGAAAACTATAAAGGAACCGAAATATTGAAAAATCGGATATTTTGTGGATATTAACCCCCACTCGCCCCCTCCCCTTGGTAATTTTGATACTCTGGTGAAATAGTGTGTAACTCGGAAGATTTCTGAGTCGAACAACAAAAGAAACAAATTGGTTGGAAGTTGAGACCCCCCCTTCACAGACAAGATTTTGTCACACACACATGCACATACCCAAACATACACCTCAGGTTTTTGGACCTTGGAAAAAACGCTGCAAATTATTACGCAAAGGTTTATCATTTTTCTATATAGATCACTCGTCTGCAAAGAACGTGGCTTTGCCATTGTTACTACCAACCAACTTGAAGAAAAACATCGATCGCAATTCGGTCAGCTAACATTTGACGGAGATTAGGCCTCTTTTGCGATTCACACTCGTGTTTCTGATTTATCGTAAGTCCAACCCTTAAATTCTCGTAGGGAGCGAACGGTTTGTCCTACAGAGCTCCGGGTGGTCTCAAAAAATTCTAAACATTCTATAGAATCTTAAATTTAAGGAAAAACAATACCTTTATATCAAAATTTTTTGAGTTAGGGCGTTTTCAAAATTTCAAAATGGATTTTGAACCCTTAAAAGTGACCTACCTCGACCAAAATCTTTAGGGCACAACTAGACCCCAGAAGGAGCCTACATACCAAATTTCATCATAATCGGTCGATGCTAAGTGGGGAAAGTGCCGCGTACGGCGGACGGACGGCCACTTTCTACGTACCTCAAAAATTGTAAACCAACAAATTTTGAGGGGTTGTTAAAAATTTTTTTTTCTTGGTCGATTCCAAAGGTTCATTATTGAAAATAATAAACCGAAATACCTTTATATCAAAATTGTTTGAGTTAGAGCGTTTTCAAAATTTCAAACCTTATTTTTCAACCCTTAGAAGTGACCTAGATCAATCAGAATCTTCGAGGCACAAGTAGACCCCAAATGGAGTCAACAAACCAAATTTCATCAAAATCGGTCAACGCTAAGTGGGGAAAGTGCCGCGTACGGCGGACGGACGGCCAAATTTCGGTTTATTATTTTCAATAATCAACCTTTGGAATCGACCAAGAGAAAAAATTTCTAACACCCCCTCAAAATTTGATGGTTTACGTATGTAGGCTCCTTCTGGTGTCTAGTTGTGTCCTAAAGATTTTGGTCGAGGTAGGTCACTTTTAAGGGTTCAAAATCCATTTTGAAATTTTGAAAACGCCCTAACTCAAAAAATTTTGATATAAAGGTATTGTTTTTCCTTCAATTTAAGATTCTATAGAATGTTTACAATTTTTTGAGACCAAGCGGAGCCCTGTAGGACGAACCGTTTGTTCCCTACGAGAATTTAAGGGTTGGACTTACGAAAAATCAGAAACACGAGTGTGAATCGCAAAAGAAGCCTAATATTTCAAATGTTAGCTGACCGAAATGCGATCGATGTTTTTCTTCATGTTGGTTGGTGGTAACAATGGCAAAGCCGTATTCTTTGCAGACGAGTGATCTATATAGAAAAAAATAAACCTTTGTGTAATAATTTGCAGCGTTTTATGAATTTAAAATAGTATTGAATTTTTAGAATCGAATGAGACCACCCAGAGCCCTATAGGACCAACCGTTCGCTCCCTATGAGAATTTAAGTGTTGGGCTTACGATAAAATTTATCGTAAGCCCAACACTTAAATTCTCATTTAATCTGATTTAATCAGATACACGAGAGTGAATCGCAAGAGAGACCTAATCTCCGTTCAAATATTAGCTGAACAAAAATGAACGCGATCGCTATTCGTTGATTCGACTTGTACTCAGTTTTGCGTCCTTAGCAACCAGTATTCAAATTTCCTAATGAAAACGCCCTATTTCTTCGAGTCGAGTGTGAAGCGTATATTTCTTCCAAATAAACTTGATTGTGAAGCGAAAATATGATTGGTAGATAGTGAAATGGCGAGTGATCTACACAGGAAAATAATAAACCTTTGTATTATAATTTTCAGCGTTTTCCATTGGGGATTATACGGAGTAAATGTAGTGGTTTACTTGACTTTGCCACCCTTTCTCGAGGGTAGAGGCAAATAAAAGGTAGTGTGACGTATTCCTATGTTACACTCGTCCTTCACCATAACTTTTCACTTCTAAGAATATTTCATCTTCAACTCATGCCAACTTTCCAAGTGAACTTAGTACAAATCACTTTGTATTTTTACCAAATATTACTCACCAGGCACAAGAAACCATCACATTTTATAGATATTGACGAACTGACATTAATACATCCTTCGCTGGAACCCCACCGTTTTTTCTTGTTTTCGGTTTTTTGAGGAAATCATCAGTTCAGTCATACTGAATGTCACCCAAAACACGCCAAGTACTTGAATCTTTTCTATGAAGGATGTGTTGGACCAACAGATTTTATTGGAGTATCGTATCTTCTTGTATCTTTCGAGATAGGTAAGTGATCTGTCTTTGAAAATCCAGTTTCGTAATTGAGAAATGCTATGTTACGAAATTGGACTATCGAGGATACAATACAAAATCTTTTGGTAGTACAGCTCCGTTATGGAACAAATCATTATCTTCTGATCATTTCCTCAAAAAAAAAAAAAAAAAAAAATACATGAAGAGGCGGAGGTGTGCCAACAAAGAATGTATAGTTGGCTTGTGCCTGAAATGTACCTAATACTTCGTTCCGCAGTCATGAAATTTGACGAGAAAAATGGGATGATAACGGACGATGTAAAGGGCGAATTCAGGACTGATGTTGAATTCGAGTCGAAATTTCCAGAGAGCTTGACATTATTTCTTTGTTTCTATCAAATGTTACCACGTACATGATATATTCATACACAACTGTCATTGACAATAGTTATTAGTCCCCGGTATTAGTTCCTAAGAATACATATATATTTCCGATTTTGCTATTTCCGTATGACACTCTTCATCAGACCCTCGAGCAGATGAGTGTGACGTATACAGGGGTTAGCCATTGCTCTCCCAGGCCCAAAAAAAGATATCACTGCACTCGCCGAGCGCCCGAGGCCACAACGCTCCCGGTACCGCAATACTCCCCGAATGATCAGTACCACTGCACTCCCGATGTGAGCTATTAGCCCGGGCGTTATACTATTGCAAGTAGGTAGGTCTACTCTACTAAAATAGAAATCATTGTAAACATTTTGATACAAATATAGGTAGGTTCATGACAAACAATCCAGCACCGTCAAACCTTCAGAGTAAACCTTCAGATGCGACCAAACCTTTAGATGCGAAAGTATATTAAACAGCATATACGAGGGTGGATCAAATATAAACGGGACTTTATTTTTTTTTAAATTTTAGAAAATAAAAAGCGGGTATATGTCACTTTTCTACATAGTCTCCTGCTTTTGTGACACATTTTTCCCAGCGAATAGGAAGTTTTTTAATCCCAGCATCAAAAAACGATGAAGGTTGCGTCTGAAGCCAATTGCGCACGAACCCCTCGACCCCCTCATCATCCTCCAATCCCGCCTAGGGCTTCTTTAAGTGGCCCAAACAAGTGAAAATCACAGGGCGATAGGTCAGGGCTGTAGGGAGGATGATCAAGTGGAGTCCAATGCATTTCTTCCAATTTTTGAACAGTTAGAGCTGCAGTATGGGGCCTTGCATTGTCGTGGAGGAGGATGACGTCACGAATTGGTTTATTCCGTCTTTTGCTGCGATATGCAGCCCTCACCTGAGTCAGCAGCTCACAATAGTAGGCAGCATTGATTGTTCTTCGCTCATGCAAAAAATCAATGAGCAAAACGCCTCGATAGTCGAAAAAAACAGTTGCAAGGACCTTGCCAGCAGACAGTCGAGTTTTTGCTTTCACTGGGGCTGTCTCCCCCTTCCTCCGCCACTCCATACTGGCTTGATTCGATTCGGGTGTGTAATGATGGACCCATGTTTCGTCGCAGGTAACGATGCTAGCCAAAAATGCTTCCCCTTCTTCCTCAAACCTTGCAAAAAGCCTCTGACAGACCTCCAAAAGTCTCAACTTCTGATCTGCAGTCAAAAGGCGAGGGACCCATCTGGCACACACTTTACGGAATCCTAGGTGCTCTGTAATGATCGTTTGGCAGCTCCCATAACTTACCCCTACCTGCTCAGCGATTTCGGAGACAGTCACACGTCGATCATCTTCAAGAATGTCACGAACCGCTTGAATGTTCTCATCCGTAATGCTGCTCAGGGGGCGACGATCGTGTTCCTCATTCTCTACTCGTTCTCTTCCCTCCTGAAACTCTTTGTGCCAGGCAAACACACGGGTCCTAGAGAGGGTTTGGTCCCCGAACTGGGCAGTCAACCTTTGAAAAATTTCCGAAGGTTTGACTCTTTCACGGGTGAGAAATTTTATGATAATTCGTTGCTCAATGGAAACGGGCACCTTTTGTTCAGACATCGCGATAACTACTCATGAAAGGTTGTAAAGGGAGAGACGCCCCCCTCATCCACCTTCTAATGAACCTGTTCAAACAATCTCGAAGTGACGGGCCCGCTTCTGTCAACCATCGGCGCTCAGAGGTCAGAGTCCCGTTTATATTTGATCCACCCTCGTATTTATAGGAGACTATTAGAGTTTAGAGATGATTAAAGTTGGAGAATATTAAAGTAAGTTAGCATATGTTAGAGATTATCAAAATGCGTCCTTTTTTCTGTCCAATCATGTATTGTTTGGTAATTTACTTATTACTGTAATGTATAGTAGATATCAATTCATTTACCGATATGGAGCGATTTCGCAAAGATCCTACCCTACAACACGGGCCAAGCCTCGGGTAGGAAATCTGAGCAAATCGCATTGCATCATGAATTTATCTTCTTGTAAAAGTGTACAAAATGGCGCCAAATAAACATATATCTATCTATCTATATCTAAACCACCAAAGAGGGGTCAAAAATTGGAAAAAAATTGTCAAAAATCTCAAAAATTTTGTTTTTGAGGGTATTTCAAAAAAGGAAATCATATTCTAAGTATATTCGGAGTGATTCACAAATAGGTAATATTAAAAAATCAGTTGAAAAATTTCCTTGAAAATTCGTTCATTCACCCATAGTGACTGCTAGAATGGACCTTTTCAAGCACCCAAAACCGACAACTTGTGCCTATTTTCTTGGGAGGTGATGTCATCCTGAAAAAATACGTCTTTCTGGTCGCGACTCCCACCAGCCACACTTACAGACATGATGAAACTGACGACCAGTGCAACCCATCACTTTATCTAGGAGATAACGACATATTTTGTGGAAGTGCAGAGGCTATCTACCTACCGGTGGAGAGTGACCCGCCGGGAGTGCTAAGGTTGCTCCCCACTTATGCGTCACACCCCTCCACCGCCTCATCCAAAATGCTGCAGTTTTCCCAATATTTTTCGAGACATTTCCCCCAAAAATAGTTCTCGTTCTTGGTGGGTTTAGATGGTGTCAGTTTTAAGAAACGAATGATATCACCTAGACGATCAACAATTGTCAAATTCGCGTTTATCGTGAAATTTATCTGAACATGGGACCTTAAGGACTCAAACCCCACCCCTCCAAACTACTAATACTGGTCCTTAGAAGGTAGTTGAGGGATAAACTAAAAGGGGAAATTATAGTGGGTTCATGCATGATCAAGTAGATAAAAATGCCTACCAAATATGAGGAAAATCGAACGGATACGAAATGAGAGCCAAGTGGGTTCAGCACATAGCTTCCTCGTCATCCATAAAATAGTTGGGTAGGTAATTGGATAGGAAATAGTCAACCAAATATGAGGGATATCAAACAGTTAGGTGATAAGAGGGTAGTCTACCAAGTGTGCCTGGCATACAGCAATACTTGTTCACATAGAACATAGCGTCATATTCAACATGATTCAAATTTCCGATGTGATTGTGAGCTTTATGGAAAACTATTCTTAGGAAAAAGTAGGAAAACTGTTCTCAACTACACGTGAGACTAGTTACGGTGATCGATTCACAGTTCAGAGACTGATCCACAGTACGGAAACTGATCAATATTATCGAAGCTAAGCCGGATTACATAAACTGGTCGACTCACTGAAATTGATATACAGCACGGAAACAGATCTACATCACAGAAACTGATGTTAAAAATGTGTTTAAAATTGATTAAAAAAAATAAATTAAGGACCACATTCCCACCCTTTTTTTCCCCCAAGAAACCTTTTTCAATAGAAAAAAAAACGCTGCAAATTATTACACAATGGTTTATTATTTTTCTATAGATCACTCGTCTGCAAAGCCACCAACCATTCAATATGAAGAAAAACATCGATCGTATTTCGGTCAGCTATAATTTGAACGGAGATTGGGCTTCTTTTGCGTTTCACACTCGTGTTTCTGATTTATCGTACGTCGATTTGTCGTACTTTAATTGTCGTAGCGAGCGAACGGTTTGTCCTACAGAGCTCCGGGTGGTCTCAAAAAATTCTAAACATTCTATAGAATCTTAAATTGAAGGAAAAACAATACCTTTATATCAAATTTGTTTGAGTTAGGGCGTTTTCAAAATTTCAAAATTCATTTTGGAACCCTTGGAACTGACCTACGTCAACCAAAATCTTCGGGGCACAACTAGACCCCAAATGGAGTCTACATACCAAATTTCATCAAAATCGGTCATTGCTAAGTGGCAAAAGTGCCGCGTACGGCGGACGGACGGCCAAATTTTTATTCGATTTTTGGATTCTACGTACATTGAAACGTAAACCATCAAATTTTGAGGGGATGTTAAATTTTTTTTCCTTGGTCGATTCCAAAGGTTCATTATTGAAAATAATAAACCAAAAAGCGGACCGACCTTAAACTGATAAACTACTGAAAAGAAGAAAATAATAATTAAACGTTTTCAGATAAGTTAGTAGGTAGGTTCGCATTGACATCGCCGTACCCATCTGTAAATTACATATTATATATATTATACCTCCATACTCACATGATCTGAACAGTATAACATGCGTCGATAGTTCAATTAAAAAAAAACAAGAATAAGAGTAAGTATCGTTGAAATAAAATAAGATGGAGGATATAAGTGGGGCAGGAAGCGTAAACCTCCTAGGAATCGTTGGTATTCCAGCATGACATATCTTTCAGCGAATTTTTATCTATATTATTTTATATTTACATTTTATCTTCAACTGTCTATCAAGAATGTTCGTACTCTGAATTGCACTGGCATCGCATGTACGACTACCGAGATCTTGATGTGGGTATGTGGTATGGGTATGTATATCTGCGACGAAAATAATTATTAAGTAGAAGATACACAAGTATGTTTGTACTGACATATGTCTTCAATACGTACCTACCAACCTATCTGAAAACCAAGTAATTATTATTTTCTATTTTTAGCCATATAGTTTTATAGCCAGTTTTGAGGACGTTCCTTTTTTTTGTTATTTTTAAAATTACTTCAATGACTACATAATGACTAATTTTTATTGCTACATTTATATAGAAATATCAAATTGACCACAAGTCATTTCCTGGAGGGTAGTTTCCTTATTTTATGAGCGCGTGACACCTGGTAGCACTAGCCACAGCTTCACTACATGGGAGCGCGAACCTTTCTGAAGGGGAGAAAAGCTCTACCAAGTACAGGAGTGTGAAATTCTTGCAAACAAGAAACCAGCTACACTGCATAGCAAGATGGGAGACAAGTACCTACTCCCCGGTGCAGGAAAAACAACTACACCATCAAAGATGGGAGCAAGTACGTTCTCTGAGGGGAACAACAGCTACACTGCTAGTGGGAGACAAGTACTTCCCGGGAAAACAGTTACACCTAGAGTCAGAGATTTTAGAAGGTTTGAGAATATAGAACAGAGGTTTGGAGAGAGAATAGTCAAGACAGGATGTCAGGACGGAATGGGTACAGGCTAGCCTGGGCCCTGGGCTTGTAAAGGACCTGTGGCCTCCTCTATTCCCAGAGAAAACCCAACGCCTGGGGAATTCTCGGGGATAACCTAGGGCCTTGACCTATTGTCATATAATTTATTCACCAATAAGGCTTTAATAAGGCACAATTTTAAATTAGAATAAGTAAGGAACATGTTCTGAATTAGTTAGGAAATACAAGTAAGTACCTACCTGTTTCTGAAGTGGAATCAGAATGAAGATTGTATTTATGCTAGAAGCAGCTAAGACAATTTTTCCCATTAAGAAGAAATTATATTTAGAGGATTTCTTATGAATTCGTGCAAATTCAACGAAATATTAGTGATCCTACAGCTAAAATGAGCGGTAAGGGGCTTGCTAGAGCTGAGAAAGTCCTAAAATGAAGTTACTACAAGTTCTGGGGAAGATTGCTAAAATAGCATATTATCTTGCAGTTGTGAAGCAGTTGTCATAAAGTTCTTACTGGGATCAATTGTGACCCCACCAAGATTATTTACCGTCACGAACTACGTAATGGGGCCAAAATTGTTCCAGAACGTTTTGTGAGAGCTTTCTAGTCAACCTCTGAAAGTACACGGAGCAAAAACACTTTTGACTATATGTATAGCGAAGGGTGGTAACTTAATGTATAAGAGGCCGTTTTTGCACTTAACTTTTTCCCTCGAACAGACGAAAGTAGTATGAACTGTGGGGTCATTTCTTACCCCAGTGTGCAGTCCTAGGGTTAAGGAAACCGTGGAAAAACCGGATTTTCCTAAAGTTTTCTCCCTCTGGGTCCCAAGAGAGCTGACGCCCGAACACAAGTAGTGGCTGTGCGCGAGAAATTTTGAAGCTCAACAGAATTGACGGGGATACTCTTTTGAAGTCTATCGTCACTGGAGACGAAACCTGGCAAACCTGTCGAACTACACTTCGGAGACAAACCGGCAATCTTTGCAGTGGAAACACACTACCTCCCCAATTTCCAAAAATTCAAAGTCGCAAAGTCAACCAGGAAAATCATGGGTACTGTTTTCTTGGACCAAAAATGAATTATCCTGATTGACTGTTTGCCTCAAGGTGAAACAATTAACGCCAACCGCTATTGTGAGACCCTGAAGAAGCTTCGTCGGTCCATACAGAACAAGAGATAAGGAATGTTGACCTCCGGTGTTTGCCTTCTTCACAACAACGCTCGGCCTCTCGTCGCTCGTTTCACAAGCAACTTTTGGATGAGTTTGGTTGGTATAATCTGTCCCATCCACCATTCAGCCCTGATTTAGCCCCTTCAGAGTATCGCCTTTTACCAAAGAAGCAACTGGACCAAGGAGGTAGCGGGAAGCTACAACGAGGAAGCGATTTCGAAGCTCATTTCGCAATATACCAAATGTATTGACATAGCCGGGGATACCGTAGAAAAATGGTGCATATATAATTCCAGTAAGTTTCAATTATTTTTCAATAAAAACTTGATTAAAAAAGCAACTTATTTTTTGGACGACCCTCGTGCCTTCAAAAACATGGCTATATTTATGATATTGAGATAATAAATTGATATACATGATATCATAATACTGAAAACCATCGGAGTTTCTGTTGCCGGGCCTTGATAGCCCAAAGCATCTCCTGTTTTTGAATCTACAGGGTGTCCCAGAAGTTATGGTCCACCCTTTTTATCTCCGTTGTTTTGAGGGGTAGACAAAAACTTCAAGCGATAACCCCCCTTAATTTTTTACGAGGAATTCAACTATCACACTTTCGCGCATTGCGCACCCACGCAATCGTGCGCAACGCACACCAACTTTGTTATTTCAAATGAGAACCCCTAATTTTTATTGCACATTCGGATTCTACGCAAAATTTCATGGATTTTAGATCCATCAATCAAGTTTTTTGGTTGCGCACAACCCGTCCAGTGAGCGTGCAAACATGCGCAACCCCTGGATTGCGCCAAAATTGAGATGGAGGTAGACCCCAAGTGTGATACATGTTTTTTCATTAATTTTCGACGCTGAATCACGTGGTGGTATCCATTTTCGGATTTTACTCAAATTTCTCGAAACGGCGGCCAAAAAATGAGTAGTTTTTAATACAGGGTGTCCGCAAATTCGTGCACAACGCACACCAACTTTGTTATTTCAAATGGAAACCACATTTTTTTGTTGCAAATTCGAATTCCGCGTCAAATTTCATAAACAATTTACCCCTTGAACGAATTTTTTCATCGCGCGCAACATGCTTCAGCGCTATTTTTCAACCCCGAATCCGGGCATGATATCCGATTTATTATTCAACTTGATTTTATGGCGACTATTGCCGGAATAATAAATTTTTCTAATCAAAACTCACCATTTATTGGTCATTTAACTCTCAATGTGGATCGAGTTATAATTTTAAAATAATTAGTAATTGAAAATGATTACTCAAAGAAATCGCGACTTGAATCATTTGAGAGCAAGCAGGCATTCAGGGGTTTATTCCTTGATTTCTTGTTTACATCGTTTACTTTGGAATAAGTGGATAGTTGCCTAATACAAATGAGATACTTTGAAGCTTGTATCGACTTGTCATCCCTCCGCCAGTCAGATTCTGACGATAAAACAGGCTCAACTACCTATTTTTCAGCCGCCGTTTCGAGAAATTTGAGTAAAATCCGAAAATGGATACCACCACGTGATTCAGCGTCGAAAATTAACGAAAAAACATGTATCACACTTGGGGTCTACCTCCATCTCAATTTTGGCGCAATCCAGGGGTTGCGCATGTTTGCGCGCTCACTGGTCGGGTTGTGCGCAACCAAAAAACTCGATTGATGGGTCTAAAATTCATGAAATTTTGCGTAGAATCTGAATCTGCAATAAAAAATAGGGGTTCCCATTTGAAATAACAAAGTTGGTGTGCGTTGCGCACGATTGCACAGGTGCGCAATGCGCGAAAGTGTGATAGTTGAATTCCTCGTAAAAAATTAAGGGGGGTTATCGCTTGAAGTTTTTGTCTACCCCTCAAAACAACGGAGATAAAAAGGGTGGACCATAACTTCTGGGACACCCGGTATAGTTATAACTTGGTTGTAATTTGTATTCACTAGGTAATTCTGTATTTTGTTGAATTTTTAATAATAAATATGTAATCCATTCAGTGGTGTACAGGAAAAATAATCCCAGAACGTATCTTTGAGAAACATCGCAAAATTTGCTCAAGCAACTCATCCTTCGGAAAATGTATGAAGATGTGCGGTAATATCTGATACAGTTCAACAACAGTCAACGAACTTGAAGAATGGAAGTTCGATACCTAGCGCAAACAGTACTTGAACCATTGAATCGATAGCATGAGTAATCATGAAATATACTGTCCCCCCCACCAACACGGCGGTGATACACGGTGACGTAGGACCATAATAGGTGATATACCACGCTATTACGCGGTTTCTGGAGTCTGTCCACAATGCTAGCGCCACCACAGGGCACAAAGACAACTTCGTGCAAATCTAGAAGTATATCGTCGTCTAGAAGTAGCATAAAAAATCCCAAAATCGGCAAATTTTAAAGGAATAAGATAACTATTTTATTATCGACCTCAGTATACAACCGCGATTTTTGGGTTTATATCATTTACGTAGCAATGTCTGCTGTGTATCTATGATAATTAAACTAGCCGAGCCTGTAGATCAAGCAATAATGAATAGTAAATCATAGGAATCAAGCTAGGAAGTAATATTCAACACTCCCTAAAAATTTGATGGTTTACGTTTCAAGGTATGTAGAATCCAAAAATCGATAAATTTTCCGTCTTTTTTCCGGCACTTTCCTAAGTTACTACATTATCCGATTTTGATGAAATGTACTATATCTGCTCCATTTTTGGTTTTATTGCTTCCGAGTCTACCAAGGTAGCGGAAGCTTTGTTTTCACTTTTCAAGGACGAAAAAAAAAAGTTCTCCAAAATCAAAATTTTTACTCGCGTTTTGCGTTTTAGACTTTTCTGAACAATTTTGGTTCCGTGTCTGTGTGTCTGTCTGTCTGTCATGAATTCCTTGTAACGCGGATAACTATGCGAAGTTATTGTCCGATTTCTATGAAATTTTCATGGATTGTGCGGGTTGGTGCGAAGACGGTCCCCTATGAAAATCATCATCCCCGGACTGATAGAAGCGACTGCGCATGCGCAAACGTGAATTCCTTGTAACGGCTATAACTTCTACATTTTCCATCCGATTTCAATAAAATTTTCAGGGTTTATGTGGATTAGGTTGTAGATGGTCCCCTATGAAAATCACCACCTTCGGACTGATAGTAGCCACTGCGCATGCGCAAACGTGAATTTCCTTGTAACGGCCATAACTTCCAAATTTTCCACCCGATTTCGATGAAATTTTCAGGGATTATGTGGATTAGGTTGTAGATGGTCCCCTATGAAAATCATCATACCCGGACTGATAAAAGCGACTGCGCATGCGCAAATGTGAATTCCTTCTAACAGCCGTAACTTCAACTGTTCCCCAGGGGTCGCGGGTTCGAATCCCAGCCGAGGCTAATTATTGCTTCCGAGTCTACCAAGGTAGCGGAAGCTTTGTTTTCACTTTTCAAGGTCGAAAAAAAAAAGTTCTCCAAAATCAAAATTTTCACTCGCGTTTTGCGTTTTAGACCTTTCTGAACAATTTTGGTTCAGTGTCTGTGTGTCTGTCTGTCTGTCTGTCTGTCTGTCTGTCATGAATTCCTTGTAACGAGCATAACTATACGAAGTTATTGTCCGATTCAAATGAAATTTTCAGGGATTATGCGGGTTGGTGTGTAGACGGTCCCCTATGAAAATCATCATCCCCGGACTGATGGAAGCGACTGCGCATGCGCAAACGTGAATTCCTTGTAACGGCCATAACTTCTACATTTACCATCCGATTTCAATGAAATTCTCAGGGATTGTGCGGGTTGGTGTGCAGACGGTCCCCTATGAGAATCATCATCCCCGGACTGATAGAAGCGACTGCGCATACGCAAACGTGAAATTCCTTGTAACAGCCATAACTTCTACATTTACCATCCGATTTCAATGAAATTCTCAGGGATTGTGCGGGTTGGTGTGTAGACGGTCCCCTATGAAAATCATCATCCCCGGAATGATAGAAGCGACTGCGCATGCGCAAACGTGAAATTCCTTGTAACGGCCATAACATCTACATTTTCGATCCGAGTTCAATGAAATTTTCAGGGATGTTACAGATTAGTATTTAGATGGTCCCCTATGGAAATCACCACCTTCGGACTGATAGTAGCCACTGCGCATGCGCAAACGTGAATTCCTTGTAACGGCCATAACTTCTACATTTACCATCCGATTTCAATGAAATTCTCAGGGATTATGCGGGTTGGTGTGTAGACGGTCCCCTATGAAAATCATCATCCCCGGACTGATAGAAGCGACTGCGCATGCGCAAACGTGAAATTCCTTGTAACGGCCATAACTTCTACATTTTCCATCCGATTTCAATGAAATTTTCAGGGATGTTACAGATTAACTTGTTTTGATGTTTTGAGGTTATCTACTATGCATCGGATCATCTATACAATCGGGTTATGGATACGAGGAAGCTATGTGCCACACCCACTTTTTTTTTGATCCAATCATATACATACACTCACTTAATTTTTCATCCGAATTTGATGACATTTTCTAGGATTGTCCAGATTAGCGTGTAGATGGTCCCCTATGAGGGAAGTGGAAGGTACTTAGATTGGTGTTCTGAGATTAACTACTATGCATCGGATCATCTATATAATCGGGTTATGGATAGGAGGAAGCAATGTGCCACACCCACTGGCAGACTTTTTTGGTCATTTTGGTTATGCTCCATTTTCAGTCACGTCTAAGGGGTAAAAAGTCGGGCAAAACAATTGTTGTCGTTTTCGTTAGTTTGAAATAGTGACGAATTTTAAGAATTTTATGACATTATCCAGAGCTCTGTAGGCCCAACCGTTCGCTAATGAGGACAATGGGGAATTTCACTAAATTCTGTTTGCATTTTTCCTGAATAGTTAATGGTGTGGGATAGATGAAAATCGGGCTGATTTTGGAAAATAAGTCTCCTGTTATTTTTGGGAGACAATAAAAATTTTTAATTTCAAAACTAACCGGTAAAACGGACCTCTTCAACGTGAAGCGGGAACGCTCGCTGATTGGCTGTTTGGATCGCCGCCTCCTCCCAGTTTTGCCCGATGGTACGACGATATTGCGTTATCTAAGAGGAAAGTTATCAAACAAAAACAGGGGAAACCTAATTTTCCCCAACTTGCTTTTTCTATTTTTTTCTTCAGTTTTTTTGATTTCGAACTTTACTGGTTTTGTGAAATGTTGCATCTGGGGACTATAGATTTCACGATCTCAGCGCTTCAAGCGACCGTAAATGAACTATTCCAGGATGACGTCATCCTCCCGGTTTTTTAAACGTTCATATTTTCTACACTGTTTTGTTTTTTCGTAAATTAGGAAGTACGGGCTGAAAGTTTGCTGTAGGGAGGTTTTCGAGGTGTTGAATCCCATTTTGGAGTCAAAAATAGGAAATTCCGACATTGAAAATTCCGACTATGAAAATCAGCACCTTCGAACTGATAGCAGCCAGTGCGCATGCGCAAACGTGAATTTCCTTGTAACGGCCATAACTTCTACATTTTCCATCCGATTTCAATGAAATTTTCAGGGATGTTACAGATTAACTTGTTTCGATGTTTTGAGATTAACTACTATGCATCGGATCATCTATACAATCGGGTTATGGATACGAGGAAGCTATGTGCCACACCCACTTGGCAGACTTTTTTTTGTTCGACTCATAAATCTTCCAAATTGCACACTATTTCACCTGAGTATGAAAATTCGCAAGAGGAGGGGGTGAGTGGGGCGATAATATTCACAAAATATCCGATTTTTTTATATTTCGGTTCCTATATAGCTTACTAATTGTATCCAAGTTCTGAAATTGAGGAAAAATCCTCATTATACTTCCAGATTTTCATGAATTATTCTCTGTGCCACCATGGAACTAATAGTGGTGCCACCATGGTGCCAGAACACCATAACTCGCATATTTCATGGGTTTTGAATTTTTTTGTGTTTTACCTTGAATACGGATGTGAACTTCGACAGCCTACCAAAACAAATAGATGGAAGTTCAACGTTACAAAGTATTGCCAGACTGGCACCATAGGGGGGGGGGGGGGGGGGTGATCTCGAAATCGCTTGTCGGGTATCGTAGATCGTGGTTTTTAAAATGCTCTTCAAATTCGAGTCTCCCACGCCGCTAGAAATGTTATGGTGGATAAGGGTGAGGGGGGGGGATCACTATTTCTTGCCTAAAATGATTAATAAATTACATCGAGTGAACAGTTTTTTCGCTTACCAACTGGTATTAATTGACCTAATGCTTATCTAATGGGACGTCCCCTGGAATGCATGCATTACTAAACAATATGTTATTGAATAACAGTACTTGTGGTACAGGTACATAAGTAGGTCTACTTATTTGCTAATTAGTTATATTGGTGGTACTTGCTCCTAAATGTACAAATTCTACAAATAAACCACAAGTATGAGGGAAGGCTCAGGTGTTGCTTGTAACGGTCGAGACTTTATGCGCCAGCCTCCCTTTGTCTCTCGCCTATCTCAGTAGTAGGAATATAAGGGCAGCTCGAGGTACCACCAGCAACCCATGTTAGTCCAAATCACTGTCTTGATAATTTGCTGCCTTTCCTTTTCCCTAAACGATCATTTAACAGTTTCAGGCCGGGTGATCCACCCTATCCCACAAACCCACATCTATTTACAGTTTTGGGAAGATTAGATCTACCCTCACCCTCACCTACGATGTGTTAACAGTTTTGGGCTGGCCGAGAATCTATATCAAAAGTCCTACCCCTTTTTCACTACCTATGTGAATTCTTTTGCCAATTCAATTAGATACAGTCTTTCGAACGCAGTAAAAACGAGAGTTATCGACAGTTGGTAATTTTTATTAGCTTCCTTTTGGTGGGTTTAATAGGTCACATTAAACCACTCATAAATTGCCAACCAAATATAAAACATAACAGAGTGACCTAAATTACCAAAGAAACAAAAAGATCGTCTGGTTACAGGTACCTAGGCGAGTTCTACAGCCAACAAAGAACCTGAAGAAGAGGTGAGGGAAATGGATTGAGGGACCCTCAGGAGGAGGCTCGTAGACAGCCTGATTAATTTCACAATCAACCAATTGAACCATGATTCATCGTTCTGAGCTCAGACTGGTCTCGTTCGTTTCTAAAACTTCAACAATGTTGTAAATTGATGAAAAAGGTCTGTAATTATTCATTCACTAATTTAATAATTCATTATCTTTCGGGTACTGCCACTCAGTGCAGCTTTCCTATTAAACTTATGCTTGCTCCCTAGTGGATCGATATACAGCTAGAACGCGCCCAGGTATCTTTCAAGCAACTATCATGTACTCATTAATGTACTCGAATTCTTTTCTTCCTCAAATATGATCTCATCAGTCGTCAATATTGTTGTGAACTGAGACGGAGGGCTCATTCGGCATTCCGCACCGTCCGCCAGAGTTGAAGTGCAAGAGAAGTCGGCACACTCCACCCCCGTATTATTCATTCTGTCACAAAAATTTGTTTTCGAATTGCTTAGTAGTTTTTATTTCGTTTTCAACTTTTTTGGAGCCTGAGTTTCTTTCATAATATATTTTCAGTTACTAGATGGGTATTGGTGATGCTGTATAAATCTAATACTTTCACTTTTCAACTTCTAACGTACTTACTTGAAGTTTCATTTTCCATCAAAAACTACGCAAAAGACACCTAAGTGTTGGTGATGGGTTTCTTCACCCTCTCCCGAATTACACAACTACAGTTCTTGAATTCGCATAGTTATCTCATGTATAATTTATTTATATTGCTTTCGAGTCCGCCAAGGTAGGAGAAGCATTGTTTTCACTCAAAAAATGAAAGGTTAAAAAAATATTCTCCAAAATCAAAATTTCCACGTGTTTTACGTTTTAGACCTTCCTGAACAATTTTGGTTTGGTGACTGTCGGTCTGTGATGAAATCCTTGTACTACACGAAGTTATTGTCCGATTTCGATGATATTGTGGTGGTTACTACACTGCATCATTGTTATAATGTTTGTTTACATTGTATGTTAAAAAGTGAGTTGTTAACTGGACGTGTTCGAAAAATACACTTTCCAATTACTAAAATTGGACTTGAGTTATTACATTCGGGGCCCGTCCGTTTCAACGATCTCCGTGAGAAGGAAGGAATATCTGAAGGATGCCTCCTAAAAGGAAAGCGCCACCGGTTCAGAGGACTGTGTCAACACGAAGTCGGACAATGTCAACGAGAAGTCAGGTCGTGTTGTGCGGGCCTGCCCCGTGAAGTTTCATGTAGGAAAGTACATCCTAACCTTGATAGGATCGAGTAATTTCTTTCGCAACTCGCTCCCTCTAGTTCTTTATGCCACAATAAACCTCATCTTATTCCAACTTAATTTGCCTGGAAGTCCCAAGACATCATCTGCTATCCGCATACTATCTTCAATATTTGTTCATCTAATTCTATAACATTATTCAAGTCTAATTCAAATGCAGGAAGAGGTGGCGTGAATTCTCCTCGAAATATTATTTTCATATGAATTTCTATCTTGGTAGGAACTTACCCAACCTCAGGATGATATTGGTAGGTTGATGATCCAGATGTTCTTGACAATCCACCTCCACTGTATGTAAAGCGCAAGGAGCTGGTCGTATCCGCATGTTTCCAATGCACTTTTTTCTCACAAATTAATTTAAAACTCACGTATCGTAGGCGAAATGACCATCACCCGCACTGCCTGATCGTTTTAGGCCCGAAATAGGGGTAATACGGCACTTCATACGGTATAATATACCAACCTACTCTTCTATCAACAAAACCCTGGAGAGCTAAGAAGAATGCAAAACCCTGAACTCGCGGGTAAACAATAACATAAAACTGGTAGTTACCTACCTACTCAAATCAAGTAAAGTAAAACCTACAGGAGTCTAACTACACAAATTACTCAGCACATAATAACAACAAATTATCAGGACGCGAGCGCGAGGGAATGAATGAAATATGAAAATCATACAAGAGAATTTTTCGAGGAAAATCAGTCTCTGGTATACATTGAGAAGAGATTGTAGGCCGAAACCAAATCAACTGACGTGCGTGGAAGGTGACCTGCAGGAACTAAGCCCGCTAGATGTCGCACAGGGCGATTTAGGGACTGAACATAAAAGACCCACTTCCCCGTACTTCCTTGACTAGTAGGTAGTACGATAATAACATGACATAAAATAATTTGAATAAATATGAATAATAATAATAAAAAGGGTATTTAGCAATCAGATGAATTTCGAATTGGGTACCTATCATCAGTCATCCTTCATTCCAAAATTACACAAATTCGAGCATTCGACTGTTTTTTACTAAATGACTTTGCTGCTAAATACATTTCTGGTCATTCTCCGATTCAGAATCGGAACGATAGGAGATCGATCCCCGGTCGAGGAAAGTTTATTTTTGTCGATTCAACACAAGGAAGAGGAAGCATTGTTTTCGCTTTCAAGAAACAAAAAATGTTCTCCAAAACCAAAATTTCCACTTGCGTTTTTGACCTTCGTGAAGAATTTTGGTTTCACAAAGGTCAGTGTCCACAAATCGTTGTAACAGCCATAACGTCTAGATTTTCCATCCGAATTCGATGAAATTTTCAGGGAATTTGGGTCGTGTGTAGATAGTAGGTACTCGCTTGTGTGAGGGGTATGTTTCTGCTTGGTGTTCTCTGAATACCGAACATTCGTGTGCTCCACTTCTTGTCGGTTTTTTGCCTACATCTAAGTGGAAGAATGTACCGTGGACTGGGGTGATAGTGACCAATTTAATTTTTTTTAAAATGAGCTTAATTCAACAAAATTTCAAAGTTTTATATAGGATACTGTTCGTAAGATGAGGGAGAATATAAACTATTTTTTTCAGATTTTTTTGAATTATTACACTGGTAGTTTCAAGGAAAAACTGTAGAAATTGATCACTATCACCCCAGTCTACGGTACGCTGCACACATTTCGCTTGGTGCTTGGGTATTGCGGTGGTCTATCGTCGTTAGATGGGAAATTCTTTCTCCATTTCTCGTTCTGTTTGTCGATAAGCGTCTCTATTATTGTCAATAGGTAGGTATTCAAACCCCTATACGGACATCAGGCCGACGTTTAAAAATTTGCCGTACAATCAGCCCCAAACAAAGAGGTGTGTTCCTCTAGAGCGTAAATTTTTTTCTTGGTCGATTCCAATGGTTCATTATTGAAAATAATAAACCAAAAATAACAGTTGTTCCTATTTCAAGGCAAAATAGGTGCTTGCCGAACACCACATGTGTGTGCCCAGCTCATTTTTTTGCGAAATTTCGAATAAACGTCCTTTTTAAGGATTAGTTAGGCGTTCCTTCTTTTTTCATGCATTTAGAAACCAATGATACCATTAATGGAACTGTACTAATGAGCCGTTTTTTTCTTCTTTTTCGTCATCTCTAGTTTTCTAAACACGCCAAATGGGATCTGTAGTTTAAGCGTTGTCTCAAAAGTGTCCCCGTTTAAACGTTGACCTGTACCCCCGGCCCTTGGGCGATCAGCATTTTTGTTAACGCGCGTTTATTGTGAAATTCGCCGACTTTTGAAGTTACGCAATTTGTATCTCGTTGTTTCTTGGGGAGGTCCATCACCGCCTCTCATTGGTCGAAAACACGTGGGCACAGATGCGCATAATCTATGCCTCAAACTAAGGAGTTTGAAGAAGCTCTGCAGTACCACTAAGTGCTTCTACTTTATGATAATTTTTGTAAATTACCACGGTACCGATGGTTTGGGAATGAGCAGACTTAGTGATAAATACTTACCTGTTGTATTTGTAATTGTATCTTCCGTCTGGTCAAATATCTTTACCACACAATTTTCTGTGCCAGAACTCCTGAGAAATATTATTTATGTACCTATATTCATTTCCATTATCGCATTCTGAGAGATCTCGTTCTCTTGATAACTTTTTTTTTCATATTTTTTGTTGATATTTCATTTACCTGATGGCACATAAGGTGGATGAAGTAAAAAAGGAATAGGTAGAGATACCTTCGTGGGTTCGATCAAAAAATCAATAATTTAATAAGCATAGACGAAAAAAAAATTTACATTGTGTACAAATGAACAACTTAGAAACTAGTAAATTGAATGTACTCGAAAAATATTCATACATAGAAATGACTAGCGTTTTATAAAAAAATGAACTGGAAACTTGCACGGTTCTGAAGGTTTCTGTTGATAAATCGCCCAAAAGGCATGATAGGAGAAAATTATACATACAAATACATACATTATACAACTAAATTGTACCGAATTATTCATAGGAAACCCCCAGGCCGTCTTCAGACACAAGCATGTAAGTAGTAGAATTTCCCACTGGAGAAGTGGAAAATGGGAGTTTGAAATGACGTCACAATCCACGTCTACTTGTGATGTCCCATTATGATAGATTAATTGAAAACGGACCATACCATATACACGTTCCTAATTTATATTATTTACACTCAATAAAACCAAAATCCACAGGGTTGATGGTCTGATCTCAATAGGGTGTGCGCCTGGGTACGAAAAACTGTTTATTGTTATTTTTAATCTAAGGTAGACCTCATTCTGAGAATTTTGGAACCAACCGCGACCTTCTAGCGTTTGTAAATCTTTTGTTATGAATTTTTAAAGTTTCGACCGTTTATGACGTCACAGAGGGGTCCCGCCCAGGCGAGACGTCATAAACGGTCGAAACTTTGAAAAATCATAGAAACAGATCTACTTACGCTAGAAGGTCGCGGTTGGTGCTAAAATTCTCAGGATGTAGTCTACTTTCGATTAAAAATCTAAAAAAAATCAAGGCGCACCCCCCATTAACACCAGAAAAACATCCAAAATTGTCCAAAGTTACTCATTTTTACTCGGGTATAGTGGTGCCGAGCAGTAAGGAGGGGGGGGGGGGGGGGGTTTGCAAAATTTGTAAGTGAATGATAAGTAGTGATCCGAAAACAAGCCCAAGGGGTGTGAACCAAAATAGGAAACACCCATAAGCAGTTTGAGATAATTGTCTCCTAAGTGTCGATAAATGTAGCCAAACAGCCAACTCAAAATTAACTAAACAACAACCTAAAGAAACATCCAACGTCAAATGTGAGGTGTGCAGATGAATGGAAAGATTAGAATAATTGTAAGTTAGAAGATAGGTACCTACATAGAATCTAGCTAAGTTACAAAACTGATCAAATAACTTGAGTAGAATGAGATTTACATCTAAAACACCCACGACAGAATTAATATCAAATGCTTTGAAGTCACATTAATGGATATTCATTTGATATATTTTGATTTTAACACAAGAACATGTTTTGGTAGTTTTTTTTGTATTAAGACTGAAATATATCAAATTACTATTGATCAACAACATTAATTATTACTATTACTAAACATATCATTCCAAGTTATTCATTTTATCCTTAGTTGGCACCTTAGTTGGCAAGTAACAATATTCGAATCATTAGTTACCTATGGTCAACAACAAACAATTTTACCAACTAATTTTTTCACATATAAATCAAAAATAATCATCAATACAAAATATGTATACCATTATTATTGGACACAATTACCAATATTTTCGGTCCATAGAATAAGAGAGAGCCGATTGAGTGCCTAATATCACTGAATATGGAAGATACTAAAAGGAGGGCCCATTCACTGTAGAATCGCAGGACAAAAAATTAAATAATAACAGTTGAAAAGAACGAAACAACATAGCTACTTCACGTCATTATTGGTGATTTCTTAGCGCATCCATCCAGGTAAACCAAAAATCTCATGGAAATAAGAATAAACAGAGAGAGCCGAGGCCGTTCACCTTCCAATCATTTGTAAAGGTGGTGACCGATTCAGAGCAATTGCAGTCCCTCCCAGCCCAATCACAAGTTAGAAAGGGTTCACAAAGCCTCCAGGGAAACAGATTCCGTATTTAGAGGTAACACTACCTCTAGGTTCACCTCACTCAACCATAACGTTCTCTAAATTCATTCTTATCTCGATGAGGCCACCACCCAATCGATCATAATCAACATTTCATATAAGTTCACAATCATAAGTTACACAGCCACCATTGCCACATATGTACCAACTCATAGTCCTAAGTTATTGTTTATTTGATGGAATTAGACAGTTTAAGGGAAGAAAATCAAATGAGCAATATTAGGCATTTCGAACTATTACAGTTGGAGAAATAACCGTTATTAACGTTCAGCTTAATTTGTGGTAACGCTCAAACTTATCACATAAACCATGGAATTAGGATACATCTTCAAAGGCAGATCTGCGCCGCCTTCAACAGTGGTGCTATCTCTGGAAGTGAAACAGAACTAATAGCAAACAAGGTGAAATTCTGAAGTGCGTGAACAAAGATAGTCTTTGAGAAAATCGTTCAAGTGTCCATAAGTAGATCATTTCAATTGAATAATGACGACCTTCCTTATACAACTCCTTTAAAATATTTTCATGATATGGCTTCTTTTTCACTATGATCTGATTATTTGGGTTATGTATTAGTTTGGTAGGTCCCTACTTCACTCTTTATTTTAAAAGAAAAAATCGCATTTGCAATTCCTACTGTGTGACACTAGGTAAACCAATCAGAACGCATGTCCAGTTTTCAGCCTCAGCTTTTAGAGCCCTGGTTAATGCGTGGTTCCATCGAAAGTTGAAAGGTCACCAAAACAAAGAGTAGAGTACTTGGGTTTAAATCCACGATTGAGTGTGATTATTTATTGAAGGTAATAAAAAAGAATGTTCATGATCATTTAAAAATTTGTCACTAGGACGCTAAAATTTCCATATATTGGCTTCGTACCTACTGTTTGCGAAACTAGTTCTGTTTTACTTCACTAGAGTGAGGCGTTTTTCAGCATGCTTTTTAACCGGGAGCAAACCTTCCTCTCCTTATTTCACTGGACTTTCAAAACTATTTGTTGGGCGTTACGAAACTGACACAGACGAAGGTTAGATTCTACGACTCAAGTCAAGCAGAAAGTGTCTTGCAATGCCAAGCGACGAGCGACTGACCCCATTTCGATGGGATCGGTCACCTGTTTTCATACTACTTAGCTCCCTTTTCTCCCTTCCTCGTCTGCCCATTTGGTATATAAATTATCAAGTACTGTCTTATTAAAAACGCTCCAAGTGACGATTGTAACAAAATAATATCAAACAATATCAACAAAGGAGAGTTTGAGGATATCTCATAAATACGTAGAGGTTGAATTGACAGGGTTTTGAAATATTCTTCTTTATGGAGCGGGATTGACTATCATATTATATTCAATATTACACATTACTCTTAAACTTATGTTCGTGTTACATGAAAGGTAGGTACTTACTTACCTTTAGGTGTTAAAATTGGAGAGTTAAAGAAAAGTGGCATAAAACATTTGAATGAAGGAATAAACACGTTGTAGAATTACTTAGGTGGACAACATTGACTTTTCTTTTCATATTCTAGACTCTTTCCAGGGGTCCGAAAGAGTATGGAGGCTACATGTAAGTACTTCCATTTCAGAGAGATTCAACAGCATTTCAAAACAAAAATCTGGGAAATATACAGTTGATTTGTTAACTCTTTCTCATAACAGCGCGAGGATAATGAACAAGCACGTGGATATTTCCTGACCGATAGAACGCAAGTATTACACTACATTAGTTCACATCCTCTAACACAGTGTTTCATCACCAATGCACTACGAATAAGTCTCTTGATCAGTCTAATTTATGAGATGAATTTATTCATGAAATAATACATATAAGGTAATTATTACTAAGGCTAACGAACATAATAAACAAATAAATTATCACAGATTTCATGATATAAAAAGTATTATAAAAGGAACTCCACAACAACAATAATCAGTGGTTATCACACGATTTCAACTTCACTTTTTCCTCTTTAATAAACTTTCAAATGGAAAAGTAATTGGTAGAAAACGAGAAAATTTTGGAGAAATGGTAGCCACACCTAGCTTATGTTTTTACATTTACCCACTAACTAGAAGAAGCCTACAATAGGATGGCGGTAGTGTTACTCTTTGTCATACTCGTACTTGAAGGTTGGAGGAAGATAGAGGTATTGAACTTTACGTTTGTCCATTAAATGAAACCACATAATTAGATAGGACGTATCAACTAGTTTGTGGTTGGTGTTTTCACCAGCTAACGCTACGTGAATGATTGGGATGAGCACTGTAACACCTGCAAAACAATCATTTATAAAAAGAAAATAATAAAACCTACTCCCAATGATAAACCAATCCATCTAACGAAAAAGTGCTCGACTCTAAAAACCAGGAAAAAATCATGTTTGAATAATTAAGTGCTGCAATAAGGGTTATTATAAGGTTTGTTCCAACCATATAAATGACTACAGCCACAACACAGAACAATTCCCTTCTGTAAGATATTATTATCAACCTGGAAATTTGGTGAGGTTCTAAATATTATCATAATTTCTGAAAATTTTATCGAATTAGGGCGCAAAATGTAGGAGTTATGGCTGTAAAGGGCTCCGTTGGAGTTGCAGACGTGAAACGACAGGCGGTGGTGGGGGTGGGGGGGTAATCAACAAAATGAGGAATTTCACCGAATTCTGTTTGCATTTTTCCTGAATAGTTAATGTTGTGGGATAGATGAAAATCGGGTTGATTTCGGGAAAAAAGTCTCCTGTTATTTTTGGGAGACAATAAAAATGTATGATTTCAATAAATAACCGGGAAAACGGACCTCTTCAACGTGAAGCGGGAGCGCTCGCTGATTGGGCTGTTTGGATCGCCATCTCCTCCCAGTGTTGCCCATTGGGACGACAAAATCGTGTTTTCTAAGAGGAAAGTTATCAAACAAAAACAGGGGACACCTAATTTTCCCCATCTTGCTTTTTTATATTTTTTTTCTTCAGTTTTTCGATTTCCAACTTTACTGTTTTGTGAAATGTTGCATCTGGGAACTATAGATTTCTTGACCTCAGCGCTTCAAGCGGCCATAAATGAACTATTCCAGGATGACTTTCATTTATTGTAACTAATAATGTACTTACTACAGTTTTTGAGTGGAAAAGGGTGATTTTTCTCAGTTACAGCGAAAATACGCATATTTTTAACCAGCGCTGGGGCCTAAATGGTTTGTCTAACAAAACAAACGTAAGAAATTAAATCTGTAGCAAATTTAACGTGCTTTTCATGTTGCCTAAGTTTTTTTTTCTACAAGTTTATTGCCAAAAGTTGATTGTTTCTGAGTCACAGGAAAAAAAACTTTTTTTCGCATTTTGTTTAATGTTCTGTCACGCAATTTCGGAGGCAAACCTCAGATTCGGATTCAGCACCCCACAAAAGGTAAGGAATCGAAGAAATCAGAAACCCCCCAAGGTCCGTTTTGAACACATTTTGACTGAACTACACCAATTACCTCAATATTTACAGGTTACTGAAGACATGCAAGCATATCAGGGGGTCAGTCTTTTGTTAATAGAGATCGTGTCGAATTCTTGCGGAAAAAAGCGATTGTGTAAGTTGGTTTCAAATATCTCTGTCACCCCACAAATGAAAAGTTTGTGTCAAGGGTGACCACACACTCAAACAAGCTTAATATTAAAATTTCAATTAAAAATTTAAAACTTTGTGAATAAAAATAAATTTTTGTCTGCAAACTACACGCTTCTTTCTCCGTTCTACCCATACCAGCTCACTTAGTCTGCAACTCCCACACTACCGTTACACAATTTTAACGTTTTTACGGGAGTGATGATTTTCATTGATGACCATCGGCACGCCAAACTGCACAATCCCTGAAAATGTCATCCAAATCGGTCAATAACTGTTGACACACAAAATTCATGACGGAAACACAGACAGACCGACAGACATGGAACCAAAATGGTTCAGGAAGGTCTAAAACGAAAAGTGCGAGTGGGAATTTTGATTTTGGAGAACTTTTTTTTTAACCTTGAAAACTGAAAACGATGCCTCCGCTACCTTGGTAAACTCGGAAGAAATATACTATAGTATCAAATATCACGATACTATGAAACATTACACTTAGTTGGAGCAAACCTCAAGTCTCTTCCAATGTGAACTGTCTCCCTCTATAGTAGTTTCCACGTAGTTCTTAGGGCAAGAAGAGTATTACAAAATATCAGTGCCTTATGAGAAAGGTCAGTGAATTTCAAAAAATCCTTAAATTAGTAGGGATGAAAGATCAAAAAACGAGAAGATCGAGTGAAAAAAAGAGCATCTTAAAATTACATTTAGCTAGTTTCCCTTGAAAATTTAATCTCGAGAGCACAATCAGTTTGTATGCTGATCACATCATTAAATACCCAGTTTAGAAATCAGAACAGATGATTGGGCAAGACATAGTTGTAGCTATAAAAACTACATCAATACAAAGGGTGACAGTGGGTAGGTGTGGGCAAAAGCCTGGTGCAGCTATTTTCCCCTGCAAAGGTTTACCTCAAGATATTCACAGCAAAACATCTCTCTCCTGTGCGGAAGAGATTAAAAAAAAGATGGTTCGTTTTAATGGAAAAGAAGTAATCTTTTTTCAAAGGGAAACCCATCCGAGTTCTAGGGATAATCATCTCCCTACCTCAATACACAATGAAACACTATAATAGTCCATAATCTTTTTCGTTGCCTATTACGATACACCCAATTTGTTCATGGCAGCCATTGACTCCGTTTGTGCTCACTCAGCAATGGTCGCCATGGATGTGGACTCCAATAGCTAACATGGGAAAGTGCATTTCTGGAGATGACACCTACCTTGATAGCCATGCTCTTAACTTCATGAGCTGGCCCATGAACAGCAGGTGCTAATGGAAGTAAATTGTTTTGCCTTTTATACATACACATTTTGAAGGTTTAGTGGTGATCTACCACGATATTAATTTAAAACCTTTTCAGGACCAAGCTCTAGGGCGGCCAGAATGCTGGGGCTAGTTTGGAAGCACCACACAGACCCAGACGTAAGAGACCTGCGCCGTAAAGAAAACAATTGCCAATAACTTATTATTTTCTCAGCGACCTCCGCATTAAAGCATATTGAAATTCTTCCAATAGAATACTCGCTGATGAAGTTGAAGGCATTACTCAGTGTTATATTAGAAGAGTCTCGAATGCCACCATCCGAAAGCAAACAGACAATTCAATTGAAAAACAGCTCAAAAATTGGTTTCATCGGAAGCTGATCTGTCACAATAACAAGACAAATTGGTTGAGTGTACATAAGTCCGAGAGTAAGAAAATAACAGGCATGAACTTATTTACAACTTGCGTTGCTTTGGAAACTGCTAGATCATGGAGGAATGAAGAGAAGGACCAGAACGTACGAATATGAATATGTACATCCCATGCCAAGGGGCCGCGTTCGGGAGCCAATTCTAAAGATAATTTAAGCAAGAAAATGTCTCCTAGCAATTGTTTTTCCAAGTGTTTTTCATTTCAAATTTTTTTCGTATTTTTGACCTTTCATCACTGAAATTGACATAACTACCTTAGTTTACTGTTAAATCTAAAAATATAAGCACCGGTGGAAAGGGCGTCAAATTTTCCATCTTTCTAGAGCCTAAAGAAAAATATTTTTGGGGTCCTAATGAGTGAAAAATCAAGTCGAAAAGAAATTTTTGTCGAATTGTCTCTTATTTGTATTCCTATATTTTTTAGGACGTCCCACAGTAAGACTTGGGCGTCCTTATGCGATCGATCTGGGGTGAAGTTGGACAACACTCAACAGAAAAAAATAACCACACAGTAATCCGTTTTAGACCATTCTGAATCCAAATCCGCGAAAAAAACCATAGGTGTATGACTGTGTGTGTGTGTATGTGTGTGTGTGTTTAACAAAATCTTGTGTACTCTGCACAGGCCTTAGTTCTCAACCGATTTTCCTGGTTCTTTTTTATTCGTCGCGGAAAACTATCTAGTTGTGCACTACGTCGCCGGAATTTCGAATTTTGCCTTTTAAGGGGGGGGGGGGGGGGGTTAATGCTCGAAAAACGTGCGTTTTTGGGCATAATCTTGTGTACTCTGCCCAGGCCTTAGTTCTCAAACGATTTTCCTGGTTCTTTTTTCGTTTGACGCGGAATACTATCTAGTTGTGCACTAAGGCGCCGGAATTTTGAATTTTGCTTTTTAAGAGGGGGAAAGGGGAGGTTAATGCTTAAAAAACGTTCGTTTGCGTGCACAATCTTGTAAACTCTGCCCAGGCCTCAATTTCCAACCGATTTGCGTGTTTCTTTTTTTGTTTGACTCAAATAACTTCCGAGTTGTACATGATTTTACCAGAGTACCAAAATTCGCAAGGGGAGGTGGTGAGTGGGGGGATAATAT
Organism: Apolygus lucorum; assembly: GCA_009739505.2. Lineage (NCBI taxonomy): Eukaryota > Metazoa > Arthropoda > Insecta > Hemiptera > Miridae > Apolygus > Apolygus lucorum. Next base: position 55,907,470 of record CM019167.2, read on the forward strand.
TCACAAAATATCCGATTTTTCAATATTTCGGTTCCTTTACTGCTTACTAATTGTACCCAAGCTTTGAAATTGAGGAAAAATTCTCATTATACCTCCGGATTTTCATGAATTATTCTCTGTACCACCATGGAATTAATAGTGGTGCCAACATGGTGCCATGATGCCATAAACCGCTTATTTCGTGTTTTTTTTTTTTGTATTTCACCTTGAATACGGATGTGAACTTCGACGGACTGCCTACCAAAACTAACAGATGAAAGTTCAATGTTACGACGTATTTCCGCTTTGGTGCCAGACTGGCACCATTGGTGGTGGTGGGGGGGGGGGGGGGTAACTCTAATTCGCATGTTGGGTATCGTAGATCATGGATTTTAAAATGCTCTTCAGATTCGAGGCTCCCATGCCGCTAGAAGTGTTATGGTAGATAATGGTGGTGGGGGGGGGGGGTCAGTATTTCTTGCCTGAAGTAATAAATAAATTACATCGAGTGAAACAGTTTTATCACTTAACAACTGGTTAAACTGATCTAATGCTTATCCAATGGGACGTCCCCTGGAATGCATGCATTACTAAACAATATGTTTCTTTTTGTTTTTCCGCATGGTTTTTCACGTACCTCAATACCAAAAACTGCGCAAAGATCTCAGATTTCCAATGGTATAATCAAAAAATATTCAACAACCGAATTGAGGAGAAATTTGTGTTTGAACGTGGAAAAGCGAGAATTTTTTTTCCACAAAATCGGCGTTTTGACGGGACTCTATGTTCTACTCCACCGACGCCTCTCTCACTCTTCATCAAACGATAAAAATATTAAAATTAAAAACACTTGGTGAAACAAAGGGTTAAAACAAAATTGCTAATAGAGGTTGTTCTTACTTAAATTAGTTGAACAATCGACTCCCAAATTTGCGGTCCAAAACATGGTGCAGGGCATGGGGCCACACATTTAACGATATATTTAACGATATATATTTAATATACATCGTTATATTAACCATATATATTTAACGATATACATGGGGCCAGGATTTAACGATATATGGATACGTCATGGAGCAAGCGTGAAGGAGTCGCCATATATATACAGCGCAGAGCAAAAAGTCCTTTCATGCTGAATTTTTTAATGAGCAAATTTTCAAAAAAAAAAAAAAAATCCTTAAAGCCATGGTTAAGAAAAACGAAATATTAGCTTCCGAGAAAGTAGACAGCCATGTGGAAAGTGGAACGCAGCACGAAACATCAAAATTATACAATAAACAACTTTGATAAATTTAAACAACCTCAAAAAATACTCTCTTCGTTACCTCGGACTCATTTGAGTACCCACAGGTAAGGTTTCATTTTTTCCTCATTTCTGCATACCAACATACTGTATGCACAGGGTATGTTTTAAACATTTTAGTACTCCATATTCGTGCTTTCCTCGTCATTTCAAACTCATAGAGTACCCAAACGTATATATATTTTTTTTTCAGCTTTCAGTATGCCACACAACATACTGTATGCACGGGGAATCTCTTGAAGAGGTTAAGAGTCCATATTCATGTTCTATCTGTCTCCACAAACTCATAGATTACCCATTCGGTTATTGCATTTTTGGGTACAATCGAATATATGCAGGGTTTCATCCATTATATATCAATTGTTTATATTATATAATATTATATTATATATATCCATAATTTTTGACAATTTTCAATTTCTGAAATTGTACTTATATCAGAAATTTTGACTGAATCCGAATATACCATGTATTACTATGATTATGATGCTGAAATCCTAAAACACGTTTCAAGTTTGGGTCCCTTAGGGTTGTTGAAAATTCCTGGCTATCGAATTCGTCTCGTCTTTCCGTTTGTTATCATGAACATTTTGGCAAAAACTTGAAATTTTTTCGAAACAATTACTGAAGTAGTTATTGTCGTCGTTTATAGTCATACTAGCTGAAAAGCCTACTAAAAGCAGGCAAAGACGATTCCTCCGACTCTCCTCCCGCCACCCACTCCCTCCGACTCCTCCCGCCTCCGACTCCTCCCGCCCCCAACCCCTCCAGCCACCAACTCTCCCCACTCCCACGACCCCTCCGTGCATACGTACGTATGTACGTACGGTTGGCGTTTTATATTATTAGATATACCTACACATATGATTTTTGTAAAAATTCCAGGAACCGTTTTAGAAGATTCAAAAGATACAGCGAGAGAAAAAAAATCACAAAAAAGTCCATGCTACAAATTTTGAGTCCATTGCAATAGCTTCATTTTTGTTTGAAAATTCGCTAAAATTGATGTTTACGACGTATACATACCTCAAGAATCCAAGACTAGAGTGAAGAGGATGCCATACAAATGTTGTACTGTCATACAGCATGGTGTTAAGTACGTATGTATGGCAGTGGCCCAAGGTGAGTCTAAAGGAGGTGCCGAATATACGGCACAGACCCACAAGCCGTGGTGATAACGATATATGCGGCATTGGCCCAAGGGATGTTATACATACATGAGACACACACTGTGGTATTTACGAGGTATTTATACAGCACGGGTCTAGAAAAGGTTTAATTAATTCGATAATCTGACTCTAAAATATTCTTGGCCGAAAATATTCGAAAATGAAATTATAAATGTGAAACTAGAGCGACAATGAGCTGAAGTAATTAAAAAAAAAACTGAAGTAACTGATACAGTATAATGTAGTATCCACATAGGCAGGCACATCAAAGATGATCCAAGCAAAGTAAACCTGCAGGTAACTGATTCATGTAGAAGTTACACCAACCAGCGATGAGTGAGCATAAAAACAGCCAAAGGAGAATTGCCATCCTTACAGTACCGATCAACCATAACAGCTCCAACATAAACTACACTAAGGTTATGTGGTTCAGTGCAAAGGAGCTCTAACATTTAAAAAGAATCAATACTTGGTATGAAGACACTTGAAAGATATTACCAAAATGATCACAGATTTTGTAACCATTGGATGAAAAAAACCAAATACGTACGGTTAGTATCACAAAACGTCTTCACACCACTCCAGTGCGAAACATTACAACTTTGAGGAGCGAAGAGATAAAAGAAGGTGAAAACAACATTTAAGAGGTCATACCAGGTACAATTCATTTCTTCTTAGACCTTTCTTGTTGAATGATGAGTTTGTTGCCTTTTCTGGTAACTTTTGTTGTATGTGTAGAAGATCCTTGGAGCTTCTTGAGATTCTGTTGTGGAATAGCTGTCAAAGCTTTATCTGGTACATTGCTCGTTGCACCACCTGGAGAGGAAAATTAGATGTACAACAATGCGCATGTGTTTTACAGAAGAAGTTCAGATTAATAAGTCGGTGGTAGGCATCAGTAACATATTTTCCGACTTCAATGCATATAGCAAGTACGACAAGAAGTCCTCTTTAGATGGAATATGCCTAAGCGAATACTATGTATTTTGATTTGGAAATTACTGAATCAGTGATATGAAGACAGATATAAATTACAACCATAACTAATAGGTCTGACTGACCATCTAGATCTCCCTCGCACACTGAAGTGTAGAAATTGAAACAATATAGGTACTTGATAATTTAAGGGAAAACGGAGAACACTCACCATTCAATTCAAACAGGGGACCGGTATTACTGGAAAGATTGTCACTCTTATTATCAACACTGCTGCTCGCTCCACTGGAGTCTGTGGCGAAATGGTGGATGTTCAGTTGATATTTCTTTTCTTGCTCCTTCCTGACCATAATTAGTCTACGTTCACAGTCCACCCTAGTTTGTTGAAGAGCGTTGCCCAATGCATGTATTCTGAATGCTTGAGTCTCAAGTTGATGCTTGAAAAATACGAACGGAAAGTTTTGGATATAATGAAGAAATTACCACTTTCTAATCGTATGTCAACGAGTTTAGGAGCCATAAAATCAAATGTAGAGTTATTGAAATTGCAATCCAATTGAACGGTTAAAAATAATTGAACTCAGAATTCAGAAAGAAAGACGAGAAGGCTATTAAGAGACTGGTAGATACTCCTAGATATTAAGTTTATTTCAGTAATCTAACCAATCACGTTGGCTGACATCAAAGAAGGATGTGAGCGAGGCACATGAACTTACATCTTGATCTGCTATGACTTTTTCCATTTTGCGACCAGCTTCTCTCAAGTCAACCACTTTCTTGAAGTACTTGCAGAGCAATATCCTCATTTCATGAGGACTAAGATTTAATAAACGTTCAGTCAACATCTGTTCACCCTGAAACATTGAATAAATGTGAATTATTAATAATGACCCGCAAAAATGAACTGAATGAGTAAAGGTAAGGCGTTTTTTAATTTCATATAGGTTAAGTTCAAAAATTTACAATAATTACAAACCTTTTCTTGTAGATCAGTTTTGGGAAGTCCTTTTCGACCACAAAGTAGTTCGTTTTTGAATTCCATAGCAGAATCAATAGCATCAATTGCTTCATCTGCTTCAATCAACTTTCTATGTTCTTCTTTAGTGATGTACTTCGTCTATAAATTACACAAAATAATGAAATTGAACAAAAAAGCAATGATGTATCGATCTACCATTTATTACTCTAAAGATACGAGAATGTTCATCAGGATTAAGTTGAAAACTGTTTCTGCTTGATTCAAAGAATTTATTCTTAATCATTGCTGACCTCTCAAAAAAAGTAGCAAGCAAAGATATTGAATGATTTAACGAACTTTGGGAAGTTCAAACCATGATTGTACCTCAAGGTGCTCGATGACATACACTCAATGTAGTTCTAACTACATATACACAAACAACACATATTTCACAAGGTTCGATAGGATAAAAACAACCAATCGATAAGGAAACTTGTTTACCCATTCTTGATCCCCAAGGGCCACATCCACACAGAGCTGTCTGTGTGTATGAAAAGAACCACACCCTGAGATGGTCAAGTAAAAAAAGTAAAGTAAACAACCATCTCAGGTTGAGTTTTCGTCCAACTGCCATTCTTGGCGTCACAGACATCATCAGCAGTCTTCCAAAGGGAAGATCACAATTGGTTCACTAATGGCCCAAACCGAAAAATGATCAAGACCTGCGATACCGCTTTCGTGTGGTCGCCAATCCAGAATCATTAAACCACTAAACACCCGTTGGTCCCTGAGATGGAACACCCATGGGAAGTGAACACTGGGTGGGAAGGTGTACCTCATCGAGCGCCTTGAGACAAAATCATGATTTGAACTCCACACAGGTAAATAATTAAATTATGTCACTTCGGCGCTCAAGGACGTACCATGAATGTAGCTTGAAAAGTATAACCACAAATGGGAACAGGGGGACCATTTGTCAGAAAGACCCCTAAATTTCTTCCAGACACCAGTGGAAAAAGGTGAAGGAAGGGCGCACAACACATACTGTTCAGAAAGAAGAGGTTTATTATTCAGTGTCAATTGACACTACTCATGCCTTCTTTGCTACTGAAGTTGAGGCATGACGGGTATGTTGACTGATCAAAAATTAACTTCCACCCACCGGGGATCGATATCCTATGGTTCAGACTAAACTATATTTACACTTCTGAGTCGGAGCTCGTTACCATTGAGCTAAGGAAGTGAATGGACAGAAATGCGAAGAAGTAGCTGATATTTCCCTAGTTAGGAGATCTTACGTACTCCAGTCAGGGAAGTGAGGAGGAGCTTTGGCTGGCATTTAAGAACTCAGTGAGAACGCGCAATTTTTTACTGTCTTCAGAGTTTTGTTGTTATTCCTTCTGAACAGGGCGGGGATCTGCTGACCTCAACCTTTTTCCGAATTGGCAGTGGCTCGACTCGTGTCTTCAGGGGAGTTGTTTTGATGACATAACACTAATAAATTATTGTTCTCAGAGAAATGCTGAGGAGACCATTCGGGTCAGGCATGACTGCGCCACATTGTTGAGTCATCAAAAATTAACTTCCCTCGACCAGGGATCAATCTCCTATCATTCTGACTAAACTATATTTACACTTCTGAGTCGGAGCTCGTTACCACTGAGCCAAGGAAGTGAATGGGCAGAAATGCGAAGAGGTAGCTGATCACAACAGGTAGAATGTGGACTGAATATCGACGTATCCACCACAACTTCATTCATAATAAGAGTAAAATGAATCACACGCGCATTGCTAGCGTACTTCTGGCTTCTAAGCGTAGCTTGAGGAACTGGAGCTTGAGGAGGCGTTATCACAAGAAAAGTGTGTGAGCATACAGCAATCCATACTGTAAGGTGAGATCAATATATTTCCTGAAGAGGGTGGCTTAGGTTTCTCTTGCAACTTCTTTGTCATATCTCTCTACCTAAAAATGACTGGACCACCTGAGGATCCCAGGTTACCTGATATATTGGAGCTGGAGGCCTCAAACGATGAATTCCCTTTAAAAATCGAGAAATCATGGGATCTAATTCCAATGGAGCTGAGGCGATGAGGCAGAGCCTCGAGAAAGCTTCCCTGTCAGTATTCCTGCCATAGGCGCCGAAGAGACACAATCAGTCTAAACGGAGGATATGGAGCGCCTCAGCGCTTTCCAAAAACATGTGAATGGGGTGTGCGCATGGGTCGGAAAAACTGTTTATTGTTATTTTTAATGAAAACTAGACCTCATTCTGGGAATTTTTACACCAACCACGACCTTCTAGCGTGCGAAGAAAGCGTGCAAAGTCCCGTCCAGGTGAGAGGGGCGCGTGACGTCATAAATATTCGAAACTTTGAAAAATCATAGAAAAAGATCTACTCGTGCAAAAAGAGAACGGCTGGTGTCAAAATTCTCAAAATGAGGTCTAATTTCGATTAAAATTTGAAAAAAAATCAGGCGCATTCAGGCGACCATCGATATTGTCCCGAGCAGGTGAAGATCACTACTGGGTGTATTGGAAACATCTGGCTAGTGGTCACTCATCGAGCCCCCAGAGTTGTCAAAATCGTCCCGTTGGATTTTGCTCGAGTTTGCCATAATGACTGGTGCCATTCTGATAAGTTCTGCTATCTTGTTAGCAATGGCCCACCACGCCATGTTTGAGGTGGATTAAAAAAAAAAAAAAAAAAATCAAGAATTGTGGGATGATGGGATTTTTTTTCAACCGGGGAGACATCGAGAAATTCCCGTCAATTCATGTCATAATACCTCATTCATTTTGACAGTCAGCTCTCGTTTTTGTTCATGTAGATAGTCTTTCGTCACTCTCAGGCTGGCTATTTCAACTCTCAGCATGTCTCCATCAGGAATCACGTCAGCCCCAGCAGGATTAATCTGTTTTGAGGTTGAGTCAGAGACTTGACGAAGTTTCAACTGGAAATTAAACAGTTATTATTTACACTAACGTTGATAGGTAGACTTAAAACATCAACGGACATTCCACTCTCAGATATTCGTAGCATCGTACTTATTATAGATCTATGTGGTAAATAAACAAAGCCAGTTCCTAATTATCCGTCAAATTCGAGTGTAATGTGACTAAATTTCTTATTATAGGTCACAGCTCAAAATAACCTCTGTTTGTTGCGTAAAACTCGACTTGATGGAAACAGAAATCTGTATCTGCTGAGGTCAGAAAGACGGTTTGGCCCTTTAGTAACTAAAAGTAGATTGGCGATTCAAAGTCGTGTTTCTCCTCTTTTGAATGGATCAAATCTTATGGAGAGCAAACAGCTGGCTGTACTGTACGTTGGATGGTCTCATTTGATTCCAAAAATTGTGATCTATTTTGAATGTAACCCTTTCCTGCCCGCCAACGTCAAATTTCGGGCAGCTCGGCCATTCCGTAGCTGCCCGCCGCCGATAATTGCCGTTCTGGCACTTGAGCTCATTCACTGAGTAACTACGTCCTTCCAGGGTGTAATTTCCATTACAAACCTCATGATATTGCATTCATAGAACAATGTATATATTCCTAGAACTTGTGTTTTTTTCTCTAATCTCATTGTTTGTCGGCGTTTTTTGGTTTATTATTTTCAATAATGAACCTTTGGAATCGACCAAGAAAACAACATTTTTAACACCCCCTCAAAATTTGTTGGTTTACGTTTCAAGGTACGTAGAATCCAAAAATCGAATAAAAATTTGGCCGTCCGTCTGCCGTATGCCGTACGCGGCACTTTCCCCACTTAGCGTTGACCGATTTTGATGAAAGTTGGTATGTAGGCTCCATTTCGGAACTAGTTGTGCCCCGAAGATTTTGGTTGATGTAGGTCACTTCTAAGGGTTCAAAAATAAATTTTGAAATTTTGAAAACGCCCTACTCAAAAAATTTTGATATAAAGGTATTGTTTTTCCTTCAATTTAAGATTCAATAGAATTTTAAGAATTTTTTGAGACCACGCGGAGCTCTGTAGGACAAACCGTTCGCTCCCTACGAGAATTTAAGTGTTGGACGTACGATAAATCAGAAACACGAGTGTGAATCACAAAAGAGGCCTAATCTCCGTTCAAATTTTAGCTGACCGAAATGCGATCGATGTTTTTCTTCATGTTGGATGGTTGGTGGCTTTGCAGACGAGTGATCGATATAGAAAAATAATAAACCATTGTGTAATAATTTGCAGCGTTTTTGGTCGGTAGTTTATCCTCGATCCAGTAGGTAAGTTCTGATGCAGCGGCACCTCTAATTCCATTTCGGTACTTTTGGCGGTAGGCCTGTCAAAGATATTGCCACCCTTCAGATATTTCACCGCCTATTTGAACTCTGCTCGGGAATATTCGCAAAAATGTTTTGACCCTCTTCCCACCTTAGGTTTTCCCCACTTAGAAAAGTTATCAAATTGTAGGAATTTTCCTAAACATAATGAAAGTGAAAAACAATATATTATAATGAATGAATTTAATGGAAATTGGAGCGAGTCATAAGGTATCATAATTATTCTACTTTAATTTTATTATTTCCATTTTGTTTAACTGGCCAGTAAATGAACAAATAATGCACATAATCTAAATAATTATCATAAAGTCATAACAGACAGTATCACGCGAAAAAAGTACAATGAAATAATGCATAAAAGCAAGGAAACAACAACAACAAAAAATGTGGTACTGAAGGGACCCAGCTGCGGGCGGGCTGTGAGGGACAGTAGGCTCTCGAGAATCCGGGCGCGAAAAGGTTAAATAAAAAACGACTATTCTCGAGAATTTATATGATACAGGACGATTTGAAATGTTCATTCCTTAGAACTCAAAAACAGAATTTCATTAGTTTTGCCAAACGTTGAAGAGCCATATGTACAGTAGGTACATGGATGGACTGATTTTTTCAATGAGGAATTTCACCATGTCGGAATTTCCTATTTTTGACCCCAAAATCGGATTCAGCACCTCTAAAAACCTCCCAAGGCAAACTTTCGGCCCGAACTTCCTAATTTACGAATAAACAAAACAGTGTAGAATGTTTAAAAAAAACCGGGAAAATGACGTCATGGTGGAATAGTTCATTTATGGCCGCTTGAAGCGCTGAGATCGAGAAATTCATAGTCCCCAGATGCAAAATTTCATGAAACAGTAAAGTTCGAAATCGAAAAACTGAAGAAAAAAATAGAAAAAGCGAGATGGGGAAAATTAGGTTTCCTCTATGACGTGGGAATGTTTTTGTTTGATAACTTTTCTCTTAGAAAACACGATTTCGTCGTCCCAATGGGCAACACTGGGAGGAGACGGCGATCCGAACAGCCCAATCAGCGAGCGTTCCCGCTTCACGTCTGTTTTCCTGGTTAGTTTTGAAATTAAAAATTTTGATTGTCTCCCAAAAATAACAGGAGACTTATTTTCCGAAATCAGCCCGATTTTCATCTATCCCACACCATTAACTATTCAGGAAAAATGCAAACAGAAATCGGTGAAATTCCTCATTCGATTTTTTGATTCTAAGACCCTTGAAACGTGATACAACTATTTTGTCTAGCTCGACTCCAATGATTCGTTATTGAAAACAATAAATCAAAACGAATAAGGAATCTGGGAAAGAATGGGGTGTGCGCATGGGTCGGAAAAACTGTTTATTGTAATTTTTAATCTAAACTAGGCCTCATTCTGAGAATTTTGACACCAACCGCGCCCTCTAGCGTGAGAAGACCTTTTTTGCCCACGTCGCAGTAGGCTTGGGGTCCCGCACAGGCGGGAGGGGCGCGTGACGTCATAAACATTCGAAACTTTGAAAAATCATGGAAAAAGATCTACTCATCCAAAAAGAGAACGGCTGGTGTCAAAATTCTCAAGATGAGGTCTACTTTCGATTAAAATTTTTTTAAAATCAGGCGCACCCCCATTAGTATTCTCGATGGCATTACTATTATTACTAAATTACTATTATGACTCGATGGCAGTACACTAACCATGTCTTCTTCATTACTAGATGAGTTGCCTTCGTAGTTGTCGGCAGATTGTAACAATGATTCAACACTGGCTGCTTTTTTGTTCAAACCCAAATCTGAAAGTTTGCAAGAAATTCCATACATACAATGAATAATCACAAAAATTAGCACCCAATTAAAGAATGGAATATTTGTTTAATAATTAAAACTCACGTTTTGTTTCAGTAGTTTTTGGTTCGTTGTACATTCTCGTAAATTTAGTGTTGTATTGTTCACATACGAGTTGATCAGTGAGAGCCCGAAACCTGGAAATTATTGTCACCTGATTATCGGTTCTATTCTAACTTATTTCGCCAAAACATGTAAATTGAGTAAACATGAAACATGTTGAGATATTTCAAAACGCAACCTTGTAACTATATTTACTGGTTTGTGAAGACGAATAAGGCTTGATCGACATATCGAGGAAATATGTAGACGTTAACCCACCCCCGGACACTGGGAGTCAAACAACCAGGCGCAGCTTGCAGCTTTTAAAAAACACTTAATTTATCATCTATAATTCGTGGTTTTTTTATGTGTAACGAAATTATTTCAAAGCTAAACTATTCTTCATAACTTGAAAATATATTCGGAACGTTTTAGCCTCAACAACAAAATGTATTTTTCGAACTTCCTTTGAAAATATAACTTATCTTATTTCTATAATAGCTTCACAGTTGGAGTAGTAATAGGAACTACTATTTTCAACATTATCAGTCCAAAATTGGTACCGAAGTGGCATATAATCATTGGAAAGAAACTAAGAAGTCAGTGGACAAATCGGACCACTGCAGGTAAGTATCTGCTAAAAAACTTCTAAATCAAAATTAGCACTCAATTCAATTGAATTTTTTTTAATCTGAGAAAAAAACACTAAATTATTTAGTTAAATCACATGAGAAAGAAGAATCACAGAGAACATATTGGGAAAAATTGCATATTCCATAAATGCAAAAGAAAATAGTTACTTGAACACTGGCAATGAAAACGAACTTGTTCATCTTCAGAAATTGGTATCATATCCCCTTCATTAGAAAAAAGTAAAAAAAAAAATCAAATATTAATAGAAGGAAATAATTATTTTGCAAAAATTTTACGCAAATGTACAGAGTATATCTTGAACTACTCTTGATTTCCTTGAGGCGCCAAGATATTTCTTGGACCCCTTCACACTCGATTTCGGTTTTACCGCACTGAGTGCGGCCGCGAGCCCGGCAATGGGTTAATATCGACAGGAGGAGTGTGTCAGTGGAAAGCGCTCTCATCGGCTCCTTTCAAATTTCTGGTTAAGCGTGATGTAGATATGAAGAAACTGCAAGCTATTGAGAATTCAACGATGGTAGAACATACCTGTCAAGGTGGGTCTCAAGTTTTAGAGTGAACTCTCTTTTCTTCGATTCACTTTGTACGAAAGTCAATTCACTTTGATTGTTGTCGTCCAATTCATCACTGTCGTCATTATCGAGCTCGCTTTCTCCACTATTTTCCAACGAGGTTTTACCATCTGATTCAGTAACTTCATCTGAAACAAAGAACAGTAGGTAAACGCATTCGTAGCGAGTTCGAAAAAAGAGGAAGTTACAGAAGTTGAAATATCTCACAGTCAATATGTTTAAAAATTTAAGTATTACCGATGCGATCGAGAGAACATTTGATCTTTTCCTGCCCTGGCGCTCCAGGTTTGAAGCAATCTTCACATTCCTGCTTCAAGAAAAGCCACTGTTCAACTAGGCCTTTGGCATCTGGGGATAGTCCTCCTTGAACCAGTTTATTGAAGAGGACTTCCGCATTTGACACAAGTAGCTGCCATTGAGAAGCAGCGAATTCCAAACTAAAACCAGATAAAAATATACAGTCTCCAATAAAGCTTATCAATCTGCATCCACCAAGTCGAACAATCGCCCTGGATTTGATACGAGTTAATAGGTTGATTTAAAACAAGCGAATATGCATGTGTGTGTGTGCGTACACGTATGAAGGAAAATTATCTTTGTTAATTCAATGATACATTGAAGATAAAGCAGCGGGCTCCTGGTAAGTCAGAGGGAGTTGGTATTCCATATCAATCCACTATGGTTACCATGCACACCATATCCCACCAACGCCCAGCTCACTATCCATATTTCTTGTAAACGCTATTGGTTTCACTGCATACTTACTACCTCCCTTAGATGATGGACGTATCAAGCATATAAGAAAATCCTGGCTGAATTATTAACACTTTAGGGTTAAATTAAAAGCTATGGTTAATAAAGATGGAAGTAAACAAACCTCAAAGCTTCTTCTTTGAAACTGTCTCTTTCATGATGGCCCATAAGTTTAACGTCGGGGACTGGGCTTCTTTTGTCAATATTCGGGTAGACACCTCCCAGCAATCCATTTCCGTAGAGCAAACGAAGTTGCTTGATTATTGATAAATCAATAAGGGAGTTTGATGTTTCGAGAGATGATGGTGATACACAAAAGAGTAGGACAGTAGCAGAACTGTACTTCATTACATCCTGGGAAAGAAACATGGCACAATGAACTAGGAGAAATCTTTCACACACAATGAAAGTGTGCAAGAGCAATGTAGGTATTTTTCTTCCTTGTAAATGTTAGAAACGGACACGGGTTTTCTCTTTCTTTTGTTCATATAGGTTCTACAGGTAATATAATGAAACAAATAGAATTTGAACGTAATAATCACCTTCAACAGAGCTGACAGTACGCTGAATGGCTGCGTAATTTGACTCGAGTTTACTTCTTCACTGATGGCAGACAACACTTTCGATATCAAATGCAATCCAGAATTCGGCAACCTAAGCTGTTGAACAGCCTGGTTATTCAATCCGAAAGATTCATTGCTACCCAGTTTGATAAAAGTACACCGTGATGACTTAGCGAGCATTTTCCCTGTAAATCATAGAACACTTTATTAAATATTGCCTAACAACGACAGCCTGCAGGTCCAATTCCAATTCTACACCTACTACTTGATATTAAATGTAACACAGTTTTTGTATTCATTGCGCAATACCATGACAGTTTGTGTTGGGGTATAATAATTGTGCCCCGAAGCTTTTGGATATAGTCAGTTCGTTTTGAGGGGTGAAAAATGGGAGTTGAAATTGTAAAACGCCCTAGCTTGAAAACTTTTGAAATGAAAGTATGGTTTTTTTCCTATCTATTTAACATATTATGAAATTATTAGAATCGAATGAGACCACCTAGAGCTCCATAGCATCTACCATGCGCTTCCTATGAGGATAATTATTTACCTAGTTAATGATTATTCACTGTCGTTTTTCATCAATTTGAGTTTTAAATTTTTAGAAAAAAATGAGATCGTACAGAGCTCTGAACGATCAACCATTGCTGAATGAACTGAGATTGATTGTAAAATTAATCATAATTTCGCAGGGCTCCCAGGGGCAATTCATAGAGGTTCTAAACAGATTAGATGTAAAATAAACTATCAAAGAACTGCACTAAATACTGTTCCTATTCAACGCACAGTGCATTCTGGGACCTACCATTACAGTTTCAGAGAAAATAGGGAGTATGATGTCAATACAATAATAGCACTACATACCAGACTGCATCAATTGTTGATGTAACGTGAGCATGAAGAAACAGTTTGTGTGGGAATATGACCTCTCAAACGGGTAACTCTTCATAACAGCTCTCACGCAATTCATAACATCGTCGAACGAATGGCATTCTTTGCTACTAAAATTGTTGTTCATAGGTTGTTCCTGAAAACAATGCAAAATTTAGATACTGGGGAAAACTCATAATTGAGAAACGCGAGTAACATAATTGTTGACAGTCGTACCATTGATGCTTTTTGGTGTGGAACATCATAGAACCTATTGAGATCAACTATATCTTCACTCGGTGCGTCGAAAAAGCTGAAGAACACATTGAAGTTGAGTTCAGAGGCTTGTTTAGCTTTCTGAAAAAGGGTGATGCCATTAATAATTCGAGTATTTATAGTCAAGAGATTAAATTATAATCATCGACTAGATGACTTACGTTGAGGTAATCGAACATGAGAAGAGCAGTCCGAGTAATCAAGCCATCGTTAAGTCCTTCACACGAATTGGGTGCCACAGGACCCACCAGTGTATGCGTCTTGCCAGATTTACTCCTTCCAAACGTGATGAATGAAACGTCATATCCTGAGAAAATTCTTTAATCAGTTCAACAACATCTAATGGTAGAAGTAAAATTGAAATTAACGTAAAAATGTATTTACATCCAACAACATTTGCACCGATAGTTCCTAAACCAGCACACAATATTATCACGTCGTATAATAAATTAAACTATAGGATTCCAGACATCATACATGAAAAACGAGCGTATATGCAAAAAAGCGGGTTTTGTAGAAAAACCTGAATGATACGAGTGTGTTGAGATATTTTCCCAATCTTTCCCATCTAATAATAAAAGGAACCTCATAATAAATGGATATCCTCTGGGAAATCGATATTTCCATTGTAAAATGTCTTTTGGCATACAATCGCCTCTTTTTTCGTAAGGAATTTGAATATGTCAATGTTTCACATTGCTCTATCGCGCATGCGGGACAGTAAGACTTGGGCGTCCTTAGGCGATCGATCTGGGGTAAAGTTGGACAACACTTAACAGAAAAATAAAATAACCACACACTAATCCGTTTTAGACCATTCTGAATCCAAATCCGCGAAAAAAAACCATAGGTGTATGTCTGTGTGTGTGTGACAAAATCTTGTGTACTCCCCACAGGCCTTAGTTTTCAACCGATTTTCGTGGTTCTTTTTTCATTCGACGCGGAAATCTATCTAGTTGTGCACTACGTCGCCGGAATTTCGAATTTTGCCTTTAAAATGGGGGTTAATGATTGAAAAATCGTGTGTATGCGGGCATAAACTCTGCCCAGACCTCAATTTCCTACCCGATTTGTGTGTTTCTTTTTCTGTTCGACTCAAAAATGTTCCAATCGGCTGGAATTCGCAGGTTGGGTATCGAAGATCATGAATTTTCAAAAGCTCCTTAAATTCGATGCTCCATGCCGCTAGAAACGTTATGGTGAATAATTTTGAGGGGGGGGGGGGGAAACCACTATTTCTTGTCTGAAATACTAAATAAATTACAAAATTACATCGAGTGAATCAGTTTTATCGCTCACCAACTGGTATTAATTGACCTAATGCTTATCCAATGGGACGTCCCCACGAATGCATGCATTACTTAACAATATGTTTTTATTGGATATTCGGAATCCACGACAAATTTTATGAACATCATACTTCGACGACTTCCTTATTTGGGCGCACCCAGAAGGGTTCATAGCACTCCAAGTTAGTCTGGGCGCATTTGTGTGAAATTGCGAAACGACGAAAAAGCCTGTGAGGCACTTGATTTTGGGCTATTTTTTCATGCTGAACCATGTGGGTGGTTTTTGTAAAAACTAATTGGTGGAAAAAAGGAAAAATCGTTCTCGTTTTCTAGCATTAAGTACTTGATTCTTCATGTTCCTTTCAAATCAATATAATTATTTTCTGAATTCTACACCTGGTACTCGAATTATGCATTTACTGCATATTGGATTTCGATTACTAAAGCGAGGTTAATGGTTACATGAAGCGGAAATCTGGTTAATGAAGAATGTTTTCATGAAGTATAGGTTGCTGCTAGAAAAACCCGTCTGTTCTAACAAATAGGTCATTTTCATTTCGCTATCCAATATTATCAATGCTTATCTTAAAAAATTGCATCATGGAACGAGGTTTTTTAGTGTCAATGTTATGCAGAAGGCGAAGCAAATATTGACAGTCGCCTAAAAAGTCAACCCAGCTATTGCTAGTAACCAATTTGGTTACCATAATACAAGCATGTTCGTAATACTATCCATGGACATGCACCAGACCATCCATATTGAATTGGTAGCGCTGAGACAGACCACATTTGAATCAAATAACGTATACCATCCATACTTGTTCATAATAGAACGATTTATAATTTTTCTTCGAAATTATAAGAATCTTTCTAGGGCTATTCATTCCAACATTCAAAAATTGAATTCTTTTTTTAACTCAAATAATACAGTGAATTTGTTTTGCAATATCTTTACATAGACATGCTCCATATAATGACAGGAACTGTTCGTCAATCGCTTCCTTTTCTTTACCTAAATGCCCCATAGCAAGCCTAAACAAATGTACCCCAAGTACAAGAAGATGAACGATGATGATGGGTTATCAAGAGGATGAACTAAAAATGGTGTTCTCGACTGCCCAATGAATGGGGAATTTGCCTCACATTTTTTTTTTCGAATGAGGGTTTATTTTTATGGAATAAAACCATAGTGAGCTGCTCGAAAACGCATCCAAAAAATTTAGAGAATTTAAGGAAGATGGAAATTTTAAATGTGGTGGCAATGTGTAAGAGGCAGCCATGTTTGAAACGTAACGGATATTCTAACAATCTGACTTCAAAGGAGGTTCTGTGGCGCTTACCACAGAAGCGGAACATACACGAACTTTTAGCTTACAAGGATTAACACAAGAGTGTGTGAACTAGGAAGGAGGGCAGAACGCAGAACTCAAGACACAAAAGTGACCAAAAGAAACTATATTACTCACTTTTTACAATACGATTCTACCTACTAGTTTATCAAGCATTATTAGTCTTCATCTTCTCTTAATTAGTTTCAAGATTTGAATCACATTATTCGAGTAGCCATTTCACAGGATCGTTTTGTGTGGCGGTGCTAGAACTCTGTTGTCGGAGTTGTTTTCGGGTCGTTTTTTTTTTCGTATGACGTCAACAATATTCCTCGATTTTCGCGGTGTTTTGTAACAGAGGCTTCACTTGTTTAGGCATTTTCTCCTACGGTAATTTTTTCCCCTTGGTTATTCCTAGTGTTAACACCTTGAACGCGGAGGAAAAAACGTGTTGGTCCACTGACGCGGAGACATTTTTTTCGTGAAGCGCGCAAAGCTAAGGTGTCACTTTGACAACTGCTCATGACCTTCAACATCGACCGATTCATCTCCAGATTGAACCGTTCATCTCATAAATAGTTCATCTATCACGGAAAACAGCTAGAAAAGAGCAGAAACGGCGAACAAAAGAATAGGAGCAGATATTCTTGAACTCTTTGAGAAAGGCGTTTGCGTGACATAGACGCGGCCAGCCACAGGGACCCCGGAATTTGCGTGACACAGACCCGATCCGCGTGCAACGTGTTAAACGTTATTCTAAGGCCCTATTATAGGATTTGACTTGAAATTCCAGAATCTATAATTGAGGCAAATTCTCCATTAGCAGCAGTTCTATGAAACTGATAGCCATTGATCAAATTGACAGGTCATTGTTTTGACATTGAATCCCATAGTTATTATAATGAGGAATTTCACCGAATTCTGTTTGCATTTTTCCTGAATAGTTAATGGTGTGGGATAGTTGAAAATCGGGCAGATTTCGGAAAATAAGTCTCCTGTTATTTTTGGGAGACAATCAAAATTTATGATTTCAAAAAATAACCGGGAAAACGGTCCTCTTCAACGTGAAGCGGGAACGCTTGCTGATTGGCTGTTCGGATCGCCGTCTCCTCCCAGTGTTGCCCGATAGTACGACGAAATCGTGTTTTATAAGAGGAAAGTTATCAAACAAAAACAGGGGAAACCTAATGAGGAATTTCACCGATTTCTGTTTGTATTTTTCCTGAATAGTTAATGGTGTGGGATAGATGAAAATCGGGCTGATTTCGGAAAATAAGTCTCCTGTTATTTTTGGGAGACAGTCAAAATTTTTAATTTCAAAACTAACCGGGAAAACAGACGTGCAGCGGGAACGCTCGCTGATTGGGCTGTTCGGATCGCCGTCTTCTCCCAGTGTTGCCCATTGGGACGACGAAATCGTGTTTTCTAAGAGAAAAGTTATCAAACAAAAACAGAGGAAACCTAATTTTCCCCATCTCGCTTTTTCTATTTTTTTCTTCAGTTTTTCGATTTCGAACTTTACTGTTTCATGAAATTTTGCATCTGGGGATTATGGATTTCTCGATCTCAGCGCTTCAAGCGGCCATAAATGAACTATTCCAACATGACGTCATTTTCCCGGTTTTTTTTAAACATTCGTATTTTCTACACAGTTTTGTTTATTCGTAAATTGGGAAGTTCGGGCTGAAAGTTTGCCTTAGGGGGTTTTTAGAGGTGCTGAATCCGATTTTGGGGTCAAAAATAGGAAATTCCGACATGGTGAAATTCCTCATTCTCCCCATCTTGCTTTTTCTATTTTTTTTTTCTTCAGTTTTTCGCTTTTGAACTTTACTGTTTTGTGAAATGTTGCATCTGAGGACTAAAGATTTCACAATCTCAGCGCTTCAAGTGGCACATATAACTATTCAAGGATGACGTCATCTTCCCGTTTTTTTTAAACGTTCTTATTTTCTACACAGTTTTGTTTATTTGTAAATCAGGAAGTTCGGGCCGAAAGTTTGACGTAGGGGGTTTTTCGAGGTGCTGAATCCGATTTGAGGTCAAAAATAGGAAATTCCGACATGGTGAAATTCCTCATTGGCAAATGATCTGTCGTTTGTTCACTAAACGTCTGAAACCAATATGAAAAACAACAAGTACTTGCCTTCTAGGAATCTTCTCACTTTAGGAGCAAATCTCTCATAAATCACTGCCTGGGAAGAATATGGTGTAAACAGATGGTCAGCCGTGAAAGAATAATTGTTCCCGAGGACGATTCTTTCACTGGACGGATCAACAAACAATCCAACTCGCTCAGCTTCCTGCTGATTGAATGGTGGTCTCACCTAAAAATAAAACAAATTTTGATGTGTGAGGGATAAACATGAGAGAGACTCAGTCATCTCAGGGAGTGTATTACTTCCAATGGACTTTCAAGACGAGCAAATAAGGAATGGGACAAATAACATGAATCTGGATCTCGCACCATGTTCGGAAAATGTGTCAAGGTGGACACGTGAGAACTGATCAGACTATTGAACTGGGGAAAGTGAATACATACAAGGCTGAAATATTCAAGGTATTGAATCAGTGGTGAAAGTACCATCTGGAAAAACTCAAAAGTTGATCAGGCATGAAGGAATTTCTCCATTTGGGAGAAATAATTATTAATAAGCGCAAGAATATCATAGAATAATGAAGTCCACTGAAGAATTTGACAATATTTCCGTAAATATCGTCGAGTTTGGTCGTCTGACATCTACACCTCAGACAAGAGAAAGGGGTTTTTTGTCAAAAATTATTTTTTTCAGCCAAAGTGATTTATACCCATAGTATTATATATTTGTGGTACATCCGGATTCAGCACGCAATTTCCGACATAAATGCAAAGCCAAAACGTCTGCCAAGTGGGTGTGGCACATAGCTTCCTCGTATCCTTAACCCGATAGCATAGATTATCCGATGCATAGTAGCCAATCTCAAAACATCAATCTCTGAGTACCTTGCTCTATCCTCATAGGGAGCCATCTACACGTCAACCCGCACAATCTCTGAAAATATCATCGAATTCAGGTAGAAAATGTAAAAGGTATGGAAGGGACAAGGAATTCTGATAACAGCCATAACTTCTACATTAAATGTAGAAGTTTTAAAGAAGAAGAAAATTTTTCTATCCAAATTCGACGAAATTTTCAGAGACTGTGAGGAATGGCATGTAGATGATCCCCAACCATAATTTATATGCGTTTTTTAAAAGGGATTGCGTATTGGAAAACTAGACAATACCTCAACAATTTAATCTTGATCGGATCAACGATAACATGACGCTTTCCAATTGGTTTCGATGGGGTTTTCAAGGGTTGTGTACTCTGGATGGTTCCCAATAAATGTTATAGTCACGTAATCATAAAATTTGAAGAAACCTGAGGATTGAAATTTTGACGTTATCATCGTTATTGGATCGCCTATCATACAACCATCTTATGGATGCGAGGAAGCTATGAGCCACACACATTTGGAGATCCATACTATAGGCTTGTTTCTTTAGTCTTGTAAGTAACAACGTTTTAAAATCCGCCTTGTGCCATCAAAATCCAGGCTTCTTGTCGCCATACGTAGGTAGTCTTTCACGTACGAACTAGATTGATATTGTATATCATACATTATTATTTTAATCAAGATCCCTGTCACATCTAAATTTCAAAATTACTGAATAATGTAGCAAAATTGGTATGTTGCACCAGAAAAAGTCCTCATTCGTCTTAGGTTATCTTAGTCCGACGTACGTAGGTGAAGACTATGGTTCCTTCGCAGATAGGCAATATACCCGCATATTCATTACAAAGCGTGATAAGACCTGGCTTCAACATAATATGTTCTCATATTATGAGAAGTCATTCGGAGTTTGCGAAGATTGAACGATCGTGGGACTTGCCCAAAGAGAACCTAATCCGCTAACCTGTCGGGCAACAATTTATTAAGAATCAATAGCGAAACATACGGATACTGTAATACCAAATAAAAATGTTCACTTACCCTAACAGCGAATTCCAAGGAAGATACCATAACTGCAGTTCACCCGGAGAGTGCTGGCGACTTATCACATATTGATGGCATCAGCAGTAGAAGACTATGGTTCGAGAAATCAAATTTTCATTCGATCAAGGCGCTACGGCACGTTGAGGTTAATCTAACTCAGCAATTGAATAAAAAAACATGAAACCAATGAAATCTCGATGATTTTCACGTAAGTCCACCACGGAATTTGGGAATACAAAGCTGGTCACAGTTATGGACCTCGGATCCTAAGACCACGGTAACAGTACAGAACGTTGTTGTGATAGTGATAATTCTCGTAAACACTATCAACAGATGCTTTCGGACGGTACGTGTTGTTTGACCGAAATTCGATTTGTCGATAGTGTGGATTGTGGATGTCAGACTACATACATGGAACAAACGATGTCGATGGAAGTAATTCAAACATGGAAGTTGTGGTTGAGGAATTTCACCGCGGGAACTGCGCTTTAGCACCATGGACACGAACGTCTCGCGACTCCCTCTCCGATAACCTCGGTCGGCAAATTTCGCCTTCCGTCGGTTCTCCTCGGGGTGACGCCGACCGGCCATTTCATTCTGTCTGTCTTCTCTTCTCCTGGACTGCCTCTCCGAACGGCAAATCTCACGTCCGGGACTACACTGGTCCTCTCCGAACGGCCTAAAGTGGGCGTGGTCAACCCTGGACTGCCTCACCCATGGCCCATGGATGCTAGGTCCATGGCCTCACCAAACAAACCCTTAAGAACAAACCCGACTAGATGTCACTCCGATAGCATTGGACCACTGAACAAAATAAGTTTAGTAATTTTTAATAATAATAAACTTTAGTCTCAAATTTTATTTAGGTATTTAAACTCACTTCACTTTGAGTTAAACTTTCTGACTTTGAATTTTACGTTTTTAGGATGTCCCACAGTAAGACGTGAGCGTCCTTATACGACCGATCTGGGGTAAAGTTGAACAACACTCAACAGAAAAATAAAATAACCACACAGTAATCCGTTTTAGATCATTCTGAATCCTAATCCACGAAAAAATTATAGGTGTATATCTGTGTGTGTGTGTGTGACAAAATCTTGTGTCGTCTGCACAGGCCTTAGGTTTCAACCGATTTTGGTGTTCTTTTTATCCGACGCCTTAATCTATCTAATTGTGCACTACGTCACCGGAATTTCGAATTTTGCCTTTTAAGGGGGGGAAAGGGGGGATTAATGTTCAAAAAACGTGCATTTTTGGGCATAATCTTGTGTATTCTGCCCAGGCCTCAATTTCCAACCGATTTTCGTGGTCCTTCTTTTATTTGACGGGGAAATCTATCTAATTGTGCACTACGTCTCCGGAATGTCGAATTTTGCCTTTTAAAGGGGGAAAGGGGGGGTTAATGATTAAGGAACGTTCATTTGCGGGCATAATCTTGTAAACTCTGCTAATAAAAAAATCTGATAATATTCACTAAATATCCGATTTTTTAATATTTCGGCTCCTTTACAGCTTACCCAAGCTTACCCAAGCTTTGGAATTGAGGAAAAATTCTCATTCTACCTCCGGATTCTCATGAATTATTCTCTGTGCCACAATGGAACTTATAGTGGTGCCATTATGGTGCCAGGGCACCATAAACTGCATATTTTATGATTTTTTTTTGTTGTGTTTCACCTTGTCACCTTGAATACGGATGTGAACTTCGACGGACTGCCAACTAAAACTAATAGATGTAAGTTCAATGTTACGACGTATTTCCGATTTGGTGCCAGACTTACACCATTGGTGGTGGTGGTGAGGAGGGGGGGGGGGGTAAAATCTAATTCCCATGTTGGGTATCGTAGATCATGGATTTTAAAATGCTCTTCAGATTCGAGATTCCCATGCCGCTAGAAATTTTATGGTGGATAATGGTGAGGGGGGGGTTCACTATTCTAGCCTAAAGTGCTAAATAAATTACATCAAGTGAAACAGTTTTATCGCTTACCTACTGGTTTAAATTGATCAACCGCTTATCCAATGGGACGTCCACCTGAATGCATGCATTACTTAACATTATGTTTTACTTTCATTTAAACGCTTTTGATTTAGAGTTGAAATATTTCTACACTCATTCATGAAATTACATTTTTGAAGAAAAATAACGCATGAAATCTTCATTTGGACGAGAGAAATTCATGGGAGACCATCCTCCAATTAACCCAGTAGTGGGCAACGTACCATATATGGTACAGTAAGAAGGGCGAGTTTGAGGGTTGACAGAATATAAACCCAAGTGAACATTGGACTCCCGAATGTTCAAACATCATGTTCAGCTTTTGTACTATCAGTCCTGTGGGTTCAATCGCCTCGATCGGTCCCCTATTCATGCTCAGTGAATTTATACTGTTTCATGTTCGACAATTTCGTCTATATGTCATCATGTTCGACGAAGAGTAAGTATTATCATTCCACTTTCGTTCCGAATTGTATTTCTTCGTTATATTTTCTTAGAGTATATGTTTAGTGATACAACTAAAGCGGTTTGGGGTTTTTTCGTACTCATCACACGCATACACTACGTAATAAAACCGAGCGTACCATTTATGGTACATTGCGCACTCCGCACGTGATCTACAAAGTTGTCAAACATCTACAAACAGTTCTCAAAACTACAAAAAAAACTTGTCATACGACGAGAGTATGGTATGTTATTTCGGTAAATTCTACTTGAAGCAGTATATACCCACTAAGCCTATTCGTTTCAGGTACAAAGTGTGGTCACTGAATACACCGGCGGGAAACCTTGTTGATTTTGACATATATCAGGGAAAAAGTGGCTCTAGATACACTCATGTCGAAAAATTGGTGGGTAAATCTGCTGCTATGATAGAACGCTTTCCAGATGGAATGAAGCACTTCCCTTTCCACTTTTACGTCGACAATCTATTTACAACCTTCAAACTCCTCTCACACATGCAACAGTTGGGATACGGTACTCCTGGCACTTTGCGGGTGAACAGGATCCCCAAATCTTGTACTCTACCCAGCAATGAGGATTTTTTGAAGACTCACCCACGCGGGCACATTGAAAATATAATAAATAAGCCACATGGAGTCCTTGTGTGCAAGTGGCGCGATAACTCGGTTGTTACTGCTTGTTCGAATACACATGGCATCAACCCGTTGACCAAAGTTTCTTGGTACTCAGTTGCAAGTAAGGCTCAGATCCAAGTCCCCCGCCCTGCACTCCTGACCGAGTATAATAAAGGAATGGGAGGTACAAACCGAATGGAT
The DNA here is from genome assembly GCA_009739505.2 of Apolygus lucorum. NCBI lineage: Eukaryota > Metazoa > Arthropoda > Insecta > Hemiptera > Miridae > Apolygus > Apolygus lucorum. Next base: position 55,931,590 of record CM019167.2, read on the forward strand.
CGGAACGTGATTCTATACCGTATCCGAATGAGGAACAGAAAATGGTTCTGGCCGTTGATTACCTGGCTGCTGAATGCATCACTTCAGAACTCCTGGATATTGCATCGGAACGCAGGTAATAAAAATATAGCTCAGCTGGAGTTCAGAAGGGCTATCGCAATGAACTACTTGAAAAAATATAACGTCCCGAAGAAGGCAACTGTGCCTCGGACATCAAAAACGTTGGACCAATCAAGGTTTGATCACAAAGATCACTTCTTGGAAAAGATTCCCTGTCAAAAACGACGACGCTGCGATGGAGCACATAGCAAAACCAAATCTCTCTATTTTTGTACAAAATGTGATGTTGGTTTATGTAATGACTGTTTCAAAACTTACCACAATTTATAAAACTAAGAAAGAAAAATGCGTTTACACAGAACGATGTAGTTGGAAATTGAAACAGCGCATTTCAACGTAAGAACTATTATGTTTTGGAATATTTTTTCTTTCAATATATATCTGATAGCATATTTAGATCTCTATTATCTAGATAGCAGAATTATATTTACCCAAATTTTAATAAACCACTTTGTTCCAATTTTATGACTTTGATTCGTCAAAATTGCCACTCTTCTAGTCGTTCTGGGAATAATGGTTCATGCTGCCTTAATATTGGGCAACGTACCATAAATGGTACACCTGAATTTACCTCAATTAAATTTTATTAAAATATAATTAATATCAGTTTCTTCATTAGGAAGATTCTTCTAGATGGAATCCATTAGAAAATTCGACTAAAATGATCGAAATTGAATTAAGGCCACTACTGGGTTAATAGGGGACCATTCCATGAATGGTAAACTATATTCAGAGTCCCCTATGAATTAGAGGAAAAACCTCAAAATTTATTGTAAATTATGAAATTGGTTCCAAAAACGCTGCAAATTATTACACAACGGTTTATTATTTTTATATATATCACTCGTCTACAAAGTCACTTAGGAGTGACCTACATCAACCAAAAGCTTCGGGGCACAACTAGACCCCAAATGGAGCCTACATACCAAATTTAATCAAAATCGGTCAATGCTAAGTGGCAAAAGTGCCGCGTACGGCGTACGGCGTACGGCGGACGGACGGCCAACTTTTTATTCGATTTTTGGATTCTACGTACCTTGAAACGTAAACCATCAAATTTTGAGGGGGTGTTAAAATTTTTTTTTTCTTGGTCGATTCCAAAGGTTCATTATTGAAAATAATAAACCAAAATTGTAAAATAGGTTGAAAAAATTCTTGAATTGGGTGAAAAATTGTGCATTTACTGGGAAAAGCTAAAAATAGATGCCTTTACAGCGTAGGTTGAAAATCAAAAGTAGGTAACGAATTCTGGTAAACGTAAATATATTGAGATTCTACTACAGCTATGATATAGTTTATGAAAGCAATTACTTCTATGGCAGTCAAAAAATAGTCAAGGCATCTTTCAGCCAGTATGCGTTGATCAAACACTATTTGGATGATAGGGGGTACATTGAGCCTTCAGCATGGGACCGTTGTACAGGGGCTCTGTGACGTTTCTTCGAACGTCGTCAGTCTTGATGCAGAGGTGGTCGCGAGGACAGGAGCACTGGTAGTAGGTTGAGTAGATATCTGCCCTCATGTGACCACAAAATTCTCCCGATTTACACCTGGTTAACTAAAATAAAAAAAAATCTATTAAAAAAGACCTCAAAAGTACCTACTCTCCTTTTTACCTAAAATTTAAAGAGTACCCATAATTAAATTGTTTCCCTAATATCTTCTGTATGTACGTACTATATCACCATATTGTATGCATAGGACGCCACCACCACACTAGGTGCACCATATTGTATGTTAGTAATTTCAGTAGTCCATAATAATGATCTCCTCGTCACCTCACACGTATTATATTGTCTTTTTTACTATTTTCAGTATACCACACTTACCTACTGTGAGTGCACCTGCTCTAAGGTTCATAATTTACGCATTACAGTGTGCATGAATGTCGGCGTGCTCGCGGTTAGTGAAGCGTGCCATTTTGGTTTATTATTTTCAATAATGAATCTTTGGAATCGACCAAGAAAAATAATCTTGAAACCCCCCTCAAAATTTGTCGGTTTACATTTGAAAGTACGTAGAATCCAAAAATTGAATAAAAATTTGGCCGTCCGTCCGCAGTCCGCCATAGCCCATACGCCGTACGCGGCACTTTCCTCACTTAGCATTGACCGATTTTGATGAAATTTGGTATGTAGGCTCCATTTGGGGTCTACTTGTGCCCAAAGATTTTGGTTGATGTAGGTCACTTCTAAGGGTCAAAAAATGAATTTTGAAATTTTGAAAACGCCCTAACTCGAAAAATTTTGATATAAAGGTACTGTTTATGCATCAATTTAAGATAGTACAGCATTTTTAGAATGTTTTGAGACCACGCAAAGCTTTGTAGGACAACCCGTTCGCGCCCTACGAGAAGTTAAGGGTTGGATGTACCATAAATCAGAAACACGAGTGTGAATCGCAAAAGAGGCCTAATCTCCGTTCAAATTAAAGCTGACTGAAATGCGATCGATGTTTTTCTTCATTTTGGATGGTTGGAGGCTTTGCAGACGAGTGATCTATATAGAAAAATTAAATATAATAAACCATTGTGTAATAATTTGCAGCGTTTTTGTTCATGTTGGTTGGTGGTAACAATGGCAAAGCCGTGTTATTTGCAGACGAGTGATCGATATAGATAGATAATAAACCTTTGTGTAATAATTTGCAGCGTTTTTCTTATTGTGCGAGCGCGCAAAGTTCCCCAACTACCAAAATTGGGCGAAATACGGATTCCAGTAAATCCCAAGTGTGGAACAAAATGTCAAAATACATTTTTCAACCCTTAGAAGTGACCTACATCAACCAAAAGCTTCGGGGCACAACTAGACCCCAAATGGAGCCCACATACCAAATTTCATCAAACTCGGTCAATGCTAAGTGGGGAAAGTGCCGCGTATGGCGTACCACGGACGGACGGCCAAATTTTAATTCGATTTTTGGATTCTACGTAACTTGAAACGTGAACCAACAAATTTTGAGGGGGTGTTAAAAAAAAATTTCTTGGTCGATTCCAAAGGTTCATTATTGAAATTAATAACCCAAAATAGTGAAGCCGAAAATTCTTGAAATTTTGTGTAGTACCTAAATCAGCAATAAAATAAGTTTTGGAGAATCGTGTGCACATTTACTTTTGAACACGTGTATTCGTTGTAGGTGTGGGTGGAATTCGCTTCTCGACGGTCGAGCTTCCAGTAAGCTGGCCAATCGCAGTAGCACAGGATAGTAGCGGATTTCAAATATTGCCCGCTCACAGGGTCCAAGACCTCAGAAACTGCCAGGCCTACGTCATTCCGCTCACAACGCTGCATGTTACGGGTGTCATCGCATGTCTGTTGAATTAATTTAGTTTAAATCGATTAGAATAGACTGATCTGGCGATAGATAAAACGAAGTCTGCCTAGTGGGTGTAGGATATAGCTTAGATATGGATAACAAGGAGGATAACAAGGATATAGATATCGAACAAAAGATATGGAAAACATGCTAATCACAAGGATTTAAAATTTGCGCACGCGCAAATAAAACGAAACTCAAAGAAGACCATCAAGGTTTTTTGATTTACAAATGTAGGAATTGTGCTTGTTATTACAAAGATTTCATGTTTGCATGTGCGCAGTGGCTGCTATCAATCAGGAGGCAATACTCACATAATCCCTAAAAATGTCTCCGAAATCGAACTGTAAGTTGTTATAGGCCAGAGAGACACGGAACATTGTTCAGAAAGGTCACGTACAAAGTGGGTGAACATTTTAATTTCGGAGGAATTTTTGCCACCTTCCGAAATTGATTACAGTGCTTCTTCTGCCTGGTAGACTCGGAATCAAGTAACAGTGTTTATATGGTGTTGAGGGTCGCCACTTTATTGGATGGTGTGTAAAATAATATACCTTCAACTGCGACCTGTTATCGAGAGGAACGCTTCTGTTGTCATTTTCAGACCATGAAAACGGGCATGGGGTGTCCGAGCATCGGCAGTATCTTTGCACATAAGGAGGGTACCAAAATCGCTGGTTCACCACCCCGCAGACTGCATTCGGCTGGCACAACTCCAGATCTTTGTCTTTGTTCACCTAAAGGATGCACAACAAAATAAGTACCTTTTTTGTCCCAAGTAACGCCGCTGTCCCAAATATGGGCACTTGATTGTTTCACAAAAGTACAGTGTGTAGTAATTAGGGTCGGGATATTGTAACCAAGTAGAAGTAGTAGTTAGTAGTAGTAGTTGGGTTGGACAAGCTTACAATTTATACCTTGGATTGGACAAGCTTTGCATGATGTATCCGGATTTTTCTTTTCTAAGAAATTATCTTGGAAGCTGATAATAAGTTGCATCGACTGAAATTTGGCGCCATTCGATTCATCATTGGAAAATCTATCAGAATTCAATGTGAGAACTTCCAAGATACCATGTATAAATGGTGATATTTTTAAAGCTTAAAATTGATTTAGGGATGCTTAAGACATTACTTTCAGATTAACTTCTTCAGAGTTTCTGGTTATTTTAATGTGTTCAGTGTTTTCCAAATATTTTTCTCTCATACAACAGTATCTCTTCTGACGTTTGGCAAACTCTGGTCCCTCCAAATTGGTTACTTCTATCTTTAATCTCTTTTAATTATGGAAAAAGTAACAGTAATAGACATAAATAAAACTCGCATCGAAATTAAATGTATAGGAAATCGACGTGAAAAACAAAAAAAGCTTAGTTGAAAAAGAAAAAAAAAAAAACACCTCCAGCATGCCTCTACTTTGAAATTCTACAGTTGAAAATGATGACTGGAAACACACACCTCTTAACCCGAGTATCGAATTCATCTGATTTCGTGGTAATGCCATTGCTTTGTCAAACAAACTGACTTATGAAATTTACTCTGATGTCACGGTTACACGGTACTTATAGACCACAGCAACATCAGTGTTATCTACCGTCTGTAACTGTTTCCGTTACCCGATAACTAATGATCGCAATGACTTGAATCTGGCGCCATTCGATTCAGCAAGTAGGGTAACGAGTTCAAACAGGTGGGAGAGCACCTAGTCAACTCTTACCCTGGGAGCAATACTTTACACCAGCCGAGCTGTGGGAGCTAAAAAGGGGATGATAATTATAATTATGCAAGAACAATGACATTATTTTTTTATTGAATTCAAATGATGTGTTTCAGTAATATGTTTCTGCCTCTGATAATTCTGGTTACTAATGTATTTGATAATTTTTGAAGCAAAAGTTATATTATAAATCGTTAATCAAGATCGTAGTTGTATCAGCATCGCGTTTGCGACGCCACCTAACGATACCTCAAAGGCGCTACATCCAAAAACGGAGTTTCGAGAAAAACGCAAAGGAAGTTTTCACCAGTGCACAGTTACTAAAATAATGGCTTATTACAATAAACTCTTTATTTTTCTTCTTGAAATTTTCAAGCTATAATCGTAAAGAAGATAAATCCTAGTTTTGTTGAATTTAAGTTTTTCTGAAATTAAAAGAAAAAGTCTGCCAAATGGGTGTGGCACATGATTTTCTCGTATCAATAACCCGATTGCATAGATGATCCGATGCACAGTAGTTTATCTCAAACATCAATTGCACTACCGTATTAGGGGACCGTCTACACGGCAACCCGGGTCATCTATGAACATTTCTTCGAAATCGGATGGAAAATGTAGAAGTTATGGCTGTTACAAGGAAATTCACGTTTGCGCATGCTCAGTCGCTCCTATCAGTCTGAAGATGATGATTTTCATAGGGGACCGTCTAAATACTAATCTTTATGAATTCTGAAAATTTCGTCGAAATCGGATGGAAAATGTAGAAGTTATGGCTGTTACAAGGAATTCACGTTTGCGCATGCTCAGTCGCTCCTATCAGTCTGAGGATGATGATTTTCATAGGGGACCGTCTACACGTCAACCCGTATAATCCCTGAAATTTTCATCGAAATCGGACTATAACTTCGTATAGTTATGCCCGTTACAAGGATTTCATGACAGACACACAGACAGACAGACACGGAACCAAAATTGTTCAGGAAGGTCTGAAACGCGAAACGCAAGTGAAAATTTTGATTTTGGAGAACTTTTGTTTCAACCTTGCAAAGTGAAACCAAAGCTTCCGCTACCATGGTAGACTCGGAAGCAAAATGTGGAAGATGGTTGGACATAGCTCCTTTGCGCTTTAAGGTATCGTAATGGTCTAATCCGAGTAGCGGCCATTTTTTGACCAGTTTGCCCAATCACGTGGTTTTCTGCGATGAGAGGGGTATTGAACGAAGTTTCATGTGTTCAACAGTAGGTACATAAGTAGAATATAGTAAATTTTCCCACTACACAAATCCCATTGTAATTACATAGCCAAAATAGATCTGTGTGGAAACTTACATTGTTTGGATAAATGTAGACAACTTGGTCTAATTTGCTGTGGTATTCGCTGTGTTTTTCACATAAACACGTGGCAAGGATGACAGCTGCAAAGAGAATAAGAGTTCTCATCATGGTAGCTGCGGCTAGTGGGAGTTTTTACCATCGAAGTCTCAATCTGAAACGAGCATGTTTCAACTTTTTTAAATTCCTCAGCATGGAAAAGCTCACATTTTATGAAGACTGCTATATTTTCAAAAAAATTTCTTTTAATCTTAGGTAACCATACAAATTAATAGTAATGATTAGAAGAACCATATTGATACTTAGTCAAAAAAATATGTTATGAACAGAAAATATAAAATTAATCTTTTATTAGACATCTTCGTATCATCCGTTTTTTAACATTTTAGAATGTAAACTTATTTGATTAGTAAGTAGACACCTTCTTTACAAATCTAAAAATTGATTGAAAACACTTACAACGTCTTTTGAGATGCATGAGCAGTTTTACATAGACGATAGATGATACCTGCTTACATCTAATGGATAGGTTTTAAATTTGTATCACAATGATCCTCACAGGTGTCAAATCAACACAAGGAAGAATCAGCTCCTTGAAAATTTTTGACACAAGATCTAAATTTGAAAAAAAAATCTAAATTAATGAATGGAAGTTGGCGTGTATCCATCCATGCTTCCTCTCCAATGTATGATTCCTCTCTCATGTTGTTCCATCTGACACGCTCTCGCTCTCGTGCTGTTTAGTCGATAATTGTTGTCGTTTATTAGCAACTAGGCCCAGGAAAAATCTGTTCCACGTTAAAACAGACTTCAATAACCAATTATACTTAAACCACTCATAAACCAAAAGTAATGAAGTTAAATATATGGTCCTTGCGTGTGCGTCGTTGGAGTAGATTGCTGTGCAGAATTTGCCTACCCTTCTGGCTCACCCTTCCACTCCACTCTACCCTCAGAAACCATCTCACTGTACAATAACTTAAGCTGTACTTACTCATGATACGATTATCTAGCTGTTACACCGGACATCTGTCTCACATAGTTGTGTCGATGATCGCTGCGACGAGGTCGTAATGACTGAGAAGCTGTGAAGATGATGCATCCACTCACAACACTACAGTATTGGTTACCTGCAACAGACTCGGGAGACAAAAAGTACAAAAGCGTCGGGAACGACTCGGGAGGATGTTCTGACTGGTTTTTATCTCCTGCGCTGCTCAGATAGACGGACGGGTCAGCCGTGCCCTTATCTTCCCTCAGCTGCTTTCATATTCAACAAACCACAAATATTTCCGTATCAACGAGTTCGAGAAACAACTATCAGCTAGGTCATCTGTACTGTGTCGAGCTGTATAAACTGAAGTGACGTGGAATTATGGTCGATTAGAATTCGATACCTAACCTCAGAACTGTATTCAACATTCTCAAAATTCTGTCCCCGATTCTGGAGCAGATTTGAGCCCTTAGGCGGCTAGGGAAGTTGTCTGTCAGGCACCCGCGTGTTCTAATGAATTTCACAATAAACGCGCATTTAACTATTTTTATCGCCTGGGCGGAATCATTCGTTTCTGGAAATTTAACACTATATTGGAAAACGTCATGAACATCACTAATTATGTAATTAATTATCCCCAATAGGCGGATCAATCAATTAGGCGGGTCGATTCTGCAACTAATTTGCAACAAAAAATGTCTCCTAGCAATTTTTTTAGAGGCTTTTTCCGAGTTATCTTAGTTTTAAAGTATTTTTTCGTGATTTTGACCTTATGTCATTAATTTGGTAATAACTCCTTTAATTTGCTCTGATAATTACAATTTGAGGATACCGTTGGAAAGAGCATTAAATCTCCTATCTCCCCAATACCAAATAATTTTTGTTTCAGTTGAATTTTACGGGGAATAAAGCAACTTAAAAAGTGAACTGAGTAACTTTTCGAAAACTTTTCGTTTTTCAACGCCCGTAATTTCCAAATACTTCGAGATATTGAACTACCTATTGCCAGTAAGCCTAAAAACTGCGCCAGAATCTCAACTTTCCAACGGTGTAATCATAAATATTTTACAATCGAATTTAAGGGAGAAATTTCTGTTAAACGCGGAAAAAGTGCATTTTGGTTTATTATTTTCAATAATGAACCTTTGGAATCGACCAAGAAAAAAAATTTTAACACCACCTCGAAATGCTTTGGTTTACGTGGTTTCAAAAAGTAAGTCACTTGACTTTTGGTTTATTATTTTCAATAATGAACCTTTGGAATCGACTAAGAAAAAAAAATTCTAACACCCCCTCAAAATTTGATGGTTTACGTTTCAAGGTACGTAGAATCCAAAAATCGAATAAAAATTTGGCCGTCCGTCCGCCGTACGCGGCACTTTTGCCACTTAGCATTGACCGATTCTGATGAAATTTGGTATGTAGGCTCCATTTGGGGTCTAGTTGTGCCCCAAAGCTTTTGGTTGATGTAGGTCACTTCTAAGGGTTCCAAAATCAATTTTGAAATTTTGAAAACGCCCTAACTCAAAAAATTCTGATATAAAGGTATTGTTTTTCCTTCAATTTAAGATTCTATAGAATTTTTAGAATTTTTTGAGACCACGCGGAGCTCTATAGGACAAACCGTTCGCTCCCTACGAAAATTTAAGGGTTTATACTGAAATATATATATATATATAAATCAAAACACGAGTGTGAATCGCAAAAGAGGCCTAATCTCCGTTCAAATTAGAGCTGACCGAAATGCGATCGATGGTTAGTGATTCTGATTTTTTCTTTTTTTTTCTTCATATTGGATGGTTGGTGAATTTGTAGACGAGTGATCTATATAGAAAAATAATAAACCATTGTGTAATAATTTGCAGCGTTTTAAGTTGCTTTACTACATTGCAAAATTCAACAGAAAAAATGTATCTGGTATAAGGGGGTATAGAAAATTCAATGCTCTTTCCAACGGTGTCCTCAACTGCAACTACCACAGTGAATTATAGAAGTTATTACCAATTTTGACATAAGGTCGAAGTCACGAAAAAAAACAAACTTTAAAACTAAAATAATTCGGAAAATCAAAATGCCAACTGAGATGTTTTCTGTAGAAATATGTGATCGGGACTTAATCCATTCCATGACGACAACTTTGTTATGACGACGTCTAAACAAGTGTGACGTTCAATGCTATGGAAGGTTGAAGGGATCCCTTGGTTCGGTTTGGCGGTGCGCTGTTAATTTTGTGAGAATTCAATAATTCCATCACGCTAAATATTATGTTGTTTGTCAATCGAGAAGTGGTTAGCTAGTTTATGCATTATTGTCGGTGTTTTCAATGGAGATGGATCATCTTTCGCCGGAAAGGACGCCTACGAGAAGCGAAAAAGACAGGTTCGAAATAACTAAAGCTCTCAGTCTTCTAGCCAGAGGTCTAAAAGTTACGAAAAACTGTCCAATTTTACTGTAATCAGTTTTTTCTAGAATTTTTGAAAATTTTATTAGAATAGAAAAGATCTAAACACGAACAAAAATACTATTTAAAAAGAATTTGCATTGCTTCCAATTATACCAAGGTAGCAATAAATTTTCACTTTTTAAGGTTGAAAAAAACACACTCAAAACAAGTGGGTGTGGCACATAGCTTCCTCGTATCCATAACCCAGTTTATAGATGATCCAATGCATAGTGGTTAATATCAAAACATCAATCTCTGGGTACCTTGCACTACCCTCATAAAAGAATCCACTGCAACCCGCACAATCTCTGAATATCTTCGAAATCGGATTTAAAATGTAAAAGTAATGGTGGTTACAAGTAAATTCTCGTTTGCGCATTCAAAGAGGCTGCAGTCAATTTGGAGCCCATGATTTTCATAGGGAACATCCCTAATATACATGTTATGTCCTCCCGAAGATGACCTTCCTCTTCGTCGGAAGACAAGGTATTTGCAAAGGAACAAATCTTCCGAATTGTAAACTAATTTTATTACCTAAAGAAACTAAACCATTTCAGAAACAGAAATCGAGTTAGCGATACTCCCCCTTGGACAGCGTTTATTACAAATTTTAAATTTCAAAATGATCACACGGACACCTCGAAGGTTCACACTCAGCCGAGCTACAACAATAACTACTCGAACAGAACTAGAGGAGGGGTTAACAGGCGAACCCTCTCTTCTCTCAATAGTTTCAAAACCTGTCACAAGGGGATTTATGAGCAGCTAGTGACGACACTACTGTGTTTCTCGAGTTTAATATAATAACGATTGTTTAAAATAACGATGTCAGTAAATCTGATGATAATGCAAGTAAAATGGTAAATGTTCAATCGGGTTCGATCAGGGTTTGTGTCATTGTTTTCATCATTCCATCACATATCTACATAATCCCTGAAAATTTCATGGAAATCGGATGGAAAATGTGGAAGTTATGGCTGTAACAAGGAATTCACGTTTGCGCTTGCGCAGCAGCTACTATCAGTCTGGGGGCGATGATTTTCATAGGGGACTGTCTACACGCCAACCCGTATAATCCCTGATCATTTTTTGGAGAACATTATTTTTTCAACCTTGAAAAGTGAATACAAAGCTTCCGCTGCCTTGGTACGCTACCTCGCTCGGAAACAAAATGTTCTCCTGAATCGTAATTTGCACTCGCATTTGACGTTTCAGACCTTCGCGAACAATTTTGGTTCCGTATCTGTCCAAAACTCGTGTTTGAGTAAAAAACGTAGCAAAAAGTCCATTCATGCAGCATACCAACGTACTGTAAGCACCTGAGTAAGTTTTGAAGATGTTAGGAGTCCATATTCATGTTCTACTCGTCTTCACGGACTTATAAAGTATCCACTCGACTATTGCAACGAATTGACGCAGGTTTTCATTGTTTTGCAATATTTTAATTATTTTGAAACTTTGCAATAAATGAATCTAATTCGGATCTATCGAGAAATTTTCTAACAGAAGTGGTACGTATTCAATAGCAATTTGTTCCATATATTTTGTTGGGTTGAGTTAAAACACCTTTCACAACTATTTTAGATGTTATACTATCACTCCACGTTATTATTGTCAATTCACTAAGCAGATATCAACAAGAAATGTGAGATTTCAAAATCATTGAGGATAATACTTTTGTATTTAGAGCAGAGGGTCGTGTAGAGAGGAATTTTCACCCGTAGAGAGTGAAACTGGGTTAAGATTTCTTTGCCCTAGAGAATACGTCGGATAGATTGATGGACTCTGATGGGCTCAAGAGCCTATCAGAAAAAACTTTGTTTGTGAAACTCAACCTATCACTAAGCACTAGCCTCTGTACTACCTATTGCATGTTGTGCAATAGTATGTAATAATAAAAATAAATCAATATTGCCAGAGTTCTACATGAAACATCTCTGCTTCCGGAAATTATCCTGACGGAGAAGCTGGACTCAGGCGATCTCAACGAGCTGAGACAATATTTCTATCCACCGGCCAAGGACCATGCGCGTCTCTGCCACGATATGGGATTCCAGAAGGAACTCGGACTTGGTGTCCCACTCACCAAGGAGAGTTTCGCAAAGGCTTTCTTCGACATTATAGGTAAAACCTCCTCCACTAACGATTTATTCAACTAATTATTTATAAAGAATTTAGTAACTTAGAAGAGTCGATAAAAAAAGTACATTGACATTATTTGGTCCATAAGGTAACAAAGAATACGAGATAGCGGCAAGAAAATTGTTTGACAAATTGACGGAAGAGGGTCAGCTAACAGATGGGTGCATTTGGTGGGACGACTTCTTGGAGGTTATTACTCGCGGGAGCGCTGAGGCTCAACTCATCGGTGTCCCTCCGTCCAAGAGAATCAAAGGGAAGCGAAACGCACTCATCTGTCCCTGTAAGGTGAGATTGTTTACATTTGATAATTTAAATAATTTGAAGGATTTGATAATTCAGTGGACCTTATTCCCAATCCATTTGACTTTGATATATTACATCCTTTGTTATCCATGAATTTCCAGTCCCCTTTTGGTTTATTATTTTCAATAATGAACCTTTGGAAACGACCAAGAAAAAAAAATTTTAACACCCCCTCAAAATTTGATGGTTTACGTTTCAAGGTACGTAGAATCCAAAAATCGAATAAAAATTTGGCCGTCCGTCCGCCGTACGCCGTACGCGGCACTTTTGCCACTTAGCATTGACCGATTTTGATGAAATTTGGTATGTAGGCTCCATTTGGGGTCTAGTTGTGCCCCGAAGCTTTTGGTTGATGTAGGTCACTTCCAAGGGTTCCAAAATCAATTTTGAAATTTTGAAAACGCCCTAACTCAAAAAATTTCGATATAAAGGTATTGTTTTTCCTTCAATTTTGGATTCCATAGAATTTTTAGAATTTTTTGAGACCACCCGGAGCTCTGTAGGACAAACCGTTCGCTCCCCACAAAAATTTAAGGGTTTATATTGAAATATATATATATAAAAATCAAAACACGAGTGTGAAGCGCAAAAGAGGCCTAATCTCCGTTCAAATTAGAGCTGACCGATATGCAATCGATTGTTGGTGATTTTGATTTTTTTTTTTCCATATTGGATGGTTGGTGATTTTGTAGACGAGTGATCTATATAGGAAAATAATGAACCATTGTGTAATAATTTGCAGCGTTTTGGTTGTTATTTTCAATAATGAACCTTTGGATTCGACCAAAAAACAAACTGCTTGTTTCTGAAGAGTTTTGATCAACGACATTTTGGTTTATTATTTTCAATAATGAACCTTTGGACTCGACCGAGAAAATTTTTTTCAAACCCACCCTCAAAATTTGTTGGTTTACGTTTCAAGGTACGTAGAATCCGAAAATCGAATAAAACATTTTCCGTCCGTCCGCCGTACGCGGCACTTTCCTCACTTGGCATTGACCGATTTTGATGAAATTTGGTATGTAGGAGCCATTTGGGGTCTCGTTGTGCCCCGAAGATTTTGGTTGATGTAGGTCACTTATAAGGATTGAAAAATAAGGGTTGAAATTTTGAAAACGCCCTAACTCAAAAAATTTTGATATAAAGGTATTGTTTTTCCATGCATTTTAGATCGTATCGAATTTTTAGAATTTTGGAGACCACGCGGAGCCCTGTAGGACAAACCGTTCGTTCCCTACGACAACTTTACGGTTGGACCTACGATAAATCAGAAACACGAGTGTGAATCGGAAAAGATGCCTAATCTCCGTTCAAATTTAGGTTGACCGAAATGCGATGGATGTTTTTGGTTTATTATTTTCAATAATGAACCTTTGGAATCGACCAAGAAAGAAAAAATTTTAACACCCCCTCAAAATTTGATGGTTTACGTTTCAAGGTACGTAGAATCCAAAAATCGAATAAAAATTTGGCCGTCCGTCCGCCGTACGCCGTACGCGGCACTTTTGCCACTTAGCATTGACCGATTTTGATGAAATTTGGTATGTAGGCTCCATTTGGGGTCTAGTTGTGCCCCGAAGCTTTTGGTTGATGTAGGTCACTCCTAAGGGTTCCAAAATCAATTTTGAAATTTTGAAAACGCCCTAACTCAAAAAATTTCGATATAAAGGTATTGTTTTTCCTTCAAATTAAGATTCTATAGAATTTTAAAAAATTTTTGAGACCACGCGGAGCTCTGTAGGACAAACCGTTCGCTTCCTACGAAAATTTAAGGATTTATATTGAAATATATATATATACATACATACATCAAAACACGAGTGTGAATCGCAAAAGAGGCCTAATCTCCGTTCAAATTAGAGCTGGCCGAAATGCGATCGATGGTTGGTGATTTTGATTTTCTTTTTGATTTTTTTTTTTAATTTATTTATTTTTTATTTTTTTTATTTTTTTCTTCATATTGGATGGTGTGGGTGATTTTGTAGACGAGTGATCTATATAAAAATAATAAACCGTTGTGTAATAATTTGCAGCGTTTTTTTCATATTGGTTGGTGGTAACAATGGCAAAGCCGTGCTCTTTGCAGACGAGTGATCTATATAGTAAAAAATCAACCTTTGTGTAATAATTTGCAGCGTTTTTTTAAAAATTTAACACCACCCTAAATTTATGAACAAATTTCGTTGAACATTAATTTATTAGCTAATTTAGTGTCCACTCTAGACGAACGGTTGGTCTCACAGAATTCTGAGAGGTGTCGAAAAATTCTTGAAAATTTAGGAGTTTTTGTTGGGAGTTCTCGAGCTAGGGCGTTTTGAAAATGTTTCTCCTCACTTTTTACCCCTTAAACGTGACCCTGACAATAAAAAAAAGCTTCGGGGCACAACTAGACACCAAATGGAGCCGATATGCTAAATTTAATCAAAATCGGTCAATGCTAAGTGGGCCAAGTGCCGCGTACGGTGTTTAGACAGACGGTCGTTGGGGCGCCGTCGGTTGGCGGTGGACTTTCGACCGACCTCCGTGGGGATCGTGGGTTCAAGGCTCATCGCCGGCAGTGTGCGTTTTTTGCCGGCCGGGGCTCTCCGCCCCCCTCGTTCCAACCCAGAGCGGTGAGGCAATCATGATCGAAATCATCAGAACAAATTCTGATCTTCCCTCTGGAAGACAGCTGATGACGTCCGCGACGCCAGGAATAGCAGTCGGACGAAAATCCAACCTGAAATGGTTGTTTACTTTACTATACTTACATGATTTTGTCAACTCACTTTGGTACATACACCTCATTTGGATTTAAAATGATCTGTAACGGATTTTCTCGTGGTTATTTGTATATCTCCTTTGAGTGTTGTCCTCCTTCACCCCAGATTTGGATGGGTTACTGTAACTTGTCTCAAGTCTTGTAATTTGGATTTGTTTTCTTATTGCAGATCAGTTTCCCAACTGATCAATGAAGCTAACGACGACACTAATAATTTGAATCATGTTGAAGATGACGCTAAAAATATTAAATTATCTTAAATTGATTTAAAAAAATGTTATGGAACATTCATCAATTCGGTAAATAATTATTCTTATTAGCGAACGATTGGTCCCGCAGGGCTATACGTGTTGTCATTTGACTCTAAGATTTTTTGAAAATTTCAAACTAATGACAAAATAACGCTTGTATATCGAAAGTTTTTCGAGCTAGAGCGATTTGAAAACGTTTTTTCCCACTTCGTATCTCTTAGAAGTGATACCAATATCCAAAAGCTTCGGGGCACAACTAGACCCCAAATGGTGCCGATATATCAAAATTTATCAAAATCGGTCCACGGAAACTGGGCAAAAATGCCACGTACGGTGGGCGGACGGAACATTTTGGTTTATTACTTTCAATAATGAACCTTTGGAATCGATCAAGAAAAATTTTTTTTAAACCCCCTCAAAATTTGTTGGTTTACGTTTCAAGTTACGTAGAATCCAAAAATTGAATAAAAATTTGGCCGTCCGCCCGCCGTACGCGGCATTTTTGCCCTGTTTCCGTGGACCGATTTTGATAAAATTTGATATATCGGTACCATTTGGGGTCTAGTTGTGCCCCGAAGATGTTGGTTGATGCTTCTTAGGGTAGAAAAATAAGATTTGAAATTTTGAAAACGCCCTAACTCAAAAAAGTTTGATATAAAGGTATTTTTTTCTATTAATTTAAGATAGTATAGAATTTTTAGAATTTTTTTGGACCAGCGGGGCCCTGTAGGACAAACCGTTCGTTCCCTATACAAATTACCACGGTTACTGTAAGTCCATCACCCTTGGTAATTACTTTGTAATTAATTGTACCATTGTACAATTGTTGACCTGGTTCAATAAGATCATTTGACCGTGTATTTATATATTCATAGAACTAAGTGAAAAATCGGTCCAAAAATGGAAGATACTCGAATTTATGTACTCCAATGAGGAGATTCTTCAATGAGGGGAAACAGGTACTAGGTACAGATCCTGAATTCACTACTGTAATAGGGCAGTTGTGTCGGAATTTCGTCTTTTTGACGTCAGATTACAATTTAGCGCATTTGAAAACGTTCCTGTAGTGGTTTTTAGTCTAATTCCATTTAGTTTAGCCGTACGTTTATAAGGAAAATTGTCCAGGAAAAAATAATCTGTTGTAGAGCGCGTTGAAATCCCTGCGATTGGGCATAGATTCAAGTTAGAAACACTGAAATAAGGATACAAAATAATGGTAATGATGTAGAAAAAACTGGAAAGTATATTTTTCAGCCTCTGTATGTTAGAATTTCAGGCAAACGCATACACACGCAGAGACCTTGGTAGCCTTGCGCCTGAGTTACAGTGGTGAAGCATTCCCGTACCCGACTAATAAAATAAAACTCTGACCCCACCTCGCAGTGTCCCCGCCTCTGTGAAGGTTTGCCCCCTTGGATGCAAAAATCCCGTTTTTTAAACTCTCTAATTGTTTATGAGAGCGTTTCTGGAAGTTTCACTTACAGACGTGTATTTCAATAAAGATTCATTACACAGACATAAAAATTAAAAAATTTGCAAATATGTAAATATGCCCCGTTGACTTCCTTTAGTTTAGGTTTGGCACTGTTTCCCCCTGTCGAGACAACTATTCCAATTCGAGTTGCTTCTATTTTAGAGCCTTTTCTTCTACAATTTTATCAACTTTTATCAAATCTCATGGACTTACCCTATAAAACCCAATGAATAGTATTCGAAAACGGTGAACGGTTTTTTAACTGTTGACATTTATTCCAGAGTCCAGTTGTACGAGTTTTACGCTTGGAGACGCCACATAGCGCGTGCTACGCTGTGGTGTCTAAACTTGGCAATGTTGGCATCTACGATCAACATTTCGAACTCAAAGTGAAGGTAGGAAATTACTCATAGAATAATTGTCGAAACTAGGTATCAATACTCAACTACAGAAGGGTTGTAAGGGAGTTTATTGAAATCACCTCTCTTGAGGTAATTTTGTTGATGGAGTGGTTAGTGGCGAGCTGGCCCTGGAGACAGGAAAAACCGCAGGGCAGCGGTTTAGGTGGAACCCAAATCACAGAGGACTGGCCCTTCCTTGGTTACGTAAACAACTTTATCATTAATCGAGAATGAAGAAGCGGGACGAATGTTCAAATGTTTGCGAATACTCGTTATCAAATTCTCCTGATTCTTGTTCTTTTCTCAAGTTATCCAACATGTCTGCTCCATCATACCTGTGATTGACCCATTTTTGCCTGGTGTTCCCATTTGGGAACATCGGACCCTGTATCAGTTTATGATAGTTTTTGACAACAGAAGTGAACGTAGATATGAAATCTCACGTTTAAATATTAAGGCCAACACGGACTGATCCCTCAGATGCTCAGTTTGGTTCCAAGTGTCATTGGGTGGGGTGTCAGAGTACTTTCATTATTGACTATAATTTTGAGTGTGACATGGCAAAGAAAAAGTAAGTACTATACCGGCTTTATTTTATTTTATTCCGCCATTTTCATTATTTCCGTTTTTGTGAGATGTTAACAAAAGACGCTGGGGAGAAATCAGTCGAATTTTTGCAGTCCCAAATGGGAACACTGGGCATGAATGGGTACAGTAAGTTTGCTCTATTTTTTAGTCTTCTAGGTGGATACAATCTAGCTACCTTCCACTAAACGTATAAAAAATTAGTCTATTCTGGTTCATGAATCCTTTTCATACACTTATATAAGCGACATGGGTTCACCGCCCCCCCCCCCCCCCCCAACAAAAAGTTACACATTTTCTCTTATCTTCACGCATTTCATCCTTTTTTAGTCTTCTAAGAGGATACAATCTAACTAGGTACCTTCCACTAAAGGTGTCTCTTCTGGTTCATGAACCCATGCCGCACACTTACCTATATAAGCAACATGGGTTCAACACTACCCTCCCCTCCACACACACAGTTATACATTTTCTCTTATCTTCACGATTTTGTGTTTATCTTTATAGTGTCACGCTCAGTTAGGAATGATACTCTCCGATTATTTTGGTTACTACTTACCTATTCTATTTGTGTTATCTATACTATATGAGTATATTGCTAAATGGTTGCATTCAATACAACACATTTCCAGGTTGAATGAAATGAGACTTGGCATATTTTCATGTATACCTAGTAAATCTCTTAGAATTGATAGTGAGAGTTGGGTTATTTACATTTATTGGTAAATCTGAGTGGAATTATTACAAAACATGATTTCAAAAGCTAACAAGATATGTAAGTACCTATCACGGATTACCTTGAGGTAAGAAGAGGGAGATGGTGAAGATACGTCCCTTCTTCCATCGCCAGCTCCTAACACCCCCCTCCCCTCTCACGATGCTTCCGGCCTTCAAGTGAACGTGTAGGTATTGAATAATTTTTTACCCGATCCCAGCAATACTTACAAGTCATTATGGAACCAATAGCGTAAAAATACGTCATTCCAGTGTAGAAGTGTAGAATTATCGGCCTTTTTATCTCTACTTTTCCTACGATCCACAACTAATCGGAACAGCCATTTGTTTCCATAACTAAACGCTTCCGAGAATTTCAATCCATTCACTTTTCACCGATCGCAGCAGCTTCCTGAGAATCTTGTAGAACATTTGGTAAGGAACCGTTCGAAGAGAATACCTACAGGTCTACTAGTAAGGAGGTGAAAAAGGCGTGGTAGTAGGTAACAAAGAGCAAAATGCATTTCAGTGTTACTTCCATCGAAAAGGGAGAAAACTAGGGGAAAATACCTTCAGGATGGTATGAAATTGAGGATGAAAGTACAGTACCCATTCATGCCCACTGTTCCCATATGGGAACACGGGACTATACAGATTCTGACCAAGGAAATCTTCATTTTTCCTCCCAACTAATCATAAAAGAATATTGGAAACCATTTTAAACGGCTTTTTTGAGAAATCCAGAAAAGAAAACGCTGCAAATTATTACACAATGGTTTATTAATTTTTAATTTTCCAAATAGATCACTCGTCTGCAAAGCCACCAACCATCCAACATGGAGAAAAACATCGATCGTGCTTAGTATTACTCTTCAAGTTATTGACTATTCTCTTTCTTTTAAATGAATCTTTTAGCCTGAAAATGCTGGAAAGTTAGCCAGCGAAACTATCGCTAATGAATAAAACTAAAACCAACGTTTTGCCTTTTTTTTTTTTACTAAGAAGTGGACCTCGAGTCGATTCAACCAACAAGTAAAAGACGACTCTACAAAGTTCATCAATTTTCAGTTTGTCACACTTTCTGTGTTAACACCTTGTAGACCGATAGGCGAAGATGGTACTATAATTGTCAAGAAAGCTTTAAAACTTAAAACAGAAGAATTGATGATGTGGAACAAAATTTTCCTATCCTGAAGAGCGTTGTGGCTTTCTTACCTTGTGGATATACGCATTGTAACGACGGCTCGCTCCAGTAAGACTAACCTCTAGTTCCCGTGTATCACATTTATGCTAGATGTATAATTCTTACGTACGCACAGTACACAAATGTCAATATTGTACTTATAGTACGAAATACCTATGGGACGATTCAAGACGGCCAACTGCTGCTGGGTGACGGACGCGGTGTACGCAGCAGAAGCGAACGGCGTGATTGTGGCTTCTTCTACCAGGAACCTCTACTTCTACAACGCGTCTCAAATTATTCACAAGCTACTTTTCGTAATTCTAGGTGATATCTTCTTATTTCTCTAACCATTCTTACTTGGCGGATACTGGTTGGCATATAAATCCTACGATAATTTCATAAATTAGTTGAAAATTTCACAAAGGTAGTGAAATTATGTTGTGACTTATGACGTTCTGGAATATCTAATTTCTAGGTATAGACAACATCACCACGTGCTTACACTATTGTCCTTTGGTAAACAGAGAGGCGGAATTGACTATTGGTGATGATAAGGGCGATATCACTTCTATTCACTTTAATCAGCCCCATAAATCGTTTTTCCAACCTCAACCAGATAGAGAAGCTACTTACTACTTTTGGCTGGTACGTATGATAATACAAAGCACAATCAACTCATTTTTTGAACAAGTATGAAGTTACTGAGAGAATTTAGAGTCAAGAGAAATCAAATAGGATGAACGAGAGCATTGTACTTGCATAAAGCGTACACATTGTCCATCAATTGTTCATTCCACGTGCGAGCCTATGGGGATTAATGAACACACAAAACCCTTTCAAAGATAACGGACACATTTCCGCATAATGTATGTCCAACTTTTTCTATTTGCATCAGTTTTCTTTAATGATTCGGAGTTTCATTTCCGCGCGTATAGATATTGTTGAGTCTCAGGCAACAAAATTTATTATTGCTAAGAATTATTAATCAAAGACACCATCATTCCAGCAAGTGAAAACTCAGAAGCAATGGGTGGACATCGAGACAAAGAAGAAGGTCCACTGCCGAGAAGTGAACATGGTAGAGTTTTTCCCCGAGAACAAAAGTATCGTGAGCTGTAGTAATGATCCCTGCGCTTCACTCGTCATGAGGCATAAGAACGGAAAGCAGTCATCATACGTCACGAAGCTAGAAAAGGTTCCACTTAATCACCGAAATACTGACGCACGTTACATGATTCACACTAGTTTGTGGTGTTGCTTCGGAGTCTACCAAGGTAGCGGAAGCATTGTTTCACTTTTCAAGTATGAAAAAAAACAGAAAAAAAAACATTCTCTAAAATCAAAATTTCCCCTCGCGTTATACGTTTTAGGCCTTCCTGGCCAATTTTGGTTATTTGGGATTGTGTGGAGTGGCATGTAGATCGTCCCCTTTGAAAATCAGATAGTAGCTTGTAAACGTGTGTATTCTATTCCAGTTAACTTGAATTCACTTTTCAATCTGTAACCATATTTTCTTGCTTCCCCCTACCAGCTCCCTATGACTATTATAATTTAATTTAATTTTCTGTAATAGTTAGTTCTCTTATTCAAATGATGTAATACTTTGATTGTAAATTGATTAGTACATAGAGATTGATGTTTTGGGATTAACTACATTGCATCGGATCATCTATACAATCGGGTTATGGATACGAGGAAGCTATGTGTCACACCCACTTGGCAGACGTTTTTTCATGTGGGTGCAGTCGAGGATACCGATAGCAAAAGGAAATGATTTTGACAGCCATATCTGTTGACTTTATTACATTTTTTCCTGATTTCTCGGAAACTTAATCATACATCTGCCTCCCGTACGATCTTATTTGAGAAGAATTCCACTGCACGAGAAACTGTGCTTTGGTGCACCGATTTCCCCCAATCCAACCTGGTATCCGGGATCTGCCAAATTTCTGGGCTCAAACGGTGTTCACTCATACACTTCACGTTCACTTTATCAAACCGGTTTTTAAACTCACTTACTCTGCACGACGTCCGTTCTTTATAAACTTAAGCTCTGCGCACTTGCATAAATGCGGCCATTCCGGTCGGGTTCTGGACTTAGGACCGTAGTGTGCCCTGGCCCATCATGAATACTTTTTATGCATGCAATATTAAGTCGATGCTATCCTACTTCACTTACTTCACTCCAGAGCAAAAGGTGGCAGCAAGTGTATAACTATAACATTTACTTTTTGCGCATAGAAATCGAAGCATCTACTTCATTAAGTGGAGAAAATATCAGCTTCGAATGTATCCATACTAGCCATTGGCTTGTCCTACTGTGGCATAATGTATAGTACGCCCAGCTATTCTACTCTGTTTACTCAAAATGCTGCTGAGAGACTAGAAGTTAATCAACAATAATAATGGAGTGACCTAAAACAAGACACCATAATATGCATAAGCCGAACAGTAGATATAAAATAATGTTTTGCGCATTCATAATACGCAACCTCAAATGTTCCATTCTACAAAAACGAATAAATAATAATGTATTCCACATGTGTGGAATAAATAATGTATTTGGAAGGAAGTGTGAACAATCAAGTAATAAAAAGTTGAAAAAATGTTACTTTGATGGTAAATATTACGAAATAAAACACGTAATAAACACTGAAATTAACATTGGAACGTTCCTATGTTGTCGACTATGTGATAAACGCTTGATAATAGGAGCAATATACCAAAAAACCTCACTGCTGAGTCGACTCCAACCAGAATGTGCAGATGAATGAATTTATCATAGAAAGTACAAATTGTCAAAGATAAATATAGTGTGTTATTAAGCACTCTGCCATATTGGGAACAGTTTTTCTGCCGTTGTGTGAGGACATTTATGTACTCAACATTTACCTGCTCAACCTTTTGTCTCGCAATAGCTTTGTTTTTGTGAAAAATATAATAACAATCCTACTTTTCTGATAGTTACTTCTGAGTTCATTAATGTACTGTTCAGGGTGTGAAACGATTCCATATGGACAAACGACTAGGGCTACTCATCACAGTTAGTGGGGACTACTCCATCAGGTTGTGGAATCCTGTCGTGACGAAGGGTCCGATCGAGGAGCTAGAAGGCCATGGTGCTCCAGTCATTGACATTGCAATCCTCAAACACGTCCGCTGTATCATCAGCTTTTCCGAAGATGCGGTAAATGTATCTGAAATTCAAAATTGAATGAGCAGAATTGAGATGTTGATGAGTACTTGGCACCAAGTACCCATTTATCTTATTTCAGAATGCTTCTAAAATGATAGCGACATAAATTAACCTCACCAACGCTGATAGAATATGAAATAATGAACCAGTTCACTAGTATTTCAGTACTTGTACAAATTCAAGTTCAACATTGCCTGAATCTTCTATTCGCAGGTGATGAAGGTGTGGGACTTGGAGAGTCATTCATGTGTTCAAACCTTGCACCTGAATTTCCCTCATTGTGGTCTATTGATGGACTTTCACAGGAATTTATACCCTGGCTTACGACAAGCAGCTGTCATTGAAGAATCCTGTACAAAGGAACAACCGAAAGTGGAAACTTCTTGGGACAAGACATCCGATGATACGATACCAACGCCATTTAGGAAGTAATATGGGTCTTCATTTCGTTTAGAAGATGAACTTCCGATTGTATTTTCATCTTGATTACGAACTATTTTAGTTTGATATCCGTCCAGCGTTACCCCTTTTCCCTTTTTCAGAGATCCTTGGCTGAGGTCTGAGGTGATCGTAGTGATGGGGAAATACCTCAAAGTCTTGGAACTTGAGAGTCTGTTCGGACAAAGCGTAGAACCTCTGCCCCTTCCAAGACGGAACCTAGAACCCGCAATACCAACGCCCTACTACCCACTCACTCATACGTTCCGGTGAGCCCCACTGACGTTCAAATTATCGATTGTCGACGTATATTATGTTATTTTTAATTAAAAAGCCTCCCCCATTATTTTATTGATAGACTCAGCAGCTCAAGTTTCACGTTTTGTAACAAATTTATCGGCTTGTTCCAGGGAAAATACGAAATCCTTAAAGCAAAAGATGTTCAAAAACCTGGCGGGTTTGGCTCCCTTCCATGACAGCACATCGTTATCTTCATTTGACCTCAAACAAGAATACGAGGAAGGTGTTGAGGTAAGCAAAACGTACAACTATGTTTGTGGTCTCTGGGACATCTACATGCTTGAATATTGGATTTAAATACTGATGAGGGAGTGCCAATTGAGCATATTACCTATGTTATACCCTATTTTAGAGAAATCCGTGTTCTGTCGTTTACTGGTTGGAATTGATCGTTATACTCCTCATCCAGTGAGACGTACCCTGGGCTACTAAAGCTCAATACCATTCCTGTTCTAGTTTTATTCTAGAACTATGTACACACTCTGTACTTCATCTGGGTTCGCTTTATCCCTTTCGGCTGCCTATCCTAGGGATCATCCAAAAATATATTCAAATCATATTTTTCTTCATGATCAACATGAACTTGATCATATAGGTACGTAGGGTGTAGGTCGTAAGCATATAAAAACATGTTAAGTACTGCTACTGTTGATGACCTTGATCGTTGTTTTTGAAGACTTGCAATCTTTTTGACCGACTTCGATGGGCCGAAGGCCCGTGACGGAGGAGGTTTTCTTCTTGAGTATGTCAAATCAAATCGTTTTTTATTGTCGAAACCAGCCAGTGTGGTATTACAGTCGTCAAAAATCGTCTATTGGCTAACATACTAATTTTGCATCAATAACAGTAAAGTACCTACCTACCAACAATAATAAAAAACAACAATAACAAAAAACTACAAACGGAACATGTGATCAAAACAGTAACAATAGTGGCATTTTATAAAAAATTAGAACGGCCACAGTCAAAGTCAAATAATTATCACTGTCAGTTTCGAATCACAGCAACATAAATAATGAATAGGTATGATGGCACAATTAAGACAATAACGACAAAACATATACTACAAATAGGGGCAAGCAAGAGTAGGTACTATGTTCACCTTTTTTATTATTTCCCGACTCATGCTTCGATTCGTTTCTCGCTTGAATACGAATTTTATCTTCTACGGTCTATCTACCAACACTAACAGATGAAAATCCGATGTTACGACGCATAACCGTTGTGGTGCCAGGCACACCTTTAATGGAGGGGGGTCGAATTCGCATGTTGGGTATCGTAGATCATGCATTTTTAAATGCTGTTCAAATTCGAGGCTCGTATGTAGCTAGAAATGTTATGGGGCTAGGTTAAGGGGGGGGGGGGGGGTTAGACTGTTTTTCGATCAAAATACTAACGAAACTACAGAATTCACAAAGGCAAATAAAAATGTAGGTATGTTTTATCGCTCATTGGTTGAAATTCAACTAATCCTTATCCAATGGGACGTCCCCTGGAATTCATGCATTACTAAACAATATTTATGTCAAATTTCACGATTTCAATTTTATCCCATACTACAAAGGGATTTGTTCTATAATCACAGCTTGAATATTGTCCTCACTGTTCTGGCAAATAACTATTTTCAATAACTTTTAATTTCCAAGCTGATTCAGATATGAGTTTCCCTGGTGCCAAATGGAAATATCCAGTGTAGGCTTTCCTTACAAGACAAATTAGAATTTTTACATTCAATGAATGGATATAATACATTATGATAAATCATTATGTATTAAGATCGTCATACTGAGTACTCTATGTGCCATAAGGGCGCTAGCGGTCTCACGTTTTTGTAACGGAGAAAAAACATATTAACAAACATATTTAACTTTTGTTGAGGGGAGGATTCAAGGCGGATTCAAGACCTCAACAAATGTTTCTTCATAACGAAGTACGGCATCAAATCAGCATGCAACACATTCACTTCTTTCTCACTTAAAACTTGTCTCGGTTTTGTGCTCACCGTACAAGGTTTTCGCGTCCGACCACCACTCGTATTGGGTTGAATGTTTTCATGTTCATTATAGTAAAATAAAGCGAAAAAAGAGAAGAGAGGAAGCAAAAGAGATCACGGGGAAAGAAACAAGAAACTAAGTCTTGTAGCTCTGTAGCTCTTAAGTTGGTGGTTGGAAGATATTTCAAATAAAAAGTAAGGTAACCGCTTCTAAAACTTGCTCCAAAACGAATACTATCCTGTCCCAGTTGCTAGGGAGCCAGTAAAGCTAATAATTTACCGGAGGATCTGAAAATAAAAACTTTTACGTGGTTTGTACATATGAAAAATTGTGAGGTAGCTGGCAGCCCTCACGGCACCTAGTGTTGGGTATTATAAGGAACTCCTAGCTAAACCAATTGTAAACTTCAATAATAAATAATGATTTAAAGGTATTACGGATGCTCGTTCGGAACGGCGCACCTCATATGGCGCTGACGCTATCCAAGAGGAAACCACTATCTCACTCGTTCTTCAAAATTCAAGACATTTGAGATCTCAACAATTTCGTTTGCTTCTTCAGGGTTTGTTAAACAGGGGGTGTTTTTCTCTTTATCTGGGAGAAGTGCTCGTTGGTACAGGGTGTAAGAATCAGGTGGTTCAACATTTGGAAACGTCAGAGGATGTCCATCAGAGTGCGTCGAGGATGAGGGGTTTCTAAAGAAACTCGCACATTAACACTTGCTTCATGACTTTTTATTCATAAGGACTTGACAGAATGGGGTGAGAAAAAATTGAAGGCTTACACAATGTCTGTTTTATATAATTTTATGTACAATATACATTTATTGCAATAGTTAACACGTCTTAAAAATGAATATTAGATACAAACTATTCAGTTCACTATGTATACCTGCATAAAATAACGAAAATCAACTGGTTTTTCAAGTAGTGAATTCTTTAGAGTAAAATCATTGAGCACAAATTTTTTTTTAAATCTCCAAGTGACAAATTTTTAACGAACTATAAAATGTTTAGCGAACATAACTAGTTTATGAAAGACCATTTTGATATCATATTAATAGTACGAAATATTCAATGAACATCTTGTTACCATGCGACATTGCAATTTACGGTTTGTGTACTAGTTACAGTAAACTGTTGCTTATTTCCAATAATGGTCGGATAACTAGTTTCATATATGGCTAGTTCATTCATAATTTGTTGTATGGACCCTTAAATCTATACAACTAAATTACTAGTTGTAGTTCCAGTTGCCAATAGTATACAAGACTAAAATGATTAAACACCATTAAATAAATCTAAATTATGTTCCGAAATTATTTGAAATTTAGTTATTTTCAGTAACTTTAACCCTTAACTGGTTGGTTGACAGACTTGTTTATTTAGAAGTATGTACACGTCTTTAGTTAGCCATTAAATATTCAAACGTTGCTTTATGTATTTTCTTTAGATTCTGCTTTAGGTCTGATGAAATTTGATTTGATCGTATGACTAACTCATTGTACTATAATTCATTTTGATAGGTAATAAGAATAACTTGACTCATTGGTTTGTTCATAGTGATATCGAATCACTTATTAACAACTTGGTTACTTAGAGCTATGTACATATGCATAGTGGGCCACAATTATTTTTTGCAGCTTCAGTTTCATTATACTCTGTTTAACACCTGATGGAATTTCACAAGATCGTTTCCGAAACTCAATTCGTTACAAAATTATTTCAACTGTGTAATATATAATGCAAAATAATGATAATCTAAAGAAAAAACCAACGTTCATTATAATGTGTAGGTAGAACGAACAAGAAAATGCAAAACAATTTTACAGTTCTTTCTTTTCAATTTAGTGGGGGTTGTGGATTGATCAATCATGGATCAACCCATCAGCTTTTCAGCTACCTCTCATCTCAGAATGGTTGGCCAATGTGATGAATGGAGACGGAAACATGCGGAATATAACAATATTAAATTCTCGCGGATTTTCTCTATTAATATTATCGAGTACCTGCTATTAAGGTTGAGGTGGTCAGAGAATGTGGAATTCGGTCCTGTTCATTTCATAAAGTTTATTTTCCGAACACTGTGTCGGTCAAGATGGTCAATACACTGCACAATGAATTCAAAACTGTGAAAATACTCGTACCTAGACCTCAATCATTTATATGTATACAAACTCACTTCAGTTTCATTAACATATTTATGTAGAGTTGTTAGTGAAACAGATTCAATAAATTCAAATGAATAATAGACATTCGTAGCCACAACGAGAGTGGTTTGACTCTGAGTATTCTTGACACGCACGTGAATGTGCTTTTGAGAAGCAGGATGTAGATGGCTCACTCAGGCCTACTCTAACATACCAGTTAAGAGTTAAAACGAAAACCATTGGGTCAATTTTCATTATGCAGCATATCAACTATTTATTGTCATTATTTTATCATAGGAATTAAAATAGTTCGTCATGTTAGAAAATCAAGAATATATGGAACAATATAGCAAGACACTCAAAAATAAATAAAACATTATTAATATCAAAATGGTGAAATACCAGTAAGGAACGAAAGCGAGGGTGTGAGTGATTTAAAGAAGATCTGGACCATTAAACATATGTTAAGATGAACTGAATGACAACAATTATTACGATATATGAAACTTTTATAATTTTTATATCAACAGATTAGTGAAAAATAACAATTTCTCGACTATCTCTCCATCAACTTTTCTTAATGAGAATAATAATGCAAAGAGGTGTGTCATTAACGAAGGTGTAACTTGTAACATGAATTTAGAGGTTATCTTAGACGAACATTTTTTGATAACAATGTGAGAATCGCATCATAAAATGGATTGTATTAGTGACATTATAGAGCTTTCATGAACTAACCATCAACTCGTACGGGGAGTGAAGAGGGCGTCTAATGGCTGAATCAAGCTCAGACGGCTGAACCACGCCCAAAACGAATGAAGAACATGGCTTATTCTGAAGGCAGTAGAACGCAAAAGTTACAAGTTAACGAGAATGGTGATGTTACGGAAATAAATGTATGGGAACTAGGAGGTTTACAGATCGTCTGGACAAATTAGGTACCTTCGGAAAGCTATTTTCAATATTTTTCATCTACTTTTCTCGAAAAAGAGGGACCAATTGTAATATACAATGGCATTGCGAATCTAACATGTTCGATGTGGTGTTATTCGAACAAAATTTGGTTCGTTCTAAAAAAAAAGAATGAAAAATAATTATCGTACGATAGGATTATTAATTCATGAAAGCGAGGATTTCATGTCTACCAGTTTTTGTTCGAATTTTTCAAAACGGTTGTGATGAAAGGACTGGAGTCGTGATTATGAAAACTCAGGTTCTGATCATTTTAAAGAGAAAACAGTCTTTTCTTATTTTCATACAGTTAAGAGTCGTTGATCAAGTTGAAGCTTAAATACCTCCCATGCACGGCCACCTAAAACGATAGCTAGCCCAATCTACCCTAAAAACGTATGTCTAAATGTGTATATGTGTACAACGAGTAATTGGGTTGTTGCTTTCTGAACAACACAAAGGTAATTTTATCGTCGAAAACTGAATAACCAACAATATTGAATCGATCACAGGTCAAGAGGTTTCATACACACATACAAATAACAAATCGATAAACAACTGTCAGGAGCAGCTTAAAAATTAATTATATTTAACACACAAAAGCTTTTATGCAATATGTGTGGACACATAGAAAGATGGTTGCTTAACCAGTAATAAATATTTACAGAATATGTTAGTATTTTTAACATATTACTCAATTCCATAAATACAGTTTTACTTTATTTGAGCTTATGTAATTATGTGAAAATAGATCTAAAGGCTCCAAATGAACAAGTCATCGAATACCCGGAGTCCCAAACGTTAAGTACACTGAGAAAGACGAGGGTTTGCGCAACGAATGGACTGCGAAGTATTCATAACTACGAACAAATATTATGAAAGGTAATGATTCACCTGATAATTTAGGTACCATCCATACTTAGTGAACTACTTTTTCTCGAAAAGGATTCGATATCAACTGCCTCGATATTGCCTGCAAGCCAATCTGCTAGACCAGTTAAAAAGGGATCCTGGAAGCAAGAAGCCATGTTTAACCTAAAGTAACAAAATACGAAAATTAAACCACACGGACTCGACTTCATTAACGTTTTTCCATAACAAACGCTATCATCAAACAATCAAAGTTCTCAAACTGACAAGTGATCCCTGACTAACATTTGATCAAACACGAATTCAAATACATTTTGATTTAGCCAAACAACTATCTATCCAACTAACTATTACTAAGTTGATAACTTCTTGTAAATTTTGATTCATAAGAATCATCATAGTTGGTTCGAGGGAGTACGGACCAGCTAAGATTTTCAAAATGTAAAGTGGCAGTGAAGAGCTCACGAAGAAAACACGATCTGTTGAAGAAATCTCCAATCAAGACTTGAAACTGTTCTCACTCTCATGAACAAAGAAAGTTAAATAAATAACTCTTACTTCCCTTAATGGTCAACAAATGAAGAATATAATAAGAATTATAAATACGTCTAGATATGCTGGTCCCCTCTACAGGAATTTAACTGCATAATCGAACAAAATTAAGTTGTTATTCCTGTCGACTGTTAGTTCATAATTAAATTAGTAGGGAATTAAAGATTTACTGTAGTTAAACGATATGGAAATAAAAACGTTGGTAGGTTTCTAAGGGGATACGAGGAGCTTCTACGGGTGCTCGGTAGATTCATGATAAGTCAATCGTGTTTCTGATTCATTTCTCGTCCATCCTTCAAGCCCTTAGAGGGAACAAGCAGTTGGTCCTTCACAGGTTTGGGTGGTCTCTTGCGGTTCTAAGAATTGAATACTATTATTGTGTATAAATTGATGAACAAATTAATAATCAAACGATTTCGAGCTGAAGTATTTTGAAAACTTCATCCCCCATTTTTCAGCTCGTATGAGAGAGGGCAACCAAAAGTTTGCTCCTTGTACCTAAGTGATCTCTTTACAATATTTCATATTTTATGGTTTCCCTTGATACCCAAAACCCATTTTCATTCCAATTCGGACCTGTATACAATTAAAGAGTCAATCTATATAAACCACACTCCGATTAGTTATTGAACCACACCCAATTCATTCTATATAATATATTTTAGTTAATTAAAACTTTCAATTATATTCAATCATTGGGTAGAAATACGAGCTGGTTATTCAATCAGAATATTTCCAACTCTATTTCAGCCACCAATCCTCCTAAACCGAATTTAGCTCACCCAGTGGATGGAGAAAAGATTGTACTAAGGACAATCAAAAGAAACGCCTGCCTAATGGGTGTGGCACATAGCTTCCTCCTATCCATAACCCAATTGTAGGTACAGTTGATCCGATACATAGTAGTAGTCTCAAAAAACATCGATCTCTATGTACCTTGCACTACCTTCATAGAGGACTATCTACACCCCAATTTGAACAATCCTGAGAAATTTCGTTTTGTACGTAAATACACGTTTGGGCATGCGCAGTAGCTACTATCAGTCTGTGGGGGATGATTTTTATAGGGGACCATCTACACGCTAACCCGTACAATCCCTGAACTTTTCTTTGAAATCAGATGAAAAATGTAGAAGTTATGGGTGCGACAAGGATTTCATGACAGACAGACACGGTACCAAAATTGTTCAGAAAGGTCTGAAACGAGTGGAAACTTTTTTCTGGAGAAAATTTTTTTTTTTTTTTCAAACTTGAAAATTGCAAACAAAGCTTCCCCTATCTTGGTGGACTCGAAAGCAAAAACTGATGGAAAAGCAATACCTTTACATCAGAATATTTTGAGTTACGGCGTTTTCAAAATTTAAACCCTTATTTTTCAACCCTTAGAAGTGACTGACATCAACCAAAAGCTTCGGGGCACAACTAGACCCCAAATGGGCCCATATAACAAATTTCATCAAGATCGGTCAATGCTGAAGGAAAGTGCCGCGTACGGCGGACGGACGGCCAAATTTTTATTCGATTTTCGGATTCTACCTACCATGAAACGTAAACCAAAAAATTTTGAAGGGGGGGTTAAAAAAATTTGTTTCTTGGTCGATTCCAAAGGTTCATTATTGAATATAATATACCATAAACACAGGATGCAACAAGTAGGTAGGTAGTGGACGTAAACATAATGAAGGGTCAGAGATCGATTTTCTAGACAGTTATGGTTCTGTGCGATTTTATTTGTCTCTGACACGCAAATAGCAATCAGAGTAGTTTGTGGCTGCGTTTTAGTTGGTAAGATCAGCAGTTTGGCCCTATGAATCACGTAGTTGGATGCAGTTTGGCCCTATGAATCACGTAGATGGATGCAGTTTGGCCCTATGAATCACGTAGTTGTATGCAGTTTGGCCCTATGAATCAAGTAGTTGGATGCAGTTTGGCCCTATGAATCACGTAGTTGGATGCAGTTTGGCCCTAATAACTTTTCGTTTAAATTCCAGTTTGGCCCTTCGGACTTCTGACATTGAAACCGATTTAAGTTCGGCCCTTTGTACAAGAAAAAGCAGTTTGGCCCTTTGGGCGCTCAAGTGTCGATAACTTCGAGGTTAGGTAGTGGATGGTCCCATTGTTTTTTAAAAATATTACCTACTTTGTTTTATTTGGAACGACGTTAGTGAAAACTGTCGAACGTCCAGCCAATGTTACTCAAACTTGTAAGTAGCTCATACCTAGGTAATGGATGGTCCCTATCAATTTTGTCACCTGAAACTCGTGGAAAACCCATATCTCACGAACTATGGGTTTAAAATCGGTTTCAATTTCCGACTAGGTACCTGAGTACATACGAATCAAAAACTGTGGCTGGGCCACGATACGTGATATACTCTAGACCATATTTTTTTCTTCAAATTTTAGTCGAATGGAGCCTTCAAATTAGCGAATTTTCGTAAAATATAATAAATAGCACTCTTATAATTATTTAAAACTTATGTCTACGTAATGATATATGTGTTATCAATCTTCAATCTCGCAATAAAAATATTTTTCACTCGAATAGTTTTTGGAATGTAACGTTAGCCATGAAATAAATATAGGTACTTACGCTAGATAACTACAATCATTGATTATTTCGTTTTCATTTTCATATAAGGATGAAACCATTCAACAAAACGAGGTT
Source organism: Apolygus lucorum (assembly GCA_009739505.2). Lineage (NCBI taxonomy): Eukaryota > Metazoa > Arthropoda > Insecta > Hemiptera > Miridae > Apolygus > Apolygus lucorum. The sequence goes on from CM019167.2 coordinate 55,964,445, forward strand.
CAAAACATTTCACGTTATCATCAAAATTGAATGATCTAACAACGATTCGGAATTCAAGAAGAGAATTATTACATATTCAAAATCATGACACTCCCCACAGAATCTCAACTTCCAATAAATTGTCAATCGTCATACCCTCAAAAATTGTTCAATTATCCTGCACTGTTTACTATAGTAAATTGACTAAATAACTTTCGAATAACCTTTTTGATTTCGCTCTGAAACATCCCATATGGTTTACAAGGTTTATTCGACATCAATATTCAACATTTTTCAGGTGATTAAAAATACAAAAATATATTTTATATTCTCGAACAGTGAACTGCTTCGTTTGAGAAGTCATTATTCCTAAAGTACGAAATTTGATATTTACTGGCGTACATTTGTACAGTTTTGAATTATGTACTTCCTCAAAAATCAATTGTAACGTAGGTAACAACTGGCACGATTAACAGACAATAAATTGGTCGGTTTTCTTTCAATGTAATGTGAAAGATTACGTTTTAGTACCACTAATTTATGCATAGTTATCGTATGAATGTCACTCAAAAACGTATCACAGATGCAATATAAGACCGGAGAACCAAACGTAAGTACATTTATTCAGGAGTTAATTAGTAAACTGCGCCGAATGCAAGAGAGGAAAACTTCATTAAATAATATCATCGTTGATAAATAAATGCTGGAGAGTTGAAAGAAACAATTAGCACAGGAGAGACAATAATACAACCAATTAATTATAATACGTAAACATTTGACTTGTCTATGATTACGATTTTTTAAATTTCATCAAGCAATTAATAGTAAATTTTGTTTTTACAATTTTACACTTTTATATTGATTTTGATCACAGATAAAGATAATATGCACATTCTAACACTGGACGAATCAGTAAACTGTTATCCAAGAAACTAGGAGAACCTTGTGTTCAAGGTAACATTTGTCCATCATTATATGTATGTATATAAAAATATATTTATGTTTTGATTTGAAAGATGACACTCACGTGAATAATGATTGGTTTCCTGAAGTCTTATAAGTAGACGAACAAGTCACCCAAAGTCAGAAACTAATTGGAAAAACTCAAAGTTTTCCATCACGCGTGACTCGTAAGTGGACATCCAACCGGACAACTTACAAGAACCAAATAAGTTATTACGGAGTAAGTCACTTTCAAACTGAGAAATGACTGGATTATTTACATATTATGATGTTAGACCGATTTATGAATGATTCACTCAAATGAAGCTGCACAAGCCAGAACAGTTTTGTCATGAGAGCTACGCTTACCTGCTTAGGTATATTGTAAGTATTCTCCACACCGTGAGTTTTTGTTCTTGAATTGCTTGTTGCTGACATGAACCTACTTGTAAAAACTGATAGGAGTAGTGCAGTACAACGTATAATACTCGTAATTAATCTCTACCTACAAAATATATCTAATTATGAAAAAAACAGTGAGTGAAAGTGCAAGAATGGATCAGTGAAACGTAATGTTTGAATGGTTGAAGATGATGAATCCGTTGCAACGGAATCTGTATTTTAGAAAAGATTTTGAAGATAATTTTTTGTTCAGAATGCATTATTTATAGTGCTCAACATCGTTTATGGAATATTGAAAGTTAACACACTCTGTCCCAGCAGGTTATCATAAACTCTTTAAAATGGCAAATGCATGTAATAAAAAGGTATCAATGCTTCTCTACGACGAAATTTCTCTGCAACTTAATACGCAATCCGTCTGCAAAATGTGTTACTGGTAGAAGGGAAGTTGATATAATGAATTTTGTGTTGTATAGTTTGCGAATATTGTTTTTTATTGTTCTGATACTCATTAGATGTGTCAGGTACATGACAGAATGCTTCAAAATCCTTATTGAAGATACACTCGATGCGACTGTAGGGATGAATGTTGCGTGATGAAGGTAAGTCACAAAGTTGGAAACTCCTAGTGTCGTTGGAAATTTTTAGTTAGCCTTAATTATAATAATAATCATTACTAATTTTTTGGATCAGCCGTATTTAAAGATAATGGTGGAGGAATGACGCAGTAAGTCAGAATATCATTGGATAACTTATATCAATCTAGTTGATTTCGAAGCAATTGTCCATAAAATGAAAATCATGGTTTTTTTCTGATTTTTAAATTTATTTTCATGTGATATCTAGTTTACAAGCACTAATTAACGTGCCATCCATGCAACGCCAAAATAGATGAATTTGCATTCCTTCTGCTTGGGTTTTGTGCAGAATCCGTTGTTGTACCTCTGTGGGGGTCGTACCAGGCTTGTGGTCAGTTTGGGGCTTCTGGGAGTGAGTGCGAGCCTACTCATACTCTGGTAGCGCTGGTGGGTGCTCCAGGTCTTCGGGTCTGCACTTATTCAGGTGTCGGCTCAGTCACGACGGAGTTTATGGTTTACCTCAAAGAGCAGTCCTCTTTCAGTGAGTGTGAATGCAAGGGTTCATGCATGCTAGTGGGCTTCAGTCAGTCTGTTACGCGCGAGCTTTGCTGCTCTAAGCTCAGGTGCTGTTCTACTTAGAATAGGGTACGCTCTACCAGCAGGCCTTGCTGGTACGAGCCAGTAAAATAGGGAATTAAGAGAGGCGGGTGCTTGCTCCTGGTGTTTCTACCAGCGCTTGGCAGATACACCCTCCAAAATTTTCCTTGGTTCACTTCAGTGTCATCTAGTCATATTGATCTGAGCCAGCCCTGAATTATCTCTACCAAAAGAAAACAATTTTGATAGCCAACAGTAAAATAGCAACGATTTAACAATGAGTGTGGTAACTTCCAATCAAATACGTTTCAATGGAAATATCAGAAGTGTCGCCAAGATTTGTATAATTGGGCGGAGGACGTTTGCAAACGGTCAGATGTCCGGCAGACAAAAACAAGCAACAATTCCAAGGCTGTCCGAAGTGTACATGGAAACAAGACGATCGAAGTTCTAATCAAAAGGCTATCCACCTCCTAGCTTTAGTACCTTGAACCTTAAGTTGTCTCCATTACTCTGTGCCTTGTACTAAACGTACGCGTGTCCTGTTTTGTACAGATAGAACAAACTTCTAAACTGCGAGAAGAAAAGCTGCGTTAAATTTGCTTGTGAAGGATTCCTTTTAGGAAGCTAAAGGTCCTAGCTCTGCGTGGTCCCATTCGATTCTAAAAATTATATTTTTTTTTTTCTTTTTGGGGTACTTTTGAAGACTCGACTGTAATGTTCTATTGGTTTCTAGTTTTTACAACGGCCGCCAAGCGCCAAGCTCCATATTTATTTTCCTTATCTATCGCGGGACGGGACAAGTCGGGACTCGGATGCGCCCGATGCAAGTTGCAATTAATTTTGATTTTCAGCGTTACTCTGTTGTGTTTACTTAGATCTCTCAAATGTCTTTGCTATCCTTTTTTTTTAGCATTCATATCATGTTATAATTTCTATCTTGTGTTCATGAAACTCATACTTATTGTGATACTACTCAACATTTTGATGTTTGAAACTTCAAGTAACCTGTTCTAGTCCACAACGAGAAAACTAGATGTCATTTCTGCAAATTTTGCACTCTGTCCCATTACTTTCAAGTTATTTTTCGCGTATAATCACCTAGTAACTGATGGGAATCATCATTTTCATTTGATTTGATAGATACTTATGTTCTATAGACTGCAAAATTCCTAGTTGAACGAGAAAACAACCGCGAGGACATGCAGCGGGCAGACCAAATCTCAATCACCACTTATCACTTTCCACGATTGGTAAGGAAAATACATAAGTATTTTAGCGCTCGAGCAGCCGTTTTGCGTACTTAAAACCATTATAACATTACGGGCGAGCATTTGAAGCTATGAAATCGATAATGAAATCTAGGTTTTGAGATACATAAAGCTAGTTTTAGTCATTCAACTGTTTTTTTTTTGGTTTGAAAACTTCCAATAGTGCAAAAATATTTCGATTAACCTCGAAACCTTTAATCTAGTAATTTTAAAGACGTAACACACAAATATGGAGTTTTCCAACAAATGCCACAGAAAGCTACCAATTTCAATGCACAATTTTTTCTTCCACCCTTCTTCTCATCCACGACCCATCCTTTCATTCGGGCTTGCCCATTAGAACACGTATTTTTCGAAAATATACTAAAGTGCACGTTCTGGCAACGTTGCGTTGCTATTCCTGCTACATCTCTTCTTAACGTCCTCTAATCGTTCGCAATCGGGCGACGCTCGGATAATTTACTGTGGGCAAGTATTTATTGTTAGTGTTAGTAGGAGCACGTTAATGTATATCAGTGTGGGTGAAAATGTTTCAACTGTGTAGTTTCAATGAATATAGGCCATTTGTATGGGTTAGTGTTTTTCAACACAGTTTGTTTAAAAGAACATTAATAATTCACTTATTCACACAGTGTTAGAATTAGCCTGGCTACCCTTAAAACTAATTACAACTCGTCTCTTATAAGTGGTAGTAGGTTCCTTTTTGGAACAAGTGAGCTGAACACTGTTTACGACAATAAATTTCGGGCTCGTATTATTAAAAAATATCAAATATTCATCCACAGTATGTGCAGTGAGTGTATGACAGTATTTCATATCCTTCTTCTTGCTTCGGTGAGAAAGTGCGGTATGATAAATTCGGTGTCATGAACATTACTGCACAATAATGTGTGGGGCAGACAAAAGGACGGCTACAGTTGCCACCACTGTGAACAGGGTGAAAATTATTAGGCAGAATCGGTCGACCACCATCGCGGCGAATTTCCAGTCGCTTATAATGTCGGCTTCCTCTTCGACGCGCCTCATTCGACCTGTGATGAACTGCAGTTCTCGCAAAATCGTTTGAAGCTCTCTCTGCGCCGCGACGCAAGGAACTCCAGATTCGGCCGACGATTCCGCAGGGTGGTGTCCTCTCATGAAACTCGACTGACTGCTCGTACAATGCCTGAAGTCAAACAACAACAGGAAATTCGAAAATGAGGTAAGTTGATATAACAGCTCAATATTGGGGAGAAATATCGGAAATAGGCTCAATCAGAAACGGACTGTTAACAATGCAATGCTCGGCAACGAAAAATTAGATTCTTTCATGCATTTCGGTATACCGAAATTCAAATCTTTTCTACTCCAATGATTTTACAATCCCACGGGAAAGAAAGAAGATTTTCATTTGGGGTACTGCTTATGGTTTTCCATTTTGGTTAAGGAAAATATGTTTTTATTCATTACAATTCAGTCATTACTATTAATAATATTATATCATTATTCAAGGATGTTATAAACAAATTACGTGGAATTTCATGTCCTAAAATTTTCATCATATGGAATTTTTTGATCAGAGTCACCGTTTTCTGATCAGAGTCGTTTGAACATGACCATAACCCACTTTTTGGGCAAAGTTTATTTATTTATTTATTCATTTATCTATTATGGTAGAAACGGGACATGCCCAATTACAATATTGAAGATGTAGTATTTTCAATTATAAAGATTCAAGTCACTGAGTGAAGGTGATTTATGAGAAGCGTTCTGATGGGGGAGAGTGGCGAGGAGAGGATGTCTATGAAGGGAGGAGAAGTTGAAAAGAGGTTTACCTCGCGAGGAATGCGACTAAAGGGACGATGGAGTAGGTAGTTAGTAGAGGAAAACGGGACGGCAAAGGGGAAAACTGTACGGGATGCAGGGCGGGGAACATGGAATCCAATGAGGGCTAGTAGATCGGGCGAATCCGTCCTTCCAGAAAGTAGACCATGAAGAAAGGTAACATCCGCACAGAGGCGACGGTGACGAGGAGGGAGAAGATTGAAGCGGCGGGAAAGGTCAGCATAATTCAACCGATCGCGGGGAATGCCAAGCTTAAAAGCAAGGTAGCGAAGGAAGGCTCTGAAAACCCGCTCGATCTGTTCAATGTGGCATTCGTATTGAGGGCTCCTGATGATGGAACCATACTCAAGGATTGGCTGGACGAGTGACTTGAAGAGGGCTACCAATGCTGACGCGTTATTGAACTCTCTTGTACTCCGCTTCAGGAATCCAAGCGTGCGCATGCCTCGAGCCGCCACCCGAGCAATATGGTCCGTAAATGCGAGCTGGTAGTCAAGGTTGATTCCAAGGTCCACAATGCTAGTCTTGCGTGGTAGCTCAACTCCATTTATGGTATAATGGTAGAGTACTGGCGAATGAGAACGGTGAAATGAAGTGACTGCACACTTAGACGGGTTGAGGGTCAGGCCATTGAGGAGGCACCACTGGCTAAGGGTATCAATGTACCGCTGCAGGCGCAAGCAGGCTGATGAGTCCCTCAAGGAGGCAAATAGCTTCAGGTCATCAGCATAGATCAAAAAATCGGCTCCCTGAAGTACTGAACTGACACCGTTGATGACAAGGTTGAAAAGAAGGGGACCCAAGTGCGAACCCTGAGGTACTCCAGAGGTTGCAAAAGTTGCAGAAGTTGCATAAGGGGACGGTTTATGACGATCGACTGTGACTCAATTTCTCGGCGGCCACATTGACGTTCTAAAAATCATTTGACGGTGTGGGATATTTAAGAGGGAAATTCTCTGTCACGGGGAATAATGTCAAACAGGTCTGGTCAACCTGCGTTGATTTGATTAGATTAGTTTATTGTATTGTTCCGACCGCGAATGTGCTCTCTCTCACCCATCACGTCGACTTCGTTGAAGAGTCGAACCAAACACCGGCTATCACCCAGTATTTTCACACACGCATTGTCGAGTTACCTTGAAGGAATACTGCTCGACGACGCTGATATCCTCGTCGCCACTTGTAGTATTTCGAGGAATACGAAGGAAGCCGAAATACACTTCGAAAAATGTTTTTTATTGGGAGAGAGAGCACATTCGCGGTCGGAACAATACAATAAACTAATCTAATCAAATCAACGCAGGTTGACCAGACCTGTTTGACATTATTCCCCGTGACAGGGAATTTCCCTCTTAAATATCCCACAGACGGTAAATTGAATCTCTTTAATTTGGTACATAGTAAAGTTTTCCGTAGAATAAACCGATTTTGAGGTATAAACCGATAACAGAAAAACGGGCAAAAAATGTCTCGGTTTTTTTGGCTCCCACAAGTTAGACAGTACTCAGAATCCGTCGAAAACTCATATTACTCTTATTTGGGACGTCCAATGTGGATTATGATCAAGTCCAGCTATGAGCTATTTTATTGGAGGCGAAAGTCTAATTTGCCTGCTAATAACTTGCCTGGGTTTCGTACGAGTTCGTCACGTTCATGTATAAGTACCATTATTCGAAACCGCAAATAACAGTGAATGATCCACGAATGGTTCACGTACTGTATGGTATAAAATCATCCTTCATTACCTGAAATCATCCTCGATGTCGAGGACGTTTGCTAAAAGGCTTTTGGAAGAGCGTTCCTTGAGCTCGAGGTCCTTCATCCTGTTGCTAAGAGAAATGGTTTTCCTGGTGATTTTCTTGCCCGGACGACTCATCCTCAGGATCCACGGCAGCCATTGAAGAAATATCGTTCGGATCTAGAAGATAGGTTATTCGTTATTGGAAACCGTCTTAAAAGAATTATGGGAGTCGTGCTACAGAAAAAATAACAACAAAATAAACAAAAGTGGTTGTAACGAATTTTTGTAAAAATTGAACGATTGCTAAGGGACTAGTTACTACAGTAGTTAATTGTTTTTCATAAGAATCTGTTTTAAACATTCTATAGTATTTTCTGGCTTTCAACATTTCGCACCCGAGAATAGGACCGTGACAAGTCAAAAAAGCCGGCCAAGGGGGTGTGGCACATAGCTTCCTTGTATCCATAACCCGACTGTATAGATGATCCGATGCATTGTAGCTTATCTCAAAACATCAATCTCCATGTACATTCATAGGGGACCATCTACACGTCAACCCACACAATCTCTGAAAATTTCATCGAATTTGGGAGGAAAAAGTAGAAGTTACCGCTCTTATAAAGATTTTACGTTTGTGCATGGGCATAGGCTACTATCAATCCGGGGTGGTGATTTTCATAGGGGACAATCTACACGCCAACCCACACAATCCCTAAAAATTTCATCGAAATTGGGTGGAAAATGTAGAAGTAATGACTGTTGGAAGGTTATTACGTTTGTGCATGGGCAGAGGCAACTATCAATCCGGGGTGGTGATTTTCATAGGGGACAATCTACACGCCAACCCACACAATCCCTAAAAATTTCATCAAAATTGGGTGGAAAATGTAGAAGTAATGGCATGGGCATAGGCTACTATCAGTTCGGGGCCCATGATTTTTATAGGGTACCATCCACACCCCAATCCGTACAACCCAATAAGGAGACATTTTAAGTTTAGTTTGGCCAAACCAACCGCCAGATACATCAACTATACTTGCAATTAAATTAAAATACATAAATGTACTATGCCACAACAATGCAGACAACATTTTGGACAGCTCTAAGGAATCAAGAATTTTAAAAAATTGGGACAAATATTCGTTTTTTGAGGTTTTTAGTGGAAATTATTACTAGTATATTCAGAATTAGAGCGAGATGTCCTTTAAGAATACCTTATTTAAAACTTCGAAAATTTGCTCATTTACCTACTCTTGCTGTTCGAATGAGACTTGAAGAATTATTAGTGGCCCTGAGTCCTGACATTTCCGATTCCATCGACTACAAATAAAGGTTTTGGCAAAATAATATTTTTCCTTAAAGAGCCCTGTTTTGCGTCCGAATTTTTCCCGTTCTGCATCCATCAAAACGCGAAAAACAATAAAATAAATAAACTGACGAAATTTTGAATCAAAGAAGATATAATAATCGCAAAAGAGGATCAAAACTGTTGACACAATATTGGAATATCATATTCCTTTAAATAATCATATTATTGCTTAGGGGGGGGGGGTCTTTCCTACCAGGAACCTGAATAACGATGAAATTCAATACAACCTGAGGGTTTTTTCATGCTATATTTTCGTTCTACAAAAAGATGTTACCAGAAATTAGCGGACAGAATCCTACTACGCTGTAGAAACTGGTGGGATTTGAGTGACAATTTTTATAATTTGAAGAGATCACAAAGGAAACAAAAGCACATCCAGGAAGAAAAAATTGTATAAAACGCTCACCCAAGGAGGCATTTCATGTATATCTGCTGTTCTGTGGTGGAAATTGAGAACAACTACAGTGAGTACAACTGATGATGCCACCATGAACATGATGCAGTTGAAGTAGGTCCCTGAAAAATTGAAGAAAGTGTCAAAATATATCTGATCTCTAAGAAATCCACCTTATCGATCGACCATGCAAATAGATAGAACAAATCCACACTCAGTGGCGTTCTCGTCAATTTATATGAGTTTAATGGAAAATTGAAGTTATGTTCTTCATTTACACTCACGGATATATTAAGTCATACAACCATTTATCCTTTGTTAAGCTGAATATTGAATTAAGGTCTTAATTAACAAGATATTAGTTATGAGACATTAGGATATTGAATACTGAAAGCATACATACATTTTTGTAGTGGATAAAGTAATATTGAATGAGTGGTAATAATAATGTAGATTAAAAGTTCAATACAAAAACGAAATAATAGAATCATGCAAACGTTTACAGTGCTTTGAGTGACGAAACGGGAGAAAATTCAAGGAAGTTTCCTTAGGGCATTGTAGATTTGGTTACAAGATCATGTACAGCTGAAAACATACATGATACGTATTGCATATACAAAATACATCTTTCTTTTATTCATGCTTTAGACTAGGTATACATATTTGCTAAACCAATGAGCGAAATACACAGTGATTTGAAAGCATGGACTGATAAATGCAACACACACAACCAATAACACGTATGATAGTAAAGGTAGGTCAGGCATCACCGTCAGCTACAGTATAGTGAAGTTCTCATGACTTCGTAACCTCCTCCCATGAAATTTTTTTTAGAGTTGCTTTTAGAAGTTGTCGTCTTTTATTTAGTTACTCAATTTTAGTTAGGAACACAGCTTATTTATATTTCAATTTAAATATTTGAAAGTATGGGTGGTTATTCATTTGATAAGCGACTTACTGTTTGTTTTTGAACCATGTGGTAGAATATAAAAATTATAGGTTAGACTCGTTTAGAATAAATTTAGGTGAGTATTCGTATTGTACTGATAGCGAAAGTTTGCATGCCCAAGTCAAAGAAAGTACGAATCAGAGTTGAATAGATATATGAGGATGATTGAAGCAGAGTCCCAACAAAATAAAAATGTTAATGAAACTGTAGTGTGAAATGGACTACTTCATATTTTGACCACAAAGGATTTCTGTTGTTGTGAAAGGAATAACGAACTATGAATTATCGGAAACTTTAAGTTGAGGACAATAATTAGCTGTCAGACTGAGCTGAACGCACTGACCAATAAAGGAGAAAAATGCCTTCCAAGTTGGATAGGCAGTATAGGTTTCTCACATTGAATGGACATCGATGATTAGTTGGTGTAAAAATTATTGAATATAAGTATTGAAGGGAAGAGAGTTTTTTTACACATCACAAGCGTGTGTACACGCTTGTCTGTGTCACCCCTCCAGACGTTTCTGTGATACTCTCCGATTTCATGAATCAATCGGCCTAACGAACTGAGATAGGTGTTCAGTTAAATATCAAGGCGATGGATTTTTCATATTTCGAGAGGGAAATGATTAAAGAACACCTGAAGATTTCTCTTGGTGGGTTGACGGGAGGCATGGAGTTGCGGGACGGATGTCACTTGATTATTTTTCTTAATTGTGGAGTTCTGCAAAGTTACGAATGCTGCCATTACAGAAATGAAGTGGAGATTTTCCTCTCTTCCGGCAGTCAAAACCAATTCACGAATTATAATACTTTCTGCTCTCCGCGTAACTACTCTCTCCCAGACCTTGTAGGGAGCGAACGGTTGGTACAGTTGATATTATTCGATTTTATAGGAGAACACTATTTCGAATCGACGAAAAACATACCATTTCAAAATAATTTTCGAGCCTGTGCGCTTTAAATACCTATTTGTTCACTTCTAGGAGATGACAATAATGCCCGGTAATCCCACACAACTATGCTCCAAATGAGATCAATCCATAAAATTACGTTAATTATTACGAACAGTCGTCCAAAACCATCGAATATCACCCCGAGGCCAGTCAGAGAATTTTATCGATCTGCCCATCGATAAGAGATAGATTTTTTAAATAGATTTTACCGCTGGCTTGCAATTCATGGAGAACCATCATGAAGTCTTATCGCGTTTTTTATATACTCTAATCAGAGAATTTCAACACCTACCTACGATTGGAAGCATCGACCCGGGTGAGATGAAATTCACAAGGGACCACCAAGGAGCAAATTCCATCGACATCGGGAAACAACTATTGGATGTATATCCATGGTTGTTGTCGTGGTTTTTTTACGCTTTCGATGAAATTCGTAGGCGATGATCAAAACGGCAATACCTTAATGCACTCCGAATGTGAGCATGAGTGGTAGTTGAAGCGTATTTCGTGGCTTTTTATAATACCATGTTAGTTAGTCTAGTGTTGCCCGTTACACGGATTCCCGTTCACACGGACAGACAGAAACGAAACCAAGATTGTTTACGATAATTTGAAACGAGAAACGAAATTCGAAATTTTGATTTTGTAGGATTATTTTTGGAGCTCATGCCAAATTTATTTATAATAGTGTATAAATTCGCGCTTGAATAAAAAAAAACAAGTGGGTGTGGCACATAGCTTCCTCGTATCCGTAACCCGATTATGTAGATGATCCGATGCAATATCAAAACACCAATCTCTAAGTACCTTTCACTACCCTCATAGGGGACTATCTACACGCTAATCTGGACAATCGTAGAAAATTTCATCAAATTCGGATGAAAATTTGTAAGTGTTATGGCTGTTACAAGGATTTTACGTTTGCGAATGCGCAGAATCTTCTGTAAATTTCAAGGCCTTGATTTTCGTTGGGGACTACCTACAACCTAATCCGCGTAATCCCTGAAAATGTCATCGAAATCGGGTAGAAAATGTGGAAGTTATGGCCGTTACAAGGAATTCACGTTCGCGCGTGCGCAGCGGCTACTATCAGTCCGGGGGTGATGATCTTAATCGAAAATCATCTAAGTACTAATCTGTAACATCCCTGAAAATTTAATTGAAATCAGATGGAAAACGTAGAAGTTATGGCCGTTACAAGGAATTCACGTTTGCGCATGCGCAGCGGCTACTATCAGTCCGGGGATGATGATTTTCATAGAGGATCGTCTACACACCAACCCGCACAATCCCTGAAAATTTCATAGAAATCGGACAATAACTTCGTATAGTTATGCCTGTTACAAGGAATTCATGACAGACACACAGACAGACAGACACGGAACCAAAATTGTTCAGAAAGGTCTAAAACGCAAAACGCGAGTGAAAATTTGGATTTTGGAGAAATTTTTTTTCATCCTTTGAAAGTGAAAACAAAGCTTCCGCTACCTTGGTAGACTTGGAAGCAAAATGGAGCTTTTATTTTGAATTATATCCATGTTACTGTAGATCGTGGAAGGTAAGTACACATTCATTGCATAGACAAATGCTCTGCAATTGTACTGTGTGGAATTTTAAAATTAAACATGTTTACAAACTAGACAGTAGATTCACAAAACCTGAAAAAAGTTTGAAAAAGTAGGGGCAAAAAAAGTTTACTGGTTTCGGTATGCTCGATTACGATACTGATTGGTGATTTTGGTGAAGATTTTCGAAAGTACTTATTTGATACACTCCCTCCCCCTTTATTCCAATGAAAAACGTTTATCGACACAAGACTCGCCTGAGGAGTCTCAAAGTGGCTACCTGCGCTAGGTAACGAACTAACTTTACTTGACTAACTAAGAAACAAGTTAATTCCCAAGTTATTATATCTTTCGGAAAACTTCTACACCATGTATTATGCCCGGGAGGAATTAATCCACACGTATTTTCGACGTCTATTTCTTGATTATTTGAGTGGAATTTCAGACATTTCTAGAGTCCTAGTAGATGTAGGAAAACATACGATTTCATGGACACGTGGCCAACATCAAATATTCCATTTATTCAATTTTCATAATGAGAAAGAATGTGTTTTTTAAACCATTTTTCCATCCACATGGTTTTATGTATTATTCAAAGAACTATTTAAATATCTACGTTATTAGTGTGATCTCCGAGTGTAACGATTTGAGAATCGTTGAAATGGTAATACCTACGTATGTTGAATTCAAAATAGTTGCAGATGGAGCTTTTGGTCCTATCGAGTTGGGGAACTATTGGGATACTATCCATTATTGCGTGTATAACTTGAGATTAATTCGTGTTTTAACTTTTGTGTTTTATAGGAATTTTCTCTTCCAAGATATGAGTGATCACAACAGAAATCACTTTGTGTTCGTGTTCATTGAGACTGTCTTTAAAAATATTTGTTCATTTTTAGCTACCTTGGGCTCGCTAGTTCGACAGTTAATTTATTGCTGTATAAATTTCATTTCTTTAACGTATAAACGTTTTGGAAACAAGATGTGCTGATTAACGTTTCTTAAATGAGTGTGTTTTATACTCGTGTTGGTAAACTGGCGTACTTGAGGGTGTGACCTGGAACCCGATGACCTAGGTTATATTTAGGAATTAGTCAAGCACGATATATATTTCTTTGATTTCTCATCGTGGTCGAACGATTATTCATCTCAAAACGTTTTCGGTTATTGTTCTCACAGATACACTCAAAATAACTCTCTAACAAGAGATCACTGATAATGAGCTGCGTACTGCATCTCATAATATTGTTAATTAAGAGTAGTTTAGTGATCAATTTTTCAAGATGAAGATATATTGAATTTTGTACGTAAATTATGTTTTGCTCGTTACAACAATTTATAAGGCCCAGGTTACACCCTCTACAAGTACATGAACTCATTTTTGAAGTCGCAAAATAATACTTGTTAGACCGAAATCACCAACAAATTCGTGAGGAAACAATGATTAATTATATTGTAGAAGAGTTCATTAAACCTACATCACTATTTGCTGGTCCGACCAACCGGATTCACAGTTCCTTCGAAGCGCTTGAAAGATTACGTGGAAGCGCTCTGCGCAAATGCATGAAAGTAATGCAAATTATTCTGGAAAATTCTGGTTGGTTGGAGTATTTTTGATTTTAAAGTGATCGTTTGAAACAATGAAACGTCCGTTCTTTAGCCTCATTTTGCGAAATCAAGAATCTGTTCAATCCACTTAATTTTTCAAATAATAGTATAGGTGTCTAAAGGTTGATGAGAGTGACAGTGTGAATACTGGTATACATAAGACTTGTATCGTGTGTTTAAATATTTTTGTTGGAATTTGCGAAGTTGGGCTTTGGGTCCGCCACTTGAAAGGTACATGATTTTCTTCAAAACAGTTGTATGTACATCACCAGTAGGATTGCTCTACGCAAGAGATTGGTCGGAATCTTGGAGTTGAGAGGGGTCATTGACAACTGCAATAAAATTAATTTAAAATTATTAAAACTTTTCAAATATCCCCTCTCCTACCATTCCCGATTCTCTTAGGACCCCGTGATTCTTTTAGGCAAACACGATTAATCTCTGTCTATTAAAATATCACATAATATTCTTCATAGGGATGTGTCACTAATGATACCTGTAGTTAATGGCTACCAAGAAATGGAAATGAGCCGAACTGAAGTTGTGACTATACACTTCTAGATAAGCTGTTTATAGTAGAATCCTACTAACAATTTAAAGAGCAGATTATTGGACTGTTCAATTTCGATATTCAATTCAATGAATATTCAGCATCATGGTAATCACGATTGAGAGAAACTGACGAAATCGGTAAGTTTCCATACAAATAGTTATGGTCGCGTCCGTTTTGTTGAGACTCTAGTTGAAAAGGGAGTTGAAACTTATTTAGTACCTATCTAGTTACCGGACAAGTATACGAACAAGGTGAACAAGATAAGTAATTATGAGTAGTGCAAAAGGTCGACCAAGTGGGGTGGGTAGTATAGATTCATCACACAGTTGGCATGATTTGGATACTCATGCATACAAACTTGGTCAAATAGTTCGAGGGTTAAGAGCCTCTGACAATAAATTTCAATTTGTCGCAAGCACACTGGCCATTATTGATTCAATTGTGATGAAAGTAGGTAGTCGTAATTTCGACCAGCCCTGAACCTCCAAAGTCTGATCATTTATCGAGAGGAAGCACGTAAATGCACTTTTGCGCATGCCCTCACGCTACTATAGGTCCATTGACGTTGAAATTCATAGTAGACACACGAAGGACTAACCCACGCAATCGTTGAAAGTGTCATCAAAGTTTTAAATGTTATCAGAGCCCTCCCCCAACTACCTTCTAAATTGAGGAAAAACCGAATAAAGCGATAGTTCAGGAAGATAACACGTCAGTGCTCGTCCATACTTTATCAATGGTCTCAGAGTTGTGAGATTCATGTGGCATCGTCAAAGTGCTTACCAGGATATGGGAATTGGCGACACGTAGACATAGAAACTCAATAGTTCAGAAAACTCAATATTGCAGAGTATGAGAGGGCAGAAATGTCTTATAGCTAAAAATAATGTAGGTAGTGAATTAGAATCGACTTTGGGAAGCTCACGTGATTGAGGTGGGTAGGTATTTTCAAGTGGAAAAAAACAACAAACAAATGTATGTTTATCCATCGCTGACGCAAATAAGGGTTGAAATGCAGAAATATTGAAAAAAAAATTGCTTCAGTTGGCCCATTTCCAGTCCTGTACTCGCATGTTAACCGCCTGCTTGGTTGTGTTTGTGATTTTGTGTGCAAGGCAATGCCTAAGATATAATAATGCGTTGATGATTTTTATTTTCAATTTAAGCAGATGAGTATTTGTATAATATTTAGAAAAATGAGCCGCACCAGCTCGTTGATATTTTTAATTTACCTTAATCTTACCGTGTAGGAGGTCCTGGCTATGCTATGAGATTAGAAGACTCCTGCATCACACAATAGGTAATTAGAGTGCCAGAGGCGATTAGTCAATAATTTAGTTAGCGTTCTGTTTATTTTTTATTGTTATTATTTCTTTCAGGGAACAGAGGAGGTCAACGAGGTTTGGCAAAAAAATTCCAACCAAATAAATTATGAAAACGGGAAGTAATGACATCATCATCATCATGATCAACTAACACACCAAAGAATGGGGCAGGTAACAGAATAAAAGCGTCTTTCAAAATAGGAAAAATGAAACAAAATTAAAATAACAATATGAAACAGTTTAAAAAAATTGCAAGTAGGTAGAAGTTTATATTACATGGAGGCAAAATAGTTTGATACTTGGAGCTGAAGGGTATGTTTCTGTTTTTACAAAATGTTCCCAACAATAATTAGTTATTCATTGATTATTAATCAATGTGGAAGTTATTTTTAACATGTGAGACGACAGAATCGTGGAAAAATTTAGTTTGTTATAGATTATTAGGTATTAGTTATGTACCTACATCAGCAGCAGGGATGATTTTAGTTTTCACTTTCTCTCAAAGATTTAAGTCAGCATTATTGATTTAAGATACGAGTAAGTAAATTATTTTGTCGAATTGTGCACTAATTCTCATGTATTTCTTAAGGTTTGGTTTGTTTGTAATAATTTTTAATTGACTACTTATGCATACCATAATGTGCAGTATACGAGGCGGTGATCGAGAAAAAAAATGTAATGCATGAATCTAATGTAGGAACTAATTATAGCCTTAGCAGTAACAACGAGCCAACTCCAAAATAGCAGTTTTTGAGTTAACTCTCGTTTTGAACTCGCATGTAGTCGCCCGATCTAATGGTGACGCGATACCTAGTAGCGCTGGTAGTTTATCGTGCATTACTAGATTGGGCGATTACAAACGAGTTCAAAACGAAAGTAAACTCAAAAACGACAATGTTGGAGTTGTTGCTGCAGAGTCTTCAATTTCAGTTCTAAGTGAAAACTTGTTACTACGTATCCAAGTGTTTTTATGCAGAATGTTTCAACGAGAGATTGAATAATGGGTGGAGATTAACTTCGATTAATAACCGTCGAGGCTTGGGAATCTATAAGGTTCAATAAATCATAGTAATTGAAACAAAATCGTTTCTGAAACGAACTGAATCATTCAGTGCTATTCTCTTATTGATTTACTGCATTTGAAGTTTTTTATTTCAAAATTATCACAAGTACTTACTTGAAATAAGGCTTGAAAATAACCTTGAAACATAAATGTTATAAAGAAAGTCGTATTTCTATGATGACAACTTCAATAAAGTTTCATTCCTGCGTCAAAACATTCGAAAAGTTCCTTTAATTTTGAGCAACAAATGGGTTTTGAATGACAGTTTTCTCAACTTGAAAAGGTAATTAACCGTTATTTTCCAGCCCTGCTGAGCACATGTCGCAAAACAAAGAAAAAACTATAAGAAACTATTTAGTGACACCTTCTAGGTGAATACACTATGTAATGTATGGAATCAAACTTCGTTCAACTATATTCCCCCAGAATTGTTGTCCTTCGAGCTGGATTCAACACGGCATCAGCTAGTCTTTCATTTATGTAAGTGGAAATTATATATTCAACACTTGATTAGTTAATCTCTCTGACACATCAGCTGAATTTATTATTTATAAAATTAAAATAATGAAAATTCAAATTTGATTTGAATATTCAACTCCTTAAGTTTTTAACAACGAATCTGGTAAATTTGTTTGTATCTCTTCATTTGCGCCCTCTTACAATTCCCATTCACGAGAAATCCGTTAATTAAAAATCAATACCTTAAATAAAATATTGGTAGGTGAAGTTTGGAATTGATAAATTGATGTAGTGACAGTTTCCAATGTTTCGCCACGTCATATTATTTCCACTTACAAAGTATTACCCAAGTACCCGTGCTTTTCCAGGTATTACAGGAAATGGAAAAATATCATACGTGATTCAATTATTATTTCATTTAAATCAAATGTTTAAGTAAAATAATTTAAATCAAGCGTGTCTCAACAAATTTTAGTAGCATTGGATCCTTTGTGAAATTTCGTTAGGAAAACCACTCGTTACGCAAATTGTTGAATGTGACAACCAACAATTGCGCAATAGTAGTATTTTGTGAGTTTATTGAACTGCCAGATAGAGAATTGATTGAGGGATTTATGTCAGTCCAATTAATAAATATTGGGCTCGCAGAGATGACAACAGTATTAATACGTCCGTATCCACGATAACAGCCAATTCTTGCTTTGAAGGTTAAAAACATTAACTTACATCTTCCACAATGTAAGATTGGTTGGTCTTGAGACCAACAGGGTTTTATGCTAGGTGTTACTAATTTCATGTACGAAGAAACCTCCCACTCCTAGATCTAACAGGAAAGAATCTTCTTTCAGACCATTCTCTAACCATTAGAGAGAAAAAAAAGAAGAGCAGAGCGAGAAAGACCGTAGAGCTTGCAGCTTGGGGTGAAACAATCGTACAGTTTATGCATAACGAAAAATAATAATTTCAGGTCTATAAGACTCTAAATCTCTTTTCAGATGTGAGACAGTTCACAAATTCATTTATATCGAACAATTAATTCGTTAAATCATTAGATCAATAACAATAGATTGATTGGTTCAATACCAAGGGTCAATGAACGTATTCTTTCGTCAACTAATACAGTGTGTATAAGTATTTATGAGTTAGAGGACATTCGGTATTTGATTGTTCTTGTTCTACGAATAACAACTGAAATATGTTAGAAGGAAAATTTGAAAGGCAGCCTGCGTCGCTAGGTCAGAAGAAGAACTTATTAGTTGTGAGTAAAAGGAGCATTAGAGTTGGACTAATACTGAATATAGAGTTGGACACTAATACTGGGTAGGCAGTACTTATGGCTACGCCAGTGATGAAACAGTGGCTCATTAATGGTGGAGGGGGGATACTTGTATTTTATGGAGTAGGTACTTGTTTGATATCAGATTTGGGCTTTTTCGATATAATAACTGAGCTCTATGTACCAACACCTGTTCAAAAATATTAGGAAATACCTAATCACACATTAGTCAATTTTCGATAAAGTGAATTGTTGATGACAAAACATTGATGTAATTTTATGGATTGATTGAACTTACCCCTTATCACTGTATGATGATCACTCCAAAGATGGCTCCAAAGATGGAATATTAATATTATGGGAAGGTAAGACGTGAAGATACCTCGTAGCTCTCACCAAAAATGGAGCTTTTCTGAGAAGCATGGCCTTCGTAGTATTTCCTTGGAAGTAGAATTTAGCATTTGCACCATTAAAAAGAGTAATAATTTCCTTATGAACCCCATTTCAAAGTCATCGAGCCTTGTTGGAGAAAATCCCGACAAATTATTCAAATTCAAATTGAGTGATGACGGAGTAGGTGGGGGAAAACTATAAAATGACCTCAGGTTACGAAATGGGCAGGACACGGGTGGTGATGCTACGGAGTGCAACTGCCGACCTACACCCTGCAAAATGACATGATCACAGCTAAGAACCTGATTGCGGTCTCTCAAATAGACCTGCTGGATCGCGTTAGATCACTTTTCAGTGCGGTCTTATCAGATCCCAAATCAAACTTCCTAAGCGATCATGATGCATAGTAACGAATTCTCTTTGAATCTGAGAAATGGTTTTGAACGTATGGGGTGAGTCACGGTTGTTATAAGAATACAATTATTAATTATTAACTTGCCTTATTGGAGAATCCGTCGTAACTACCAAGTCAAGTACAGGAGTCAAGCGCTTTCAAAGTAAGGACATCATTATCAGGCCGTCAAGAGAGTACTTACGTCAGCTAGTCAGTCTGTCGATGGTCCTACTTATAATGTCTGGGCGAAGAGAAAGGATTAGAAAAGGAAGGGGCCACGTGGTAATCTTTCACTCGACAGGCAAGGCAAACAACCTTTCTCCAAGTGGCCAGGTTACCACGTGGCCCCTTCTTTTTCTAATCCCTTCTCCTAGAAGTTATAAACTGGACCACAGACTGACTTGAGTCGCTGTCTCGACGTCCTGATGATGATGCAATCAAAAGCGCTCGCCTGCTCGAATGGCTGGTTACGACGGACTCTCCAAAAAGTGAAGTAGTTACAATAATGGTAAGAAGGGGTATGTTCGATTGAGAAAGTAAGAGTTTACGTTATTATTTTTTCTCATTAAAATGGCATAATTAGCTAAATAAAAAATAATCAAATAACACAATTTAAAATTTTATACTCAGGAAAATTACCTTTAAATGGATCAACAAATCGAAATACTTTACCTCACTCGATTCGTTCCACAACCATGTGTTGAAATAATCCCTGTAAGAGGGTATTCAGTAAGTTCATAAATAAATGTGAATAAATTTGTCCTTGTATTGATAACGACGATAAATAACAATTAGATATAGTAAGATTTCATGCTCATGCTACTCGTGTGAGAGTGCAAATTTGTGAATTAAAAGTGTTTTGTAATAGTTATGCCGAAGGAAGTGTGAGATTGGTAATAAACTGTTTAATTGTGTTTCAAAATTGAACTGTCACAGCGTTCATTCCATTCAGATTCATCTTAATTTATATGAAGGAAGTTTCGATTTTCCAATTTTTATGAATACTGATCTCATAAATATTTCGATATATATTCGAATAATTTGATATCTCAATACAACCAGATGATAAGATTACTCTTACCATGTCTTGTTCCTGAGGATTAACAGCACATACAATTTCATGAAATTATTTGTATTCGAAAATTTAATCGGTACCTGGAAGTCTTAGACATAATAATTTATTTCATCCATTTTCTAAGGTACCTATCAATTTATCTCACGTTGAAAAAAATTAGGAGAAATGCGTGATATTATATCGTTAATATTCTCAGAATGATATAAAACTGATGTACGGTGAAATTTGAAGGATTAATCATGCAGAGAGCGTATTGGAAAGTGTTTTCCACGAACTGAAGCACGAATGAAAGTACATATTTATTGGCAATATTGATCATGATTTATATCAGTTTAAATAATTGTGTGTATGCATTCGATTTTCTCGTGATTAAGACCCTTTATCTAACCTAAAATTGGTACTGCACCAGAGATTTGGGGTAAGAGTTGTGCTAGCCGCAGGAGAAAAACTGTCTGAGAAAGGAGTATTGTAACACCTGGAACACACAAGTAGTGATTCATAGGTACTACCACGTTCAATTGACCCTCAGTGATTGAACAATCAAAACCGCTTCAAATTGATCAACCTATGTTTTGTGAGACTCACGGTTAGACTCATTCAAATTGTAATGGTTAGTAGCACATGTTTATTACATTTTTACCTTCCCAGAATAACTGGAGCCCTCAGCTGCTTTGAATAATAGTCTACTTTTTCAAACAAAAATAATCTAATAAATAGTCTAATACCAAATACGTGTTGGTTTCTGTCAGCATAATATCTTCTTGAGTAGGTACCACTCCTCAGGAAATACTAGGGCTACAAATTTCTTGTTTCCTCAATAGGGGCTAATCTGGTTTAGGAAAAACTGGTCTAACAATGATAGTTACTTGGATTGGACCCATTACCCCTTCAGGAGAAAAACGTTCAAATTAATGTTTAGGTATTGTTTCTCCCCTAGATTTTTTTACCGGATAGGTATTCACAGAAGCAAGTAGGGAGAATGGTACAAAAATGGTGGTTACTTGGATTGACATAGTTTTTACGCCGAGAAGAACGACTGGGTACAAGGACCTGATAGATGAGCCGATGGTTTAAAAGTACTTTCGCCATGTTCGGATCAGCTTACTTAACCGGTCAAACCAAGATAACTGCCATCTCGACTTTGTGGAAAACAGGATCAGAACAAAACTTTGGACTACTTTTTTTCCCCATGGCCACTCTGGTCTAATCCTTGAAGACGTAATTTTTGGATCAATTTTCGTACTCCCTATTCCTCGACGGTCAGACAATGAGATGACTCGCTAGTTTGACATAATAAATAACACATCATCTGTCCTCTGATGGAATTTCTTCAATGGAACAGAAAAAAGAACAAATTATTGAACTTTCGAAGGTTGCGCCTTCTTTCTGACCGAGTTACAAGACTAATAACTGACTGTAAAAGTATTAATTTATCTTCAAAAATTGTATCCCCGCTGCTGCTTAAGTTTTGGATGAAACCTCTTCTTCAGAATAAAAACTTCTTGCTCTAACATCGACTCCTATTGCCCGACATCTTTAAAACTTCTGGTATTTTCAGAATGGGCTCACTTCCTAACAGGACACCCCCGTCATCAAATTATTGTGATACTTGAGAGTAATAGCGATGAGGACCAAAAGAAGCTTACTGGGAAAACGACCCTCTTAAAGCATGTGAGCCACCTGACACTTCGATCTGTCGACCGAGTTTTATTGTACCATTATTCCTCCTCTCCAAGCCCTACCTACTCATGTGTCCCAAAGAGCCAGAATGTTACCAGCAAATGTTAGCCCAGCTTAGAATGTTACCAGTAAATATTCGTCTAGAGCTATTACTGACACCTTGGGTAAATCAATGCGAGAATTCCGCTTGTTTCTTCGCCGAATATGCATTTTCTTACTCACCAAGGCTACAACTGAATCTAGATTCGAACTAATCATTCTATAAAAGCATCATAAGCTAGCGTCAAGTATGGACAGGTACTACCACTGTTGTTAATAATTTCTTTCATTATGTCAAATTTCAATTCCTTTCGAAAAAATTAAGTGCATTCACCATTAGCTGTAATGGTACTGGTACGTAAAATTCCATGTAATTGAAAAAAGAAATCGCCATTAAGATTACAGATTACATATATGGGAGTCGATAATGATAATCAAATTACAGCGCTTGCTGTACTGCAATTTCTTAACAGCGCAAGCAATTGTCATTTAGTTATCGTAATTCCGTTGCATTAGTACGAATGATAATAGTTTGTTCCGTGAAGTATGCATGCGTACTGTGCTTCACGATCAATAATAATAATACTCGTTGTAATCGGAGTAATTTTATTATTATTACCAATTCCCATTTCTGTAATTTGCAATCGTAATGGCAATTCTTTTTCTCAGATACATGGAATGATAATTGAAGAAAAATCTATTGCCACTACAGTAATTGGTTTAAGTGATTGCACAAAAGCATTACGGTATAGGTAATTACAATTGAAAAATTTTGTTGCTAATACCATTACAGTAATTGTGGTGTTCTGCATTAACTCCTCGTTATGAACAGGTAACAGTAATAGTGATCGCACTGGAAATACTCTAAGTATATCACAAACAATTACCTACCTGAACTGCGAAGTAATTGTAAGTGCGAAAAAAAAGGTAGGTAAATATTAAGGGTGGTAAGTATTCGAATAGGTTTAAATTGATAACAATTACCGATTCTCATTCGTGTAATTGAAGCGGAAACTCTTTTTTCGAATTATAATTAAGTATTGGTAATTTTAGAAAAGACTATTACCACTACAGTAATTGTATGTCAAAACTTTTCTATCGCAGGAGGAAATGGTAAATAACTTTTGAGATTACGATGTAACGATATTAGGATATAATCAATTATTAGAGTAATTGATTACTTGGCAAGTCTGAGTAAATCAGATTTATTGGTAGATTATACAGGGTGTAAGCCTAACTGGTCTGCCATACGGTACCAGTCGATTCTACAACTAATTTGCAACAAAAAATGTCCTTAGCGATTTTTTTTAAACCGTTCGTTTTCGAGTTATTTTAACTTTAAACTTTTTTATTCGTGATTTTGACCTTATGTCATTAAATTGGTCATAACTCCGTTAATTAGCTGTGTAAATTACAATTTGAGCATACCGTTGGAAAGAGCATTAAATTTCCTATCGGATAGATGCCTTAACTTTTTTTTGAGTCAAGGTTTGAGACATGAAAACGTCCTCTAAAAAGAGAATTTTACGTAATTTTGGAAACCTAGCATTTTTTCAATCTCAAATTGAACTACGAGAACCCACACTTTTTCAAGATGCAAGAACAGTAAAAACTGCGCCAAAATTTCAGGTTTCCAACGGTATAATCAAAACATATTCTACAACCGAATTTAGGGGAGAAATTTGTGTTTGAACGCGGAAAAACTTGCATTTTTTCAACGAAATCAGCGCTCTGGCCTCCTGTTTCCGGAGGCCTCGCGGTCTACTGCGGCGCCCGCCCACCCACTGCTATCGTCCGACCCCTCAGATCGACTAGGCGGAGCGCCGATTTCGTTGAAAAAATGCACGTTTTTCCGCGTTCAAACCCGAATTTCTCCCCTAAATACGGTTTTAGAATATGTTTTGATTATACCATTGGAAAGCTGAGTTTCTGGCGCAGTTTTCACTGTTCTTGCATCTTGAAAAAGTATGGGTTCTCGTAGTTCAATTTGAGATTGAAAGAATGCAAGGTTTCCAAAATTACGTAACATTCTCTTTTTAGAGGACGTTTTCATGTCTCAAACCTTGACTCAAAAAAATTTAAGGCGTTTATCCGATAGGAAATTTAATGCTCTTTCCAACGTCATCCTCAAATTGTAATTTACACAGCTAATTAACGGAGTTATGACCAATTTAATGACAAGGTCAAAATCACGAAAAAAAAGTTTAAAGTTAAAATAACTCAAAAACGAAGGGTTTAAAAAAACGCTATGGGACATTTTTTGTTGCAAATTAGTTGTAGAATCGACTGGTACCGTATGGCAGACCAGTTAGGCTTACACCCTGTATAGTCAGTAATGGAAAATTTCAAGTATATGTATAGTTGCCCAATGACTTCCAAGGTGGCATTTACAATTTTTTCAACTTCAAACCATCGTATTACATATAATGAAGACATTCATGCGATAGATTTGGAAGACGATTTCTCGTCATTGGAAAAAATGGGGTATTTCAGTCAATGTGAATGTCAGTGAATCCAAATTTGAGGTCAAAAACCTGAATTTCCGACCCACCGAAACACCCCATTGCAAGATTCGAACTACAAGGGGTATTATTGATCGGTGGCTACAGTCAACGGTCATTCATTCGTAGACAACTGAGTTTTTTTACTAACTGATCAGTCGGGCAATTTAATATAATCAATTAGTCAACCTTTTTTGTTTTTCAAGTTATTATGGAATAGTGTCAACGAACCCGGAAAAAATGGAGCAGTGAGAAGTACAAAAGTGTGTAAAGAACCGTACCTACAATGTCATTATTGCGCTGTAAACTACAAACAATGTACAACGGGTGTCGCTCTAATAACCAAACTTGTGTATATAGTATTGTGTGGAACTAAACATTTTTTCCAAGAATCTTCAAGGTGTAAAGTGAAACTGTAATCGGTCAAATTAGAGTAGGTACCAATAGTGTATGACGATACAAATCAAAATAATAAAATGAACCAAGAAACCTAAAATGTCACATATTGCAGTCTTTTATGCCGTTGAGAAGATGAATTCAATGATAAAAATGATGGATGGGCTCAAAAATAAAGCTGTCACCTAATAACTCCACTGAGTGCGCACATAAGAATATACAGCAAGCCAGGTGTCAACCATACAACACATATTAGGGGTTTCAGCAGGTAGAAAAGCGATCACCTCCACGAACCAATTACGAAGTGAACAATCAGCAGTCATAATCAACACACTGATATTTGGTGTAATAAATATAAATGAATAAAACAGAGATAGGAAAACCAAGAAGTATTGGGGTAATACTAGTAGAAAAATAGTATAGTAGAAGAAGAACGTTTTTGACTTGGAATGAACGATTATTCAAAATTTGAAGAATCAAACTAGATTACTCAAACGGATAGGGGTCTGTTTGTTTCAGGAGCTGAGACCAAAAGTAATCATTCAAGATTGGAAGGAACAAAAATGGAGTATTGTTATAAAGATCAAATGCAAAGTGGAAACAACTAAACAGACAAATGAAAGTAAGAGAGTCGAATAAGGGGTTATTTAGTTTTATTCCAAAATACAAATAATAATTTCAAGATGAAGATGGTTATTGAATTTGATAAAAACCGCATCAAGTTACTCACAAACAAGGAGAAATTTGTCAACCAAGTATTTTTCAACGTTGGAAAAGAAGAAACAACTAAGAAGTCTTGGGAATAGTGAGAGTGTGAAACACAGTAAAACGTAAACTAAACAAAAAGGAGGAAGATTGCTCAATAAATACGACAAATAAATAATTCTAAATCAATGTCGAAGAAGATAATGACGAAAAGGTGATAAATTCACTATACGATAAAGAGTGAAAATGAGAGATTTTTTTATAGAGGAGCTCAACCTAGCAAGGGTATTGCATCGGAAACTTGGGGAAGCGTTTCAGCCACTAAGTTGAGAAACACAGTCAACGAGAGTAAAATGGTGACGCCTGGAACAGAACCAATGTTAACTGTTAGTGAAGAGTAACGTTACTGAAATCCGCATTTTCAGTATGACAATAAACATGTTGAACAAGAGCTACTGAGTAGATTGCGGAAAGAAGACGATTGTATTATAATTAACTGCTTTCTCCTCTTCCTTAACGTTGGTAAATCAGGACTAAATAAAAATATCTGAAATAAATCTTCAGTAATGAACCTTAATATTATGGTATAGATTGATAATATTGCACTGACCTTAGTATAAAGAGCCCCTAACAAAACGATATTTTCCCTGTGGTCTAGCAGATGAAAGAATGTGCTCGATGTCTCCCTTTTGGTGTTGGTCTGTGACGTCAACCGGTGCAAAAAGAACCGAAGTTACCAGTTTCGTACTGAACCCCATCAAGCTGCATCCAATGTTTTCCGATTGTGTCAATATTAATTTGATCTTAGAATCTCTTTGAATAGTTTTAATCATAGCGATTGAACTATTTGTTGATCTGAGCTCGTTCTCTTACTCCTAATTTAGTATTATTCCGTTGTGAAATGGTGATTCATAGAAACTACAAGAGCTGCTGTTGGAGAAAAACGCCAGTAAAAGAAAAAACTCTGTAATCTCACACTCTCAGTTTCAACTTTCGTATTTGGAAGTACTTCCAGAAAGAAAAGGAAAACCAAATCCTGGGAGAGGAAAGGCGAGCGTCCAAGTCTCCTGTGAGGAACCAGGTAATGTTGAACGGCGTATTATTTCTTAGCTCCATTCCTATAACCCTGGCCAGATGTCAGTGCTATAGTCAGTGAGGTCTCGTGCCATGGGTTCTCATTGAAGGGTCGTGTCTTGGATGCTCCCCCTCATAACTTGACTACATAAATGCCCGTTTGAATAATTCGTACAACGAGGCTAACTGCCCAAATAGCTTCATAACAAGTTGATGTTACCTCACTGTTTGTTATCTAATAAATTAGGCTCTATGACTCTATGCAAACTAAATTATTGGTTTCGGACCACTAGGATTGCCAAACACGCATAATAAGAGACACTAACTACAATTCGTCAAATTCTATGGTGAACCCTTAGATTTGTTCCCTGCTTCACGATATTTCTGTAGGTTTTTACTATTTACGTGGTACCTACAGCTGAGGCACATTCTTTCATCTGATATACGATGGAAAGAGAGAATTAGATGAATGACGAGAATTAGACGAATGACATGAAATAATTGTAAGAGACTGAATGGTTCTGAGTTATGTCACATAACTCTGTATTTTTGAGAAATACTTTTTAGGAAGTAAATCACACAGCTAACATTTTCCTAAAATTATTGGAAATTCTGGAATTAAAAAGTGTTTTTTCTGCAATTGGAGGTAAAACGAGTCTATATTAGCTCTAATTTTCCCAATTACTTTCGTAGGTAATTAAGATGATAAAAAATGTGAATGATAGATGACCCCGTGTAATAATTGCTATTTCTGTATCTTAAACAAAGTCAATATCTCGTTATATTTTTCCGGGAAAGTTTAGATTGAGACTACCTGGAGATCATTCATAATTTATTGATCGTAATCAGCCATGTCGTAAGATTATTGTAGTATAGTTTGCTAACAGCAACTTGCTAATTACAGAAAAACTAGCGCAATATTTCTTGAACCCAAAAATATTCATATTGAAGAGTTATAAATTGTGAAGTTTACGTAGCCTGAGGTAGGATTTTTAAAACTCATTAAGCGATAATGATACTTATAATGTCAATGGAGAACGGAAGAGGAACTTTTTTTGTTCTATCGGCGAGTTTTTCCGAAAATGTGCAAGATCTAGGGTTGGAATTATGTTTTTCCGATCGGTTTTATTCTAGAGAACACCTCGGGTGAGATAATCTCCCAAAAATTATTATTTCTACCGACAATTTAAAAAAAACTTTACTAGAGTCCTACTGTTGAACTAGTTGTTGACTTGGCTATGGATAACCCAAAACCTTTTTTTGTGAGGGACTCTCTCCGGTATAAATACAATTGCATGATGAAGCAACTCGGTTTTTCTATTAAACAAGGAAAAAAAACCTCACGAATTTGAAAGTTTTGGATGATAATGAAGTATGAAAGGGAGTCCCCACTAGTCCTACTAGAGCTCAAGTCGAAAAACTCCACGTATTCCTATATAAAACAAGTGGTATTTAGTATTACGATTAGAATGGTGAAACTACCTGTATTAAATTCTGGAAACACAAAATATGTACGAACATTGATTAGTACGAGAACTGAGACGTGATCTAATTTCCTTCAAGTACCTGTACGAATCTCCATAATCATCTCTGGGGAAAACTCTATCGAAGACACAAACGCAGGTGGTATGTTCGGAGAAGGGATTTAGGAATTCAACTTTTCCACTGAACATCCCCACTGATGATATAGGTATTCTCACACATCGAAATGACTTCATTTACTATTGATGGTGGGCTAACAGAGACAAATCTCTTAGCCCCAAGTATCAACTTATTTCGCCCTTGTAGACAGTGCCTGGAAGGTGAGCATACCTATCAGAGGCACAGCATCTGAGGTCGTGGGCATCGACTCAGCAACAAGATTCAAAAATACAGTCAGCGACAAAAGTATAGTCACACCTGAAAAAATTTCCCATTTGCATGCTCTTACATGGTCATTTGAATATCTACAAACATACATCTATGAGAGAGTAGTGATTTTGCAATATCATATTTTGTATCTCCAGAGTGAACATGGAGTTGCCGATCACTAAGATTACCATCAAGTTTTCACACAATTTCCCAAAATGGGATAACTACGAAAGCGTCATTTTTAAAATCGTATAAATTATACTGTAAAACACTTACACTAACGCTTGATGTATACCAACGTTGAATTTTATCTCCCAACACCTGGGGAACTCATATGAAATGGATGGACGGATTATTGGTATGATCAATTGAAATGGAATAAGTAGTACCCATTCAACTATCGTTGGTAGAGAGGAAATCACTAAATACATGTCCAGGGCTCTCTGGTTATACATAAGTAAGGTTAATTAACATGAGGCTTCAAAAATTCAATTATTCCTATATCACAAAAAATTTTGGTCCTGTAAGCGATTCGAATTTTGTTGTCTTCCTCCCTATAATCACAGTAATTTTCTAGTGCTTTTGATGTATTTCATCTAAAAATAACACCATAACATTTAGTTGAATTCGGCTGATATCGCAACTGTGGTTTACATTAGGAATATCCTAGCTTCATGCATGACTCTACAAAATATGCAGGGTGTCAGAATAAAACAGTTTACTGATTACTTCATTCACTATTTGAATGATTTTTTTTAGTTACCGTCTAAAATATCAAAAATTACAAGTGCTTGAATGTTTATTTTACTCCGCATTTTATTAAAGTGATCTTGGAGCTGACTAAAAGTACACCATATTGTATACTGAATCTTGTGACGAACCTCAACCGTATTCTTATCCACACTCTGGAATATCACTAACATTATGGGTTGCAAGTGCTACTTCCACCAGATTTCTTTATGTGGTACCCCAAGACCTTGCTCGCAAGATTGTATTTTGACGTCTAGAGCTCAAGAACCTGGTCAATCATCAGGGCTACGGGAGCTCGATACCTGGTGTGCACAGATAGAGCTGGATCTAGTAGTAATGCAGTCCTATTGAGACAATTTGGTGGAAGAACAGGCTCTCGAAAACTCGAGAGTTAACTTAAGAATTTGTAGTGCAGTCCTAATCTATGCCAAGATCCTGATCGTTGTGCCTTTCTGGTTTAAGTGGCGAAAATTAGTTACTTCTTGATGCTCAACTTCAACCCATATTCAGGGAAAGTGGACCATAAATAAACGCGTGCTCTTCCAAACATGAGAGTCTTGGAAGACGCCGAACATTTCCTGACAATCTTCCCTAAATGAATACTCTGATACCTCAGTGAAGGAACGCTTCAATCGGAAGAAGTACCTAATAACAATGCTGAATGATCGCAGTTGGTGGAGGCCATTAGTAAACTAAAGGAGGGCGGACAGAAGATTTTGGAAGGAACTCGAGAATAAGTGGAATCATACAGTACAATGGTTATGATACTATAGTATAATATAGAAATAGGCTTATAGAATAACTATACTATAACATGTAATGAAGATAGGACTGACTAGGAGAAAAATAGGACTAAAGATTTTCATGGAATTAGCTAAAGCTTTTGATGTTCGGTTTGTGGATTGATAGTGGGGAAAAAGGAGAGATCTAGTATCACACGAGACTAGTTTTGAGTTTACTTGATGAAAAGCCAGATCAAATTTGGGTGAGTTATGGAAAAGACATTGCAGCCAATGAAGTTTATCAGGCTTAGCTCACTTCTGTTCCTTGTGACTGCTAAAGCAAGTAATCAAATGTTGACGTTAGGTATGGAATGGTTCCTGTATGGATTTGCACTGAGTCAAATGTAGGACAAGACGGTTTGGACATCATCCAAGAGGATCTGGCAGTGCAGATCCATGGATTGGTCTTGAAAATAAGAAAGCTGTTATCGAAATACTCTAAAAAGGAAGTTTTAGGTAGTCACCAGAGAAATTGTCGTGTGAAGAGGAAGTTGAAAGGGCTATCGAGGAAGGTGTAAAGATAACATGGGACGATGTTACTGAAAGACGAAAGTTGGGATGAAGGTGAAATGAAACACCTAGTGATGCTTGCGGACGATACAGTACTGTTACAATTTCACATGAATGGGCGAATAATGGATGGATCAAATATCATCAATATTATACCATTTCGAAGAATGATAAAATAAATTTAGAAATTTGATAATTAGAGGTACGTAGATGATTATTCTGCCAATGCTATGGCTGAAGGTGATGCTTTCGTTCGGTGAAGCTGATGCCAAAGTTCTGTTCTTTGAACTCAATGCTTCAACTTTTAAGCGAAAAAGTTCACCCTGGATCAGTTTCATAACACTGGAGGGTTGCGGTGGATTGGAAACTCCCGAGATGATTCAGCTTCAGTAATATAAAACCGAGGAGAAAGAAGTAGATAGATGAGTTGCGAGTGATATTGCTGGAGAGCCTTACAGAACGGAATCGCGCCCAATGAGCAACATGAAAGCCGAAACCGTAGCCAGTGATGGGGAAGGAAAGTATTGTGCCTGCTGAATGAAGCAGCAAGAGACAGATTGGCTGTGTATGCTTGCCTACATGTATATTGGGGGAATCAGGGAAATACTTGGAGGAAAATCCAAAAATTCCTGAAGATTATTGTTCACCATTAAATAGTGAACCGTGGTTAAATTATAATGACGTGGTTCCAAGCAGCATCCAGGGAGCAATCTTGATAAGATAATAATAAAAATCTCCAACCAGACCTTCTAAAATAGGTCAGCAAAAATACTGTGAACTGATTGAGGGTGCTCCTACTTGTGAATGTGAAAATGCAAGTAAAACAGATTGGAAAAAAGGAGACTTTGGTGGGTTCTAAATCGTTAATTTTGGGAGCACAGTGTGTTAGGACTCCATTATGTAGATAGGATAATGTTCAGAAAAATAAAATGTTGTTGTTGTTGTTGTGATCTATGAAATGGTGAAATCTCGTATTAATGAAAAGACATCTACCCAGATGTCTCCTTACTCCGATAAAATCCCAAATGTTGTACATATTTTCATCAGATTTTTGAGAAAATGATGCCACATTTCTCCAAAGCGTGGTTTATTAAGTTTCCCAGAGATGGCGACAGTCGATTCTGCTGCCATATGTTGAGTAATCTGATGCATAGAAAGCTGACGTCCTTAGTTCCTGGAATTCTGGAAGGAGTTTTTCAAACGTCTGACTTAATATCGGTTTTTTATTTTTGTCTTTGGTACTTACTTTATCGATATTTTTCCAAATGGACAAACTAGGTGTTGTCGTCTTAACACCGGGGGTTCTCTTTTTTTTTTAAATTTTCTAATTTAAATAAAGACTGATGAGTGGTAAAAACAAGTACACTGCCAATTACTGGTACAGTTTCATTACTGCTCCCACTAGTATGACGTCACCATTGCAGGAAACTTTGAAGATGCGTTGAAACCGCCTACGATTAGAAGCGGTTAGTGTCAACAATTCTTAGAATCGAATCTACTTTCTCAAAGTAAATACGAAGGTATTGTTCATTGTAATCTTAATAATTTATTCAAAATTGTAAGAAGATAGTTTCGTATGAATGTATCATAAGTAGACTATCGTGAAGAGATTAGCAAGATGTGTTATTGAAAAATTTAGGTATATACTGCTTCTGACTCTGCCAAGGTAGTGGCATTTTTTTGTGTGTGAAATCGAACATTTCCTAAGAACTGTGGGAACGATTTGAGTGATTTAGTTATCTTAAAAATTCACGGAATCGAATACTGTACTACTGAATTCCACATCAATCGTGATCACATGCTTGTCATAGTCCGTAGATATCAATTAGAACGAATTTACCCAACATTTATGATATTCAAACACTCGCTGGTTTCACTGCACTAATTTTGATGAAGGGAGGAGGTTTGAGTAAAAGTTACTCAGAGGTTAGCCTGCACCCACTGGATGAGTTCAGGTTTATTTGCTAACCTCGCCCTCTCAATCGGCAGTTATTATAATTAGAGCGAGGAAAATGTGGGAGAAGCCTATGCTAACAATCACTCAATGTAGAGTTGAGTATGTAAACAGAAAGTACTTAGTTTCTGACAACCCATTAACAAATCAAGCTATTGCTGCTCAACTGAGCTCATTCTGATCCTCTTATTTGATCTATTGTTACTCACATTATCACGTTATTTCTCACTATAATTTCATCGCTCTATCATTTTTTATTTTTTAGGGAGAGCAAAAATAGAGAACGTCCGCTAAGTTGGATCCATAATATGGTTGTACACACCACTGAAATTGTTCAAAATTGAATGAAAAATGTAGAACTTTGGCTTGTCAAAAGGATTCGCATTTGAGCAGGGTATGGAGAAACGTCCGTCCCCAATAAACCTTCCAGTTTGAACGGATTCGAGCTCTTTGGTAGTAAGAAAATTAGGTTAAACGGACCTCACGCACAACCGCCGCGACTCCCATTATTTCAAGAGTGATGAAATTAATAAAAAGCCATCCGAAACCCCCAACACACAATCCCTGGAAATGTCATCAAAATCGGACAGTAAGTTAGTTCGGTTTTGCTCCTTATTAGGATTTGCGGATACACACGTCCAAACATTGTTCAGAAAAGTCCAAAATGAGGGATGCGAGTAAAAATTCAGATTGTATAGATAATTTAATTTTTCACTCTCTAAACGATCACTACTCCACTACTCAGACTCCGAAGAATATCATAACTTTTCTTCCTCCCACGAACTTGAGAACTGGGGAAAGAGCGAAACTGAACTAAAACTTCAAATGCCACCTACGATGGCCTAGTGGCCTCTTCCAGCTAGATTGATTTGATTTATTCTTTCGAATATTATACACTTGGTAAAATACAAGTGATACAGTTTTCAAACCAACATCCGCGAACCTGGGTGTTCCTTTTGTATTGCCACCACTCCATAGTGAGCTTAGGGATTTTGCATTTCATTTGTTATTGGACAGATGGAAAGGAGGTTGATGAGAAGGAAGACTTCAACACCGTTCTTGGAGAGAGAACCACGATATCACATAGACGCAATATTACTGGCATGGAACAATGAACAAGTAAAGAGAGGATGAAGTGAATTAGCTTTTCCCGTGACTCCTTTGGAGACTCTGTGAGGAATGGGAGAGGTTAATTCACTCTTACTCTTCCTACTACGGAGGCAACAAACCAGGACGTTGCTTCCCGATTCTTTTTGCAAAGAAAACACAGTAGAGGAAATAGCAGAAAGGTTAAAAACATTTATTGGCTTGAGTTTAATGGCCCATTAAAATAGGCGTAGGTGATAAGTCGATGATTAAATAGCCTTTTTAATCAAATTAATGACATCTTCGTTGTATAAAAAAGACTTATTCAATGAAATTTCGTATGATTGCCTGATTAATGAGAGGTACTATCAATGTAAAACCTCATAATGTAACTATTCTATATTATTACCTAATTAAAAGGTGCTACAATAATATGAGTACAATAATGAAAATTGGAATAAGGGAAATTGCCTAAATATGAAATAAGTGCTGTTTAAACAAGTTTTTGGCCTCAAAGTTCGAAATCAATCAAGTAGTTTTCTTTGTCAAAAATGTTCAATAATTCGTACATACGAAGTTGTTAATGAGAAATGAGCTTCGGAAGCTGATGAAGACACTCAAGTAGTAGGAAGTAAAAAACTTCTTATTTCAAAGGTGAATAATCTCAACATATCTACGGAGCACCCCATCATTAGTTAGAGCTGTGAGAAGAATGCTGATAAATACTGCCAACTAGCCTTCAGAAAACTTCGCGATTTAACCGATTCCCACTTGATTGCGCCTTGTACAATAGATGGTAGGTAGGTGGTCATATTAGGCGCTATGACACATTTGGGAACTCTCCCCTACACCACGTCGCCCGTCCAGGGACATATAGGAAAGGACGGTAAATTTTTCCTCGTCATTACTTTTATGAACGGAGGATATATTTTCAAGAGAAAAATAATTCCATAAATTCCTGAACACCCTGCATATAGAACTTTTGTTTTGCATTAACTTTTTAATTCGTATTTTCCCTGATAATTTTTGCTTTTGATTGTACTTTTGTTCTAAGGCAGCTGTTTGTATTCTGGGGAATAAAAACTGTCAAGCAATGAATCCCAAATACATTACCACCGATGCTGGATGGAGAGTCACTTTAAACTAAAGAGTACAACTATTTGAAATTCGCTTCATAGGGTTCCTTGGAATACCTAGCGTCAGCTTCTCCCCCGAGTCCGGCGGAAGGGTGAATCCTAGAAGGGCCATGGAAGATATGAGGACGCAGGGGACGATTAGATTGAAGAAATAGTACAGGGTTCTCCGCCGTATCTTGATTGTGAACGTGATATCGACGTAAGGATGAGGACAGCAACTGTAGATTATTGAATTTCTTTGGCCTGGCATAGCTGTAAAACAAAGTATCAACACGAATAGGTAGATGCACAATTTGTAGATAGGATTTTTTGGGAGCTTAGGTATAACTGATTAGTACGTAAGTACAGCAAACCTTCAGAAGTTTGAAAGGATATTGATAGAAAAACCATATCGTCGGTAGGTTGAGTTGAAGAGTGGTCTAACTCAAAAAACACGATTTTTGAGAAGAGCTGATCGATGTTTCCCTGTATCCCTACTCCAATAATGATCCTCTACCTGAGTTGTCCAATTGAACTCACATTTTGAATTTTCCTTTCATTGATTACCGGTAGATTTTCCGGTCACTGGATTATACAGAAATTAGGTTTGAATTGTTGGTCGATAACCAAGTTGTTCTTTTCTTGCACCAAACTACACTCCGATACTACAAGTAATGTTTGAGCAAAAGTGGTTTTCTGTACTGAATAATCTACTCCAAGTTCAAAATAACTTGTGCAACACATGTTAGTTCAGATTACTTTGAAATATCGAGTTCAAAACAAACTCGATCCCTGAAGAAGAAGAGGAGTGATCTCGAAGTGATCTCTCTGTCACTACTTACTAATAATAATGACATGTTAGACAACTTTTGCACTGAACGTTTTGGACTCCTTCTTGCTCTTCTTATAGGACTCCACCAGAGCTTTAGTCCGTTGCTTTTTGCACTATCATTAACGCATACTGCCTGCCTGCATTGTAGATTCGGGGTTCCAGACCAAAATTCTGGTTTGAGACCTGATGATAAGTGCTTTGATGTCCGCGGACGACATTGTCGTGATGAACAAAACTCCAGCTTGATCTTCAGAGAATTATTGAAGATCGTTGAAGAGTTCCGTAGGGGTGACATCTTGTTATGAGGGGCGGTGGTTTTTCATAGGCAACTCCGTGGATGCTGTCGGAGTACTCTCCCGTATGATAAACACCCTGCAATCTACTTTATTTTCTCAGAGCAATCAGCAAATCAGTGCTAATTTGTAGAGTTTTTCAAGCTGTCTATGGGACGGTTTTGTGCTACGGGGGGGGGGGGGGGGGGGAATCTCGGTTCAGAGGAGAAAGGTACAACTAATTTTTGAAGTTATTTTCTGACGTGACGATTTGACAGGGTTTCGATTTATAAGCTTTTATTTATCATTTCTTGAACCCTTTTGGACTTCTTGACCTTTGACGTGGTGCTGGTGATGTGGTTCCTTTGACGAACCTCAGGATGTGGCGGGCTCAGTTGGGCGCATGGAGTAAGTACATCTTGACACTAGGGAGCGTCTTTGAAGAGTGTCAGAACACAAAACACTTATTCCTAATCCCACTTATCTATAGGACCTCCGACTAGACTGATGATCTGGGATCAGTTTATTTATAGAATCTTAACCCTATCATGGTTGTGAGCTGAGAGCTGACCGAATTCATCTTTCGATATTTGGGGAGATATTATCTGAACGAGTCTGAAGTTGTCCAGTTGTTATTGGAGACTGGAATGCCTTGATGAGGTACAGAAATGCGTTAACTACCGAGGAACACTAGTTGCAGAATTCAACCATGAAACCGGTCAATACTATGAACAAACAATCAATGATTTCAATGATTTTTTTTTTTTTTTTTTCATCAATGATTTCTCGTGAAAAACATTATACAAACCCAACTCATGGCTCAATAGAACCAAGGCCGGTCGACTGGCTGCAGAAATTCCATACATATAATATATGTAAAGTCGACTTTACAGGTCGGGTTTCCAGCGTCTATCAATGTACCTTTTGCCTCACCGCCCTAGATAGGGATCAATGTGATCTACCATATCCATCGCGAGAGTAGTTAGGTAAATTACACTGAGATACCCCGGACCAAAAACATCATATGAAATTACACTAATGAAATTTTTTAATTTGTTCAATGACATATGTTTTTCTTCTTTTTCACTTCTCCCTCTAGGCAACGAGAATAAAGAGCACTTTCCAGCGCTGGATGTAGTAGTGTTCTGTTGGTTTTTTCTGACACGGTCTTGCATGAAGATAATTTGAGCAAACAAAAACTGAAACTCATGGATGTTTTGAGTTGGAACACTCTTTCACTCGGCCAACGATACGATGGTTTAGGATTTTATTGTTTTATTGTATACATAGCAACATCAATTATATTTTAAACGATTTTGTGAAGTGGTCTTACCAATTAGGAACCACTCTCCGTTGGTGATGAAATTTGATAGGTCTCCTCCTTTCTCATCCTTTAGTATTAGGTCAAGCTGAAATTATTGCGTGTTCATATCAGAATGGAAACGGGATTATAAGGGAAGTCTATTGATGTTATACAAACATGCCGAGACTGTTGATTTGGGAGCATGGTCGTCACATTAGCGAGAGAATGGAGCATATTCCTCGCACACGGCCTGCACAAGATCGGTTTACCGAGGGAGGCTTGATTGATAGTTGAAGAGAACATGTTCATAGATGTGTATGGATTTTAGCGCACTACTGAACGTGTTTTTCGTTTATTTTTATTGATTCTGAGGTGATGTCCACGTCTATCGAAGAAGATAAACCGTACGTGAATGATAATTAAACAATGTGATATAATCTGATTTATTAGCAAGACCATAACAATGATTAAGTCTTGCAATTCACATTTCTTTCTCTCATCAAAAAGTCACACATTCGGCAAAAAAAAAAAAACTGATTGCTTGTTCCTTTTGGTTGCTGAATGGGGGCATTGAAGATTCCGACACAGGATGCCTGAAACCAATAGCCTGCATGACCATAATCGCCTCTTTCTATAGTTATTTTTACCCATGAACCATGAGTAATGAGACCTGGAAATAATGATTTTGGGAACAAAATGTAGGATATCAAAAATCCCTATAAAATTATTACCAACATTAGTCGGAAAATTATGGGATCTTATATCACCCAATTTGAAAACATCAACATTTAATAATGGATTCAATTATTAATTCAGGTATTAATGTAGGAATTTTTTGCTGGTATACAGCAAACAATGTCTACTAAGTTATTTTCCAGAATGACTATGATAACTGATTTTTTGAATACCTGCAGAGGTACCAATAAATAACAGCTCATGCAGAATCTGTTTGTAGTTACTGATTAGCTTTCAGTGATATAAATCATCATACATCACGATGTTTCAAATTAAAAGCGACTCACAAGTTAGGTGTGTTTCCCTCACCCCTATATGTGCTATCTGCGCATAGGTCATTTTTTCTAGTTACATTATAGTTATCACCATAATACAAGTATAAACCCGCTGAATTCAAGAGTTTGTTATGGACTATTCTCTCAGTCAGGTACAACAGTGATGATCCTTTCCATTAAAACCTCACCTTCCAAAATCTTGAATTAGATGCCTTAAACAATTTAATTCACTTGATATTGAATTCTCAATAAGTATATTTAC
Source organism: Apolygus lucorum (assembly GCA_009739505.2). NCBI lineage: Eukaryota > Metazoa > Arthropoda > Insecta > Hemiptera > Miridae > Apolygus > Apolygus lucorum. The sequence continues at coordinate 56,003,277 of CM019167.2, forward strand.
TACAAACCAGGGATTTTAGTGAAGATGAACGTCATTAGTGGTCAATGATTTACTAAAATACTCTCAAACTCGAATGATAAAATTGTCTGATTGTCCAAATATCTACATTACGAAGGGGTGCTGCGGGTCAGGTCATCATTTGATCATTTCGAGATTATTCATTTAGATTTTGAGATTTCCAATATTGCTTCTGATATCAAAGTAAATAGAAATTACGTGGAGTCCTACATGAGCTCGATAAAACATATTTTATATAGTAGGTATGCAAGTCTACAAAGTTAAGGCCTCAAATAATGAAGGACACGATCAAAAACATGTTACCTGTAGAGTTTGATTGAATGGAAAACCAATCAGACAATTTTGAGTACTGCTCATAATACATAGTACTAATATCAATACCAGTGACGCAGATTTAAAGAAAAAACAAAATTCTAATTAACTTAATTACATTTTAAGATAATTATCAACAATTGGATACTTTCTCGTGGATTTTTGTGTCATTCGATAGTCATAGATGGCGATATTTTTTTCGTGAACGACGAATTTTCCAAAAAATATAATAATAGTGTTTTTCATGCTTTTCGGGTTTGAACAATTTCCATTAGAGAAGAATTTTATAGTTTATACATATGTAATTACAAAACAGAATGCTTTGATATATTTAAAAATGAATGTGTAGTATTGTCGTTATTTCAGACCATAAACCCTAAAAATGATCATGTCAGGCGTCCATGAAAAAATGAAGTTTTTTGACTGTTGGAAGGTTACGCAGTTATGATTTTTAAAGTGTACTTTATCATATTTCTTTCCTATAAGTTATAGCCCTTTAGGGGCGACTACTTCCTCTTCCTTACTTCCTTAGGATGTAAAGGATGAAAAATATTTAAGAAATAATAAAATTCTCAGGAAAAAGTGCAAGCCTTAATTTAAGATTTAAAAAACAGTGAAATGTTCAAGAAGAAATTAATATTCGTTTCAGTACGCCCAAAAAATCTTCAGAAAAGCACCTATTGGTTCAACGATACTGGATTGCATACCTTGTTGTGGGTATTCGTACAAAGTTATCGTCAGGTGACACTTTAGACGGGAGTGCTGAGGAGAAAATTAAGGAACACCAGCCACTGACGTCACGAAATACCACCGTGACCGTATTATGCATACTGAATGAAGTGGGACACATTCGCAAAACGACTCGTGACGTTATGGAACCGTACGTACAAGACTGACCAAAAACCGGAGTTTATTTCCTGTATGCGAATAGCTTGTTGTCACCGTAGACGTATGATTATATTACCGGTCTGATGTGATTGAAATGCGGGTCATAAAGTGATGTTTGCCCGAATGAGTTACCTATTGAAAAAAACATAGAGCCTTGTTATTTGAATGGAGAGACAAGACGACTGGGCGATCGTCTACGTCCGAGTGAATCCGTGTCGTCACGCAGAGGAAAGTGCTCCAGTGTTCTCCTCAAAGCACCCTCGCCTTAGCTCCATGCAAAATAGAACACAGATAGTTCGCCCTCCAGTCCAACTATGACCGAATAACATCAGAATCAAAAGCTGAAAGATTTCTCCAATTTTCCGGCACAGACTCACTATCAATTAGCTGCCTCACGTTAATAATAAATGTTATCAGGTTCAAGTATGAGAACGTAATCAATAAAAATGAAATATAACCGTTTTTGGAAACTCAAAAGTTCAATGAAATTATTGTACATCATATGATGATCAGTGAATCCTTCAGCTCTTCTCACGGTTGGAATAGTGCATGCTGTAGCGGTATGTTTATATCGAATTTGAAACAGCGCTTACCTACCTCCAAAATTACGATTTAATCGTAATTTTAATCTTTGTTCGACGAAAGGGGTTTGATAAAATGGGTAGGAACCTGAGTTTGTTTTAAAGTGTCGAAATATGTTCTGGATGAGCAAGTAGAGAAGGTAATTGAAAACAGCAGGTACTTGAAAAAATCTACATATTATTTTCTAGACTTTAGAAATATTATATAAGTGACGCTTGAGAACACATTTGTTGCATCTATAATAATAATGACAAGTTTCAAAACGAAGGAAATGTACCTCCGTACAATAATTGTGCTCAAAGTTCGACAATTCGGAAAGGAATTCTAAAACTGGATTCTTTCTCTGTTGGTGGGGAACCTTGTGGATTCTGGCTCTTATAGTTCTACGTGTAGGTATGTTGTATCAATCTTCAGCAACGTGTTATCTTTGATAGAAGTTCTTATTCTGAGAGGGGGAGGGGTGTGTGTGCATAAAGCGCTTCCAAGTAAGTACAAACCCAGAGTCTCAAGCCGGAACGTTGATTTCATTCTTGAAAAATCACGTTTTTCCTTCTCGTTCAAACAAAAAATGTCTCTCCTAAATTCAATTGTAAAATTTTTTTTATTATACCGTAGGGAAGCTCATTAAAAAATGAAGTTTTCGAGTATTCCGCACATTTTAGAGTTGAAAAATAAATTATTTGTTTGCTCCAAAACAAATTTTACAAAATTTAGAAATTTTAAAAGTTTTGAAGTGGTTTTATATTTATAAAAATTGAATGGGAATCTTGGTAAGTTAGAAAATTTTAAAAAAATTGATGAGCTTTCCAATGGTTTTTTTTTGTAATGATAAAGTTTAGGTTCCTGGGATTCAGAATGGTCTGACACGGATTTTCATGAAATTTTTTTCTCGAAATTTTCGATTCTAAAAATGTTATTACCACTGCATCTGAAACACCTTATCCAGTACCACAACTCAATATTCGTTGGGATTGTGTAATAAATTTCGTGAGAAGAGCTGAAATTGATATCCGAATAATAATCAGAATGGTCTTGTTCACATTGATAAGTGTGTTTCCTTATTTTCATGAAGTTTACGCAGAAGCATTCAAATCGGATTGAATTTATAAATCTGTGCATCGGATTTCATGGACTCAACATAATTCCAACAGCCTAAAATGAATTGTGGATGCCAATCAGTATCAAAAAAATACCTGGCTTCCGTCGTAGGTCCAACTACCGAATTTCATTTCACAATGCTGGTCATCGAAGGGGAACCACGCAATGTCTATCTTGCAAGTGCTCTTGAAAATACCTGGAGGAACGTAGAGGCAGCTGCCGTTATGTCTGACCACTACGTTTGTGTGGTAAGTGCCATCGAATCCCTCGTCCGCACTATTACAAAGATGTATTACAGTCTGATTCGCCAGAAAAATATAATTCCGCGTACAAGCTCATCAACGAGTGAAACAGCAAACGTACAGCAAATATGAGTGAGACCTCAAGCCAGCTAATGGGAAGAGAGCAGAAGGATTTACCTTCTCTAAAGTAAGGATAGAGTCCTATAACTTACAATGATCTGTGATGACAGACAGGTGAGAATGACCTAGTACATGTCTGCCCACAACTTGAGGACATTGGACTATTAAAATTAGGGATGTGACATCGAACTGAAAACATCAATGTCGATATTTCATAGAAACATCGATATCGATGAAACATTGTATGAAAAACATCGATATCGATGAAACATCGTATGAAAAACATCGATGTTTTAAAGTAGGAACTAAGCGGGAAATTTTTTTCATTTGTCAACTACTCGTAAATAAAATCAAAGGAGAAAACCTGAAGAGGCGGCTCTTCCTCCATTTGTAAGAGAAGGACGTTTTTTTCTAACCTGATTTTATCGTACTGGGTAACTATTCCATTTTTTTTCTTTCGTGATAAATTTGTCTGCTTTTTCATACACTTCTTTCTTTCATTTCGACATCCCATAGGTACCTTTATCCATTTCAATTATTTTTTCAAGCATAAAGAGATTTTTTCCTATTGTTTTCCTGTAATTATCTTGTTATGTAAAATTATGAATGGAAGGTATGAGATGTTCTTCTAATTCTAAGTAAATTCATGGTAGTTATCTAGTCTGGAGTTTAGATTTTTTCTAGTTTCCTTGCACTACCTAGTAGGGCAAATTCAACAAACGATGTTATCAGATCTTCTCCTCTACATTTCGATATCATCGGACCGAAACATCGAGCGTAAAACATCGATATATCAAAAACATCGAGCGTAAACATCGGTATATCAAAAACATCGAGCGTAAAGCATCGATGTTACGAGCAAAACATCGCTGTTTCGATATTATCGATATCGATGTCCCATCCCTAATTAAAATTCTACAAGATCAAAGATTTCATAACTACATTATTAAAACTACCTTATAGAGGGGTCTTATTGCTGAAGAGTCCCAGATTTTAACATGGCAAAAGGGTGAGAATAATTCAGCAACAGTATTCGTGAATTTATTGTGAGTTGACTAACGATGGGGTAAATCTTGAAGTTTTTGTTTGCTTACTCCCAGTTGGGTTATGAAATATGTTTAATTTCCCCGCAATTGACACACTCGTTAACAAGCTTGCGTGATAACAAAATTCATGATAAATATTGGGTAACTTCATATTATATAGAATCAGCCATTGCGGGCTTACCACACATTCCTTGCTGGAAGCTGCTCTCAGTGATTTCATGCCAATCTCTAAACATATTTATGTCATGTTACTGTCTGTTGGTACTAATAATGTTCTGGATAAGGATGGGTTTCACGGTTAGGCGTATAGAGTGTGTGGCTGAATCAAAATATCCAACTAATTTACTAACAGGTTTAACGGTTTTGGTTTATTATTTTAAATAATGAACCTTTAGAATCAAGAAAAAAAGTAAACCCCTCAAAATTTGATACTTTGCGTTTCGAAATACCTAGAATCCAGGAATCGAATTAAAAAAATCCGCCAATACACTTTCTATAGTTACTATGGACCGAGTTTGATGAAATTTTGGTATATCGGTTCCAATCGGGGCCCAGTTGGGCCCGAAGCATTTGGGCAGTCTCTTCTAAGGGATGCAAAATAGGGATTGCACATTTAAAAACGACCTAGCTGAAAACTCTCGATATAAATATATTGTTATTGTTATTTTATTGTTATGTTATTATTGTTATTCATACCTCACTGAATCACCCACTGAATCAAATGAAACCACCTAAAGGTTTGTAGGACAAACAGTTCGCTCCCAATGAGGACTTGAGGTAATAATTTGTGTAATTAAGGTAATAATGTGTAATAATTCTGCCGTGTTTTATTGAGTGATACAATGCAACGTTTTTGAATTCTAAATGTCATTGAATCCAGATAACTTTGCCATTATTGGAAGGTTTCTCATTTCCCTAGTAAGCAGCGTGTTTCCTAACGTGCACTGAACCTAACCATGATGTAATGAACCTTAGTTGAGAGTAATGGAATGAAACACTGGCAATATGAACAGTAAAATGACATTAATATGGTTTGTGAATAGTCATGAGCCGGCGTGAAATCCCTGCGGCTTCCAGAAAGGCATACGCAAAATACTCTTCACGTATGTGTAGATGGGCAACAGTAACCAGAAACTGCCATATTCCGAATAAATTATCACATAATATTCATACGGTTCATAAACTCGTGCAGATTGAAAAAGGTATGCCTTACCAATAATTCTTTTTAAAATTCAAAAAGGGAACTATAATAGCCTTCTAAGCCTCTTCTGTGGCAAAGTTACGTAAGTATTTATAAAATGATTTTACCCGTACCGCCACAGGTGGGTGAAACTCATACGGTCCGAGCGTCGAGAGCCCCACGTCAATTACTACTAGGTATATTATGTTCATTGAAATTTCAGTCATAATAATTTGATTCGGAACTGCGGCCTGCAAATCACGGTAATAAAACCGACGTGTCGTTCTATTAGAATAAGTTTCTTATTTTCATTTTTCGTTCTCTTATTTATTTCATTAAATTCTACATAAATTCATACGGAAATACTGATGAATCTAGACAATAGAAACCCCTCAGAGATTTTCATGCAACTTGAAATTTATTCATGATACTTCCAAGTATTAGTATAGAATGCAAATGATTTGGTGACATTTTGAAGTTAGAAAACAATAATATATATTAAAAACGAAAATATACAAGATTACTTGTGTAAACTGGTCTTTCGGTAGTATGATGATACACGTTTAGATGTTCAATCAAAACTTTGCAGCAGTTCATTTTGAGGCGGAAAAAACATCTGAATGGAAATAAGACCCGTAAGCATGTTCCTGGGCTGAGAGTTCCAAAGGGCTATGAGGTGGACGGAAAAGTGAAGAGGAGCCCTTGAAATAAAGCGGAATATATCTCGTTTTAAAAGGACACTTCTATCAAGTTGGGTAGGTAGTAATGGTCCTTCAACTCTAATATAGCTTCACTATGATCAGTTGTCAAAACTCCCTCTCAGCCGTAGATTTCATCCCGTGCAACGAATTTTTCGCTCTTCACTTGGCCTGTGAATTTTTCTCAATATGATGAGTATAGTTAGTTATTATGATGACAAGATTATTTTTTTCAGACTTTCAAATTAAAATTCACATCATCCCAAACCAAATATATGAATTTTTGAACCATTCTACAAGCCTCAAATTTGTCGTGGAAATACATGAATTCGATAAGAAAATGCTATTATAATAATTATAATGTGTTTGATTTCAATATCTAAATCAGCTGAAAAGGTGTCTGAACTCCAAAAATAATATGCCGAAATGGAAACTGAACTCAAACTAGAAAAAATATGTGCCATCATAACAGGTACATAAAACCATTTTACCTGTTGTACATTAGTACGTCTGGTCTCCATATTTTATTTGGAGTAATGCGGAGATCTTTGACTCCTCCGTACTCAGTGTCGTTCCACCTCAGGTTGTAGTCGTTCCACTCCTTCGAAACAAACATTTTATATTAAACTCCTTCGGGATGATTTTATGGCTTCACCACACATGTTTTGGAAGGAGCTACTAATCTCCATTCCTCCAAATTCATACAATCATGCTGCAAAATTGAGTGGCCAGTCTCACTTGAGGCGTCAAATGCAAAGAACTTAGATATTCTAATGTATCTTTAGTTGATGCAATATTCGTCAACAATAATTGAATTTATATCCGATAATATAGGTAAGACCACCTATATTTCTAAGCTCGTTCAATCTTATGATCTCAATATCGCGAACAAGTAAAGATTTAACTTAACACATGAAAATGGGAATTGGTGGTAATGGGTTGCCTACCATGCGGATGTTCGGAAATAAGCTAGGTACCTATCAAAACGTCAATACAAGATACATTTTAAAAACAATCAAGTTTCAACTAAGCTACAAACTAGAAAGTGTTTCATAGAAATACCTCGATTGAAAAAACTAGCCTAAGTGAATGGGCAAAACACCTCATGATCAATGAATTGAGTTGAGTCTTTTGCCTTCAGAATGGTGCTAACTGGACGCTTCTCATTACAATTAAGCGTTCGGCATTACACAATTTCTGAATTTTCCTGTTTATATTTGTAAACAATAAAGGAGTATGTGACAGAATAGGGCCTGTTAAACTTCGAACTTCCAAGTTTTCCGGTGACGGAACGTTTTTGTGTGGAACGTTTAACCATAATTCGCACAAGGGAAAACAACAGGTAGGTAGTACAGTTGGTAGCTGGTAAACAGTTGGTAGCTCTAGACTAACTTCACCAGCCCCTATATCACAGGTGACAAAACAGAACTGTTTTAAAACCATTTCGTGCAACATCAGTCAGTTGCTGATATGAGGAATGATCTTTAGGCGTACGCCCAAAAAAATTGTGTAGAATCACTCTGGTTACCAACAAACCACCATTTCTGTTAAAACAGATGGATGCCATGATTTGGTGTCTGAGGACTGCAAATAATATGGGTGGGAGTTCACCAGACCCGGTGTGGACAGTTCGTTGGAGAGGAACAGAAAGCAAATGAGCTATCGTCCAACTCTGGAGAATCTAGCATTTGTTCCTTTCGTCATCTGGTCGGGGGGAGCTTTTCAGTGCTTCATTCACAGACAATCTCAGACGCTTTGTGGGAAAAGATGATTGGGATAGTGAAGATCAGTACAGGAAGATTGGATCCTCATGTACAGTGTCTCATCGCTACGACTGACTAGATTCCGCAGTTTGAGAGCTAGGAAATTTTTATACTCAGCTAGACAATTGAGACTCACCGATGACACACTACGGCTTACTCCAGGCAGATGTATTTCTGGAAAAATGATATGGTCCTTGAATCAAAAGGTAAGATGTCTGGATGAGGTCCAACCTTGCTATTCCGCTTGTTAATTTTCTTCTCTCGAATGAACCTTCTAACATTTCCACCGAATACCAGTCAGGAGTTAGTGAGCTGAGAAGGCTCGTCAGTACACAACTGTTACAAGGTGCAGTTCGGATTTGATGGATTCAAGTATACCTATTATACAAGTGACTTTGTAGATACTACCAATGCGTATGAATTAATATAACCTCAAAAAAACGTGAGCTGCAAAGTTGTTAACCACCAAAAACAGTTGCGTCATTTTGAAACGACGTTTCTCACAATCTCGAATATTGAAAGAAAAATGTCAAATTCGTTGAAGATAAACGCTGTTGGGGACTTATACGATTGACTGTTAAAGTGCACATGCGCCTACATATAGAACTAACTCTTCTTAATGAAAATTCCTATTTGATAGTGAACAAATATATCGCATGGTGAGAATACAAGGGACGCAGCTCCAAAAATTATGGTTTTGAGTTAGGTTCATTGGGAGTTTCACTTGGACGACCTCTAAATTAATGTTTCTTCCTCAGTCGTATTTCAATCTGCTCTGGTTACCGCTACAGAGCAGAGTGTCTTTTCAATTCTCGGGACAAGAGTATTCCACTACGAGGGGTGCAAGTGTGTTTTTGACTTGTAGCGGCGGTGTAATTGTAAGAGGCGCCTCCTGATGTCCATTGTATTGTGTTGTGAGTGCGGACAGAGACAAAACGAGTGGTGACCGGCGGGAAATTAATGAAAAGTTCATTTTAAATAATATCAAATTTTGGAAACCAACTTTCCGAATCGAGTACGTTATACTAAGCACTAAATCTTATAGAAACTCAGATTTCTATGATCTAAGTGGAGGAATTACCTCATTCAAACACAGCGTTTGCATTTGTATTGCCAATTTTCTAGTACCAAAATAATTTTAAAAATCGGAAAAAGCTGTTTCTCTTCGAATAAAATTTACAGGTAAATGGTAGGTCTTGAAAACCACATCTCCAAAGTTGTCTAGGCACAATTTATTCTTCCCTAAGTTTTTTTCTTCATGATTTCCCGTTTATCGAACTCACTTTAATAAATCACTTGTACTAAGAAAATATTGGTTCGGCTTTAAAAATTGATTAAATGTCTGATAATCAGCAAGGTATTGCCTATTTCCTGCTAGGTCGTTTGTTAATTTCACGCTGGGTAACTTTAGGCAAATGAATCTGTCTCGGTACAATGTAAGAAGAGGCGCCACTATATTCCTGTATTACGTCGCATGATTTAACGGTTCAGATTCCATGAAGTACTTAGCGCTTTTAATCAAATTCTTCCAAGCTTCATGGAAATTTCATGCTCAACATAAATATGCTAAAGATAAACATTAATTTATAAAATGTAAATTTTTCAGAATCCCTTATTGCCCTGCATTTTGGTTAATTATTTTCAATAATGAACCATTGGGGTCGAACAAGAAAAAGCTTCCTAACCTCACAAAATTTGCGGTTTTGCGTTTGAAGTTGCCTAGAATCCGAAAATAAATTCCGTTCGACCGCCTTATGAGGAACTTTCTCCAGTTAAAAAGGACTGAATTGATGAAATGTGGTATGATGACTATCCCATTTGGGGTGTAGTGTGCTCTGAAGCTTTCCCTTTTCTTTTCCGCCATTGTGAATGATGGAGAGTAAAAGATGATATTGTTAGAGGGGATATTAATACTGATTTGCCGTCACTTTTTCGTTCTGTTTGGCTTCTCCAGACCGCGACGGACTGCGGTATCTAACTCCGCATGCGGGGATCTCCTATCAAACATCCATCCTCATTTATATCATTCATTCATAATTTTTCATTTTCATATTTGGATATTTGAGAGTAGTGTGGGCGTTTCACTGACTTATGGGAAAGGCTTTGAAAACCTGAGTGAGTTGAGTACAAGAGTGTCCTCACATAAAAATCGATTTATTGAGGGTTATTTTTGTAGGAATTGAAATTGACATGAATGTCGAAAGCGGTTTAATTTCCCTACCAATTGCAAATACAATGAAATATTCAAGTGTAAGTAAGGTCTGCGTTTTGAGAGTCAAAAACTTTAACTGCATTTTCCTGAGCTTTTGGTATTGCGCCCCTTGTATTCTCACAGTGCGATACATATTAGCACATATGATAAACAATCAAACGTGTTACTGAAATAGAAACTGGAATTGTGATGAACTCACGAACAGTGTTTTTATTCTAGAGCAGCTGGGCCAAGAAACAATATATGGGACTTTCGATAACAGATGGTTAGTATCTGCAAATTAATTACGGAGAGTTCACATGTGGCCTAAGAAGCATCTTGCGTCTGCTGAACTTCTACGGGCAACAGCTCCCAGTTACGGTTCTTATAAGAACTTTGTACGAACCTTGAACGAGAGTAAGCCAGTAAATCATTTCTCTAATTTCACTCTTTCTGTAATGCTCCCCCGGCGTATTAAAGCTCAAGTAGCATAATTACAGAACAAAATGTCATACCCAAATGGGTCATAACACGTTTGGGTAGAGGGAATACCTGGATGTAGATGGTCAGAACTATTAAATAACCACCAAGTTTGAGGATAAACGGCAATGAGGTGATCTGTAGAGGCAATTAAAAATAGGGTAGAGGAGGAACGTCTAATAGTCCCAAAAAATTCTATCGAAAAAAAGAACGCTGTGGAAATTATGTTTGTTATCGGGGCAACGAAACTCGTGGGATGCCGTTTGGAACAAAACCCACACAATCCCTAAAATTGGACAGAAACGATACAAGTTATGATTGTTATAAGGATTTTACGTTTACGCATGCGCAAAGGCTGGTAGGTATCAAACCGGGGGAAATGAAACTCATAGGGTACCTTTTACACCCCAATCCGCACAACACCTGATAACTTCATCAAAATGGGACTGTAACTTCGAATAGTTATGCCCGTTAACATGATATGATTTTAATTGAATAAAATATCATTATTCGTACATTGAATCACGGATTTCAATTTCACGATAACTGGAAAACAAGTATTTATTCAGGCTAGTTCACCCACATTAATATTAATGATGGCGATTATAATTGAGTAAGAGCTTGACCGAAGTTCCACTATCTCCAAATAATCAACTGTTGGCATTTATACGAGCGTAATTTACTACCAGTGAGATTTACATAACAGATGTTCTAAAGCTCATGACGTCATGGCCTCGAATGACGACATTTGGAATATTGAGAAGCATCATGAAAGCAGACCTTTTTTGTTAATCATTAGGTAATATACAAATAGAAGAATTATCATAAATGTTTATAAATAAGCGAAATCGCACATTGAAATTAATAAGTTGTTTCGTGATGGAACAATAACCATGCATGAAATTATTCGGTTTGGACAATAAATTAGTTTCTTTATCAGTTTTCTGATCGCACTACATAATTGTATTGTGTAGTTGTATCGTCATGATAATAAAAACACATCGTAGTTAATTTTTTCCAAAACTCATTAATCATTAAATTATCCAAGTGGTTCCTCAACACAACATGCATTGAACAGCGTGACGGAAAACCATAGATAATAATTTACCATCTTGGAAAAAAATTGTTCTAAAAAATGTATATAAATTCTACTCAATCAGTAAGGTAGTTTTAAAATCATGCAAATACCTACTTCCATGTTTGAAGCGCAGACAGAGTGCATGCGTAGATTGCGTCAAAATTCCAACTCATTACAAGTCACCGTACATTCCTAGGTGTAGTAGGAGTGATGGTTGGATTGAGGGTTCCAAATATATATAAACATGAGGTTACTCAAATAACTTGAATGAGCAAATACTCCGAATATTGTTGAATGGAGTCATTCGTACTTATTAAGCATCAAGTGATGTACATATTTATCGTGAAAAAATGTCAGATGCACAGCTCTATTCGCTGGTCAAAAGAAAGACAATCCTGCTGAAACTGTTGAAGTTCAAGTACTAGGAAGTTTGATGGGAAGTGGATGGGATTGTGCCCATATCACACAAAAACAATTCCGCCGAATGTGGGTGGCACATTTAGAAAATATAGCTACATAAATAGACCTTGTTTTTTTCCGAAATTACTCTTGTCCAGCAGGGAATCTATCCTGGCTTGGAGTGGTCAGGCACAAAATAATTTTCGATGGATGCAGTTTTGGTTTTCATGTAAGTGAAAACTGGAAAGCTCCTTACTCTGCTTTTGCCAGATTTTTATTTGATTAATTTCGATACTTTTCAATTTAGGTCTTATCGCACTGTGAGTGATCTTATTAGTATTCAGACAGAGAACCATGTAGACAAAGGAATGTAAAATATATTTGTACGTTTTATAAATATTAATGTATTAATATCTGCCAGTTTGAAGATCCACTAATGCTGGATGGCTTCCAATCTCGTCATAAAAAGCAGTTCACCAATACAAAGGACAAGACTGTCATATTTCAAGAACTAATCAGGGAAGAAAGGTAACGGAATTTTTGAAAAAAAATCCACGCGAAAAATACGAATTTGAAATACTTTCTTGCTGTTTCTACACTTTGGAATTGAATAAAAATTCCTGGTAGTATGTACTTAGTTTAAAAAAAAACTCCTGGATTCATACCTCAGGAAAATGATTTGAAATGAACCAGTATTAATGAAGTGGATGAACTAATGTAACGAGGCCGGTTATGCCTAACCCTGAAGATCGATTTTTTCGAAGCGATTTATAGTGGCTAGAAGGATGTCCTCGAAAACCCAACCACTCGATGAGTTCAATGTTACGTTTATGATTTGAAATCCTGAAAGATTAAGTATATGAATTTGCCTGCTTGGGGCATTGCTCTGGATATAATGTTTTGAACTTTTGACCAGTTACCATGGATTAATAGTAAACCCTCAGCAATGCCCTTTGTAAATGACGAGGAATAATCGGGAATGTGTCCCCTACTGGTAACAGTGAGCTAGACAGTATAGCCAGGTGCTCCCAGCCTACTTTTGTCTGACCATGGCAGACGCAGTACTAGTGCCAAAGCTCAAGAGCTAATGTCCACCAGTCACCAGATTGGATTCTGGAACCTAGAGGTTGAGTAGTGGAATCGTTAGACCTCTTGACGAGTTCTAGAATTTCCAAGAAAGTTACTATTTCCAATGAAATCGAACCTAACTGATCACGTGAAATATTGGAAAATGTTTCAACAGCATGACATACCTCCCCAGAACTCTTTGATTTTGACGAGTATTTTGTCCTAGAACCTTATATAGTGATGTGGAAACGTTAGATAATGGAGAATGTGTCTACTACAGGACTTACCTTCCCAGTCACACGACTTTACTCCTAGGACTTTGGTAACAATAGCACCTCCCGCGTTTAATGCTATCTGATTACTGATACTATACTAGTGCTGAGAATCTGAAGAAAATGAGCACCGAAAGTAATTTAACCAACATCGCATCGGTTAAAGATCTTGGAATCCTGAGTTATGTGGTCTTTAATTCATCAAGAATTTGTCCTACACTGATCTTGCCTTCTCTGGGTTCTCTGATTTGGTCGGCCACCAGTGAGAGAGCATGTGGCTTGCCAAGAAGGATGGGAACCCCCCTCAGTTACTTCTGATAATATGGTCACCATGACCTGGTGTCTCCCAGCTCACATCTTTCTGAATGTAGCAGATGCAGATGCTATGGGCGAGGAGCAAGTGTGTGTCAAAGGCCTCCTTGGGGTCTTCAGTTTATAGAACCTGCAATCTAGAGTGGAGTGGTGCCACTATAGAACCTTCCTCTCCAGGACTCTCCGATTCTGACGGTCATGAGTTGAGTGGAAGCATGTGGATCACCAAGGAGGACTCCTCTACCTTCACTCCATATGGTCAGCATAGTCATGTGTCCTTTAGCCTTATAAAGGGGTCAGGTGCGAATGTATACCAAAACCTCAACAGTCAAGAGATTATAGCCTGCGTCACTTGCTATGAATACCCGAAAAGCATGTAGAATAAACGCGTATAAATTCACCATAGCAACATTGAACATCAAAATGCGGAAAGTAAGTATTTTTTTGAGAATTTTAATAACTTATTTTTTCATCTAACTGAATAATTTTTTATGTTAAACATTCAGAAAGATGTAAGTAAGTTTTCAACTACAACACCTAGCATCAACGCATTGTGTTAAAAGTAGTTTTTTTGAGACCATTTGAATTTTTAAAAAGTGATTTAATTCATATACGAGTGTACAGTCAGAAACTAAGAAGTCCCAACCAAATTTCGAGTTTCGTTTTTATTGCAATTGTGTCTTGAAAATCGATCGTCAGCGGTTCGGCTAAAAGTCATCGCTGGGCCTCACTCTATATTTTAGTTTTCACTGAGCAGACAGATGATGAAATCAACAAAAAAGTCACAACATAACAATGGAAAACAGAAACAATACAAATCTATAATCGGAGACTGCTGTTTTGGGAAGAATTCCATCTTCTCTCGTTCATTCACTTTTCCAGAAGCAAATATTTAGAACAACATTTCCTGATTGTTTTGGTAAAAAAATATATTCACTCATGATTATTTGAACTTCTGAATTTTTTTGCTGGAATGTACGAATGACTCAGCATTCAATAAATTTTACGTCGCACACAGCAGTTCAAACCTGTCGAAAGGTGATAAGGTGTTACCAATCTACTTTGGAAAACTAATTATTATGAGCCTCGGTAAGTATACTGTAGAGAACTGCTTATATTTGTTCAGTTTTCTAGGGGAAGCAGAGCAATTCATCGTGATCAAATTGAGGAGTCTTAGTAGCACGACTCCGCATGAATGGGCGCAGCCTGTTTCGCGTTGGTAGGGTAAACACACATTCAGGTTCTCAATTTGTGGACATTTGTATATAGGATGAGGTTAAATATTGAAATAACCATTCATTATTACAAGATCTGCAGGCTGTAATGCTACGTCACATTTCATCGGTTTCCGGGACAGATACGACAGAGGGGGAATAATTGGAAAGTTTGGGCTGGAATCACTAGTTGGTTCGAAAGGTCTTTTCTGCATAATTGAGACATTTTAGTTTGGATACAATAACTCAAGGCACGATTTAAATGCAAAAGAAATGATGGCAGAACAATGTGGCTATTGCAAATTGTATTGGGTACTATAATATTTATCCATTCACAAGGGGCGGGAGGCGTCTGTTGGTTTGATTTTAACACGTACTTTATATGAGCCAGAGGATCTCCATGAAACTAGGACATAATAATTCAAATTACAACGGCCATTGTACTTGGATGAATGATGGACAGAGCGTTATCACATGTTCTGGAATCTCTCTCCAATTAAAGGAGTGAGGCAAAACGTAACCATGAGCGAAATCATCGGAAGGAATTCTGATTTTCCCTTTAGAAGGCAAATGATGACGTCCGCGACACCGAAAGCGGCAAACGGACGAAAGACCGATTGAAATGGTTTATTTTCTACCTACTATTATTACAAATTACATCAAAATACAATTGTCCATAATCCAAGTTCGGATGAGAAATTATCCTCGATCACGGAATCTTGACAAATATTGGTTTCCGAAAACTCCAGGTAGCTGGACGGTGATTGGAGAAAGCTGGTAACAGATTACCCCATTAATTTAGTAATAAATTGAACATGGTTGGATAGTGGAGGCATGATTTTGAGGTGTATTTTCGATAACTGCAAGAACCAACATTGCTCTATTTCGTATTTAAGCTGACCTATAATGTTTCTTAGAACTTCTGAAACGTTCATAATACTATTTTGAAATGTCTCAGTGACATTAAAGTCCCTTTCAGGTGAAACTAAATAAGATATATCTGAGATATTTCAAAAATATCCTAGCTGGTACATAGAATGTTTCTGAAACATTTGATGGAGTTTTTCACAGCCTGATACATTAAGAGGGTTAAAAGTACGTACATCTGAATGAGACGTCTTCCAGGTCTTGAATTTTTTATTATCTCAGTAAAGACTCAATTGAGAAAAGGGAAAACAATTGTACTTCTCTCCCCTCCCCCTCCACCAAACTGATCTCCACATCTTTCAATGATAATACAACTGCTCGAAGAAAATAATGCTTTATTTTGAGTCAAACAGTATAATTTTGGTTCATTATTTTCAATAATGATCCTTTGGAATCGACCAAGAAGACAATTTTTTACCCCCCCCCCCCCCTCAAAATTTCTTGGTTTACGTTTCAAAGTACGTAGAATCTGAAAATCGAATAAAAATTTTGCCGTCAATCCGCCGTACGCGGTCTAGTTGTGCCCCGAAGCTTTTGGTTGATGTCAGTAACGTCTAAGGGTTGATATTTTGAAAACGCCCAAGCCCAAAAAATGTCAATATGTAGGTAATGTTTTTTGCTTCCGAGTCTACCAAGGTAGCGGAAGCTTTGTTTTCACTTTTCAAGGACGAAAAAAAAAGTTCTCCAAAATCAAAAATTTCACTCGCATTTTGCGGTTTAGACCTTTCTCAACAATTTTGCTTCCGTGTCCGTGTGTCTGTGTATCTGTCTGGGTGTCTGTAATGAATTCCTTGTAACGCGCATAACTATAGGAAGTTATTGTCCGATTTCCATGAAATTCTCAGGGATTGTGCGGGTCGGTGTGTAGACGGTCCCCTATGAAAATCATCATCCTCGGACTGATAGAAGTGACTGCGCATGCGCAAACGTGAATTCCTTGTAACGGCCATAACTTCTACATTTTCCATCCGATTTCGATGACATTTTCAGGGATGTTACAAATTAGTATTTAAATGGTCCCCTATGAAAAACATCACCTTCCGACTGATAGTAGCCGCTGCGCATGCGCAAACGTGAATTTCCTTGTAACGGCCATAACTTCCACATTTCCTACCTGATTTCGATGAAATTTTGAGGGATTATGCAGATTGGGTTGTAGATGGTCCCCTATGAAAATCTGCACACCCGGACTGATAGTAGCCGCTGCGCATGCGCAAACGTGAAAACCTTGTAAAAGCCATAACTTCTACATTTTTCGTCCGATTTCAATGAAATTTTCAGGGATGTTACAGATTAGTATTTAGATGATCCTCCATGAAAATCACCATCTTCGGAATGACAGTAGCCACTGCGCATGCGCAAACGTGAATTTCCTTGTAGCGGCCATAACATTTACATTTTTCATCCGAATTTGATGAAATTTTCTAGGATTGACCAGATTATTTTTTATCCAATCACATACATCTACTCACCTACATTTTTCATCCGAATTTGATGAAGTGTAGAAAAGGGTGTAGATGGTCTCCTATGAGGGTAGTGGAAGGTACTTAGAGATTGGTGTTTTGAGATTAACTAATATGCATCGGATCATCTATATAATCGGGTTATGGATACGAGGAAGCTATGTGCCACACCCACTTGGCAGACGTTTTTTATCAATTTAAGATAGTGTCGTATTTTTAGGATCGAATGAGAGCACCCTGAGCTCTGTAGGACCAACCGTTCGCTCCCTTTGAGAACTTAAGGGTTGGACTTATGATAAATCAGAAACTCGAGTGAATCGCAAAAGAGAACTAATCTCCGTTCAAATTTTAGCTGACCAAAATGCGATCGCTGTAGGTAGGATCTATGGTTGGCAGGTGGTGACAACGGCAAATCCGAGTTCTTTGCAGACAAGTGATCTACCTAGAAAAATACCTTTGCGTAATAATTTGCAGTGTTTTATTATCACGATACAGTTATTCAAACCGACAACCTTTTATCGCCTACTGCGAGATATAGGGATACTTCACGATTAGTTATGAATATGCATACCTGAAACATTCAATCCTTTGTTGATTCAATTTGAGGGATGATTTCCATTCAGTGCTCTCAATTATTTATGAAACCCTTCATAAATATTCATAACGTGGTTTCTGATCTGAATAAGACTGTAAAAATAGAAACTATCATACCGAATCCCGACTAATATATAAGCTTTTACTATAAAAAAATAATATCCAGGTCTTAGTGTTGTGCCGGATATCTACATTCGTACAATTCATGAGTTATCTCGTGATGAGGCGTCCTTTGCAGACTAGAAACCACATGAAATGTGTTTGGGGAATCAAGAAATATATTCATCGCCCAGGACAAGGTGTGACGAGCGTAGATCACACTCAGTGAGGGTTGGGCTTCTTTTGAAAGCTACGTTAATGAAAGCTCCTACATAAAATTGTCTCATTAATATGATGTGGATAATCAAATGATGTTTTTCCGGTTCCCCGTCTAATATTTACGAGGGTAGGTTGAAACGTAAGTTTTAAGGGATTGCCGGCAATTAGAATATAGAAATTAAAATCAAGAAAAAATGTATTTAAAACCGCTAGGATTTGGAACCGCTTTTTGATATAATACCCAGCCCGATCAAAACATTTTTGGAGGCTATGAGGACCATTTCCTTGTCCCATTATCTTACCAGCAAGTTTTCCTATTGAACAAACTTGGAGTTTTTTCTCTCAGGATAACTTTTTCACTGATTGTTACGATAATGGGTGAATGATCAGATGATAAGTCGTCACTATCCTCTACGTTTATGTATCCACTTGAGATACCTCTGCTTACAAAGGACTTGCTGGTCCTGTTTTCGTCAACAACTGGAAGCCACTATAAACCTGAAAGTACCAATGAAAACCCCTGAACAAATAGAAGATGAACTTGACCTCTTTATTAATAATATACAACAAGCAGCCTGGCAAAATACACCAGTAACTCTAAACAACAATTGTGACAATCAAAAATTGCATCCATTGGAATTGAGAAATTTACTGAATGCGAAACGAAAAGCGAGGAGAAAGTGGAAAAATAATAGAACATCCGAAAACAAAACAATACTTAACAGATACGCAAACAAACTTAAACACCTAATCAGAACCATGGAAAATGAATAAGTTTATCACTTTCTAAGTACTCTGACTGCGGAGAAAGATACGGAGTACTCTCTCTACAAGGTTACCAAAAACTTGAAACGTCCCAAAGTCCTCTCACCTCCAATCAAAAAGGAGGATGGAACTTGGGCCAGAAGTAATATAGAGAAAGCAGACCTTTTTGCTGAACATCTCTTCGAAACTTTTCAACCATTACCAAATATACCAGACGAAAATACAACTCGGACGGAAAAAATTGACGAACTCGAAATACTTCCGGTGACACTGAAGGAACTTAAAGATGAAATAAAAAACAACATTAATGTAAAAAAAAAACTCCCGGCTACGACCTGATATCAGGTCGTGTAGTGAAAGAGCTCCCCGATGAAGCAGTGATGAAATTGCTTCACATTATCAATGCTACATTTAGACTGAAACACGTACCTTCCCAATGGAAAGTTGCTGAAGTCATCATGATCTCCAAACCAGGAAAGTCACCAAACGAGAAGACGGGGTATCGACCAATATCCCTCCTCCCTGTTATGTCAAAACTATTTGAAAAACTGCTTCTTAAACGTCTCAAACCATTGATAGAAGATAGAAATTTAATTCCAAATCACCAATTCGGATTCAGAAAAAAAACATTCAACTATAGATCAAGTCCATCGAATCACTAACATAATAGAAAAGGCCCTCGAAGGTAAGAAAATATGTGCTAGTATTTTCTTGGATGTGGCACAGGCCTTTGACAAGGTTTGGCACGAGGGATTGGAGTACAAACTGCACAGAGACCTCCCAAAACAGTACTACTTACTGCTAAAATCCTACCTTGAAAACAGACATTTCAGGATGAAGCAAGATGACTAATACTCTGGCTTAAAGCCAATAAAAGCTGGGGTCCCGCAAGGGAGTGTCTTAGGGCCAGTCCTTTATCTACTGTACACAAGGGACTTACCCCAACGAGAAGGTACAACTGTTGCCACCTTTGCAGATGATACGGCTATCCTCTCCGTCGATGATGATATCGAAGCTGCAACTAGTAATCTACAGAAGTCAATCACTGAGGTCTCTAAGTGGACCAATATGGTGGACCAATATGTGGAGAATAAAGTTGAACGAATCAAAATCAGTTCACATCAACTTTACTAACCGAAAAATTCCAGTTATGGATGTTGAGATCAATTCAAATAAAATACCCCATACCGATGCAGTTAAATATTTGGGTATGACCCTCGACTCCAAATTAAACTGGAAAAAACATATAGAAAAGAAAAAAGAGGAAATTAAAATCAAATTCAGAAAGATGTATTGGTTGATGGGAAGGAATTGTCGTGTCTCTCTCCACAATAAACTGCTTATTTATAAGCAGATCCTTCGCCCTATCTGGACCTATGGAATTCAGTTATGGGGCTGTGCCAAAAAATCAAACATTAACAAAATCCAAACCTCCCAAAATAAAATACTGAGAAGTATAGTGCGTGCACCTTGGTACATGAGGAACGATGATATTCATCGAGACCTTGGGATGGAAACAGTCCACGAAATTATTGCAAGGTACTCAAGGAGGTACGAACAACGCCTCCACAATCATGAGAACCTGGAAATGCTCTATGTTTTGGACAACGAAGATGAACTCCGGCGACTCAAGCGAAAAAAACCACTGGACTTAGTTAGTGCTGTTAAAGTGCAGTTATAGCTCAGTGTTGAAGATACTGTTATGAGAAGGGACTGCGTTTTACTGTAAGCGGGCTCTCAAGGAGTGTAATAATGATATGTAATATTGCTAGATGGATTGTATTTAATATTCAGTTGCAATAATAAATCACGTTAAAAAAAAAAAAAATTATCTTACCATTGCGTGCCCTTAACTACTCTATCTTCACTTCATCGTCGTTAGTGAAATGATTCCCTCTTAAATATCCTTTGAAAATTCTACGCACATAAGCAGACTTAGCTTAGTTGATGGTCCTTCAGTCATATCCCTGAAAATGGTCCATCGTTGGCAAAACAATTTCTGGACAATATGAAAAAGTTCACGTTGAACAACGGGGGGAGACCCTCGACTTCAAGGGGGCACCTTCTACTTCAAGGGGTGAAAATGAGGTAGCGTTGTAGAACAGATTGTTTCAGATTTTGACGTAGGAAAGCGTTTTGGGATATTTAGGAGGAAAGCGTATCACTAACGATGATGAACTGAAGAAAGAGTGGCCAAGGGGGAAGAGCACGCAAAAGTGTGATAATGGGCTAAAATAATTGTCCTATTGTACCCAAAATGTTTGGTTCGGGCTGGGAATTATATCAAGAAGTGGTGTACACTCTAACGGTTATAAATACAGGGTGACCTCGAGAAACGTTTCCATATTTAAGGAATCATAACATTGTTTATCAAAAAATTATTCAACGTATTCAATATGTTTGTGAGAATGGGAAATTTACTTAAAGTACAAAAAATGAGGCCAGAAAGGTGACGTCCGTCATTTCTGATGCAGCTTTCTAGTCCAGGAAGCTCCCTCACACTCGTTGCAGTGACAATTTTGTGATCATCCAATGTACGAGGTTTATGGGGGGGGGATCGGACATAAAGTGGCCATGAGATCGAGGAGGCCAGGGAATTTCTCCAAATCTTGGGGCCTGGTGTGAGCAGCATCCCTTCTTGCTGAAACCACATGTCCTCTTGCAAGTTAAGTCTTCGCTGCTGTTATGTGAGAATATTTAAAGGAGCCAGTTTATCAACATAAACCACGTACATTGGATGAAATGATGTCGGCATTCGGAGAGAGGTGGAATAAATCACAAAAGAAAAATTGCGACGAGTGTGGGGGAGCTTCCTGAACTAGAAAACTGCATCAGAGATGACAGACGTCACCTTCCTGACCTCATTTTTCCTACATGAAGTAAACCGTCCATCCCCCACAATCATGTTAAATACAGTGAATACATTTAAAAAAATTAACTGTTATGATTTTTTCAAGCGAATTATCAAGGAAATTGGATTTGATATGTTGGTATAAACAATTTATATATAAATAATGAAAACCTGCGTATATTTGTTGTACCTAAGAATGCAATAGCCAAGTGGGTACACTATGGGTTCATGGAGACGAGTATAGCAAGAATATGGACTCATAACATCTTCAAAACACACCCTGTGCGTGCAGTATGATGGTATGGTGTACTGAAAATCGAAACAAAAAATAATACAAAAGGGTACTACTTGAGTTTGGGAGATGAGGAGGGAATGAATATGGACAACTGAAATGTTTTAACATATCCTGTGTATATTGTATATTGACTTTGTACACAGAAACTAGGGGAAAAAACGAACAATTTACATGTCTCTTTGAGATCGGGGTGACGGGGAATGTTGAGTATTTTTTTCAAAATTTTCAACCAAGAGTTGATTGTATAATTTTAACAATTCGTGCTATGTGCCACGTCCACACGACTGACTTCTTTGCCCTAAAATAATATTTCGATTTTCTCAACGACAGCTTTGATGATTTCTTTGAAAATTCGCTCATTGACTCTAGCTGCATGAATGAATTTGAAAAAAAAGTGGTTGAAAAGTAATGAAATTGGCTGAAAAAATTATGAATTTCACTGCAAAAGGCTCTATGTAGATTTATACCTACGATTTTGTAGTATTGAATCCTTATGAACTATCACCTATCAAGTTTTTGTAAAACCTACGTAAGTCAAAAGGCCTGAACTGGAGTTTCCTCTTTTTCAGACATCGTCAGTACACCAAATTAGAGAAGTTCTACGTTATTTTTCAATCAGTAGGTAGATAATTGCTTGACAACGTCTAGATAGGCTCTGTCCCATACTTACTTTTGGGAACCTACCATACGCTAATAGGTTGATCCATTCATGCGGTCCATTTGATTATAATATCCACTCGATTATAAGATCGCCGTCAACGGTTACTCTGTGATATACGAACTGGAAGAAATTTACGAATCAAATTAAAGTGAATTTCCGGAGTTTAGAGAACCGTAAGCACCAAAATTTGTGGTGCCTGCCCAATCAACAATCTGTGTAGGTATCACTGATGAGAGCAGGATGATAAGCTTACGTCGAAAGGTATTACAGTAACTACAGCCAGACCACAACAATCATTACACAATAAATGGTACGTAGGAATGAAAAAGTTAATGGCGTTTCCAATCAATACACATGCCAATCTGTTTTCATAAGTCAAGTAAAGGTAAACTTTACAACGGATACCAGATACCATAATAGTTTGAGTAAGGGTAAGGGGGGAGGATAAATGATTATTTAGAGACAATATTTTGTCCACCTCAACTCAAAAATCAAATTTCACATGGATTAATATGCTAAGCATGCAGAGGGAGTATCAAACAATAAAAATTTATATAGCTCCAAGTTGCACTATGTAGGTAAACTGAACCGATATAAAAAGTGTTTTTCACAACTCCCACGGCTACTTTGCAAAACACTACACAATTAAGTAGTAGTATTAATATTTCAACAAGATGAAAAAAGTGAGTGATTTTCTAAGAAAGGGTACTGAATAGTATAGACTTTGAGGCTCAAGCGATCCTGCAATATGTATACTATAAATACGTGAAGTTAGGTATGGTTTTGTGAATTTCCTACAGACAATTCCGTAACACTACGTTTTTTGAATAGGCCCAAAAATACACCAAAGAAATACAAGATGCAAAAACACGACAGTTTTCCCAAAATGATTCTATTGTATTTGTATGCAATGAAATGTGACGATTCGTTGGTGATGGAGTTATTTGTGTTCAATAGAGGCATATTGAGTCCTAAACGGTTATCTGTGGAAATCCCGCCATCCAGAACATTCAATATAAAATTGTTCGAAACGTCACTCCAGATAAAATTGAGTTGAAAACTTGACGAGTTGATTTGAAACGCGCTCTTCGCGCTCTAGTAAAACTGCCGTGTGCGGCGCATATCTATAGGATATAGGGAGTATATATGTGGGGGTTTGATTCAAGTACCGGATGGTATACTTACCAGTGTCAGCCAAATATTAGTTATGAGTAGTTGATTTTTCTCGTCCTGGAATTACCGAGGCAGCGTAAAACATTTTATTAAGTCATACAATCATGCATTCAGCTTGGGGAAAAATGTGTATCTACTTCGGTTTTCGTCCTTGTGGGTTTTTCTTCAACAGATAATTTACCTCAATCGCAATGTTCGTATGATTCGAAGTGGAAATGAAATATTACGCAATCTGCGACCAAGTTGAGTTCATCTAGCAAAACTATAATCTTTCATAATAATAATAATAATATAATCTTTCATATAATCTTTCATAACTATCATCTTTTTGATTGAAAAATTTATTAAAGTTTTGGAACTGGTCTCTGTACGATGTAAGGGGCACAGTGGTCCGAAGTACGACCATCATCAAAATTCTTTTTTACGAATATACTATGTTTCTACACCTAAAATAGCTCTTTAGCATAATTATCGTAGAAAACCACGTTTTTCGCACATTTTTCGAGCAAAACAATTTTTGTTAAGTTTAAAGTTCTAGAGAATTTTTCATTGATTGGTCAGCAGAAAAAGCATTAATCTCCAAAAAATAAGATATACATTGTAGTTTGAGAGCCATGAGTCCACGGCCGAGACTTGAGGCGCCAACCATCCCTTGTCTCTGTCCCATCTAATCATTGCCTCTCTCGACTCTCAGAAGTATATATAAGGCCTTTCACAAATACAACCAGCACCCATTCTAGTCCAAAGTTTGACTGGTTCAATCCACCTCTCTCAACCTTCTTGAAACGATCCTTCAACGGTTTAGAGCCGGGTATCATCATACCCACCAAACCCACATATTATAACAGTTTCAGGCAGTTAATATCTACCCTCCCCCTCACCTACGTCGTTCAACGGTTCAGTACCGTAAAACTAATGAAATCGACGTTTCATTTCTCCGCAACATTAAAACTGAATACAAAACTCGCAATTTAATTATCACTCTTAATGATTAATTTTCAACGTTATTCATTGCCAGTAGATTGTAATGTGCTGAAACGTAACTTTAGAAGTTATTTGAAGATCAATTATGTTGAAGAGCTACGCTAGATAAAGTAGCATGATGTATATCCGTAAACAGCAAAATTTCCTAAACATATTGGACTGAAAAAATTCGATCGAAAAAATCGTCATTTGGACCTGTGCGTCGCTCGAATCTCTCAGAGCCAACGATCAAGGAGCTTCAACCAACTAAAGTGGGAGGGAAAAACTCCAATATTGATCGATGTCAATTGGTCAATTTGTCATTTAATATTCTTCAATAGCTATACAATCAAGGTAGCAATTCCTATGAATTATTTAATATTAATAATCAGTAATTGAAACCCATCAAAATTCTGACTCATTCTTACCCATTATAACTGGTTCAAAAAACGGAAAGGTTGCTGGTATTTTCCAGTTCGAACAAATACTTTGTTTTGTCTAACGAACTAAGTAACGTCTTCAAACCGACCTTTTATATTGGAGACGTAATATTTTATTTGTTCTGCATAGTTTCACTGCAGTGCAAGTAATAAAAAAGAACAATATTCGCGTAAGGAAAGATTCACGGCGGACGAACGGATTTTTTAGATTAGATTTTTGGATTTTACGTACGTTGAAAATTTCCTTTCTTGCTCGATTCCGAAGGTTAATTGTTGAAAATAATAATTCAAAAGGGTTTCAATTATTGAACCAAATAGGGTTTTTCGTGGATATTACCATCATAATCATAATAATATGGTATGTTCGGATTCAGCACAAAATGTCAGAAATTGAAAATTGTCAAAATATTTTGAACATACCTGTACATAAACAATTTTATATAAATAATGAAAATCTGCGTAAACTTGTTGATCCCAAAAACCGATAGCCGAGTGGGAAGTCTTTGAGTTCGTAGAGACGAGGAGAGCAAGAATATGGACTAAGATGCTTATAACGTACCCTCTCCATTCAGTATGTCGATATGGTATACAGAAAATACGAAAAAACAACAAAGACAATTTTCGTATGAGTAATATATGAGTTCCGGGTGAGAGGAGAGTATTTTTGAGGTTTTTTAAATTCAGGTTTATTATCATTTCCAATAATAAACCTTTGGAATCGAGCAAGGAAAAACAATTATACCCACTCCCCCTCAAAATTTAGGTTTACATTTCAAGGTAGGTACGTAGAATCCGAATATAGAATGAAACACTTTCCGTTCGTGGCATGTTCCTTAGTTACCACGGACCGATTTTGATCAAATTTGGTATATGCTCCATTTGGGGTTTAGCTTTGCCCCAAAGCCTTTGGTTATTGTCAATCACTTCTAAGGGGTGAAAAATGGGGGCAGACAATTTTGAAACTCCTTAGCTCGAAAATGTTCGATAAAAAGGTATTGATTTTTCGTTTGCATTGAATTTTTAGAATCGAATGAGACCACCCAGAGCTTTGTAGACCCAACCATTTGCTTCCTATGAAGTCTTAAAGTTGCGACGAATGATAAAGCAGAAATACGAGTGAGAACTGCGTGTAGCTACTGATAGTTGAAAAGGTGTAATTTTTGCTGGCGATCTATACATACAAATAATAAACCGTTGTGTAATAATTAGCATTTTTTTCCAACGGGTTGATTGAATAATTATAAAGATTCGTGCTATGTGCCACACCCACAAGACTGACCAATCTATCATATAGCTAATGTTTTGATTTTCCCAACCATAGCTTTAAAGATTTCCTCAAAAATTCGCTCATTAACACGTGGTGCATTAATGAACTTTATTTTTTGAACTCATTTTTACTTGTCCATCATCAAACTTATTGTATTCATTAAACTAACGAATTTAAAACTCGGGCTGGTCTCATTTGATTTAAAACCTAATCGTCTGCAATATAATTTTCATGTGACATAATTCGTCGTGCTTCGAGTGTCTGACACTTCAGAAGAATGGTGCCGTCGATGATAACTCACTTAGTCAAATGCAGTATCAGTATAATGGTTGCTTGGTCCCTATTTTATTCCTTAGCTCGTTTTCACTTCCGACGACTCCCGTTGTACTACAACTGTTCGTTAAAACGAAGAGATCACACTGCTGGGCGATAAGAAGTTCGTCATCATTAGCGTCATAACCATGGCAACCACCTGCCCTAGACCCTCAACCACCGAGCTTGGAGTCTCCATTCCTTACATCTGAACGAAAAATATTCAATCCAAATTCGTCTTGGGATCCATCTCCAAAATGCACGTTCTTGAAAATAGAACGGGTTCAAAGTTGTGTAATCATTGATTTTCCTAAAATGCTGGGAGAAACGTACCTTTCCGTTTTTTTAGTATTGGGCACAATGACGAAAGGAGATGATTAGCTGGAATCAGAATGTCTAATAATGCCCTGGTCTAACAGTTCCCTAGAGCTCTTCTCTAGATAACCGGTTGGACTCATCATATTCTGTTACCCTTAGAGACCTCTACTATAAGGGCATTACTGTAAGGGGGGGAGGGGCTTTACTATAAGGGCATTTGGTTTCCAAGTAAACTGTATCTTCTGATAAGGTCTAGCCAATCCTGATACTTATTTTGGAAATGGATGACAGACGTCATTACTATTGTGAACGGAGTTTTGGTGCTTCTCAACTACAACTAGATTGATTAGCGACTTTGAAGGTTTTGTAAGACAAAGTCCCAATGCTCGTAGCGTTGGCCAGTCTATAACTGCAGAAGGGAGATTTGCTGAGACGTAAGTTTCCCTACTAAGCAAATAGTCTAAAGTCTAATCCACCACCCAGTAAACTTTCTCAGTAGAACCATTAAACCCCCACATACCATTTTTTCCGATACCATTCCTGAGTACAAATCCTGTTATTATTCAGTATAATTCTGCGAGAAACCAAATTCACCAACGCTTTCATATCCAGGATAGATTAAATTTGCTTGTTTTTGAGGCGAAGCGGCTGTGCTGTCCTGCATCAGAGATATACAGATATCCAACAGATAGGAAGAAAATACGGGTGTTCGAAAAGTAGCGCCGAATTTTAAACTGCAATAACAATTCAATTTCTGCGACTTTTTATTAAGACACGTTCTACGTGAACTCAGATTCGAGTGTGAAAAATCATTTTGGGCATAAGTCCACCCACACTTGCCCTAC
The DNA here is from genome assembly GCA_009739505.2 of Apolygus lucorum. Lineage (NCBI taxonomy): Eukaryota > Metazoa > Arthropoda > Insecta > Hemiptera > Miridae > Apolygus > Apolygus lucorum. Next base: position 56,031,430 of record CM019167.2, read on the forward strand.
ACTCAATCGACCGGTCACTAAAATTTTCTCCGGGTCGATGGTGGCAATGACTCTCCTGATTTCCTGCTTAAAATGGTCAATTGTCTGAGGTTAGTTTGCGTAAACCTTCGATTTTATGAAACCACAGTTTAGAAAAATGAGTGGGGTCAAGTCCTGGCGACTCCTCGAAGGGAGATGATCCGGTCGGAAACTTTTATCTCATAAGTGCCATTGTCTAGCAAAGTCCTCCATCCTGCTGGGACCAAGATCTTTTGAATTCACCAATTTTGTCCAGTTGGGGCCAAAAACATTGAGAAATAATTGTATTGCATCTTTTCCCATTCACAATTATGGCATTTCCACAGGAACTCCACCAGTCCAAAACCAACACTAAACTTTTCATCGCTGTGGGTGCATTCCGCGTCGCTAGATCGCTCTCGGAGGTACCCCCAAATTTGGTAGTTTTGATTGTTAATTTATCCTGACAAATGAAAGTGAGCTTCGTCAGTGATAATTATTCTCATGACTCTTGTAAGAAGTTGTTAACATCAAAATCCGGTGTTATGTAGAGAGTTTGTCCATGGTTTCGAAATCGCATAAACAACAGAAACCAAGCACAACAAACGGATTGATAACAGAAATCGGAATGATAATAAATAATAAAAATGATGAAACCATGGCTACCTTCACAGGAAACCATAGAACAAACTTAAAGTTCAGTGCTACTTTTGGAACAACCAGTAGCTACCTCAAGTGTCAGATGCAACTTCTCATCGCTTACTTCCCTTCTCCATGGACCAGGGTGACTGGAACTGTTTAGTGAGAGCTTCTTTATGAACTGAGTTCGGCTTGATTTCATTGGGTCTTGCTGAACAAAAATTGGTTTCAAGCGTTCCATCACTTGTCTAAAGCTCTGAGTTGAGACAAGGTTCGTCCCTTATTCATCAGTAGGTTTTGCATGAGGTAACCCCCTCAACGTCAAAATATTAAATAGTCGGGAAGTTTGACGTCCAAAAGTAAACTTCAACGCATCATCGACTGCCGGAATTGGGTTTTGGTCAAAAGCCGTTGAGAACGATTCCTTCCATTCTTTTCACGAATCACGAATTCCCTCAAAAACTCTACCATGGGTTGCCATTTCACTACCATACTCTGGGGTTCAAAGTCACCAAGAAAGTTATTGATGTTTCGTTCGTCAGGGTACTAATCATGATGTGAACATGCAAGTTCATTCAAGGACATCCACCTAGCAGGATAAGTAATGTTTCCGTTCAAATTCGGTATCATCGCTCTTGAGTATTATTCGAGATCTCATCCAGGGTCTAGTTGAAAGAAGCTGCTACATATTCCATGAGTTTTCCGACAACCTGTAGCCTCCCCTCAGTTGATTTTCAAGCACTGAATGCATCGCAGATACCATTCTGGAACGAAACATATCTCGAGTTGACATTCTTTCGCAACTAGACTGCGCCAAAATTTAGGTTATTTCCTATCAAGTAATCAATACCGAATGTAGACCATAAATAAAATACCGAATGAAGAAACATAAATAACCAACTTTGTAACGAAAGGTGGCGAATTGCCTATGTTTTATTTCTTCGGGAGAAAACAAGCAAATCTTTATTGACTACACGAAACTGCGTCGTGAGGGTTTATTACGAAAGATTTGCAAGTTTGCAACATATCGTAAGGTGCCTACTCCAAAAATGATACTTTCTGACAGTTTTCGTCTCCACCAGTTACCTCTAGTTACAAATTAATCTCACTGATTGTAGTCATTCGATCCCAAAAATAACCCTTTAATACGATTTTCAATGACCGTAATAGATTTAGGAAAAAGTTTCCTTGATTGTTTTAATAATTTCTCATCCAGGATACTCGAAGCAACTTGATGGTTATTGATTTTGATCCGATGTATCGAATAGAAACCAGTTTCAAAAAATTTAATAAATAAATGTCAAATTTCCTTGTACAGACAGGGTTCATAGAGACGTAGAACTCGGGAATTTTCAATGGTTCCCTTGATTTCATTGACAACAAACGGCCAAATTAAACAATCAATAATGTAGATGTGAGAACTGCAAATTGCGATATGAGGGGCTCTTGACGGACTTCATCAATCTTATTTTAGAAATTAAACGAAGTTTCATCACACTTAGATATTTTTCATTTGGGCAAGAAGACAAAAACGATTAAGGTATACTATCTGATGCAACAGGATGACATACATACCCAGGAGTTTACATGAAATGTTTTGACCAACTACATCGTCCTGATTAGTTTGCATGGCAAACTCAATAATGGGGTTCAATTGTAACATTTTTATTTAAAAAAAATATATATATAGAAAACAAGAAAATAAAATAAAATAAATAATAAACTTGAAACTGAGTAGTTTTGGTTCTTAGTTCTACATTCGAGTTCTATAACGTTCATGGATATTTTACACGTTTGTAAAGTGTAGAATAAACATGCTACGTTTCTCGGTGAACTTTTAATAGTCGAGGCAATCAAAGTGGGAATAATATCTTAAAACTAAACTATGTTCAACGATGGACCCAATCAAAACATTTCTCTTTCCGAAAGGATATTGAATAATTCCCCAGGCATATCAGATGATTCAGGATCGGCAACTAAAGTGTTCCACACCCGGTTGGAGGTCAATCGCCTTTCGACAACATTCAAACTGGCGAGCAGTAACTAGTCGGGTCGACTTACCAAATTTAACCAAGCATTCGTGGTCAGGACTTGGTTTTTTTCGTCCTAAAAAATTGCAAAGTTACTTTGAAATCAACTTAAAAACGTAATTGGGTGGCATTTCTAGTCTAAAACTACAATTTATCTAACTAGTGTGCTAATTTCTTCATGTGTGAGATAAGTCAGGAAAGTTAGTTAAGATGTAAGGAACCAACAGCCCACATAAAAAATATCTAGACTTAAGGTGGACATTCATACCACCATTTCTTTCTAACTTCATCATATTTCTTGTTTTTACACTTAGAAATTGAAATTGAAATTAGTTAAAACTTTTCAATCAGTTCTTAGCACCACTCAGTAGTAGCTCAACATACTCAACAGACTTTCGAGCTTGTTTTGTTCAATGAGAGTCGTGTGGTAGCACAACCACAGCTTCCATTCACGAGAACTCATGCTTGTTTGAAATGGCGGAAATTTTGACTGTAAAGTCAAGTCAGAGTAAAAACTATGAGCGTGAGTAATTGAATGTAGGGTAATCGCGAATTGAAAGACAATTTTTATTTCCATTCCAATTTTTATTTCCTTAGAAATATTTTATGCAGTAACCCTCTTTATTTTTGAATTATACATTAAATTATCACACTTTAACCAACAATTGTTACGAATTTAACCCCTCCCCCACCAATTGTTTAAATTGCAAATTCGAATCCTACGTCAAATTTCACGAAAAATTCACTCTACCAAGACGCGTACTTCTCGGTCTGTGAGATTTTGTTAGCTCCTAGCTCAATGCTAGTTGTGTGCTATAAAAAACGTTTGAATTGAGAATTTTTCGAAAAAATTTGTCGTAAAATCAGAATCTGCAATTGAAAATTTAGAAAAAAACCTAGTTCATCTCACGCGTTTCGCACTATCTTATACTTCGCACTGCGAGTTCTCAAAGGGGCGCTTTTTGGTACAAGGGGCGCTTATCAAAGTTTTAAAATTACGAGTAAAACACGCTTGAAGATTTTACTTTTTTCCCAACTCAATTGTGTCACTGCTATTAACACAGAATGTGTTTTTGCGATGACCTACCGAAAAAAAATCGTCACGAAAAAGCGACAGAAAAAACCGTTACGCGCCTTTATAATGATTTTCACGTGCAACCAAGCCGTTGGTAAGGAAATAGAACTCCCGCAGTGTTCATTGCACAGAAATTGTTCACCATTCGTTGGAAAGCTCTCAATTTATATAGTATTTTTCTTGTAGTTACATATTTATTTATATAACATTTATAGGGTTTTAGACCAAATTAAATGTCTAACAATTATTTATTTTATTATTGCCAAAGACTCCACATTTATTATTGTTGTTTTTTATTTAACGGATGACTAGCATCGCAAAAACACATTCTGTGTTCCTATGATTTCATACAGAGTATGGAAAAAGAAATAAACCGGGGGGTGCAGGGGGGCGGAGCCCCCCGCCGAGGCGCAAAGCGCCGAGTTTTTAGCTAGATTTTTATTTTTTTTTTCGCATTCTGTTGAGAATTTAGTGTACTATGTGAACTGAATCGGATCCAACCAATAATATAGGGGAGAAAGACGTAAAATCACCAAAAAAAGTTGGAATTTGTAAAAGCGCCCCCTGTGTTTTCTTGCTTTATCAAGTTGAGCCCATTCACATTAGACCCTTTGAGAAAAAAGTTGTATATTGCTTCCGAGTCTACCAAGGTTGTGATGTTGACGTCACGTGATCGTCTTGTCCGGGGGGCGCCACCTAGGTACTACCTAATAAAGTTTCAGTTTATCCAGTGACCTTGTCTAATCATTTTCGTCTCCCATCTTACCAAACGTTACAAAGGTAGCGGAAGCTTTGTTTTCACTATTCAAGGACGAAAAAAAAAAGTTCTCCAAAATCAAAATTTTCACTCGCGTTTTGCGTTTTAGACCTTTCTGAACAATTTTGGTTCCGTGTCTGTCTGTCTGTGTGTCTGTCATGAATTCCTTGTAACGCGCATAACTATACGAAGTTATTGTCCGATTTCTATGCAATTTTCAGGGATTGTGTGGTTTGGTGTGTGATCCACTATGAAAATCATCATCCCCAGACTGATAGAAGCGACTGCGCATGCGCAAACGTGAATTCCTTGTGACGGCCATAACTTCTATATTTTCCATCCGATTTCAATGAAAGTTTCTGGGATTACGCGGATTAGGTTCTAGATGGTCCCCAATGAAAATCATTACCTTCGAATTGATAGTAGCCGCTGCGCATGCGCAAACGTAAAATCCTTGTAACAGCCATAACATTTACATTTTTCATCCGAATTTGATGAAATTTTCTAGGATTGTCCAGATTAGCGTGTAGATGGTCCCCTATGAAGGTAGTGAAAGGTACTTAGAGATCATCAAGCGCCCCTTGGTTATGAACTTTATCCTTTGTTTCTCTAAATTCCATAAGGGCTTATAGTGCTCTCTTTCGGTAACGGATGGAGGTATCGAAAAGCCCGTAGTACCAACGTGTAGATCTTGGTTTTGCGGTTCCGACAGTGTAATTTCAAAAAATGAGGTACAAGGGGCGCTTTTTGTAAAAGGCCCCTATTGAACTCGCAGTGCGACTTGAATATCCCTTCAATTAACAGAAATAAAAACGGTGGTCTATTTATTCGCGACTACCCTGTATAGGTATGGCACTTGTAATATATGAATTCTTCATTCCAGTAACCTTAGAATTTTAAAACGAAAATCGCAATTTGGTAAACCTCATAATTTATGTGTTGAACGTATAATTTGGTCTTAAAATATTTAATATGACGTTAGAACGTGATACATTGTTCAACGTTTTGGAGAAAAGGAACAGTCCCTTTACATGAGGTACCAATGCTATAAGTAAGTATCATGTAATAATTGGGAATACGGTTGTTTTAAATACAACTGGTCGCATAACTCGGGCTAATTCGACTAGGATTTCATTCCTTCAGTAGAGCGGCTGGATTGTTAGCATGTGCTGCGTTACCAATTCGCTACGGCCTCCTCGTACTGAAGCTGGTATTGGTCTTTAATGGCCAACTTACTCAAATTTTCCTATCTGATTTTCTGACACGTGAAAGAAGGAAAGAGATATTAAATGAGGAGGTGGCTGTAGAACTTCCTCCAACGAGCGAGGCAACGGAATCAGGCCAAATTTATTAAGGTGGTGGTGTGATTTTATACTTCAGTACAATACAGCTTCAAGTTTATTCAGAGTATTTGATTTTCATCGACCCCCCCAGCGCAATACACTACGTAACAATTATTATGTATACAAGGCCCTTTACACGAGCATTTTCTCCCGGCAACAATGGCGAGCGAGAAGTGTCGAAAACCATGCAATATTATCGCCCACAGAAAGTTACAAGCAATAATTGCCGCCGGTTGAACAACATTTTTAGCTCCCAGCAGGTGTTGCGTTGTGCTACATCAACTGCATTTTTTTCGCTGGTGCGCCTCGACTGACCCACAACACACTCTAGCGATTTCGAACACTGTGACTCACAGTCCTCCTACTGTAATTCACACAGAAGTCCCGCGTTACGATCTTGTAGGTTCCCGAATGATTCAGTCCTGTGATTCGAATCGAAGTTTGAGGTGATTCACTTTATGACTGGAAACATGTTACTATGAACTGGGCGAACGAAAATATTGATGATTTCGTCAACGCTTCCCACACAAGGCCTGGGCTGCAGGACTTAGAACGAGCCAATTACTGGATTCGCCTCGTAATGAAGGACGGATGGGGGCTGTAGCGGCAGAATTCGAGTTGACGCTGAATGAGACGTTGACAAAAACTTACACATCAACGTAAAAAATGAGCAAAAAAGTCCAGAAGTGGAAGTTGTGCCCAAAAGATTGATTGATTCCTACAATTACTTACTTCTAAATTACCATTTTCTATATATACATTTTTTTTACTCAACTCTGAACCTCAGCAAAACTATGGATTCCACATTAGTCATGTTGAAGCATGTTGGACGATCTACGTACCTAATTAGCGTAAATATGCTGTTCCCAACTTGTCGTTTGTCTCATATTCTCCCCCACCATCACTCCGCTTCTGATTAGTTCGGTTCTCAACTAGTTTGAATAATGTTAACGTGCTAATAAATGTATACTTGTATTTTAGCAAGTTTGGCTCTGTTTTCTCTCCACAACTCTGCCGTCGGGTGATGAATCCAACGATTGCGTTTTTGAAAAGTAACGTTTGTCGTGCGGTTGGAGAGAAAAATCGTGTTCGGAATATCGACGACGGAAAGCGCTTATTTCAAATGAAATGGCGACCCACTTTGTGGTACCTGGTTTGGAGCCACACAACGGAACGAATTTTACGAGCTGGGCATTGCGCTCACCACAGATATATCTGAAAGAAAGGGGACGGATTCGTACAGTTTTATGAAAAGTGATTTATCGGCTCGGAATATGTTGGTTGGTTGGCTCGACGATCGGATTCTCTGCACGGTTATGGAAAAGAAAACCGTGAAAAATACGTAGAAAACCATGGAAAAGATTTACCTTGGAAATGAATAAAGTGAAATGCTAATGCGGAAGTTTGTGATTTCCTTGTTTTATTTGAAGGTTCGCTGTGTTGAGATTAAATGGTGGGTCAACGACGGATATGGAAAAAATTGAACAATTTCCATTGATCAACTTTATTGTACAACACAGCGCAATTATTAGGTATTGCTTCGTAAAGTATTAAGAAACATGACGCGATTTTTCTTGGTGATTATTTTCAAGCGCAATGTTTTAGGGCGCTTGTTGCTCCTGTAAAGGAGCCCCCCTGTCAACGTGGCGCGTATTTAGAGCTTGGTTAGGTCATCCCAACTTCATCAGAAAGCATTGAAATACGCTATTATTCTGTCTCAATTTTATCAATTTCGGCCCATTTCTCAAGTGAGAACATTAAATCAAGAAGGCTATTCCTGAGCAAAAACTAGGTACCAGATAATCTGGATAAAGGACATTATAGCGTAGTAAAACGTATGTTTGAACCTTGAACTAAATGGAAGTGGTCGTTAGTGAGTGACAATAAAGAGTCAAGACCTAGCACGCACTCGCGGAATTGGTGCGCGTGCTGAGTTTGTACAACACTGATTAACTTTGTCACTAGGGGTTCCTACTCATACATTGAGGTATTCAAGTGCGACCCCTGACAATTTTCATGTTATTTACACCCTTCTGATTGAATTTTGAGAATCGTCACTGACTGACATAGTTGCATAAATACACAAAAAAATGTCACTTAAAGTGTTTTTCCCTCTCTCAAAAAAAATTGTAAGATGTTGAAAAATATATTTAGTTGGAGACAGGCTCACGAAAACGAAGTCCGTTGTAGCTGATTTAGTTGGTAGAAAACAGTACCTAATCAAATGATGATAAAGTGAAATGGAAACCAGAAGAAGGAAACGTAAAGTGCGTACTACGGCCAGATGAATGTTGAATACATGAATGGCAATGGTCACACAACTACTCTACGATTAAAATGAGGGGTGATGTGCTTCCATTCATCGCTAACCAACCCATCAATGAGTTTCCCAGTGGTGGCACCTCGGGGAAAGTGGCAGGCTCAAACCGCCCATTCAGTACGAAAGAGATCCGCTAGAATGCGGAAGCGTCAATCGATTTCCCTCCGCGAACTCTCCATTCACTTCTTGACGGTGAAACAATGTCAGCGCCCTCGGGGTGCCGGCATCGTTCGAGTCACCATGGAATAAGTATATACTTATTAGAATACTTCTTCCATGGAGTCACCCTCATGGTCCTTCATCGGCAGCAAAAGTTAGTAAAGTAGATACCTAAAAGTGAAATACAAAAGCGCTAACTACTCCAAAACGTAGTTCCTTGGAACCCGCAAAAAAATGCTCTGGAAAAGTGAAGCTCCTCAAGTTTTGGTAGTATTGTTGAACTTAGTCATTAAAATAATGGTTGTTTAGAAGCATCTTCTGCTGCCCTACAGGGAAGAAAGAATTATTCAAAAATTCAATTACAAATTCGAGCAATCTCCGTTACATTGATGTACCTACTTACGGTAATAATCTAGAACAATCACTTCTCTTTGTTAATGTTGGTTCTGGTAATAATTTCTCTTACATTACCATTTCTTTAACCCTCCCCCCCCCTCTCACAAAAAATAATTTGGTCAGCTATTTTAGGAATTGGAATTGGTAATCATAATCCTATTACTATCGTATTACTCTGATTACTACGATTACGTAATAAAAATGGAATGCCATTACTTCTCATCACAAACGATTATTGTGATTGTCATCGATGGGTGTGTTGTAATTATTGAACTGCAACGCGAGAACCAGAGTATTACTTATTATTAATTAACTTAGTATTAACTTAGTAATTAACTTAGTATTACCTTGTTTAGTGATTAATTTTTTAATTACTTTTCTGAAATGCAATACAAGGGAATATTACTAGGTATGCCTACAAGCAAAGACTGGGGCATCTATCTGGCAATTACTTCCACAGTATGGTTCGAAGGGATCATCATGGTGTTTTCAATTATCATTACTTGTTATTGGGAAAGTGATGGTTCCTTGCAATTACTCAGTACAGAAATTCCTATTAAAAAAATTTGATGACATTTTATTTGTATAGGTCAGTGGTCCGCAACCGGGGTGCCGCAAGATTTTGAGATCGGAATAACTTTTTGTATAATAAGAGAGGAGAAACTGCAATTTATTGGGTCACGATTGAAGTAGACTCATCCCAAAACACTAACAGATCCGCTACCTAGTGTAATATGTGTGAAGCGACGTATTATGAAAGCAACCGGAAGGCAGAGCTAGTGCCAACGTGGTCATGATTTGATCGGAAGTGCAGAGCAACAGCTGTTCAAAGTTCATTCTCCTTTGTTTCGTTTTCTTGTTTTTTTTTTTCGTCCCGAGATGCCGAGATCAATCTGCTTGTACGATTCGTTCACGTCAGTGATTTAGAATTTTTCCAATCGTGAGTGGTTTTTCCTTCAATCAGTGTGATAAGTAAAAGTTCTCTTCGAAAAAATGGATAGATTTGTGATTAAGAAAGGAAGATTTGACGCTGATGAAAGAATGATGGATCAAGAAACGGAGTCCGATTCAACAACTGCGAGTACTTCTTCAGTATTTATTGATTTGAGAAACGACCGAACTCTACAACTCAAGTTCAATGACGTCCCACTGAACACCTTTTGGATTGACGTTGCAGCAGAATATCCTCAGCTGTCGAAGAAAGCAATTGACATCCTTCTCCAGTTCTCAACTTCGTGGATGTGCGAACATGGATTTTCGATACTTGCGATCATGAAAACGAAAAAACGGCAAAGAATGTTGGAAAGCACATTAGAGGACGACATGAGGGTTTGCCTTTCCCAACTGCTTCCTAGAATCCCAGAAATTTGCCGAAAACATCAGGGACAAATTTCACATTGATTTGAGTTACCTACCACTATAAAAAAGAATTAACATTTTACTTACCTACCACTATAAAAAAGAATTAACATTTTACTTACCTACCTACCTATTAATTAGGTAAAGTTTTTGTGCTCTTTACTGAAAACTTGTTTCTATTCCGAAATTATTACACTGCGAAATTTTGTGTTTGTATGGTGGGGTGCCAAAGGGTGAGGCCGTCACGAAAAGGGGTGCCGTGACTCAAAGAAGGTTGCGGACCACTGGTACAGGTACTCATCTAGGTACCCATCACAAAGATGGAAGGACTCGAATTTTTACTATTATTTTCTTTGGGAACAAATGAAGGTAGTTGTTTAGGGGATGTGAGAAATAATGTTTTTTGTACCCTATGTACCCCCTTTTCACTTCCCGAAACTTCAAATGAAAGATTTCTACTCACCCTTTTGTATTCCCCTTACAGCAATTTTGATGAATTTTGTATGTACGAGTATGAACAAATGTGCATACAAATATCATTGCATTCCTGTGATGGGAATGGTGATTATCCCATTCCCAATGCCCAAAACCTTTTCTATGGTGAATAATTGGAAGGAAAAAACCCACCCAACAACAACATCCCCTTTCTCCCTAATTTTCTCAATAACATGTAATGGTAATTGAAAACACCATTACCATTACATGTAATTGGAATATAATAAGTGATTGCTTCAAACCATTCCCATTATAGGAACGACAAGGTAATTGCATTTACTTGATTCCTAAAGTAGGTAATTACAATTCCCTTTTTTGAACGACTTCAAAACCGCCGAAGGTGCGAAAGAGGTGGGAACTAAATTTTTTGTGTCACGGGAAGACGATTTTTTTTTGTATGCTGTACACCTTAAATTTCTTTATTCTGGTAACAATCTGCCTGATTTTTCTTGAAATGTGTACTACCAGTTTTCATGGTGGTCCCGTTTCAAACAGATTTCATTTTGGTTTGTTAGAGTCAAAGATGAGTGAAAATAGTTGAAAAACGTGGTTGAAGAATGGTCCGTATTCAGGTAACTTCCCTGTAACATTCCAAAGAGTCTATGACGGACCATTTTTGTAAATTAAGATTAAAGGTCTAGCTGTAAGCTTTAAAATGAGATGTTCCGATATTCGGAAAATGTGAAAAATGTCCGAAAATGCGGGAGGGGGGGGGGGGGAAGAAAGTGTGAAGTTATAGTGGGTTATTTGCGAAGAGCATGCATGAGCCTCATTAAACGTGCTCATGCATCTTCAAGTAGGTAAAATTCCTTCCAAATATGAGGAAACGAACAAATACGTGATGAGGGAGTACTCTGCCAAGTGGGTGTAACACATTGCTTCCTCACCACCCATAACATAGTTGAGTAGGTAATGGGCTATTAGGTCGTCAGAACAGCAAATAAGTGATGAGAGGGTAGTCTACCGAGTGTGTGTGTGTGGCACGTAGCTCATTACATGTTCTCGTAGCACATATCGTCATCTTCTTTGGCTCAGTAGGGAAACTGATCTGCAGTATGGAAATTGATCCAAACTATAAGACCTGAGACAACTACGGTAGCCTATCCGCAGCACCGAAACTGATCCACAGCAAAGAAACTGGGCCACAGTACAGAAACTAATCAATATTATCGAAACTGAGCCGGATTTCACATAAACTGGCCCACCTTACAGAAACTGATTAACAGTACGGAAACTGATCAAACTAATTTTATCAATATGCTTAAAACTACTAAAACGTGAAGAATAAAAATAATATATAATTGAAAAAATAACAAAATAAAAACTTTTCGAGTAGTATATAAATAAGGTACTTGGGGCCACAGTACTGCCAACTCATTAACACAAAAATGTCAAGGTCCCATGATGGGTACGATGTTGTTAGCCCTGATTTGTCCCATAAATGGTTCACTGGTTGGATGAATCAGCACTGCCAACATCGCACACATCATGGGACCTTGACATTTTTGTGTTGGTGTGTTGGCAGTACTGTGGCCCCAAGTACCGTATATACTACTTTTTCAAACAAAAAAACGGACCAACCTTAAAACTTATGATGCCAAACCACTAAAAAGGAGAACATAATAATCACGACGTATTCAGACAGGTTGGTTGGTAGGGTGAGTAAGTTACTTAGTTAGTTAACTTAATACAAATACGTACCGATCAATTACATCTGTGTATTTGAGTAATATTAAACTAGTGTTCTCGAATTATTCATTTGTATTTTGTAATTTGAAGAAATTATACATATTTTGTAAATTTGTATTTAGTGTTTCATGGAGATTCAATAACAAAAATACTTAATTTTTTGTATTTGAAATTGTTCAGTGAGAGGCCATTAATTATAAGAAAATCATAGTTCAGTCACTGGCGTAAGTTTGAGCAATGGTGGCGGTTAGGTTTATTTACTTAGTTCTTAAATATACTTGTTCCATTGTCGCCAGTAAACGTTATTTGCAAAGGAAAAGGTTCTAACGCTGGAGGTAGCAGCTTTTCATGCTTTGAATGACGAAAATTCCTTCACAGCGGCAAATATTTATACTCACTATAAGCTCCGCAGAGCTTCTAAGTATGAACCGATTCAGCTTGATAGCCAGTTAATCTTGCTTTCTTCGCCGCAAACTTCGGAGAAAAGAAGGCTAGCACAATAATTCAATACCAACAACACTCAGCTAACTAGGAGAGTGCTTCTGTGATTCGGACGAAGGTTCTTTGATCGATTTCACATCGGGAAACGCAGACACATATTGTATTTTCTTCCCTTCCAATGGGGCTTTTCAGGAACAAAGTTGATTCTTCCCGAGTTCTAGAAGGAAGTAGAAAGTATTTCGTGGGGTTTAAAAGTAGATTACGAGCATAACAATAAAACATTTATAGTTTTTCTAATTTCGGTCCATAATTTGAATTCAGCATTTCAAAGTAGATGAAACGGACTATTTCTTCAAAATCTGGGAGCCTCTATGAATGGTTTTGGTCATAATGAGCGTTCCCAAATAGCAATACTTTGTGATAAAAAAAAAAAAAAAAACGAGAGTAGGTTTTCTTCTGCGGATTTTGACATCAACCTTACTTCTACAATAAGTAGGAAACGCTGCAAATTATTACACAATGGTTTATTATTTTTCTATATAGATCACTCGTCTGCAAAGCCACCAACCATCCAACTTGAAGAAAAACATCGATCGCATTTCGGTCAGCTATAATTTGAACGGATATTAGGCCTCTTTTGTGATTCACACTCGTGTTTCTGATTTATCGTACGTAAAACACTTAAATTCTCGTAGCGAGCGAACGTTTTGTCCTACAGAGCTCCGCGTGGTCTCAAAAAATTCTAAAAATTCTATAGAATCCTAAATTGAAGAAAAAACAATACCTTTATATCGAAATTTTTTGAGTTTGGGCGTTTTAAAAATTTCAAAATTGATTTTGGAACCCTTAGAAGTGACATACATCAACCAAAATCTTCGGGGCACAACTAGACCCCAAATGGAGCCTACATACCAAATTTCATCAAAATCGGTCAATGCTAAGTGGGGAAAGTGCCGCGTACGGCGGACGGACGGCCAAATTTTTATTCGATTTTTGGATTCTACGTACCTTGAAACGTAAACCATCAAATTTTGAGGGGATTTTAAAATATTTTTTTTCTTGGTCGATTCCAAAGGTTCATTATTGAAAATAATAAACCAAAACGAAATTGGAGGGGTTTGACTGAATTTTTCAAAACCGAAAATAGAGGTAGAATTATTAGGCAGCCGACTTCTTATCCAAAATAACTGCTGAAACAGGGATGTAGCCAACAGATCTCCTCCACCCCGACGTTTTCACGTGATAGAATATGAACTGCTTATCGTAGGTATAGGTTGGTGTAAGGTATAGGTTGATGTTCACAAAGAAGTGTGGGCATTACGATTTCCCCTCTCTATAAATAACGATTCAACTGAACACGAGACCTACGCTCATGAACATGTGAACGACTCACTGTAGGTACAATAAGGCACATTAAGGGTTATTATGATAGAATTCCATTCCATGATTTAATTAAAAATAATATGCAATGACTAGTCAAGCAGGTAAATAGATATTTTCCAGTGTACAAACACAAACCATGGATGACACGAAAATGTTCAAAATCTACCATGTTTGTGTCTAAGATCACAATCATGGAAATGAAAAACTATGCCTCCTCCACGTCACGACATTTTGTTTAAGGACACACGCCTTGAAGGATTGAAAAATCGTGAGAACCCCTGTCTAACTGAGGTGGCAACGTGTCGTCATCTCCTCCCTCATCATGACCTGCATAATATGAGGGTGGTGGAGATCTTGAGTACTGAAATAACTTTATTTTCTAACCAATAATTGCCTTGAATACTGAAATGGCTTTATTTACTTACCAATAATTGTTCATCACCATAAGTTATAACAGTTCACAAATATTTACCTTCTAAATGCTAAATCGAGTCTTTTACTTGTTTGGACATGAATGTTGTTTGATCAAAATAATTTCCCCTGTGCTGCTATAATTATAATGACTATGGCGAACCATATTAATTAAGAAAGTATTATCGTAATAATTACTGCATAGCTAGGAGGACCAGGAAAGCTCCCTTCCCGGTCGTACGACCTGCACAATGGGGACACTCTCTCAACAGGACGTCCCCAAAATAAAAGGACGTGTCCTGCCCCGTTGAGGACACTTCTTGCTAGCTCTCGAAGTTATCAACTCTCTCTATTTTTCTATTTAGTACGATCCATTCAAACCAAATTCTTTGAGTTCTCATTCTCCTTTGCTCAAATTTTGCCGACTGAAACCTCTCGAAACTGTTCTTTCCTATATTTTCTTAAATCACCAAAGTCCACAGTTTATCAGTTGGAAATAACGACGCCCTAAGGGCCGATCTCTATCCAACTGATAAACTGTGCGAATTTATAGTTAAATTCATTTGCAAATACGAGTTGGACGAGTGACATGCGACGTCTCTAAGCAATGTTCCTATCACTCTTACAACTTCACTCTTACAATATTCGTAGAAGTTGATCACCGGTGATTGGAATGCGATGTTCTATGCACTGATCCTACTAACGACCGGTAATCGAATTCAACCAGCTTCAAATTGGAATGTGGACGTCCACTTCTCTGTCTGCCAATTGGAAGCTGCATAGCAAACCGTAAATTCATGCAATAGGAAGAACAGTCTAGAGAGTGGAGGAAAGCATTTTTGTCGAAATTCCCCTGGAGTCAGAGCAATGACCATGCGCCTACGAGCTGTCTGTTGCTTCTTTTAGATTATTAAGGCAATCTGGCTACATTAATCTATATTAATTTATGAATTATAGATAATGAAATATTTTGACTAGAATGTATGAGAATTCAGGTATTATCATACTTTACACAATTTATGACTGATTTTAAATTTGATTAAATTTTAGGGGGATGAAGTACATGATGTAAAGTCAAAACATAATAAATATTTAAATAGCTCCACAACTTTGAGGCTTGTTTCCTTAAAACACTTGTTTACATATATATCATATTTTTGATCCCGCGTCTGCATATTTTGACGTCTTGAAGGGAGATCTCTAAGGGAGTTGACTATGTCCAACATTTACGAATGTATGGAGGCTCTAAACTGTTGAATGAAGGATTTGATGGATTGCACCAAGATCCACATCTGTATCGGTGATCAAACTCACCAACGGTAATCCATTTCAACAGATTTTCATCTCATTTTGGACTAATGATATCGTTGGTACATGAATATTTAATAGTTAGTACATAATATTTACATAATGCCACATTGATCCTATGTATAAAGTAAAGTTGGATGTTTGGATGCCGAAAGCTCGCTGTAGAGAAACAAAAATATAAATATAAATCAAACTATTTATCATCTGCCTTTACGTCGTATCGACGTTCCTCTGGTTTCGCGAGTACATTCTGACCGCTAGGAGAGCTCAGTTTTCTGTTGGACGGAAGAAGGGCTTTCTCCCATCATCAATGAATAGTCAACGGTGGAAACACTTGTGGCTTCCTTTCACCGGCAAGTCATGGAGCTGCGGTGGTTTACAGGAAACAACGTAGTTTTTCGTCGTTTCTCTGTGACGTACGCACTGTCACGTCAAAACAACGTGAGAGTTTGAGGGCCTCATTTATGTATTTTAAAAATCGTCTAGCCTCGGAGAAATATGCTAGTAGAGTATTACGCTCTTATGACTGGAGAGTAAATGAAACAATAATTCCAATATTGGAAGGTCCACGGAAAAAACTATGAGTAGGTATCCAAAAAATCTGATTTTGAAGAAATCCAAAAACTACTTCAAATTTCTTATTTAATCAATTACACAAATTAAGTACATATTTAAAATAATACTACATGAAATTTATTGTTAAGTGGGTATCAGTCGGTCGCCGTTCCTTCCTCGTTCTAGGTTTGCCTTATCTCTTACTAACCGGCGTTCTGTTACCCCTTCTCACCCGCCCGTATGAGCAACATTGCCACCCACCACCCCCAGTGCCTACCCCATCCCCCAGCCTTCTCATAGTTGGTCAGTTTTCATCAACAGTTTTTCCAAGTTTTCTCAGGGAATCAACCAACAAACAATGCAGAACAGGGTTTTACGTACGATCACTGGCGCACTTTGTTCGTCCGTAACTCCACCTTACATACCGATGTAGATATCCCGGAGGTACATGCCATTCTTCGTGAGGCGTACTCTCCAACAGCACACCACTTCCGCGAAACTAACGACCTTTGAAACGTAAAATACCTCAGGACTTCCTTTCCGAGGACTGAATCTTTATATAATTTTTTTTATTCATAGGAAAAAAAAACAACACTTCATTGAACATTGTGGAAGTAAAAATATAATTAATGCAATCAATATAACTTGTTTGTATTATTTCATTTGAATTTTTGCAAGTAGGACAATCAATGGATTGAAACCTACATTCATGTTGCACTACAGACCTACTATCAAAATCGTAATGTTTCAATAATAACAATAACGATTAAATTGTTTAAAAAAATATATATACTGTGTCGATGATTCAATAAAAGGAAAATGAAACAATCGACAAGAGGATATCGCTGCACAAAACGAGTAGCGCAACAGACCGGTGATTAAGGATTTACCTGTGATGCACAATTCACTCAAACCGGCCGTGAAGTAGAACTCTGACCGTTCTTCCCAAGTATACTAATTATTTGGGAAATGCTTTGAGTGTTTTTTCATTGTTCTTTCCTTCTTACGAGTTCAGTCTCAGATTATAACAGAAACAATAACGACGAAAGTGAACTCTCATCGTTTTTCCCGTTGACCTCTGCATTTTCTAAAAGTGATCATTTGAAGGGCTACGTAGTTTTGAAGTATCTTCAGCTCCTTATGTAGGTATAAGACTAATGAATTTTCCTTGGGACTGTGAGAAAATTAACATCACTAAGGGGCCTTTTCGACTGTTTCATAGCGTGTGAAAGATGAACGGCCAATGCGGGTGGTATGAGTGCAAATTAATGATACTTGGCCCTTACTACCCATCAAAGTAAACCTATTCGTATTTACATAGGTTAGTAGTCGATATGTTTACTTACAGTAATGACTCTCGATTACATTACCCTTTGAAAACACACACGAGTCTAGGCGAATTTCAAGAAACATCAATTAATGTGTCTCTCTATCACTCCTGCTCCGATGAAGCGTTTACCGATGTTCGTGCAATTGTGGTTGAAAATGGACGTAGTAGAGTCACTGTGTTGAATTGATTATATCGCAAGTAAGGTGTAGCCCTAATCGGATTACCATTTGATGGAAGCTCTGTCCCACCACATCAGTAGGAGTATCAACCTTTACAAATCAAGGACTTGCTGTCAATACAATAAACTATCTGGGATTGCAATCTGTCGACAATCATCATCTGTATTGAAGAGGACGAAATACGTAATTGATAGTAATCTACAAAAGTTCTACGATTCTAATTACAAACTAAATGAAGCATCAATTGAGTTTTCCTTATTAAAATCACTGTTATTGCGACTCAGTAATCACAAAACTCCAAGACATCCTTAGGGATATCGATCCTGCTCAATCCGCCTAATATTGATTTAATCAAAATATTTTTGCAAATGAGTTGCGACTCAACATCTAAAGTATTTGCGTGTTCCTTGGAAAAATAGCGGGTTAGTGAAAAAAGGGCGTGTGACTCTCGGTTAGATTTTCCATAAATCCTCAAAAAGGGGTCACTTTTCATAACCTTTATTCAACGCTGGCTCATAACTCGGAAAAGTTTAAGCCCTGTTGTCTCACAAACGCCGTCTTTCCAGCCCCCTACTTTAATTCAATAATGAATTCCAATAACTTAAATCTACCATTCTTAAAGTAGGGAAGTGAGAAATTCACTCACCACGTCAATGATCTGCTGAAGAGTGAGTCCGAAAGTGACTTGCAGTGGCTCCGATTCATTAGCTACAGGGCGTTCAAGGGTGTTGTAGTAGTCAAGATTAAGTAGGTTGTTGAGTAGTCTCTTCTCGTGGGGTCCTTGTTGGCTGCCTGAAACATAAATACCAAAGTGAGCCAATTACCCAACAACAAGCCCCAAGGCCCGCTCTACCCCAAAACCACTGCGTTTATACCAAAGTACGGGCGGTGATGGGACTACGGAGATAGATTTTAGTTTAAAATAATAGGAAAGTAGAGTAATCGAGGGGGTCATTGACACCTTTCCGTGTTCAATAAATATGTTTAGATGCGGTGACTCATTGGTCCCAACTGCTGGTTTGATAGTTGATTTCGGTAGCACACGTGAAAAATATTTCAGGTTACACTGAATTGCTTGATTTTTTTTGCAGACCGTCAGATTGACCGAAAACCCTCATATGTTAGTGTTGCTGTAAATCGCATTCAAATTTATTCCTGTGTAAACTTTTTCACTTCCGAAGATTGAGGGTAGGTAAATGTGTGCGGACCACACCCACATCGAGCAAGTACTGTCGCCAGAAGACCCCTCAAACTCAATTTATTATTCTACTCCACAGACCTAAATAACAAATTATAGTAAATAATAAATAAGAATCAAATCTCTCATTTGATTTCCGATTTAAACACAATATTACCATTAATTACTTCTCCACACTGTTGCCGACCCAAATTCAACAACCATGACAAAATATGACGCAGTGAAGGTGATACAAGCTTTTGGTCAAACGCTCTATGTGCAATATAGAAGACATATCTCGGAATCTCTAAGGTTAGCTTGATAGCAGGCCAAACATTCTTAACATACATTTCCTCGCGCTGTTTTTAGGTTGACAATGGAAAGAACTGTACTGAAATGGTCTGTTATTGAAGTCATGGCCAATATAGGTTACGGAACATCCTGGATTCTCGTAGCTTCACGAATAAGTGAACTGAATCCCAATCTTGACAGCACGTTTATTTCTCACACTGCTATTATACATATCAAGTATAACTACGTTAATGTCACCAATAAGATAGGTGGAACAATCAATATCAGTTTTTTCTAACTCAGTCCTTAATTCCTCAACATATATTATTCGTCGGAAACCTATATGTACCAAAGATGACGTGCCAATCTCCACCTCATACCAACTTAATTTTTAATATCGTCGCATCACTAAAAATTATTTCTTCAATTTTATAATCATACTGATCAATTCCGTTACGCCATCATTTTCATTCCTGCTAGCTACGGACTTGAAAGAACTATACCCTTCAATATTTTCCAGAACTTCACAATGTCTACTCCTAGGTTTACATGCAACAGATCCCAAAATGCCCAAAGTTGACCAAAATTGCTATTATAACTGCGAAAATTATTATGAAAAATCACATTCTTGTTTTTATTAAGTAAATTGGAGTTTAATATGTACATATCAAATGTACAATACGTTTCACAGATTGATTTATCCAGCACCTCGTCTATAAAGTTTCAAAAATTCAAGTTATTCATCAAGTAGCCACAAATTAGAACCGGAACTTGATAGCTCACTACCAAATACTTCAGAATTTGAAAGTCGTCAACAGAAAGTACCACCATAATCGGATCATCTTCCTTCTTTCTAGTGTGGATTAAGAAATTTCTAATCCATACGAACTTAACACTCTTCTCTTGGGAGTTATGACCAATTAATGACGTAAGGTCAAAATCACGAGAAAAATATTAAAATTTAGATAACTCGGAAACAAAGCCTCTAAAAAAAAAATTATGAGGAATTTTTGTTGCAAACTAGTTGTGGAATTGACTGCTGCAGTATGGCAGACCTGTTTGGCTTACACCTTGTATAGTTATCACGATCATTCTCGTTCACATCTTTCACCGACGTTGCTGTTAAGTAATAAGTTACTTCAAATCACAACAGCCTTGTTATTTCATTAGTTTTCCTTCCCACCTCCAGATTTATAGACCTCGAATCTAAGCTGTAAAGCTAGAAGAGAGGTTTATTAATTAATTCATCTAACGTAAGGTTACGTGCTACCTAACTATCCCACTAGTATTTATTCCAACTGGCATCAGTATTTAAGCTGGAAATACCGGGGGTGATAGCTGAGGGCTTAAATGTGAATTTACCTTCATATTGTTTAGTAATGCATGCATTCCAGGGGACGTCCCATTGGATAAGCGGTAGATCAATGTAAACCAGTTGGTAAGCGATAAAACTGTTTCACTCGATGTAATTTATTGAGTATTTCAGGCAATAAATAGTGATCCCCCCCCCCTCTACACCCTTATCCACCATAAAATTTCTAGTGACATGCGAGCCTCGAATTTCAAGAGCATTTTAAAATCCAAGATCTACGATACCCAAAATGCGAACTCGAGTCCCCCCCCCCCCCCCCGGCAATGGGGTCTGGCACCAAAGCGATAATACTTCGTAAAGTTGAACTTTCATCTATGTGTTTTGGTAGGCAGTCCGTCGAAGTTCACATCCGTATTCGAGGTGAAACACTAAAAAACCACGAAATATGCGGTTTATGGTCTCCTGGTGCCACGGTGGCACCACTATTAGTTCCATGGTGGAACAAAGAATAATTCATGAAAATCCGGAGGTATGATGAGAATTTTCCCTCAATTTCAAAGCTTGGGTACGTGTAGTAAGCTGTAAAGGAACCGAAATATTGAAAAATCGGACATTTTGTCAATATATCCACTCGCCCCCTCCCCATGCTAATTTTGATACTCTGGTGAAATAGTGCGCAATTTGGTGAAATAGTGCGCAACATTTCTGAGCCGAACAAAAAAAGAAACACTCAAATCGTTCGGAAATTGAGGCCTGGGCAGACTTTACAAGATTATGCCCGCAAACGCACGCTTTTGAGCATTAACCCCCCCCCCCCCCTTTCCCCCTTTTAAAAGGCAAAATTCGAAATTCCGGTGAAGTAAAACGGATTAGTGTGTGGTTATATTTTTTCTGTTGAGTGTTGTCTTACTTTACCCCAGCTCGATCGAATAAGAACGCACAAGTCTTACTGACGGACGTCCTAAAAACGTGATAACGTTGCACTGGAAGAGTGTCTCATAAATGAAAAGCATTGAATAATGAAAGCAACTCGAGTACTTATTTCGTGAAGTAGGGATTTTCCAATCATGAACCCATAGAATTGTCATAGATATCCGATATAAGCTGTTTGACATCCAACATGTTCAGTTGAGATAAATGTATGAGAGTTTATGAAGTGTTTTGGCACTCGACAGAACTGCTAAACAGCAATTGTTCACTCAGAAGGAACAAACAGCTATAACTCCTCATAACTCAAGGCGTCTTTGTTGTCGTGTGAGAATAATGCTAATCATCACTCCAGTTATTAGTATTGGCGAATAGAACTTAGCATAACTTCAACCCACCTACACCCTATATTATAGAAGATCGCTGGAGTGGTTTCTGCAATCCTCTAATAATCACTCCTACAATCTTGGGTCTCCCAATAGTAGGCAACTTGAGAAATGAACTAGCCATTTATTCAGATCAAAATAAAACATATTTTTCTTGAAATTTTAAATTTTTGAATTAAATTAAATGTTCCTCAGTTACCTATCCAATGGCCATTAGAAGGTGTTAAAAAATAAATCTATCTGATCGAGATTCGAACTTGATTTTTCGAAATGCCTGCTGCAACGACGGTGATGCCATAAACAAATTCTGTTGACTCTTCTTCGATATACATGTATGGTCGAGGCTCTAATTGCACTTCCAGGCACGAGGAAAGTGCCCTTCCCTGATCCTTGAATACGGCTTATACCCAGAAATGCGTCTGGGAGAATAGGGACGAGATCCAGAAACCTCAACGGAGAACTAGAAGAATTACTTCCTTTGGACGTCTGGCCTGGTACATCCACGATGGCGTGATAAGAACAATATTGATACAAGATAGAAATTACCGACGTGTGATGATGTATGGATTATTTACTCACAGTGCAATTGAAAGAAGAGATTGAAGGGATTCTGATGAACCAAATTAGCTATTTCTTTTAGCGAATTTTCAAGGAATTAGCGAATTTTCAAGGAAAATGAAGCTATTGCAATGGCCTCAAAATTTTTAGAATGGATTTTCTGGTTCTCCAACAGGAGAAGAACCTGAGTTAACAAGAAAGGGAGTCGACTCAATTTATTGGATAGAAGCCCAATTTTCGAGGGGTTACCTGCCAAACCGAGAGAGACATCGATGAGTAAAATCGCGGAAAGTGGTTGAAAGGAACCATTTGAAAGCGTCGAACTCGGAAGACATCACCATCCTGGTTCAAAGCCTTGTGTTAGTGTGGCTCTAGAGCTTTTGTGTTACATATGTGGAAATCAGGGAAGGTTTGCTATAATTTTTCTTTCTCATGTTTTCTGTTATATTTCACTTATAATATTTTCAAATGTATTCACTCGCCTCTTGGGTTTTTCTCTGGAAAACACGGACTCAACGTGGGAAAAAATATCACTCACTTGCTAGCTAGCGCGTAGGCGTGGTAGTTTCCTCGACACCCTTTCATTTCATAGTTCAAGCTGAATAAATTGTATCTCATCTCCATTGCGATACACGCCCTACATTTTTAATTCAGCGACCACCACTTGAATATACCTTCACACTAAGGACCATTAGGGGTCCGGCAAGTCGTTTCTGGTGAAAAAAAGGGAAAACTTTTTTTGGTCGATTTTTACACCAGAACATATCCTGAATCGATTACAATAAGCAATTTAAATATTCGATGTTTACGAGTGGAAGTGTTCCAAAATGAAATGTAAATATGAGCGCTTCCATGGCAACATCTCCTTGTCCTCAAGCAATGTTCTCTCCAAGCTCGTAATTAGTGCGCCTGTATTATTTTATACTCAACTTCATTAAATAAAGTTCTTAACGTTCTTTTTAATCAATAAAATATTACCATAGTGAAATAACATAATGTTTTTCTATATAATCCAGGGTCGAATGAAGGATCCTCAACTTCTTCATCGTGAATCTATTGGAACATCTACTGAACTAAGTTCAAGTCTTGTCGAGGTTGTGGAAAACTCTCCATAAAAAACGTAAACATCTTGTCTTTGTCGATCCTGGAACATTCAACAGCGTTTTTTTTTTTTTAATTTTTTTTTTTAACACCTCTCGGTTTTGTCATGATACACTCACAGAACTATTGGAAGTATTATTCCGCATCGACTGGAAAGGTCATTTCAGGCTTTCTGAAATCGGTGGGTAAAAATCAGATATTGTTAATCAATTATTAGTTTTCAATTGAAGTAAATTTGATCCACTTCGTGGTTTCCGATTGAGCTGAAATTTTGCATGCATGTATTTAAATCGGATGACAATGCAATATTACTATGACATAGAGCTGAATATTAACAAATAAAATAATAAATATGTAATCAACAAATAATAGGAATAATAATAAATATATAATCATAATATAATAAAAGTATGATTTGAAAAAAAGTTTTTTTTTTTTTTTTTTTTTTTTAAACAATCGCTTGTTGCGAACTACTTGACCCGTTTTTGAAGAAACTACTTGTCCGATCTTCATCAAATTTTCACGGAATCTTACATTGATGCCTTTACGATTAAGATAACTTTCCAATTGCTTTGTTAAACAGATTTAATTACATTTAAAAAACGAAAAACGACTTAAATTTGGTAATTTTTGATTTGTTTCAATTTTTCTTCGGGGATCCACTCTCTCCCGGAGTTTTCTGTTCAATGTGGTATTTCGGTAAGTCGGAAATTCAGGTTGTCGACCTCAAATTTGGATTCAGCACCATTGAAAACCTCTACACTCCAACTTTTTGCCCATTGATACTATAACATGTGGTAGAAAAATTAAATAAAGAGATCACACGTTTGAAAAAACGCTGCGAATTATTACACAATGGTTTAGTATTATACATCACTCGTCTGCAAAGCCACCAACCATCCAACATGAAGAAAAATCGATCGCATTTCGGTCAGCTAAAATTTGAACGGAGATTAGGCCTCTTTTGCGATTCACACTCGTGTTTCTGATTTATCATACGTAAAACCCTCAAATTCTCGTAGGTAGCAAACGGATTGTCCTACAGAGCTCCGCGTGGTCTCAAAAACTTCCGAAAAGTCTATACTATCTCAAATTGATGGAAAAACAATACCTTTATATCAAAATTTTTTGAGTTAGGGCGTTTTGAAAATTTCAAAATTCATTTTTCGACCCTTAGAAGTGACCTACCTACTTCAACAATTTTGCTTCCGAGTCTACCAAGGTAGCGGAAGCTTTGTTTTCACTCTTCAAGGACGAAAAAAATGTTCTCCAAACTCAAAATTTTCACTCGCGTTTTGCGTTTCAGACCTTTCTGAACACTTTTGGTTCAGTGTCTGTCTGTCTGTGTGTCTGTCATGAATTCCTTGTAACGCACATAACTATACGAAGTTATTGTCCGATTTCTATGAAATTTTGTTGTATTTAGATGGCCCCCTATGAAAATCACCACCTTCGGACTGATAGTAGTCGCTGCGCGTGCGCAAACGTGAATTTCCTTGTAACGGCCATAACTTCCACCTTATCTACCCGATTTAAATGAAATTTTCAGGGATGATGCGAATTAGCTTGTAGATGGTCTCCAATGAAGATCATCACCCCCGGACTGAAAGTAGCCGCTGCGCATGCGCAAACGTGAATTCCTTGTAACAGCCATAACTTCTACATTTTCCATCCGATTTCAATGAAATTTCCAGGGATGTTACTGAGTAGTGTTTAGATGGTACCCTATGAAAATCATAGAGAATGGTTTTTCATAGAGGGATTCATTCATAGAAAGATGGTCCCCTGTGAGAATCTCAAATCCTATTCATTGCATCAGCAGGCCTCAATAGGTCAGGGGTAGCACATAGAATTATCCCCCAGGGGTCCTGGGTTCGAATCTCAGCCGAGGATAAGCATTTTTTGGTTCAATCACATACATTTACTCACTTACATTTTTCATCCGAATTTGATGAAATTTTCTAGGATTGTCCAGATTAGCGTGTAGATGGTCCCCTATGAGGGTAGTGAAAGGTACTTAGAGATTTGTGTTTTGAGATTAACTACTATGCATCGGATCGTCTATCCGTGTATAATCGGGTTATGGATACGAGGAAGCTATGTGCCACACCCACTTGGCAGACGTTTTTATTCGATTTTTTGATTCTTCGTACCTTGAAACGTAAACCAATAAATTTTGAGGGGGTGTTAAAAAAAATTTTTCTTGGTCGATTCCAAAGGTTCATTATTGAAAATAATAAACCAAAAGGCGGGCCTCCATGAACGCACACACACCACGCCGCGGGAGTGTGTCAGTGGTGTTTTGTAGTATCCAAGGCCACGAGGCGTTCGAGACCGCACGGAATTAGTGGAATGTCTCGATCCAAGGTCAGCAAGTCACATCATTCAAATCTTCAACTTTCATTAGCTTCCCTAATTTCTTTCAAACCTTTTCTCGACTAACAGACCCGATTACCGTTATTCCTGACCCATGCTCTTTTGAAAAAAAAATTTAAAAAAATTGACTGAAATACCCCATTGAATGCACCTACATTTAACTAGTGATTACGTGATTTTTGGGGGTTATGAATTCGAAAATGAGAGATTATATAAACCCCTCCTCTAGTTTAATTACCTGGTTAACAGCATTATGTACATAAACAATAGTACCTAATGTAATCGAGGAGGAAATTTTCAAACAACTACAACTGAGATGTCAGCTAGTAGGTGTGCATTGCACCTATGAGTTGTTAATCGAGTGAAGCTTTTCTTGTGAAAATTTGGATGACATGAGGATGTTTAATGGAAAACCCGTCCAGATGGTGGTTAGTAGAAGCGAAGGGCAGAACGCTTATCCACTCATCTGTTCAAGAGGGATACTATGAGATTGCTGTCTAGTTAGTAAACAGTGAACGATTGTTTTCCGTCAATTTCGCATGATCTCACTCTTGTTCAGAGACACTAATCTGCTCTTGTCAGGATGGTGGTTACGAAAAGAAAATTTAGGACAAACACGCTCGTCCACTCATCGGTGCTGGAAAGGCATCTACCTCTAAAAGTGTTCTATAATTAAAGGAAATTAAACTAGCGCTTTTGATCATGTTTGCTTGTTCTTTCTTCTGTAAAGTAACACTAGTCTGGTTTTAGTCACCTGTCAGAGGCGGTTTGAGGGAAACACGCCTAACCTCTCATCTAAACAAGATAGGTATCTGAATCTGAAAATTGCTCGAGAAAAAAACAATCGTTGGCCAGTTGAACTACTCTAGGGTGTATTTTGGAGTTTTTATAAAAAGTATGATCAAGAGGTGTTTTTTGTGGGAATTATGATCTTGAATATGTTGATAATTGGTATATTTGGGAACATTGTTCTCTACTTGCTCAAAGATCCCTTATGAGGAGGATAAGTGTATTATGTTGAATTAACACCGTTATGATCACTTTGAAGCAATCTTCTTGTATCAACGAAAACTGCAAAAAATGTCATAAGCAGACCCCATTGCCTCTCTTATTTGCAACGTTAGCTTATATGAATACATGCGACGATTATTGTGTTGAGGAAATTTTAAATACATTTCGATTTAAAAAAAAAAACAAAAAAAATCCAGTCCAGTTTTTCCGTAATTCTGTGCACCCAAAGTTAAGACGCTCCAACGACGAATGGCAGAGTTACAATGAGTTTGGAGTTCCTATATTGCGTGTAGCGTAAGTACGGGTATAATAAAATTATTTTGTGTACCTACTTTTCATCGTACGTGAAGCCTTACGATTCATAAAACGAGAATTTATTCATCAAGTTTCCCTGTTAAGGATCATGAAAGCTACTGTCAGAAGACTGATAGTTATTAAAACTCCTTTGTACGCGAAGGAAGTGGCACAACTTCGAATTTTCCTTTGCTTCCTTAGCGAATGTTTCAAACCCTTTTGAGATGAGCGGGCCTTTGACGGTGAACTGTTCGTTAAGAGTTACTGGAACACAACTCGACAAGGTTATAGATTCAAATCCTGAACATCTACGAAGATACACTTCCGCCAAGTCATGAAGAACAAACACGGATGATTGAACTAGGAATCAAATTTTGATTCCTCGTGGTTAGATTAGACTTAGCCACATCTTGTGAATTTCTGACACTCATCATACGCGCATATTTTCCAAGGAAGAAATCATGTTGGGGGGTTGTTTTGTCACGAAAATCTACGAGGATTCCAAAACAATAATAAGAGAGATGAAGACGACAGTATATTTTTACGCAATGCACAGTTTTTTCGTATGCTAATTCAACACGAAAAATCCTGTATAGAATAATTATTATCAGATTGTGTTGATTTGAATTATTATATGAAATGGAACAATCGTTATTTTTAACGTTAAAAATTGTTATTTTGTTTTGACCCCGGAATTGATGATCTGAGGATTTCGATTTCGATATTATGAGATGATGCTCCGAGACCAATACCCCTAACGAGTTAACATACAACACCCCTGAACAGCAAGAGCAACGAATACCGAAAATAGGAGCACCAAACACCACTTGGGGGTCCCCCATGTAGTCCAGAAAGTAGAGGATT
This sequence comes from Apolygus lucorum, assembly GCA_009739505.2. NCBI lineage: Eukaryota > Metazoa > Arthropoda > Insecta > Hemiptera > Miridae > Apolygus > Apolygus lucorum. The sequence continues at coordinate 56,059,593 of CM019167.2, forward strand.
TCTGCTGGAAAATATTTGGGGTAAGGTTTATTTTCTCATGTGTTAAGGGATGGTATGGTTATGTTAAATCCAAGTTGGCCTCCTCGAAAGACTCCTCGAAACTTTATGTAGCCGAAAAACTTCGACATTTTGTCGCTGTTTTTGGTTTTTTGCCTTTAGCTTAGAAACGGCCCATTACAGTATCCACACTATCACCAGAGTGTTCTAGAACCTGGCCAGAAATCGCCGTCTCCCCGATGGTCCGGGTTCCAAACAAAACATTAGCGTTATGGGGAAAAAAAACTTGATATTAGTGCCGCACATTCACCAGTAAAAACGGAAGTCGAGTGGTAGTCTCGATTAATGGTGGGGGGGGGGGGGGGGAAGGAGATCTAGCGCCCAGCAGAAGATCACCACTATCGTGAGACCTTCTTTGGCATTAGGCTTTTGAGATTATTTGTCTTGCCTTCCGTATGTGAACTTCTCAGTTGAAGGCGAAAGAGAAGGGTTTATTTTCATTTTTTTCTCATGCAAGAGGTTGGCAGAGCTGTTGCCGAACGACTTCCCCTATACCCAGACTATTGGTAAACTCTGATACCACTCAAAACTCCAACATCTTCAATATTTATTATGGATGACCTCAAAAGAACATGCTTATCCGAAATGCCACTTGTGAATGACGCACTCGGATAGCGAAGAAGCTTACTAAATAGTGAATACCTTCACCAGTACTGCGAAATGAAGACTGAAGGGTCACAGACAAACTTTCTCGAGGCTCTGACTTGTAGACGTGCAGACCTCGTTGTAAAATTAATAAGACATGTGGTGTGAGGCTTCACAATGTTTCCTAACTCGTGTTCTACTAACGTGGGTGCCACTATGCCATTTTCCTCCAAATACCATCCAAATAACGAAATTCTGAGATAGGGTAATATTGAATAGTTGTTCATAATTTATTCAATACAAGTCATCATGACTTCAGTGATGTAATGAATATCACATGGTATGGCACCATTGTTATTCTGGTTATTTTTAGGGTGTGCATAAGGGGGTCACGTATTTAATCAAAAAGACACATAGAATCCGAAAGTTCGATAAATCATAAATCATGAAAGTACAAAATCCGTCAGAAAATGATTGAAGAAAATAAAGAAATAATATATTAATGGGAAAATCTAGCTTTTTGAGTAAACTCATTTCAAAGTTGGCATATAAAATTGAAATTTCAGATGATTACTCTAGTTTCTATCGGAAATTTGCATCAAAAGTTGGATCCATTACATGAGTATATCAAATATTGTAATTATATAAATAAGTATTATTAGTGAATGAAGTACCTTTCACTGAACCATACATAACTTGTTGGATTGCGGAAAGTTTCGTGTACTCTTCCGAGGCTACGGATGAGTACGTGATGATTAAATTTCACGAATGAAAAAGATCCACAAGTGGGTTTGGCACATAGTTTCTTTGTATCCATAACATGATTGGTTAACTAATCCTATTGGATATCATCAGTACTATCAACTACTCTTTAAAAAATTAGCAAAATATGAGGATTAAGTAACGGAAAACTATGTTTCGAGGCATCTAAGGTTATGAATATCTCCAAGTTCCAGAATACCTGGAAATTTCATTGATATTGAGCTGAAGCTTAGTCTAGATTGGCCAGTTATGGATGGGAAACCTGGAAATTGAAGTCAGGAACTCTGCACACCATCAGATATACGCAAAATTCGACAGGAAGTAAGACAAGGGACTGGAGTACGTAGGACTGAAGGACCTTGATAGAATAACAACATTCAGCAAATCTCGGACGGAAATGGTAACGGTGAATTATAGGTGGTTGAGAGAGCAAACAGATGCTCCATGTGCAACAGATAGGAAAAAGAAACACATTTCACTTCGTGGCGTTATGCCCAGTGTTAGCCAGTCATGACACTCGAATAGTGATTGTAGGCCGGTGGGAGATTGTATGACGTGGTTTGATTGGAGAACTGATGTGATTTTGTTTTCGGAATAAAGATTCTCTGATTTGATTGTGAACGAGGTGTCTGTGTCCATTATTTACTGTTTCTATAATTATTTTTAATACAAAGCTTCTCAGCTTTTCACCGAGTACTGAATGAATTTAGAGTAAAAAGCTACCTACAGAAAGTTTCTGGTGACTGAATTTAATTACGACCAAAGTTAGGGAATAAAACTGTTAAAATGGTGACTTGGTTGGAATGGTGACCAAAATTAGGGAATAAAACTGTTAAAATAAAGTCTGTAATTTGTAAAAAGTCTGTACTTTGTGAAATAAAATTGGGAAAAATTAACTAAGTAACTGTATCATTAAAATGCGTAAAAAATAATATAAAATGAATGTTTTATAAACATCAACATGTTTTATTGTTATGTCATCAATATTAATAAAAACATGTTTGGGAAGGTTATGATATGTTTTCAACAATTTATTATTCTCGTGTTATAAAGTTATGAAGCTGGGAAAGGTTTCTAATATTGATCTGGTTAGCATGATGTTTAGTACGTTTACGAAACAAAATAGCACGCGAGACTTATTTATTTATATTTTTTTCAATTTAAAGTATGTTCACAAAATATATTACTTACGCAAATATCCCTACGACGGTCATTGACCAGCAGTATAAACGAAGAGCATATGCGAAGAGACTGGTACTAATACATTTTATAAGAAAACACAATCCTTATTAATTACGTAATTTAGAGAGCAAGATTAGTAAAATTAATAATACCTATGTTAGAAAAACCATAATATGTACATGTTACCCTAATATTGGGTGAATAAATACGGTTTCTCTCTTCTCTCTCTCTCTCTCTCTCTCTCTCTCTCTGTTAGGGCTCTCTAGCCCTAACATTTGTACAGATTTGAAAATAAACGAGTCAATCAATCAATCAATCTCTCTCTCTCTCTCTCTCTCTCTGGTCCTATCCCTTCCCTGTTTTATTAAATAAACGCCGTCATTCATTCATTCATTCATTCATTCATTCATTCATTCATTCATTCATTCTCTCTCTCTCTCTCTCATATAATCTCTCATCTCTCATTCTCTCTCTCATATATAACATTCCACCACCAGAAGCACCTTTCATTATACCTATACTTTCTGAAGACGTGGTGAAGAGGGGACTTCAGGCGGTGAAATCAAAATCTGTTGGAGCTGATGACATTTCAATCACTGTATTGCATATGCTTTCCGACGTAATAGTCCCCATTCTTACCCACTTATATAATTATTCATTAATACATGGCATTTATCCCGATGTATGGAAAAAAGCACTAATAAAACCTATTCCAAAAATTAAGTCACCAACATCTGTCAGTGAGTTCAGAGCTATTTCACTCCTCTGTATCATGGGTAAGATCCTAGATAAAATTGTATACAGCGAGTTGGCCCTGTACGTTGAAAAGCACGAGTTTTTAGATTCATACCAGTCTGGATATAGAACAGGTTTCAGCACGGAAACCGCCCTCATAAAAGTTCTAGATGATGTGCGCAAGAGTATGGACAAGAAGAAGGTGACCATAATGATTATGGTCGACTTTTCTTCTGCGTTCGACCTTCTTAGGAGGGAAATTCTGTTAGCCATCCTAGGATCAATAGGGATTCGTGGTAATTTATTATCGTGGTTTGATTCATATTTGTCCGGAAGACAGCAATGTATAAAAGGACCGGCAAAGTCGGTTTCAGCTTGGAAACATATCGAACTAGGGAGTCCCCAAGGGTCAGTTCTATCGGCACTCATGTTCATAATATACATTAGATCACTACCGTCCATCTTCTCTGAAGGCACCAGACATATGATGTATGCTGACGATCTGCAGTTTTACCGATCCTGCGAGGTTGACAAAATCGAGGAAACAACAGATCACATCAATGGAGATTTAAATAAGCTAGCTAGGTGGTGTTCAGACCACGGAATGAAGGTCAATGAATTTAAAACTAAAGCGATGGTACTCGGGTACACGAAAATATTAAGTAAAGTGAATTTGTTACAAATCCCGAAAGTAGTTTATAATTCAACTGATTTAGAGTACGTGCAAGAATTCAAAAACCTCGGAGTGATTGTCCAAAACACATTAGACTGGGACACTCAAGTAACAAATATGTGCAATTCAGTTTTCAAAGCTCTATATCAAATAAGAAGAATTGCAGCGGATTTCCCTGTGCAGGTGAGAAAACAATTGGCTCAATCGCTCATCTTGCCAACTTTTGATTATGCCCCCGTAGCCAGCTGTGATATGAAGGGTGACGATATGCAACGATTACAAAGAGCTCAAAATGCAGTTGTAAGATTTGTATTACGACTTAAAATTGATGAGCATGTGACGCCACACTACAAAGCAATAGGCTGGCTCAAAATTGCCGAACGAAAAAAATTACAAATGGCGGTTCTCATGTTCAAAATTCTCAAATTCAAGAGACCGCAATATTTATTTGAACAATTTACCTTCATGTCCGAAGTGCACTCTAGGGACACCAGAAATAGAGAAAAACTTTTGCTAATACCAACTCATCGAACAGCTATCTTCAATCGTTCTTTCATTGTACAAGGCACGAAGATATATAATGAAATGGTGGAAATGTTTGATGTAAATAAAAAAACAGAAACTTTCAGAAATGAGGTGAAAAACTTATTATTAGGAAAATATTGATAATAAACAATGATGGTGTTACATTGTATTTTTTTACTATGTAATATGTTAATGATGATAATAATATTGATATTGTTGTTGTAGGTTATGAATGAAATTATTGAATATCATAAGTGTAGAGAAATAATTGAAGTTTATTCCAAGTTTGCGTGTTTCAAAACACAGAAGTGTAACTTTCATTTATTTAAATTAATATTTTAATTTTTATTTTTATTTGTTGTAACGATTGTAAGAGGAATGTATTGTATTTTTTGTCCAGGGAAGGTGGAAGATAGGGCCTTAAGGCCTTAACCTTCCCTGGTGGCTAAATAAACGAATCAATCAATCAATCAATCAATCAATCAATCAATCAATCAATCAATATCTCTCTCTCTCTCTCTCTCTCTCTCTCTCTCTCTCTCTCTCTCTCTCTCTCTCTCTCTCTCTCTCTCTCTCTCTCTCTCTCTCTCTCTCTCTCTCTCTCTCTCTCTCTCTCTCTCTCTCTCTTGGCCAGTTATAAGGATTTGTAGACACACAGACAGAAACATAAATATGTGGTATGGGTTGGCAGTTGGTGGTTGGTTGGATCCTACTGGGTGCAGTATTGTGTGGAATCTGACACGTATGTAATTAAATAATAAATTAGATAAAGAAAGTTGTATTGAATTCATGGGCACTTTTAGTCGTATAACTAATGTAATTGAACTATGTGGCTGAATCTCAGGAAAATCACTAAAGGCTCAGGGGATATTTCCTTTTTTTCCCCTTTTGGTTTATTATTTCTAATAATAAGCCTATGTGATCGTATCGCAAAAAATTTTTATAACCCCCCCTCAAACTTTGTCACTTTACGTTTCAAGGTGCGTAGAATCCAAATTTGCAATGTCCGTCCGCCGTCCGCCGTCCCCCGTCCGCCGTCCCCCGTCCGCCGTCCGCGGCACTTTTCTTAGCAACACTGGACCGATTTGGTTCAAATTTGGTATATGGGCTCCATTTGGGGTCTAGTTGTGCCGCGAAGTTTTTGGTTGATGTAGGTCACTTCTAAGGGGTGAAAATTAAGGGTTGAAATTTTCAAGAGTGCCCTAGCTCGAAAACTCTCTAAATAAAGGTATCGTTTTTTCACCAATTTTAAATAGTATTGAATTTTTAAAAATTTTTGAGACCACCCGGAGCTCTGTAGGACAAACCGTTCGGTCCCTACGAGTACTTGAAGGTTTTCCTCCGATAAAACAGAATCATGAGTGTGAATCGCAAAAGAGGTCTAATCTCCATTCAAATTTTATCGGACTAAAATGCGATCGCTGTTCATTTCTTCGATTTGTATACAGTTTTGCCTTCTGCGTAACCAGTAATCAAATTTCAATATGAAGCTTTCTATTTTTCCAATCGAGTGTGAAGCGTTTAGTTCTTTCTAATAAACTTGATTGTGAAGGTGTGGTAGGTAGTACCTAGCTGGTAGGTAAAAAAAAAGTTGGTAGGTAAAACAAATGTTGGTGGGTAAAAAACGCTGCAAATCATTGCTCAAAAGCTTCTTCATTCTTCAGATCACTGATCAGCTGAGTGAGCTCCGAAGCCATTTTCAATCCTATTGAATGGAAGTGCTCTTCCAGGCGTCTCCAGCATTCGAGGAGATCTTCTTCACTCCTCAGATCACTGATCAGCTGAGTGAGCTCCAAAGCCATTTTCAATCCTATTGAATGGAAGTGCTCTTCCAGGCGTCTCTAGCATTCGAGAAGATCTTCTTCACTCCTCAGATCACTGATCAGCTGAGTGAGCTCCGAAGCCATTTTCAATCCTATTGAATGGAAGTGCTCTTCCAGGCGTCTTCAGCATTCGAGGAGATCTTCTTCACTCTTCAGATCACTGATCAGCTGAGTGAGCTCCGAAGTCATTTTCAATCCTATTGAACGCAGGAAGCTGAAATTTGAGAGGGAAGGTCAAGGGAGAATACAGATGGTGGTAGGTGCTATTGATGGAGAACCAGTGATCTATACAGAAGGGTGATCTATACAGAAAATAATAAACCTTTGAGCAATGATTTGCAGCGTTTTTTCTTTTGTATAATTTTTTGTTTGTACAATGCAAGTTGTAGATGCGATGTGCTAGAGACATCGTAGTGGATGGCGCTCATTACCTGTTTATATTTCATTTCAAAATTGATGCTCAAATTTTGAACTCACATTGAATGTGACCTTGTTAATTCATTTAGTCCTCAGAGGACAGGCTCGTCCACTACCGACGTCCTAGGACTTATTTATAACCATGTGTTAATTGTATTTTCCTTTATTTCAATATATTTCTCTCTCTCTCTCTCTCTCTCTCTCTCTCTCTCTAAAGCCCTCAAAGGTTAGGGCCTCAAGGCCCTAACCTTCCCTGGTGGCTAAATAAAACAATTCAATCAATCAATCAATCTCTCTCTAAAGCAAACGAATGCACTTGTCAAAACAATTCACTCACATATGTACAGTTTCCAAAAGCTCCTCAAGTACAAGACTCATCAATAAAACTTAAATTATATAACACCTTGATTGCACCACATCTTTATCAAGTAGCGTCTGTAATGAGTGATGTAAATTATGAACATTCTTTAAAATTGCACAGAACACTAAACGCATGTATTCGCTTCCTACTGAATTTATCTTTTGACGACAAAGTCATAGATAGATATAAAAAATTAAAAATACTCTCTTTTGAGGTATTGCAGGAGTATTCAATTCTTACAACTATGTTCAAAACTGTTTGTTTGATATTAGTGTAGAACACTGAATACACTTTCAGGAATGATGAGTGCTAAAGAATTTTGAGATATGGGGAAATGCAATGGTTGATGGAGTTGTGAGTCTGGTCAGTGCAGAAGAGAATGGAGGGGGGTTGTGTGAACTCAACTCACCAAGACTACACCCAAGATACACACTATTTCCTAGAGAAAGAAAGGTTGATGAATGAAATGTGATGAATTGGTTGATACAATAGCAGGAAGTACCACCACAGGTGATACTTAAAGTGTTAGGTAGGTACCTACTACTGGAAGCTTGCAGGGGCAAGCAGGTAAAGTTGGAGTGTGAAATGCACATACAAATAACTCTAGGGAGTGAAATCAAGTGTGGTACCTTGATATTTGGTGTTCCAATGGGATGGATCCTGGCCAGGAATCCTTGTAGGTAGGTAGCTGCAAACAGGTGGTGAGCAGGTGGTTGATGGCTGACTCCCTGAGTGAGAAATTCGCGGAAATACGCGTAATTTCGAGGGGAAAAGCACTTTACCGGCGCGCACAAAGCTATCACTGAAGATATACAGGTGAATTTCGAGTGGATGCTCACAGATTGACCTGATATTAAAGGATTTGACCAACAGGAGCGTCAATGGCGGTTGATAGGCACACTTTTAAACTGTTCTTGCTTGAGGTTGGAATAGAACTCATCAGGTTTGCTTCAGGGGGGAGTAGAATGCAGACAATCCGCCAGAGTGCATTGGCAGCACCAGAAAATTCATGTATCCTTGTGATTCTGTAGCTCTCTTGATCCATGAAGTGGTGTGTTCAGTTGATTCCAGCAGTTTAGAGACACTTGCATGGCATCCACAATTCCAACTTAGTTGATTAGGGAATTTATGAATTATGGGGATCAACCTGGCTTTAAATAATTGTAACAATTAAATATGAATAAAGCAGGATACCAGAAGATTAAATTACTTTATGGTGGTAACCCTGGGTGCCTTTCAAATGATGCGATTTGATTGGTTGGCACAATCAAAGCTACAAGACACAACGACAATGGCCGTCCTTGAATTGACCAGGGAACTATTCTGTTATCAAGAATTCGTAAATATATTTTGCCGGTTGAGTTTCGTGAATCTAAGTAGAAAGTGAGTTGTTTCATCAAAATACGTGCAATTAGTGGGTGAAAAGAGTGATGGTAACAAGAAAAACAAGCAACAACGAAGTTAATATGATCATCAACATGGATAACAACAACAGGTTGGTTGAAAGTAAACAAGTGAAAAAAAACTAAGTAGGTAGGTAGGAAAGTGGCGTAAAATTAGGAAACCCAAACATACTCCCCCAAGTTTTACGCCAGGTTACATGAAAAGCGGCACAAGTTTGATGGTGGGACGTTTGAAGACTCCTTTGGACGTCTTCAGCGTGACTACTCTCACCACATTGTCCTTCCCAGGATGGGTCTGCAGGACGCGTGCCATTGGCCATCTTGAAGGTGGGGTTTGCAGATCACTGACCAAAACCAAATTGCCAACCTTCAGGTTAGGCGGGTTGTTCACCCATTTGTCCCTGGATTGAAGACTGCGGACGTATTCCTCTTGCCAGCGAGTCCAGAAAAACTGCACTCTTTCTCTGACCAGTTCCCAGGCATTGAGGCGTGACTTGGGAACATCTGAAAAATCCACTTCAGGGAGCGCGTTCAATGGCTGACCAATGATGAAGTGCCCTGGTGTTAGTGCATCAAGGTCATCTGGGCAGTCGGAGACAGGTTGCAAGGGTCGCGAATTGAGAATTCCTTCAACTTTAGTGAACATAGTTGCAAGGTCCCATGTGGTGTAGGAACGATCGCCAAATGATTTATTTATCAAGGCTTTGGCGGATTTGATGCCTGCTTCCCAGGCTCCCCCCATGTGGGGACTATGTGGAGGATTGAACTTCCATGTGATGGACAGATGCGCTGTGTGGTTAACCAATGATTCTTGCGTGTGTGCTTTGTTAAACCACTCAAACACATCACGTAAATAGCCAGATGCACCTACGAAATTGGTTCCGTTGTCGGAGTACATCGCTGCAGGGATTCCTCGTCGAGCCACAAAGCGATCGAAGGTGTCAAGGAAGTCCTCGACGGAAAGTCCGAGTGCGAGTTCAATGTGGACAGCGCGTGTAGATAGACAGACGTAGAGACACATATATGTCTTGATGGTAGGAGCTTTCCTCAAGTTTGATGTCCTACAGAGGAAGGGTCCTCCAAAATCTACCCCAGTGTGCAAGAAGGGGCGCACAGCGTGGAAGCGGCTAGCTGGGAGATTACCCATCAGCGGTGATAATATCCGCTTAGAAAAGCGAATGCAGACAACGCATTGGCGTTTAATTAGTTTCACCAGATTCCTGGCTGAAGGTATCCAGTACTCTTGACGTATGCTTGCCATGAGAGCATTAGGACCAATATGGTGGTTGAGATGGTGATAAAAGTCGACCACAAGCGAAGTGAAGTGGGAACGACTTGGGAGCAATATAGGATGTTTCTGTGATGATGGTAAGGGCGCATTATGGAGTCGTCCACCGACTCTGAGGATTCCCTCTTGATCAACGAAAACTGCAAGACGCTTGAGCTCCAATGGTAACTGGTCAGGGTTGATTGTGGTAAAGGCTTGTGGATAATATGCGTGTTGGATTATGCTTACACAATGGAGCTTTGCTTTGGTGAACTCTGATGCAGATAATGTGCCTCTACATCGACAAAGTTTGTTCTGCTTTGGAATCTTGCAGTTAAACAGGAAGCGCTTCACATAGGCAATCACTCTGACTAGCCGCAGGAATGATGAGTGGCGTTCTGTGTATGCAATAAAGAGCGAACTAGTTTGCACAGCAACAAGAGATAACATTGTGGGCTTCAATTCAGGTACGTCGACTGCCAAAGTATCAGTTGATATTGGCCACTGATCAATAGAGTTGGAACACCAGTCTGGTCCAGACCACCAAAGGTGGCAGTTGGAAAGACCTGCAGGCAAGACACCACGTGATCCGATGTCTGCCGGATTTTCAGCACCCTTCACATGATGCCAAGACTCAAGTTTCGTGACATCGAGAATCTGTTGAACCCGATTACCTACAAAGGTTTGCAAAAGGTAAGTTGGGGTTTTCAACCACGCCAAGACTACCATGGAATCGGTGAAGCAATAGACAGTTGAGATGTTGAGAGTTTGCTTCAAGCGGTTGAGTGAGGAGAGAAGCTGCGTCAGCAAGAGCGCACCACAAAGCTCAAGTCTGGGAATGGTGACAGACTTGAGGGGTGAAAGTTTAGTCTTGGACTTCAACAACTTCATATGGACAGCATCGCCTTGAGTTGCACGTAGGTAAATAGCTGCGCAATAACCTTTCTCTGAAGCGTCTGAGAAGCAGACGAGCTGGTAGGTGCTATCAGTCTTTGGGAATGGGCGTGGGATATTGATGGACATGAGCTGCGGTAATTGACACGTGAACTCACTCCAAGCAGAGGATACTGTGTCTGGAACTTGGTCATCCCAATCTATCTTGGCCTTCCAAGTCTCCTGAAGAAGGCACTTTGCATAGAAGATGACAGGTGAAAGATATCCCAATGGGTCGAACAATCGAGCAATGACAGAGAGAATGTTCCTCTTGGTACAGTCAGGCTCAGGTGGGGTAACCAAGTATGAGAACACGTCGGTTGATGGGTTCCACTGCATTCCCAAAATTTTGGTGACTGAAGATTCATGCGATTGGATCTGCACTGGTTGTTGTGGCTTGGATGCGTTGTTATCCAAAAGGGGTGGATAGTTGGAGTTCCATTTATCCAAGGTGAAACCTCCTTTGGCTAAAAGTGAAATTAGTTGGGTTTTCAAGTTGATTAGGCCTTCCACAGTATCACTACCGTAAGCTATGTCATCGACATATGTATGGTACCTGATTGCATTTGCTGCCTCAGGAAACTCGGCACCATCATCATGCACGAGCTGGTGCAAAACACGTTGTGCGAGATATGGTGAGGAACTCAGACCATACGTCACCGTGTTAAGCTCAAAATGTTGAATTGGTTGATCAGGGCTTGGCCGCCAAATGATTTGTTGGTATTGTCGTTCCTCAGGTGCGATTAGGATCTGGCGAAACATCTTCACCAAGTCACAGGTGAGGACATATGTGAAGCGTTGGAAATGGAGAACGATGTCGCAGATGTCAGCTTGAAGCTTTGGCCCTGTCAGCAGGTGGTCGTTCAATGAGCCAGATGGAGTGCAATAGCTGGCATCAAATACCACCCGTAGCTTTCCATTATCCTTGCGCAGGATAGGATGATGCGGGATGAGATAGGCAGGAGGATTTGTTGCAGGAGACATGTGGCCCAACTCCAAATATTCCTCCATGAAGGCTTGATACTTGTCTCCAAGCTCCGGGTCACGTTTGGTCCTGGACTCCAGGGAGCGGAACTGTCCAAATACCTTCTGCGTGTTGAGCTGGAACGATGGTGGAGATGATTTGAAGGGGTAACGGAGAATGAAGCGACCAGTCTCATCGCGTGCATGTGTGTTGACAAAGTGCTCCTCGCACTGCTGTTCCTCAGGAGATAGTTTGGTGGGTGTGACGACAGGCTCTTCAAGTTCCCAGAAGCGCTCAACAAGGGAGCTGACATCAGTGTGAGTCAGAAGTGCATGACCATTTCGATTAGCTGAGTTGCAAACAAATCGACCCAGAACTGTAAAGCCAAAAACTGTGTTGATCAGCTTTGGACCCTGATCATGAACTGTGATCGGTGCGCCAATGATGACATCTGGGTACAAATCTGCACCAATTAGAAATGATATAGGACCCGGTGTTGTAAATTCTGGGTCGCTCAAGTTATAGACAGTGTAGTCATACCACATATCCGATTCAAGATGCTCTTGCGGAAGAGGTGGAGTGATGGCGGGTACTACCACGGCATCAGTGGATAAGATGGATGATGTTGATGGGTTATGGAAGGTGAGATTCACTTGACCAACAACGCTGGTAAGTGTTGAGTTGTTGACCCCAGAGATCCTGGTTTTGAAAGGTCTCGAGCTCTGACCCAGCTGGCGCGCACAGTTCTCGGTGATGAACGAATACTGGCTACCTTGATCCAGCAGTCCACGAAATTTATGTAGCTTGCCTTTGGGGTCGACGATATGGGCAACCACCGTGCCAAGAAGCACTCCACTGCGTTGAGGAGCAGTGTTGGTCCCAGAGAAGCTAGAGCTATTGCTTGGAACAACAGGCAATGGCGTGGATGAGGTGTTAGGAACACTTGATGCGTTGGTGATATGATCTTCAGGCGAAGGCAATCCAAGATGAAGATCAGTGTGATGTTTCAGACCACATTCACGACATGTGAAGGTTGATGGACAAGCCCTGGTCTTGTGAAAGGGGTGTAAGCAATTTCTACAGCCAGGGTATTGTCGCAAGAGATCCAAACGTTGTTGAGGAGTTGATGCTTGAAATTGTGGGCAGCTAGAGATAGTATGCCCTTTGTTACAAATGTAACACGATTTGTTGTTAGAGGTTGGTGAAGATGGTTGCGGTTTGCGATGACCACTAGTGTCATTGGTGTTGGCTACACAGGCTACGTGCGATTTCCTAGCAGCGTAATTGTTTGGTGATCTAACAGGCTTCGGTTGTGCCTGTTGCGGTGGTTTAGGAGCCTCAGATGTGGCTGCCAAATCTTGAGTGATGCGAAGTACCTGACAACGATTCTGCACAAAGGTTTGAAGCGTCATGACCTTTGGATATTTGGTATCCACAATGGATAGCTCAAAATCTTCTCTAGTCTTTGGATCTAGAGATTGCAGGGCTAATTCACACAACAGGTAGTCTGAAAAGTCAGGAATGTTGAGGTTTTTAAGCGAGTTGATACTCTCCATGACACGCGAGATATACTGCTGAAGAGAATCAGCGGTGGGTTTACCTGATGCCGCCTTAAACTTCAGGAATGAGTTGAGGTAAGTCACTGCCAGCTTACGCTCATTGTCGTAGACTTTGCAGAGCGCGTTCCATGCCTGCACAAAGTTTTCAGACACTTCTTTTATGTGCTTGATTGAATCCAAAGCAGGACCACCAAGATAGCTTCGAAGATAATGAAAGCGCTCAGCATTGTTCAATGTTGGTTCCTCGATGATAAGCGACGTGAAGAGCTGCTTAAATCCCGACCAATCAGTCAGTTCACCATGAAACTGTTTTATATTGATGCGTGGAAGTATGGTACGAGATGATAGTGGAGCAGTAGATGAGTTTAGAGAAGATCTATCAGCAGGAGCTGGTTGGGACAATGCCATGATTTTCTGGTGATACCCTAAAGCCTCATAATATGCATTTTTGACCTCACCAACAAGTGCAGTATCCTGAAGGCTAGGAAATGATGGCTCTTCTTCAGTGGTTTCACTGAGTTCAATTGCATTGTCATACTGCTCACGAAAATCTTTGAAAAGCTGCTCTATACTAGCAACCATACCCCGGAACATGATGCGTTCAGTTGCAGTGGTCATTGCAACCATACCTTTGTTTCTTATGGCTTTGATGTCATCGCCAGCAGCTTTGAGAAGGCGTTTACACTTAGCCAATTCACGATTAGCGGGAGGTGCCATTTTGAATTTACCAATTAGATATGTATGAAAAATAGAATTTATAAATAAATAACAAGGTTGATGATCATATAACAATGATTAGATTTATTTATAAAAGTTATAGATACTTGTAGAAAAATATATTTGTTGATTTATTTTGTTGAATAAATAGATAATAAATAGATTTGTTGATAACAATGGACTGTATTTAAATATCTCCACAGGTACTGACTCAATCCGGTTTGACTGGACCACAACTTTTGTTTGATATTAGTGTAGAACACTGAATACACTTTCAGGAATGATGAGTGCTAAAGAATTTTGAGATATGGGGAAATGCAATGGTTGATGGAGTTGTGAGTCTGGTCAGTGCAGAAGAGAATGGAGGGGGGTTGTGTGAACTCAACTCACCAAGACTACACCCAAGATACACACTATTTCCTAGAGAAAGAAAGGTTGATGAATGAAATGTGATGAATTGGTTGATACAATAGCAGGAAGTACCACCACAGGTGATACTTAAAGTGTTAGGTAGGTACCTACTACTGGAAGCTTGCAGGGGCAAGCAGGTAAAGTTGGAGTGTGAAATGCACATACAAATAACTCTAGGGAGTGAAATCAAGTGTGGTACCTTGATATTTGGTGTTCCAATGGGATGGATCCTGGCCAGGAATCCTTGTAGGTAGGTAGCTGCAAACAGGTGGTGAGCAGGTGGTTGATGGCTGACTCCCTGAGTGAGAAATTCGCGGAAATACGCGTAATTTCGAGGGGAAAAGCACTTTACCGGCGCGCACAAAGCTATCACTGAAGATATACAGGTGAATTTCGAGTGGATGCTCACAGATTGACCTGATATTAAAGGATTTGACCAACAGGAGCGTCAATGGCGGTTGATAGGCACACTTTTAAACTGTTCTTGCTTGAGGTTGGAATAGAACTCATCAGGTTTGCTTCAGGGGGGAGTAGAATGCAGACAATCCGCCAGAGTGCATTGGCAGCACCAGAAAATTCATGTATCTGTCGGATCCGCAACGGTGGGACCGAGCCGGCCAGCCAGCAGCAGGCTCCACCCCCATTCCGCGATCCGACCGAATCTATATAAGCCTGACGAGCACCGAATCTCGCATCGCTACATCTACGGATTCTCCGCCGTCAACAACTAGCTCCTGTTGCGGCCTTCTCCTAGAAGAGTGATCCTGGACGATTAGCCCCGTCTAGTACCTCGCAGTGCCGCCTCTCTTCTCGCCTTCAAGCCTTCACTTCCACGACCTCGGACTTCAACGTCAAGCCACCCGCAGGATCTTCGGTCGACGCCAAGGTATCACGAGGAGAGACTTTAGAGTGTTGGGGGATTAGTTAATAATAAAAGGGGGGAATAATAATATTAATAAAAGATTCATTTACTCTTTTCAGTATTATCAATTCTACCTTAATAATCCAATAATCCCACAGTAGGCACTGACATAATGGTGGAGGCGCCGGGTAACAATAAATTGGATAAAATTGTTTAATAATATTGTCCTGACATAATGATCTAGGCGCCAAAGTTTTTTGAAAATAATTTGAAATAATTTTAAAGTAAAAAAACCCTAAAGTAAAAAAAAAAAAAAAAAATTCTTAAATAATTTTGCCCTGGAAACAATAATTTTTCTATTGAAAATTTTTTATTTTTTTTGGGTGCACTAGTGTCTCTCTCGTTTACATTATTATTTTTTCTTGTGTGTTTAATAATAAGAATTTTATCAATTTTACAGTGAACGGCCTTAGGCTAGGAACCCCTTTGGTTATCGGAATATTTCCGTTAAATAATTTTGAACTGCCATTTCGTTGGGATACGCTGCTTGTGAACTCTTTTTAGCAAATAAGTAGGGACCTAGGCAACTGTGCTCTAACGCCAGTTGCATAAGGCGTTGTTAAGGACGCGCCTTATATACATTTTTACAAGTACTAATCAGGTACTACCAAAGAGTTCGCAAGGAGTAGAAAAACCTGGACTTAAGCACTTGGTGTACAGAAAGGGTTAGATCTCTCAAAGAAAGTGAGCAGAAAAGTAAATTCATCCTGAAATTAGAGGCTAAATCACTTCGGCAGGATCCCTTTTGTAAAAAGGCATGTCTTGCAGCAATGCAATACATTTTGTGTAGCTCGTGGACGAATTGAAAACGAGCTATACAAGCAGCAAAAAAAAAAAAAAAAAAAAAAAAAAAAAAAAAAGCTGTCGCCAAAAGAAATTGATTACAATTTGAAGGACCTCTGATACTGGCAGTTGAAATTATCTTGTATATCCACCTAAGCAGGAGATATGTGAGATGAAACAACTGTTAGGAAAGAGAAAATTACATTGAGAATGTCCAAGTTAAATTCATCCTGAAATTTTTTGTGTAAATGACGGATAACGATCCACTATTAGTTTTGATAGTTAAGAGATTCATTGATAGGTATCATTTAGGGCCTTCTGAACCCCTGAGAATTTTAAATAAATTGACAGCAGCTGATTACTCTAAAATAATAACTTATTTAGGGGGACAACCATTTACAAGGGATGAAAACAGATTAAAAATTAATGAAATTTGGTTACAACCCGATTTAGATGTTTTACGTTTGTTACAAATAATTATAAATAATGCAATTAAAGACGAACATTTTTTAGAAGTTATTGCAATATTAAAAGATCAGGGTTTTGTGAAAAATGAAGGGGACACAGACTCGTTAGAAACATTTAATGAAAATAATAGTGATTTAGAATCAGGAGAGAATATTTATGACGAAGTAGAGAAAGACGAAACTCGAAAGACGAAAGACGTTAAAATCATAAATCCTCCAATTATTAAAATGGCCAATTCAATCAAGATAACGCCACGTTATTTCTCGGCACAGAATCATGAAGATATCAATCAATTCATCAATAGCTGGGAAAAACTAGCGAAATATCATTCTTGGGATAAGAAAGAAATTCTGCGTTCTATACCGAGCTTTTTTCTGGCAGATGCCCAATTGTGGTATGATGAAATGGAGAAGTCAGGGAAAATAAAACCAGATTGGGATGAATTTAAATTGCAATTGAGGCAGGAATTTCAAGATCCAAGTTTAATCGAATCAGCCAGATTGGAATTATTTACTTTAAGAAAGCTAGAAACTGAAACAATCAAACAATATGTAGATAGATTGAGAAATTTGGTCTGGAAGGCAGCTCCAGATATGCCCTCTCATGAAAAACAACGTATATTAGCTGCAGGATTACCAAACGAATACAGGATTAGTATGGCAGGTATGACAGATTTTGAGCAAGCTGTCATAAAATTATACCAAGTAGATGCACTTCTCAAATTGTCTACTGAACCGAAAGTCACTGTTAGAAATGAAGATCCTTTGCATGCGCGTATTGCTTTATTAGAAGCTGAGAATAAAAAGTGGGCAGCAAATCGCGGTAGGGGATCTTTTTATAGAGGAAATCGCGGCCGTGGAATTTATAGTCAGGGGCAAAATCGTAGTTATCCTCAAAACAATTATCAAAACCAGAATTTTAACCAGGGATATCAAGTCCGCCAATTTGCAGGAAATCAACAGCAGTTGGGTAATCATAGAGGATCATATCGTGGTAGGTCTTATTACAATGTAGGACAAAGGAATGTTGCTAATACAAACGATTTGGCAACAGTACTTGGAAATATGTTATTGCAACAAGTAAATATTTCTGGGGGGATACCGTATCGGGGAAGAGGTCATGATAGCTTCAATACAAGACCGAATAATTTTTACCCCTTACAAAATGGGCCCACTCAAAATGTTCAGAGTAGAGAAAATGTGGGTTACCAGAATCCAAAAAACTAGTTGAGGGGGCGGTAAAAGCAAGTGAAATTGACCGTCCCGACAATTTAAAAATAATTAGTAAAATGGGTTGTCAAGAAAAATGTAGGTATAAACAACCAATTATAGAAATAGGATTGGGTAATAATAATTTGAACGCTTTATGTGATACGGGCGCAAGCGTTTCACTTATTCACGAAAAATACGTGGATACTAAGATAGGAATAAGGTTAACAAATACAAAATTATATTCTATAGATAAAAAAAGGTTAGAAATATTGGGGAAAATAATATTAAGTATAATTATAACCGGGGATGATAATAAAAAGAGACAATTTGAGCATGAATTTTATGTTTGGCAACCGAGTATGGCCGAAATGGAATTTAAGGATACTCCAGTAATTTTAGGGAGAGATTTTTTCCATAACAATAATGTATTGATTGATTTTAAAGAACAGCTTCTTATAGTGGAAAACTTGAATGTTTCATTTAGCGGAAAAGATGAACAAATAAACAAGATTTTTGATACAGAAGCTTGTGGTCTGGTTTCACATTATACCGGGAGAGAAGCGAAACTCATTCAGGAATTCATTCCCACAGAAAACGTAACTATTGCAGATCAGCATGTCTCGGAAACACGAGAAGTCGGTCAAAAAGGAGACGAGACGCTAGCAAGGACGCTAGGAGATTGCAAAATAGGCAAAACGCCGCCTTTAAAAGACGGGCCAGGTTCCGGTGACGTTACGATTCCTGTGGTATCATTTTCCAGTAAGACGATGCTCCAAGAAAACGAAATAGAAGTGTTGATCCCAGCCGGGGATTTAAATTCTGGGTCGAATCGAATTGAAGTTTTTAAAAAAGCTTTAGAGGCGCATAAAATATCGCATGACAAAGTTTTCAAAAAGTTAAATGTCACTAGTAAAATGCAAGGCACAGAAAAATTGTTGGCACAAATTGCACAATTAGTTGGTGTTAACCTGTTATATTACAATTTGACGCAACAAAAAGCACGATATTACAAATTTAAAAATCGACCACAGAGAATTCATGTTTACTTTATAGAAAACTCATCAAGTTTTTCATGGCTAAAACCAAACCCACAGCAAAATAATAGTTTTAAAGTTCAAGCAACAATTTATAAGACACCGGATAGGTTAAAAGGTGAAGCTCTAAATAAAAATAAATCAGTTGCCCAAAAGAAATTTATCAAAAAAGATAATTGTGAAAATTCAGAAATAAAGTTACAACCAGAATGGCGTCAATCTACGGCTGTTAAACAGGCCATTAACAAGGTACAGATTGTTGAAAGTAAAAAAATGATAGAAGGTTTTAAAACTTATTTTGAAGCTCGAAAAGAACAAATTGAGGACTACAAAGGTGTAAGATTAGACATAAATCCAGAGTTAACTTCAAAAGACCATAATGAAATAGTAGCAATCCTAAAACGACATGTGAATGCCTTTGTATCTAACGAACATGACGTGGGGAGAGCAAAATGTCAACCAGTGGAGATACCATTAATCACTAATACGCCAATTAAATGCAAAAGTTTTAGAAGAAATCCTCATGAAATTAACGCCATGAAACACGAAATTGAAAAACTAAGTAAAAAGGGAATTATTACAAAACGTCCTACCCCCTATAGGAGTCCTTCGTATCTGATAAAGAAAAAACAAGGAGACTATCGTATGATAACTGATTTCCGTGAATTAAATAAGGTTATTGATCATCAAGCAGTTGGAGCTTATACGGGTAGAACGGCTCAAGAAACAATTCAAATCGCGTCGCAAAAATATATTTTGAGTTCATTTGACTATGCCAGTGCTTGGCATCAAATCCCAGTTAAGAAAGAAGATCAGCTAAAGTTAGGATTTGCGGATCACAATAATGATACGTGGGTATTTAATTATTTACCAATGGGTCTAAAAATTTCAACAGGAAAATTTATAGAAATAGCGGAAAGTACATTAAAACCGTTAATAGATCAACATAAAGTAACTCAGTATGCAGATGATGTTTGTTTAGGGTCAATGGATATGACAGAGCATAAACAAGATATGGAAAAAATGTTAGCACTTATAGAAGAAAAAGGTTTAAAATTAAGTGCAGATAAGATGCATATTGGATATACGCAAATTAAATTGTTAGGGAAAGTTGTAGGCTCTGGTAAAATACAAACAGATTTAGACAAAATAAAAACGGTTAATGCTATTCCCCCACCAACGACGAAAAAACAAGTTCAGTCTTTAGTTGGGATGTTTGGTTTTTTCAGGGATCACATACATAATTTCGCAACAGTTATGCAGCCTATTACAGATTTGCTCAGAAGTAAAGATAAGCAAGTAAAAATAATATGGGGTGAAGCACAGCAAAAAGCATTGCAGAAAATGAAAGAATTATGTTCACAAGCGCCAATTTTACGGACGTACGATGAAAATAGACCAGTAGTGATTCTTGTGGATTCTGCAGCTCACGGAGTCGGTGCAGTAACAGTTCAGAATTACAAAGGAAAATGGTTCCCTATTGAATTCTTTTCTAGGCGATATAGTCCGACACAAGCGCGATATTCAGCAACTTATTTAGAATTAACAGGAATTTGTATGGCTGTTCAAAATGCGCGCCAATATATTCATATGTCTCCATTTGAGACAATAATAATATCAGATCACGCAGCTTTACGATTTGTAGAAAATATCAAAGAAGCACATAGTAAGATTTTTAAACTTAGTTTGAAATTAAGTGAATATCCAATTAAGATTATGTATGCCAAGGGAAAAACGTTGTCAATATGTGATCATTTGAGTAGATACGGAGAAAGTGAGACATTAAGTGAAGATAATCTAGAGCCAATTTGTTTGCAGTCAGATAGTATTTGTGTTGTTACGCGCCAACAGTCTAAGAAATTAGAAGAAGAGAGCAGATTAGCGCATGATTTACAAGTTGATACGAATGAAGACATCGATAAACCAGAAACTTTTCAACAATCCGAAAAATTTCGTATGGCATTACAAACAGATGATTTCGCAAGGGAAATAATACAGATTAAGTTAGAAAATAAGAAATCTACGAAGTTATTAAAGAGTCAGGCTCGGAGATATGAATTAGATGATGTAGGAAATTTATGGAAAATAGAAAAGGATAAGAAATTATTATACGTACCATTATCGTTAAGGAGAAAAATAATAACAATATACCATGATGATATGAGTCATCCAGGTAGAAAAAATACGTTAAGATTAATAAAAAATAAATATTATTGGTATAATTTAGTAGGTGATGTAACAAATCACGTTCAAAGTTGTGATGTATGTCACACAACAAAAACAAACACACAGAAGCGAGGAGGAGAATTGAAGGAGATGAAACCCATAACGCAATTCCCAAATGATGTTTTACAATGTGATTTCTTAGGACCGGTAGAATGTTCTCAAAACCCAAATCAACGACAGTCGATTTTATTATTAGTGGATTTACATACTAGACATATGCAATTAAAATTGTGCAGAAATCAGACAGGAGACGAGGTAATTACGGCTTTAAAACAATATCAATACACATGGGGTTTTATAAAAAATTTACAAACAGATAACGGCAAGTCCTTCAAAAATCAAGCAGTTAGTGAATATTTGCAAGAAATGGGAATCCATCAAAATTTCTCAAGCCCGTATCACCCAGCATCTCAGGGAGCCACGGAAAGACGAGTAGCATTGGTCACTCAAGGGATTCGACAAATTCAACAAAAAGATTCTCACTGGGAACCATATCTAAAAAGAATAGAGTTCAATTTGAATAATCAATATTGTAAACGAATCAAAATGACTCCATTCTTTGCTATGTTAGGACGTGAATCAAGAATTCCAGATGTAACCGGATTTCATGCACCACAGGAAAATGAAAATGTTAGATTATGTCAAATGCAAAAAAATTGGAAGGAAATCCAAGATTCTCATAAAAATGCTCATGTGCAGAATAAACAACAGTTTGATAAGAAAAGAACAGGCAGGCAATATCAGGTAGGAGATTACGTGTACATTAACAGAAATAGATTAACAGATGGTCAAGACGTAGCGAATAAGTTTAAGAACATATATTTAGGACCAGTAAAAATATTGCAGGCTCATGAGAATGGAGCATATACGGTTTTGCGTAAAATAAATAATCGTGAAGTAGAACAAAGAATTAATATAGATCAAATCGCACCTGGGGTAGCATGTGAAAGGAGATCGATAGTAAATTAGGTAGGATTAGACATAAGGTCATAAAATATAATGTATAAGTAGAAGAAAACAAAAAACGTACGGGACAAAACAATTAGTTTGGTATACATCTTTAAAACACACGGACAAAAACATAGATCATGAAAATGACCATGAAACTGAAGGAATTTGGAAAACTGGAGTCATGAACCATTTTTTCAAAACGCTGGACGTTAAACCTGATAGTTTACGATCATGATCAAGTAGAATTTATTAACGAGAGACATTGCAACACAGAAATTAAAGATAGGAAAAAATAATTAATTAATAATAATAGTAAAAAAAAAGATAAATAAATAAATAAAAAAAAATAAATAAAAAATAATGATAGAATAAAAAATAATAATAAATAATTTTATAAATAAATGAACAGGGGTATTTTTGTAAATATTTTAATAGTATGACAGAAACCTTCCCGTTAAATGAAATCTTTTCATCAAATCAACAAAGGACAGTACAGCAAGCTATATATTTATCGACAGGAAAGAGTAATCAGCATATAATTTTAAAAGCCTGTAGAAACAACACTGTAATGATTTATAATGGAACAGTAATGTGGGAAATTACAGATTATGAACCAATTTTAATAACTTGCAATGAAACTTGTTTAGTGAATTTAGACGGAGAAAATTATTTACCTCAAACCAATCAGAATAGGACAGTAGATGAAATTTTGATCACATTCAGAGAAACCGAAGTTCCTACATCAATTGCAATGGATAAGAACAATGATACGGTACAGATGAATATTTTAGATAAATTTTTAAAAGAAGAAGATCCCTTTAGGAAAATGGGGAAATTGATAGAGTCGGTACCTAAATTGGAAAATATCACCATTGTACCATGGTGGGAACGAGAAATCCATTGGAAACATATGTCAATAGGGACAACTCTATTGCTTATAATAGTAGTGATTAGTATGAGTTTAACTTACTTTTATTTAGTTAGAAAGACCAAGGTGACCCCGACCATACAAACAAGTGTACAGTTGGTACCACCGCCAGTAAACCCCAGTCATAATTCTTTGTCCCAGTAATTTTGTAAAAAGGAAAGAATTGATATATTGAACAGGGATAAAATAAATAATAGAATGATAGAATTAAGTTTAAGCTTTCATTGTTTGAAGTGTTTCACTGTTTGGAATTACAGTCGTATATTAAATAAATTGTTGTTTTCAACTGGAATAATTATGTTGATGTTTCATTGTTAGGAATAATAGTTATATAATTATGTTGATATGTCATTGTTAAGAAGAATAGTCGTATAATAATAAATTGAATTATTGTTGTTTTCAACTGGAATAATTATGTTGATGTGTCATTGTTAGGAATAATAGTTATATAATTATGTTGATATGTCATTGATAAGAAGAATAGTCGTATAATAATAAATTGAATAATTGTTGTTTTAAACTGGAATAATTATTGTATGATATTAAATTGATAGGAAATTTAAAAGAAAAGTCGAAGAAAATATAAAAATATGAAGAAATGAATCATTACATAAACGTTATGATATGTGAAATAAGGAGTGTAATGTTAGAGCTGTCTATATGAATGAATTATTTGAAAATGATTAATGAATCAATTTCGAAAGAAAATTGAAAAGTAAGAAAATGAAATAATGACAGTACCTAATGGATTTGATGTTGAATTTCAATTATATTTACAAAATAAGACAAATAATATAAAAAGTGGATTTGAATTTAAATGATCAGATTACATTAAAAGGATTCATTCAAAAATGATGAGAGATAGTATCGATTTTATTGAAAATGAATATATTGAATTTATTATCAATGAAGAATGAAATTAATGATAAATGATGTTATGATGATTATAATTATTGTAATGTGTTATGAAGGATAAATACGAAAATACATAAAGAATATTCAAGAAATGTTTAAAGAATATTTAGAGAATGAAATTTTAATTATTTTCTATTAATGTTATAGGATTAAGACAAAAACTCCTCAAAAGTGATCCTTACGACCTGTCTACGAGAACTTCACAGGAACTTCACTTAAGGACAACATGAAGAAGTGGCATAAAAGAAGACAAGAGGAAGGCTGAGGAATCACCAAAAGAAAAAATTACGTCAATGTAACGCTAAGATTACTATGTTTCAGGTGAAAATCGTCAAAAAAGTCTTTTTCTCCGGAAGGGGGAGATGTCGGATCCGCAACGGTGGGACCGAGCCGGCCAGCCAGCAGCAGGCTCCACCCCCATTCCGCGATCCGACCGAATCTATAAAAGCCTGACGAGCACCGAATCTCGCATCGCTACATCTACGGATTCTCCGCCGTCAACAACTAGCTCCTGTTGCGGCCTTCTCCTAGAAGAGTGATCCTGGACGATTAGCCCCGTCTAGTACCTCGCAGTGCCGCCTCTCTTCTCGCCTTCAAGCCTTCACTTCCACGACCTCGGACTTCAACGTCAAGCCACCCGCAGGATCTTCGGTCGACGCCAAGGTATCACGAGGAGAGACTTTAGAGTGTTGGGGGATTAGATAATAATAAAAGGGGGGAATAATAATATTAATAAAAGATTCATTTACTCTTTTCAGTATTATCAATTCTACCTTAATAATCCAATAATCCCACAGCAGGCACTGACATATCCTTGTGATTCTGTAGCTCTCTTGATCCATGAAGTGGTGTGTTCAGTTGATTCCAGCAGTTTAGAGACACTTGCATGGCATCCACAATTCCAACTTAGTTGATTAGGGAATTTATGAATTATGGGGATCAACCTGGCTTTAAATAATTGTAACAATTAAATATGAATAAAGCAGGATACCAGAAGATTAAATTACTTTATGGTGGTAACCCTGGGTGCCTTTCAAATGATGTGATTTGATTGGTTGGCACAATCAAAGCTACAAGACACAACGACAATGGCCGTCCTTGAATTGACCAGGGAACTATTCTGTTATCAAGAATTCGTAAATATATTTTGCCGGTTGAGTTTCGTGAATCTAAGTAGAAAGTGAGTTGTTTCATCAAAATACGTGCAATTAGTGGGTGAAAAGAGTGATGGTAACAAGAAAAACAAGCAACAACGAAGTTAATATGATCATCAACATGGATAACAACAACAGGTTGGTTGAAAGTAAACAAGTGAAAAAAAACTAAGTAGGTAGGTAGGAAAGTGGCGTAAAATTAGGAAACCCAAACACTGTTAAATTAAAAAAACCTGACTATCTGTTCAAATTGTACTCTGGGTCACATACTGTTAGTACTCGTTTTGCGAATTTAAATTTTTTACTTCCGAAATGCCGAACTACAGTCTATCACAATTCATTTCTATTTAAATCAATCAAGTTGTACAATGATCTGCCGATTAATATTAAACAAGCTGATACAGTTGCACAATTCAAAAAAAGGTTGAAAGTGCACTTGTTTAGTATATGACGTACCTATAGTCATTTCCAAAAATCGAATAAGCACGTTTTTTTTTTGTACTTGTTGACGATCCGTCCTCAAAAGAAGGTTGAAGGTGATATCACATTCCGTTTCCAAGATTATTTTGTCTTCAAAAAGAAGGTTATCTTAAGTTTTTAATTTTTAGCTTTTGTCTTATTTCTTCTTGTAAATTTTTGTATTATGACTGACTGTCACTCTCGTTAATAGTAAGAATGGTCGATGTCGACCAATATTTACGAGATTAAATAAACCGATAATCAATCAATCAATCTCTCTTGGCCAGTTATAAGGATTTGTGTACACACAGACAGAAACATAAATCGTCACCTATGTTCACACACCACCTATCTACATTTGGAAACTGTGGCTGTGGAAACCATTCTTCACTGTTGATAGGTGGTTAGGAAAAACCAAATGTGGATACGAGGTGTGTTCAAATCAGTGTTTTCTGACTCACCTGATCTAGATAGAGCAATTTTGACCAGTGTTCAAAACCAGTGTTTTCGGCGCGGAAATTTGATACATAAATGAGAAAACCTCATTTTCGCCAAAATGGTAGATAGGTGGTGTGTGAACATAGGTGACGAAATATGAAGTATGGTTGGCAATTGGTTCTTTATTGCTTAGAATGTTCAAAGACGTACACTCGGAAGCGAGATTTTCGACTTTTTTCTCATAAATAATAAATATAACTGGAAACTGACCTTTCCAATGACCACTTTTCATGTGTTTCCTCCAACCAACAAACTATCATTTATCGAATGTATTTCCCCAGTATGAGTTAAAGTCGCTCTCCCACCAGGTGCCATCAAGAGTTAATAAAATGCAATGGTAGAATATTTCCACCTCGAGAATTACCATACAACGTCGTACACCACAGATCTTTGTATGTAAAGCAATATATCTAGACGTGAGTGATACGGTTATCTCTTTACAGTCAAGTTCTCATATAGCTTGACAGGTGGATACCAAGAGTGTTCAACCTCTCTCTGCTCCCTTCCTAGTCATTTATTCAGGAACAAGAAGAAGCAAAGGGGTTTTTACTATTCCCAAGCTTGTTCCGTCTAAATGTTCCTCGGTTACGAGCAGCTTTTTCGGGGAATCAAAAAGTTGATTTAACGTTTTTTATCTTTTACCTCTCTAAATGACTGAATGGTGATCCAATGTGGTCAGAAAGTAAGATTTGGCAACTTACCGAACAATGGTATGTAATTTTAAAGATTTGTGAGCAATTTGGGTGAAATTCCATCATGATCGCCTTTAAAACAGCCTGCCTATTTAAAACAGTAAGTCAGGAAGAGATGGTCCCGGTTTTGGTTCATTATTTTTATTTATGTACCTCTGGATTGAACAGGAAAAATTTCTCTCTCGAAATTTCCTATTTTACGTTTCAGTGACGTAAAATCAAAAAACCAAATGAAAAAACAAATCTACGATAAGATATAATGTACGATAGTACATTTATTTTCAGCGGTTTTATATGTTGAAACAATATCTAATACCCACAAGAAAAATATACTGCCGAAAATAAAACTGGCAAAATCAGCGTGATATCGAAACGTGGGAAAACATACATTTTTCCAGATTTTTACCGTTAAACATGTAACAAATAAGAGATATGAAAAAATTCAAATCAGATTACACTCCTATATTTTTTCCGTAGAAATATAATCCCTAAGACACGAATAATTCCTCACTAATTTGGACACTTCTTTATTATAGATGAGATTAAATACAGACGAGAAAAGTTGTGTGAAGCTTCATACAAGGTGTTTTTCAATCGACGCTGTTATAATTAAGTCGATTTGACACGTTGATTCGTTTAGGATTTAACACCACTGATCCCCAGCTCAAGCAGTAATCCACTTGTTTAACAGTAGAATTGAATCTTCCTCAATTGGATGGTTGG
Source organism: Apolygus lucorum (assembly GCA_009739505.2). Classification (NCBI taxonomy): domain Eukaryota; kingdom Metazoa; phylum Arthropoda; class Insecta; order Hemiptera; family Miridae; genus Apolygus; species Apolygus lucorum. The sequence goes on from CM019167.2 coordinate 56,086,931, forward strand.
TACGACAGGGAATTGAATGTCATACAGAGACCTTATGTGTCTCAGCTGTATCAAAGTGATTTCTGGGACAATGAACAATGATCACCTCTGGAAGGAAGGGCGTATTCGAGAAGAAGGGTGATTTGTGAATCCAGGTCACCGAGAAACCGTTAATTATGGCAACAAGTGGGTGTGAGGATGTTTAACGAGGGGTATATAGCTGAGTAGATAAAGACCCAGCAGAACCTGAAAATGAACCTACTCAGCTTACTTACTTTTCATCCCGTTTGAATTATAGCAGCCCTTATAACTTCCATATATGCGCCATATATATACAGAGTCTACTCTGTATATATACACAGAGTAGACAATTCTTGAAAAATACAGATGGAAAATGGGATACCTTTGATTCGCAACACGCACAAAAATACACCGCGCGCCTTCCTCTTCACTACTTGAACTCATTAGACATATACTCAAATATGAATTTCATCCTATGGTATCGATTTTGAGTTAGACGCAGCGTATGTCCTGCAGAACTGCTAGAGTACTTTTGGTGGATTTTGGTGCAATAATCCGAGATTAGTTTTTGAATTATTCGTTTTACAGGAGATTTTGTTTTTTTTAACTCCGAAATGAAAAAGTGTTTTCATGATGCAAATCCATGAAAACTTAGAATTTAGTACTAAATAACAATAACTAACAATAGTTATTTTATTGGTAATAACTAACAAAAAGTTAAAAAACTACTTATAATAAGTTGCGAAAGTGGAGCAAAGTTCGGTAAAGTTGAACACCGTACAGGTAATTTTAAGGGAATTCCAAAATATTCAAACGATCTTTAAACGTTTGGTGTAATTTCGTATTTCTAAAAGTAATTGAAAGTCCCAATGTAAGAACGGTCAACGAGGACTGCAAAGACCTATTTCTGAAATTAGGTAAAAATAAAGAAGATGTAGATGTTGAATGTTATTTTCGGAGGATCACTAAAGAGGGTCGTGTTTTCTTCTCCTAACCAATTACCGAGGACATAACTTTGTCTCAAGACAAAGCGATTTGTCGTTATTTTCTCTCAACGCTAGAACGCTTTTTCCGTCCGTGACTTCTCGGTAAGTTTAAAATCCAAAACTTTATTTTTTAACCATACAGCAGGTAATGGAATCTTCATTAACTTCATCAAACTTCAATTGGACAGATACTCAGCTTTTCCATCTTGACTACAATTTGTTTTTAGATTTTCCTAATGAATTTTCAATTTGATCTTCATCAATACGCGTGGTTCTAAAACAAGACCTTTTCTAAATTGGTTGTGATATGAAGGAGCCCTTCCCCACCTCAATGGTCTAAGTTGGCCGAGAGAAAACTGATCAGAAATTATGGTGGCTCGGTTTGGTGTGGTTTCTAACTCACAGAAAAACTGGTCTTAAATTGGAGGACATCCGGGAAAGGGTCTCCACTAGGAAATGGGTAAAGCCACTCAAAGTGATACTCTCTGGATAGGTATTGGATTAATATTCTAACAAGATCGTAAAACAGTAGGTATCCTCTCGGTAGAGAACCTGCTTCTTGGAGAATGACGTGGTTCATCGTAATATTTTTGATCAATCGTTCCCTCAGACATAATTTACCGAATCCCCAAAGAACCAAAACAGAATTAATCAAAAATGAGGTAACTTGCTTTTGAGCAAATTCCTGTGAATATTATGTATGACCTATCAGGGCGGCCTGAATTTTTACACCAATTTCCCCTCATGTTTTGACAAGTAGGCGCTACCTTTTTGAATCAGCTTATTCCTGGATCAGATTTGACGATTGATGATTGAGAGTTCTCGCCTACTTCCAGCTATCCAGAGAGGGTCACGTTTTAAAGCTGAGTTAAGAAAAAGTTGAGTTCAAATGTGAAAATGCACTTCAATTTGAAAAATGCCGGGTTTAATTTAAAACATCTTCTTTGTAAGAGATTGTCTAACCTTAGGAACGTTACGAAAATCCAAAATTGTGACAAATCATCAATAATATCCTTAGCAAGGATCGTTTAATTAAGAAAATGTTAAGCAGGTTTTTATTCTGGTTTTGTGGTTTGTATTCTGGTTTTATATTGTTGGATTCATTGTGAAAAAACAATAGATTTGGAAACATTCATGCCTAGCATTTCATAGCACGAACGTACCTTCGTTTCCATTGAAGAAACTCACACTTGATGAAATTGTGTATTAGTCGAAACACAATGTACAATTAATGCACCCACTATTCGACTCGTGAAGCTCGTTGGTGCAGTTTGAAGGTCAATAAAGTTTGACAGGCTATCCGAATAACGTTCGAACGTTTTGTTCATGAGACCACCTAGAGTTTGTGTTCCTCGACAACACTGGCAGCAGCGTAACCATGTTTGCCTTGTTATCCAGTGCAATCGATGACGGAAGGCAAGTGATAGCAGAGAGGGCTTGTATGACCTCATGAACAGCATACCGAATGGCTGTAACGACAACGGTCACCACTTTCAACAGTCGAGTTTATCTGAGAATCGGCCGCCGAGTCTTCACACTGGAATGTATAACTCGTGAACTAATTGCTTCCGAGTCTACTTACCAAGGTAGCAGAAGCATTATTTCAACTTTTCAAGGTTGAAAAAAAAGTTCTCTTAAATCAAAATTTCCACTCGCAGTCAGTGTTCGTGTATCTATCATCAACATGCAAAACCAGACGAAGTTAATGTCCGATTTTGATGAAATTTTCAGGGATTGTTAAGTGGATGGTCTCCTAAGAAAATCTTTGCCCTTGGGTTGATAGTAGTCATTGTGCATGCGCAAACGTAAAATCCTCGTAATAAGCACAACTTCTTCATTTTCCATCCGAATTCGATGTATTTTTCAGGGAAAATCATTACCCTCGGACAGACAGTAGTCATTGCGCATGCGCAAACGTGAGATCCTTGTAACAGGATACAAATTAAGTCGAGATCCAGGACCAAAGTTATTTTAAATACGATGCTGATCCATAAACTCCACCCAATTGAACCTCCTCATGTTTTGTAGATATTTTCAAGGATGTATACGGTGGTTATGGTGACGAGGAAGCTATGTGCCACTATGCAGACTTTTCGCTCATAATCTCAAAGTCAGTTGTATTTGGTAATCACTGTTTTGTGACTCTGTTTCTACTAATATTTTATAGGTGGTAGAGTGGTACGACAATGCACACGAGGCAATCTTGCGACTAGTTTTGCAAGCATTGAAGTGACCTTCATGCACTAGTTTCTAACACTCCTATAGAGTTTTTTCTTCAGAAACCAAAGAATCGGAAATTTTGACATATGTCACTATTGCATTACATGAGCATTTTATTTTGCTATTGTAATTTGATGGAATATTTGGATCAATTTTGCTTCCGAGTCCACAAATAGTGGCAGAAGCAATGTTTTGTCTTTCGGGAGTTGATAAAAGTCCTCCATACCTACTTAATTTTTGACGTTTTTACCTTCACAATCACTTTTTTTTTCCGTGAGTGTCTGTGGAAACGAAAACCATCTGTCTCCCGCTAACTCTTAGTGGTATTTCATAATCTATTGAGAACGTACTCAAAGATAAACCAATAGAAATGGATAATTTGTATCCGTTTCACGTCTACTTTTCAGTTCCACACACGTGTCACAGAGATCATAAGCAACCATTACAGGCTCAGTCCCTAACTACATTCCATGTATAGACAACAAGTGTATCCATTACAATGTAAACAATCAAGAAAATTGGAATATGTTATCTCGGAAACGCGAGTATTTAGCTCGTGAGTTCTCAAGCGTCCGATCAGAGAAGATGGATGACAGTAGCACACCGGGAAGTAAGGGTGCCAGGTAAATAGGAGGTGGGGGACAGTTGGACATGGCTTTTCCAACAGTTTTTACCATGCGAATGGGTGCACATTTTTAACGTACGGACGGTCAGTCTGTATGTGTCACTGAAAACACTGTCTGTGACATATGGTGCAAGATACAGCCGTCAAGCAATCAATTACTTTCTTATCTAGCGGCAGGGTGATCGAGATGGAGAAGGGATGCAAAATTCTGGACGCACAAGTTGCGAATGTTACAGATTTTGAGAGGAGCTGGAGGGAGAAAGAGCAAACCTAAGATCAAGCCAATCCCATATTGGCTGAGGGTTTGTGAGTACCTATATGGGTTGCAGACCTGACTTGGCGCGGGTTGTGGTAAGGTCGAGGCGGAGTGGTCTCAGAAGGCCTACTCTGCGGCGTCACCACCCGCTTCTTGCTAGGAACTTAGCTGAGCTGGGTTCCTTCCAACGGGGGACTTCATATACCCTGTATTCCCCACCAATATCTGAAGGAATGGGTATATTCTCCCTACCTAGATGGGAAGGGGGAGATTTTTGGGAAACCTAATTCTGCTATTGGTTTTTTAAAAACAGTCCCTATATTGTGCAAAACATTATAAAGTAGTTGGTAGATGCTAATATTTCAAATGAATGACAATTAAAAGTCAATATGGTTGACATCAAACCTCCGTCAATTACAACGGAAAAATCACCTTTTACTACAGTAAATTAATTTCATAATTGATGTGACAAATTGACGAATCTGTAGTGGGATTAGCGCGCAAGTGTTTAGATCCTTCTTAACCTGATAGTGACCGTAACTTTTTTTCAAAAAAAAAAAAAAAAACTCCGAAGAAACTTGGTAAGGTGCCTCACATTACGTCAAAAACTACTAAAAAATATGTTGAAAGAGAACCTTTATTTCCTCAACAATCTTGCTCACAAAACTTTCATAGCACAAACATTTTGTAGAAACTAACACAATACAAAATAAACTCGATCACTTGGCTACAGGATCTTCGGGACAACCAACAAAGTCCCCCTCCGTTCCGCAGATCCTGTTGAGCCCAATAGACTCCATGATTGTCAAATTCCTCTTTCTTGTCAAAGGCTTCGTCATTATGTCTGCGACATTGGCGAGAGAGGGAACGTAATCGATGATTAATCTTTCATTCTTCACCAAGTCCTTTATGTAGAAGAGCTTTATACTTATGTGTTTTGAGTGAGCACTTACGTTGTTGCCCCTCGTGAAACTTATTGCAGCCTGGTTATCGCTCCAAATTGCAGGTTGCCTTTTCAAACTACAGCCAATTTCATCCAGGACATACTGAAGCCAGACCATATCCATGGCACAAGCAGCTAATGCCATGAACTCTGCTTCCATGGTTGACAAAGCAACCTGTTTGGATGACTTCCAAATAATTGCTGATCCTCCTAGCCTAATTATGAATCCTGTCGTTGATCTGCGGTCATCTGTAGATCCGGCCCAGTCAGAATCCGAATATCCTACCAAGTCGTCTTCTCTTCCATCAATTACTAATTCGTAATTCATAGTTCCTTTGATATACCGCAACACCCTCTTTGCCGCTAACCAATGCAATTTACCTGGATTTGAAGAAAATTGTCCCAACTTTGAAACCACGAATGCGAGGTCAGGTCTCGTGGCCTGAGATAGATACAAGAGCTTTCCAATAAGTCGACGATAAGGTATGTTCTCCATGTATTTCTTATCTCATCAGTTGCTGGATAGTGTTCTTTACCAAAGTTGGTTTCCATAGGGGTTGAAACTGGTTTGCAGTCCAACATATTTAATTCAGACAAAATTTCTTGGATGTATTTCATTTGATTTAGGCAAACCGAATCATCCCTCCTCTTGACTTCAATACCTAATATATAATTTAACTCACCTAAATCTTTCATGTCAAAATTTCTTCTCAGCATTTCTTTTGTGTCAATCATTTCTTCCTCTGACGATGATATTAGTATAAGATCATCAACATAAACCAATATTATTCTTACATTTCCATTATTTCTTCGATAGTACATACAGGGTTCCGATTTGCATTTGTCCATCCCTCCTTCCAGTAACTTTTGATCCAATTTTTCATACCACGATCGACCCGACTGTTTTAAACCGTACAAACTGCATAAAAGTCTACAAACTTTACCTTCTACTCCCGTTATTCCGTCTGGGCATTTCATATAGATTTCTTCTTTTAACTCGCCATTCAAATATGCAGTTTTGACATCCATTTGATGAATTAACCACCTGTTATTTATCGCCAGTTTGAGAAGTAATCTTATAGCTGGGAGGCTGATGACGGGGCTGTAGGTTTCGTCGTAATCTATTCCTGGTTTCTGGGTAAACCCTTGGGCAACTAGTCTCGCCTTATATCGCTCAACAGTCCCATCCGCCATGTATTTTATCTTGAATACCCATTTGAACCCAATTGCAGTTTTTCCTGCTGGTAATTCAGTCATCTCCCAAACATAATATACTTTCTAATTTTTCTGGTGTGTATTCTTCGTCCTTGAAAGTACAAATCATACTCACCGTAGTTTCGTATTCATCTGGCAGTCCGTTAATAAGAACATTGCATAACTGCTCGTCGTCAATTTTTGCACTCCCTGCTTTGACGACTTCGGATGCATAGCTAAAAACCCTATTTACGTATTGTTCCATATCTTCTCCTTGTATAAATTTTGCAGAATACAGACTTTTAGAGGCTTGAAGTCTCCTAAGTCGAGTCATCGGCTGGAATCGACCTGCCAATCGCTTCCATAATTTTCTCGGACAATCTATATCCAATATATCGTGTTGGATCTCTTCGACATAATATACTTTCTAATTTTTCTGGCGTGTATTCTTCTCCCATAACCCGTGTTGAAAGAGAACCTTTATTTCCTCAACAATCTTGCTCACAAAACTTTCATAGCACAAACATTTTGTAGAAACTAACACAATACAAAATAAACTCGATCACTTGGCTACAGGATCTTCGGGACAACCAACAAAATAATATTGAAAATTTCGGCGTCCGAAAGTCGTTTGAGTCTAAAGGGGTTCCAAAGTACCGATGTACATTAGTAAATAATCGTAGTCATGTACTGTTATTTTCTTTTGAAAAGTTTATTGAATTATAAAGAAACAAAAAAATCGTCACACAAAAAGTCGAAAAAAGTAAATTTTGTCGAATAATGAAAACATTGGGCAACCGACATAGTATCTCCAAAATGTTGATGGAAATGTATGGAAATAGTCAATGCACAACCCCTGCGTGCATACTCTAGAAGTGCAATTTATTCCTGTGTATCTCTTCATTTTCTTCCCCTCCGTGGTGGTTTATATGATCAAGTGGATTGCATCGCCGACCGTGGAGGTAGAAATATATCTTTCTGAAGGCCCTGGATGTCTCCGGGCGATAGCATAGCCTGTCAACGTCTGGGCCAAAGCTCGTCTGAACTGTAGTTGGGAACCTTTAGAGCTCTTTTATGACAATATCCACGCATTTTTGGAAAGATGCCTCAATCACCAAGGAAAATAGCGCTCATCACCATTTCTTGTTTCTTATAAGTGCCAATGCGGTAAGCAGCGTGTACATGTCTGGCAGTTGCTCTGAGTGAGAACGGTTTTGATGGAGAACAATTAACCACTGAGAATTGAAATATCCCTAAAACATTTCAATTTTTCAACAAAAATAGGGGAAATATTTGAATTTTTTTCAACTGAGAATCTTTGAATTTTGGAACGCATACTTCAGTATCCCCCAACAAAAGGTCGATCGCGTCTTGGAGGTTCACTCCGGTCTACAAAGAATGAAATATAAGAAATTATAAGATGGTAAAAATAAACAAAAGAATATTATCAAAACCGATCAAATCTGTTGGAATAATAATCACGGCATACTTAGTTATGATAATAAGTATTATTATAATAATAATTATTATAATGTATTATAATAATTATTATAATATGTTAATAATATATTATATTAATAATGTATTATATTAATAATATATTATTAATATATTAATTATAGTTATGATAATAATTATTATCCAACTTTTTATTTTGGCGGCATTTCTTTGTATATTTTTATATTACTGTTGTTACCCAACGAGAAGAAGTGCATAACTGAGTAAATATCCCATGGTAGCTCCCTGAAAAACTGAACTGTATCATGGTGTTCCCAAACTAGCCCTCTGGGCACTTGATGACGTTTTCGTATAAACAATTATTGTTTATATTAGTTATCCCTTCTTCCTCAACTCTTTGTACACAGTTTTTTACTCCTTTGGAATCATTATGTCCCCACACATTGGATGTACATATTATGGCGCCTAGTGATTTGGTATAGATAAAATCCCCTGTACTGTGATTATCAACTGGAGGACCTGAACCTTGGACAATATGGCCGGCTCTTGCTCACGGGACATTATGAAGAGAGTATCCTCATGGACATCTATTGAATGTACAAGTACCGTTATAGGTAGCTGAGCACTCGATAGTTAGGATAATCTGGATGGAATAATCTGGTTTTGAGGGGGGTCCTATTAGATTAGCAAACTAGAAGATGGGTATGAACTAACTAATTATTCTTCCAACATGATTTTTTGATGAGTTTACCAATTCTGATCAACTTACACCTTAACTGACCAGCTCCAATTCCATCCAATCAATAATTTTTTTAACCCCCCCCCCCCCCTCGTAGTGTGATTCTTTTTTAGGAGATGGCGCTTGCGTCACACCAAACGTTTTTCCAGTGTTTCTCAGCCTCCACAAACGATTTTTACAATTAGAAAACGGGGATGTATCCAGAATAAGTGAATTAAGGTTTCCACCATTGAATTTTTACCATACTATAATTTTATTTTCTTCATGAAATCGCAGAATTCGGTTGATTACGGTGATGAGTAAAAAACGCTGCAAATTATTACACAATGGTTTATTATTTTTTATTTTTCTATATAGATCACTCGTCTGCAAAGCCACCAACTATCCAACATGAAGAAAAACATCGATCGCATTTCGGTCAGCTTTAATTTGAACGGAGATTAGGCCTCTTTTGCGATTCACACTCGTGTTTCTGATTTATCGTACGTCCAAACTTTAAATTCTCGTAGTGAGCGAACGGTTTGTCCTACAGAGCTCCGCGTGGTCTCAAAAAATTCTAAAAATTCTATAGAATCTCTAATTGAAAGAAAAACAATACCTTTATATCAATTTTTTTTGAGTTAGGGCGTTTTCAAAATTTCAAAATTCATGTTTGAACCCTTACAAGTGACCTACATCAACCAAAATCTTCGGGGCACAACTAGACCCCAAATGGAGCCTGCATATCAAATTTCATCAAAATCGGTCAATGCTAGGTGGCAAAAGTGCCGCGTACGGCGTACGGCGGACGGACGGCCAAATTTTTATTGGATTTTTGGATTCTACCTACCTTGAAACGTAAACCATCAAATTTTGAGAGGGTGTTGAACAATTTTTTCTTGGTCGATTCCAAAGGTTCATTATTGAATATAATAAACCAAAATGAGATAGCTTGCATAATCATTATCATTGATAATTGATGAATGATTGGTTAGAAATTCGATTCTTGCATGATTTGAGACGGAAAGAGAAAACGAAAAATAACGCACGCTCATTGCTTGTTAGCAAATGGAGTGTGAGATAGGTTGCCTGGTGACCCTTGTTACCCTCCTGTTCAATCCGACCCTCCCTGACCTCCACGAAATAGACCAGTAACAATGCTTGTGATTTCACTTCCATATCCATATCATCTCAAAAGAAATATAACAGCATTTAAACCACATACTATGATAATGAATTGATAGATACTATGGATTTTCATCAGACTGTTAAGTGTGATATTTATGTAGTTCAATCATAATCAATAACATACCTAATTTTATAGTAATAATATTGAATAAAAGTCTATAAATTATCAATGTTCCTTTTTAGGATGTCCCACAGTAAGACTTGGGCGTCCTTATGTAATCGATCTGGGGTAAAGTTGGACAACACTCAACAGAAAAAAAAACCACAGACTTATTAGTTTTAGATCATTCTGAATCCAAATCCGCGAAAAATACCATAGGTCTGTGTGTGCGTGCATGTGTGACAAAATCTTGTGTACTCTGCCCAAGCCTTAATTTTTTTTTAACCAATTTTGTGGTTATTTTGGTTTATTATTTTCAATAATGAACCTTTGGAATTGACCAAGAAAATGTTTTTTAACACCCCCTCAAAAGTTGATGGTTTACGTTTCAAGGTACGTAGAATCCAAAAATCGAATACAAATTTGGCCGTCCGTCCGCCGTACGCGGCACTTTTGCCACTTAGCATTGACCAATTTTCATGAAATTTGGTATGTAGGCTCCATTTGGGGTCTAGTTGTGCCCCGAAGATTTTGGTTGATGTAGGTCACTTCTAAGAGTTCAAAAATGAATTTTGAAATTTTAAAAACGCCCTAACTCAAAAAAGTTTGATATAAAGGTATTGTTTTTCCTTCAATTAAAGATTCTATAGAATTTTTTGAGACCACGCGGTGCCCTGTAGGACAAACTACTGAATAAACGGGTTCTCCCATGTTTTACCCGTATTTCTCTGGCAATTATTGTTCGATTTTGATGATTCCAGCGGCAATCTTTCAATTTTTTCAATTCCCAAGGCCTATACACCAATGAATTTCTAAAATCCTTTAAAATTTCAAATTTAGGTAAAACTTTTTAAGTTTATGCGCCTTCGATTTTCTGAAATACTGACACGGAACGAGGAACGAACGGCGACCGACTGAGACCCCCTTAACAATAGGTTTTAAATTTGTTTATAGATGAAAGATTCAAAAACTTTAGTATTTATTTATTTTACTAACGTCTATCGCGTTTTTGTAGAAATTTATTCTAATACCCGCATATTTGGTCAATGGGTGCATCATTTTATGAAAAAATTTTCCATGGTAAAAACCTAGAATACGATGAAAGCAAACCAAAATTTTACAGAATGAAAATCGGTCCACTGATAGCTGAGAAAAATTGGGAAAATTATTAAGCTTCTGTCTCTCTTTTCTCGATATATCTGTCTCTTTTGCACTTGTCTTACTAAAAATGTCACCTTAAAAATTGGAGGGTTGCAATTTTTGCCACACAGTTGTTTTGTAGGCATTTTACTCTATTTCGGAAGCTTGAAACTAATGATTCGTATGAAAACTCGCTCAAATGAATGGACTGAAATTAGTTTATAATTATCCGTCATGTGTAATCCGCCGATGATAAAAAAAAGAGATCCAGATTCCGTGATTCCGTCATTTAATTATGACGGAATTCATCTAGGATGTCGGGGAGTCTATTTGAACCTCATCATCCGTTCTTCGAAAATGGCAAAAGCGAACGAAGTATTAGCCGCGACAAGGAATATTGAAGGGAATACTCCATTATTAGCTTAGGTTCATTTGCTCTGAAGTAATCTCCGAGATCAAAGAAGCTTCAATGTACTTTCCTTTGGTGACAGTAAACGGTAGAGTCCGACCTGTGGGACCACTCGTTTCAACTGCCAGTCCTTACCGGATAGTAAACAAAATTTCCTCACGATTCCGCTGCACTCCATTTCAGGTGTTTAAACTGATTCCAAGAAGGCTCTATTCGCGCATTAAATATGAAATAAGTGGGTTTAACTTTCAACTCTTCAATTCCCATTGCTCCTGTGGAACTTTTTTCCTCGATTTTTGCTTCCAAGTCTACCAAGGTAGTGGAAGCTTTTTCACTTTTCAAGGTTAAAAAAAGTTCTCCAAAATCAAAATTTTCACTCGCGTTTTGATTTTCAGACCTTTTTTTTTTAACAATTTCGGTTTCGTGTTTTGGTTTCGTCTGTGTGTCTGTCAAGAAATCCTAGTAACGGGCATAACTATACGAAGTTATTGTCCGATTTCGATGAAATTTTCAGGGATTGTGCGGATTGGCTGAGGACGGCCCCCTATGAAAATCATCATCCCCGGACTGATAGAAGCGACTGCGCATGCGCAAACTTAAATTCCTTGTAACAGCCATTACTTTTACGTTTTCCATCCGATTTCGATGATATTTTCAGAGATCATACATATTAGTATTAAATGGTCCCCTATAAAAATCACCAACTTCAGACTGATAGTAGCCACTGCGCATGCGCAGACGTGAATTTCCTTGAAAAGAAGAAGCGTGCTTTCCTGAAAAGAAGAAGAAGAAGTGTGCTGGCTTTTACTGGAAGTCCCAGACAAGAAATATGTGTCACAAGTCCTAGGTTCACGTGGTATCAAGTGACGACACCACGTGAATCACATTTCACATGTGCTATAAGCTATAATATACATACTACATAGGGCACTGCCCAAGAATGTATCTAATGAATAAATAAATTAAAGTCCTAGGTGGGCTTATGTGTGGTCTGTTTTATGTTATTTCATCAAAATTTTAAATGTTTCATAATAATATTCTCTCCTAGGATACTCAAATGTTTCGTTTTGTAGTAGAAAATACTGTGTTGAATAAATTCTGTTATTATTTTCATGTGAATGTCGTTATCCCTTCTATTTAGTACCAGGTACTAGTTTACTTTTGTTGAAAAAACATATCCACACCCTCGGACGTGTCATATCTTACCCGCGGAGCCGTATGGCGCCCACTATTTTAAGCATAATTGGCTATTGGCTGAATTTTGCCAATATTTTTCCCGCGTTCCCGAGGTCAAAATTAGTGAATCCACAAAGTTTTGTGAGAAAATTCGATCAATAAGAGACACGGTTTTAAATGGATAACAACAAGGCATCCATAGAAACCAAACGCTGTCTCAATTTCTGTCAACCTACTTCAATTTCCTTTTATTACGACTCTAATAGCAAATACAACGTGCGAGACTGCTTTCGAGGTTATTATGTACTGACGAACTGAGGCCTGACGAAATTTACATGTTTATCATTATGGTCTCCGCAACATCAATTTTCATGTCTTCTCTTAATTCCTTCTCTATTCCCCACGATCCGAACGGCTGTTATTGCTCTCGACGTTATGAAGTGGGATCCCTCCTACAGTGGAATGCCCGCCGGAGGGCAATCGGGAAGGTGTATTCCGCCTGGTACATTTTGTACGCACCATTCCTTACATTCACAGGTACAATATTGTGAGCGATCCGCTCCGAGTTATGAGCACCCACAATTCCTGAAATGTCGTTGTCGGTTGCAGATAGGTAGTACTGAAACGGATAGAGATGATTCGTTAAGATATTTGACACCATAATCGTATCGAATCAGAGTGTAGATAATAGTAGAAGATCTAAATGAATGAATCGATACAACAAATATTGAATAATATAACAATCGGATTAAAAAACACTGCAAATTATTACACAAAGGTTTTTTTTCTATGTGTGCAGATAACTCGCCTTTCACATTGCCACTACCTTCCAACCATATTTACGCTTCACAATCAAGTTTATCTTGAAGAAATATACGCTTCACATTCAATCCGAGGAAATAGGGAGTTGTGGGTGCCTTCATTAGGTAATTTGATTACTGGTTGCCAAGGACGCAAAACAGAGTACAACTTGAAGAAACGAACAACGATCGCATTTTGGTCAGCTGAAATTTGAACGGAAATTAGGCCTCATTTGCAATTCACACTCGTATTTCCAATATACATTTTCGTAATACCACCCTTTAAGTTTTCATAGGGAGCGAACGGCTGGTCCTACAGAGCTCTGGGTGGTTTCATTCGATTCTAAAATTTTTCGATGGGTGGGGGGAGGGGTCAAAATTGTTTTCTTGTTCGAGTCCAAAGGTTCATTATTGAAAATAATAAACCAAAGTGTGTGATTCAAAATTTCGATGTTGGTACTTTAATTATAAAACGCTGCAAATTATTACACAATGGTTTATTATTTTTTATTTTTCTATATAAATCACTCGTCTGCAAAGCCACCAACCATTCAACATGAAGAAAAACATCGATCGAATTTCGGTCAGCTTTAATTTGAACGGAGATTAGGCCTCTTTTGCGATTCACGCTCGTGTTTTTGATTTATCGTACGTCCAAACTTTAAATTCTCGTAGTGAGCGAACGGTTTGTCCTACAGAGCTCCGGGTGGTCTCAAAAAATTCTAAAAATTCTATAGAATCTTAAATTGAAGGAAAAACAATACCTTTATATCAACATTTTTTGAGTTAGGGCGTTTTCAAAATTTAAAAATTGATTTTGGAACCCTTAGACCCCAAATGGAGCCTACATACCAAATTTCATCAAAATCGGTCAATGCTAAGTGGCAAAAGTGCCGCGGACGGCGGACGGACGGCCAAATTTTTATTCGATTTTTGGATTCTACGTACCTTGAATTGTAAACCATCAAATTTTGAGGGGGTGTTAAAATTTTTTTTTCTTGGTCGATTCCGTTATTGAAAATAATAAACCAAAAATATCTTGGGAAAAACCTCAGATGGTTGAAATTTCGATTAGTTCGAGCGATCGATCACAGGAACGAAAAGATGTTTGAAATCCGTGGGGCGTCTGTGTTAAAGGAGCGACAAATTTACTCAAATTGCACTGTGCGATGTCAGGCGGATGAGTTTCTGCCAGTTTACGCCTGCGTGGAAACTTGGAACCGCCTGTTTGGACATTCTATGTGTACTACCCATGCTTCAGGACCCGTTTTTTAATGTTCCAAAATAGATTTCAGTTTTTAAAAAAGTCCATGCTAAAACATTGCAATTAATTTTCCTTGAAAATTAGCTAAAAGGAAGCAGGCCGGGTAACAACCTGGCGTACAAATGATGAATAAGTATGGTTAATTATGCGAGTAGCAGCAGACGATTCCCGAGAAGTGATGCAAAGAGACTCCGTGAGTTTAAGTAGCTCAACTACCTAGTGAAAATTAGCGATTCACTCTCATGATTCATAGCTGCACAAGGAGCACTGTCGCTGAAACATTTTCGTGAAAGCTTGATCATAATTAGTTTGTCAAACATTAAGGGTAGCGGCAGATAACTTACGTAGAAATTGTTAACAACTTGCCGCAAGTATTTGAATAATTAACCGAGAACGGAAATTACGGGCCGGTCGAGCCAGGTGTAATCCTGTTATGGGGCTGTGTCAAACGGCAAAGTGCTTCGACCATCGCGATCTTTCTCAAAAGCGAAAACACCGCGTTTTTATCGGCTGTCGATAAATGCCTGTTCGCGCATTCAAACTCGACGTGATTGTATCGCTTTTCCACCGGTAAAGAAGAATTCTTTTTGCGTCGAGCAGAGAAGGAACCCACAGATCTGAATGAAGTCTTCAAAGGACTGACATACCTTTGACATATTTATTAATTGGATGTCTATTTACTATGGTGGAAATAAGAAAGAAAGCTTCATAACTTCAAAAATGATTGATCAAATACCTGAAGGGAAACCATTCACCAGTGAATTATTTTTACTTTACAACTTGTTGAGAAAAATATCGTGTTGCACGAGTTGATGAGCGAATTTTTAGAGAGCTACATTTATATATCCAAAATTTTTGCTATTCTTGAAAGATGAATATTTTTTACTCCTAAGGAAAGTCCTAAAAAACCTTTTTCCCTCTGAAAAACTTCCCGTTCTATTTGATTGTTTTTACTTTTGCCTTAACTTTAATGTACAGCGAATTCTACGCGGATTCTGAATGTATCATAGAATAATATGTTCAGGATAGTTTCCGTTGTAGAATAGCGCTGGTGTGTTTTATAATCTACTTGGAAGTTCTCTGGTTGTGAAATAATGAAATAATATCAGCGTCTATCTTTTGGTGCAACGTTTATTTTTCGAATGTGGGAATTTTGTACAAAACGAGGCCTTATGGGAAATTTAGCATGTGACGAGGATCTCTAGCAGCAAGTGAAAACGTAACGAATTAACAATTTAAACAAATTTTTACCTCGCGTAATTTGATGCCACAAGAGTTTCTTCTGAAAATTCCTAAACAAATATTTATATATTTACCGCTATTTTTTGAAATTTGACCCCTTAGCGTGCTCTGATCTATATACATAAAACGACAACCGTACGTACGTACGTATGTTGCCCGAACGTGGGGGTCCCGGGTTCGATTCCAGGCCGCGACATCAATTTTTTTATTTACATATCTACAATTTTTTGCCTGCTTTTAGCAGGCTTTTCAGCTAGTTATTTATAATTAATATTTTGGGGATTTCCAAGCTAGTTCCCTGAGTGGAATCACACTATGTTTGAAATTAACTCCCAATCCTTGCCTTTTTGAAATGTCGAATTCAATACTGCAATAACTTAATTTTCATGAGACATTAATTTTTTTTAATCTAAAAGAAGTGAAACTTGGCAAATTATTTCACTACTAATATTCTTAATATTTTCCTGCAACCATTCTGCATCGATATATTATGAAATTTATCGCTAGAAATTGTTCAAATTTATTGCTAGAAATAAATATTATTTTACGAACTTGCGTTAATAAAAATAATAATGGAATTATTATAGAATTCTATAGCTAGAATTATTGTAGAATTCTATATAATAGAATAATACAAAATAATAATAGATTGCTCCTTTCGAAATAATTGGAAAATTTTAGGGGTTTGAAACATTCAGAATGTAAAAATATAACATAGGTAAAAATATTTTTGTGTTATGACAACAAATATATACCTATTTTTTAATGCCAACAAAAATTATTGTTCAGTCACTTTTCGATCAGTATTGAAACTCTAAGTAGGTATTAGAAATTGCGAAATCTATTTTTTCTGCGATTTTGAAGAATGTGAAGCTATAATTTTTAAATTCCGATCAACAATTGTTTGTGTCACCACGGTGCCAGGAGTGGCGTCACCATCATTAATTTGAGTCCAACTCCTATAAATTCAGAGATGATCTTATACCCCACAAACTTCGACCTACCATGAACTCGTCGAGGAGTCGTACACCAAATGATAGATCCAAGGGAAAAGAAGGCATAAATAGATAAGCTTTCAGATCAATTTTTTATTGACATGAAATATTCAACTTCAATAATATTATTATTCAATAATATTATTATTGAATAACAAATTGATCTGAAAGCTTATCTATTTATGCCTTCTTTTCCCTAATACATATTATGTATACATAATATATACATAATATGTACATATTACATATGTACATAATATATGTAATACATAATACATATTATGTATTACGACCAAGGAAAAAAAATGAGCATCCCCCCGAAATTTGTTGGTTCAAGGTTCGTAGAATCCGAAAATCGAATAAAAGTTTTGCCGTCCGTCCGATGTATGCTATCCTCCGTACGCGGCACTTTCCTTAGATCCCATGAACCGATTTTGATGAAATTTACCTAGAACATGGGCTCATTAGGCTCCATTTGAGGTATATCTGTGCCCCGAAGCTCTTGGTTGATTTTAGTCACTTCTAGGGTTTGAAATTATGAGCTGAAATTTTGAAAACGCTCTAGCTCAAAAAAAATTGATATAAAGGTATTGTTTTTTCATCAATTTAAAATTGTATAGAATTTAAAGAATCGAATGATACCACCGAAAACTCTGTAGGACCAACCGTTCGCTCCCTATGAGAACTTGAGGGTTGGATTTATCCAAAATTTATTCAAATTTTAGCTGACCAAAATGCGATCGTTGTTTGTTTCTTTGAATTGTACTCAGTTTTGCGTCCTTAGTAAATAACAGTAATCAAATTTTCTAATGAAGGCACCCATAACTTCCTATTTCTTCGAATTGAGTTAGAAGCGTTTATTTCTTTCAAATAAACTTTATTGTGAAGTAAGTATGTAGTAATTCTTTTGATAGGTAGTGGAAATGGCAAAGCTGTGTCCTTTGCACACGAGTGATCTACACTTTGTATAATCATCTACAGCGTTTTTTTTTTTAACGCTTATCACGAATGGTGCGGGAACATTCCCCGTGCAGGAACTTCTCCCCATCTACCTTAAGTACAATAATTTACAATTATCATCATAAAGATCAACTTCCATTTAAACACAAGTTACATCACGAGTAGGATGGAGTAAGCTAATAATTGTTGGAACTCGTGATGGGATTCTACGCATTGTGTTTTCCTCCTAGACTGACCAGCGAAAGATAAGGTCTCTTATATTATCGAAAGTAGGTTCATTATAGAAGTCAGATAGAGGAAGAAACTCCTTCAACTATCCTCCGAATTAGGAACGAGATTTCCAGATTTCAACCTCCAGGAAATTGAATAAGGACATCCGAGACTCGATTAAATATGAAAGGTGTGTGCCTTCTCACTTTCCAATCAACGAACCCACACGCTTCCCAATCAATCCTAACAAACTCGATCCGACCTCACATTTAGGAAGGCGAACTGCTCTCCACTCCGTGCAGCCAACAAAAATTAGTTGGTTTCATCCTTGAGTAAAGTTTTTTTTAAATTAGGAAACAACGTTTTTCCTCATAAAAACCCAAATTTCTTCTTAAAACAACTTTTCTCAACTATCAACCATATTTTCGAAACACTACATTCTACAGTAAATTTGCAGTAAATGTACCGTCCTTGTTGAAAAGTTTCAATAAGAAGTACAACAGCCATTCAATCATTCACAATTCCAGAAAATTTAAAGTTTCGCAAACTTTAAAATATTACTTCTTTTCCTGAAGAAATCTTGTGAGCGGTCATATTACCAAAAAACTGTGAAATTCGATCAGCTTTCAAATGATGGTGCACTATGTTAAAAATTGATGGAGTTATTGCGTCTAAAGTCAAGTTCAAGTAAATACGACTAATAAAGGGTAGTGAACAGCAGCGCGAGAACAACACGACTGGTACCCTGGATTGGACCACTTCCCTTCACAAACCCAACTTCAGTATTTTTCATTGTTTCGAAAATTCAGCTGAAACTTGATTATGGTTGAAAACAGCTCAGCCAAGAGGAGGAGAAACAATTTCAAAATTTACTATTGAGATGAGTGATATAAATACTAGTAAAAGAAAAGATTGTCCTTCTTTTCGACTTTTTTCTCCTCTGCTGGGAAGTGAGTCGTAATAAAAACAAATTACCCTAAATCGCAGTTTTCAAGATTCCTAAACAGTGAGATATTGTTGGAATGACCAAAATACTATGGAAACAAAATCTGAAAATATCATTCATCGTTTTGAAATAGTAGAAGGGAAGCGAGCGAAATGAGAGAGAGAGAGAGAGAGAGAGAGAGAGAGAAAACACTTTATTGAACATTGTAGAAGGAATAAAGGTGGACAAGGACTCCAGTAGTTGTCAAAACGTTATGGATTTGCCAAAAGTTCAAATTGGTATGCCAAAAGTTTGCCAAAAATTCAAATTGATTTATGCCGAAGGGTTTTTTATTATTTATTATTTATTATTATTTTTTTTTTATTATTATTTTTTTTTTATGCGAGCGTGCTAGCGTGAATGTGTGAGGCGTTAATCTTGTGGGAGCCAAATTGCTGCTCCGTCTTCCAGGGCCTCCTTGGGCCTCTAAGCCTCATGAAAACCGTTCGATGGAGAATTGAGTTTTCACTCGCATCCACATCATCACTTGAGCGTAGGATTTGGACCATTTAGTAGCAAGGCGTAGGGAGGCATTCTCGAGAAAAGCGCCATAATCTTTATGCAATGCTCCATCGCATGAAATTATGAGTGGCGTGAAAGACCCTCTCAGATCTTCGGCTATTCTGTCGTATTTTGCATGTTTACCTTGGGCAGCATGGCGAGAGATGGTTGGCCAGCCCATGGAAGTGTAAGAGACTGCGTCGGCGTTTATAACCCGGGAATCAAAATAGAGAAATTAATATTGTCGTCGAGAAACTCTAAGGTAAACACACATTTGACCCTCATTAACTGATTTAATGTATGAACTAACTCATAATATATTTATGAAGCCTTTCATTCGCGGTGATTGAGAAGAACGCGGATTTTTTAAAGGGTAATCAAAGCTCCATTTTATGGTTCGTTTTCTCTCCTTTGTATCAAGAAAGCACTTTTGAACCTGGTCCATTGTGATCTCTTCGGGTTTTACTACCTTGGGAGGGAATTTTTTGTTATAATGTGTATATTTTCATAGTGGGGATTCACTTTATTCGAGTATAAAGGCATACTCGTAATTTCAACTTCTCCAATGGCCTTGCATTCACCGATGACATCAAGTTATATGTAAGTAATTTTGCACCCTAATATGTGAAATACGCCACTACATGCATTGGTATTAACATTACTCGTCAACATCAACAGTGGATGGAAAGTTTTACTACAAAAGATGCTTAGCTTTCCTTTTTATGGTTTTTTGTTGTTGTTTCGTCGAACTTTATCAATTTTTATAATGTAGGAAATTGTGATAGGTGAGAAATTATGAAACGATTTTAATACGACAAACTGACAATAATACATCAAAGACATAATAATACGACAAACTGAATCAAATACATCATATAGAATATGTTATGTAGAGAAGTCATGCCAAGAAAATAGAGGTTTTGGTTGTTTTAAGTAGGTTGATTTAATCTCAGCACCATTATTGATCCCCTCCCCCTCCCATGGTATCTCGGGGGTATAATTAAGTATCAAAATAGAACAGTATCATCTCAGTCACATGAAAAATTCTTAACCCCCCTTAAAATTTGATGGTTTACGTTTCAGGGTACGTAGAGTACGAAAATAGAATAGAAAATAAAAAAATCTATCCGTCCGCCATAACGGCACTTTTCTTAGTTATCATTGATCGGTATAATGGCTGCTTAAATGGCTGCCGAGACAAGGTTAATAAGAAGACATATTTAATGTATGGTAAAATGTTGAAAAGGACTTAAGAGCTAGAAATGAAAAGGTAAGTTTTAGGTGAGACGACTCTGCTTTATTGGGCTCACCGGCCCCCTTACATACTAACTGGGCCAGAGAGCGTCAATCAAAGGGGTCGGCCGATGGCGGTATTGCGAGTTCTTCGATGATCGGTATCTCAACAATGGAGGCTGCGAGTTCGTCGAAAATCGGTATCTCAGCAATGGTGGCCTGTCAGGGGTAGAAGAAGTTTCGGAGTGCGTCGCGATGGAGGCTTCTCGACGGAGGCTGCAGCAAACTTCAGTGAAGCGATGGCTGCTGACGAGAAAATGGCGGTAATGACCGCTTTCTGCAGTCGGTGGTCACCAGTATAATGGCTGAATTAATAGCTACCGAGACAAAGTTAATAAGAATACATATTTAATGTATGATAAAATGGTGAAAAGGACTTAAGAGCTAGAAATGAGAACGCAAGTATAAGGTGAGACGAATCTGCTTTATTGGGCTCACCGGCCCCCGAGGACCTTCACCACAATCGGTTTCGATGAAATTTGATACGTCGTCATTTTTAAGGGCTGTAAAATATGGGTTGTGATTTTCAAAACGCCCTAGTTCGAAAACTTTCGATATTGTTTTTCCACCAATTTAATATAGATTGAATTTTTACAATAGATGGAGATCACTCGGAACTTTGTAAGACACACCGTTCGCTCCCTTTATGGACTTAAGGGTTGCAATAAATCATAAACTCGAGTGTAAAACTCAAATTTAACTGACGGAAATTGGCCTAATATCCGTTCAAATGCGATCTTCGTTCGTTTCTTCGAATAGAGTTTCATATCACTGAGTTGTGCTTTCAAAGCAATCAAAAACCAAATTTGTTATGCATATGAAGGCACTTTGCTGGCAGGTGCTTTATGTCAAAATAACCTTGAAAGTTTACCTTGCTCGAATATGTGGTTGGTTGGTACTGATAATAGGGTGTGCGCCTGGTTAGGAAAAACTGTTTATTGTTATTTTTAATCGGAGAAGAAAATGTTTTAAACCTCCCCCAAAATTTGATATTCTACTTTATTAATTTTTTTAAATGTAACAAATGCCGTTACCATGAACTGAAATTTATGAAATGTGTATGGGCTCCGTTCGGCGTGATGTCAGTAACTTCTGATACTTTTATATTTGAACTGAAAAACGCTACAAATTACTACACAACAGTTTATTATTTATCATCATAAATCACTCACCTGCAGAGAACATGGCTTTTCAATTGAAGATGCGCCTTGATTTTTTTTAGATTTTTATACAAAAGTAGACCTCATTCTGAGAATTTTGGTACCAACCGCGATCTTCTAGCGTGTGTAAATCTTTTCCTATGAATTTTAAAAGTTTCGACCGTTTATGACGTCACAGTGGGCTGGGGGGTCCCGCCCAGGCGAGAGGGGCGCGTGTCGTCATAAACGGTCGAAACTTTGAAAAATCATAGAAACAGATCTACTCACGCTAGAAGGTCGCGGTTGGTGCCAAAATTCTCAGGATGTAGTCTACTTTCGATTAAAAATCTAAAAAAAATCAAGGCGCATCCCCAATTGAAAAGCCATGTTCTCTGCAGGCGAGTGATTTATGATTATAAATAATAAACTCTTGTGTAGTAATTTGTAGCGTTTTTTAGTTAAAATATAAAAGTTTCAGAAGTTACTGACGCCAAACGGAGCCCATACACATTTCATAAATTTCGGATCATGGTAACGGCATTTGTTTCATTAAAAAATGAATAAAGTAGAATATCAAATTTTGGGGGAGGTTTAAATATTTTCTTCCCGCCCGATTCTAAAGATTTATTATTGAAAATAATGAACCAAAACTTTTGAAGACTCCCCATTTTATACAAACTTTTTGGGCGGCGCCGAAAGTCCTCTCTGATCTGCATGAGTTACTCACCGAGTGGCTCTACAGCAGGGAGCCCTATCAGGGACTAATAGGATTCATATAAGGTAACTTGTATAACTACTACGAGCTAGTTAGTCGACTCACATACCGTGAGGTAACATTGCTGCGCCTAGGTGTCAGTTGGCTCCGCATAACCGTCTATAACTTTACCAGGTACTTAAAGTTGCACAGTTGACAGTTGAGCCCTCCGGTAGGTACTAAGGTAGGGTCAAAGTGACCCAAGTGCATATTCTACTCTCTCATTTATAATCCGAATCAACTCTCTCCGAATCAATTCCAATGTGTGATAGTATAAAATTACTCGATGCCACGTTTGAATACTTAGTACTCACGTTATTTATCTTTCCAAAAGTATTTTTTCAATTTTTGCTAATGTTTTTGCTTCTGAGTCTACTAAGGTAGTGGAAGCTTTGTTTTCACTTTTCAAGGTTGAAAAAAAAAGTTCTCAAAAATCTAAATTTCCACTCGCGTTTTACGTTTAAGACCTTTCTGAACTATTTTGGTTCCGTGTCTGTCTGTCTGTGTGTCTGTCATGAAATCCTTGTAACCGGCATAACTATACGAAGTTATAGTCCGATTTCGATGAAATTTTCAGGGATTGTGCGGGTTGGTGTGTAGACGGTCCCCTATGAAAATCATCATCCTCGGACTGATAGAAGCGACTGCGCATGCGCAAAGTGAATTCCTTGTAACGGCCATAACTTCTACATTTTCAATCCGATTCCAATGAATTTTTCAGGGGTGTTACAGATTAAAATTCAGATGGTCCCCTATGAAAATCATCACCTTCGGACTCATAGTAGCCACTGCGCATGCGCAAACGTGAATTTGTTTGTAACAGCCATAACTTTCACATTTTCTACCCGATTTCGATGAAATCTTCAGGTATTATGCAGATTAGGTTGTAGACGGTCCCCTATGAAAATCATCACCCCCGGACTGATAGTAGCTCTGAGCATGCGCAAACGTGAATTCCTTGTAACAGTCCTAACTTCTATATTTTCTATCCGATTTCGACAAAATTTCTCAGGATTGTTCAGATCAGCGTGCAGATGGTCCCCTAAGAGGGCAGTGGAAGGTACTTAGAAATATATGTTTTGAGATTAACTACTATGCATCGGATCATCTATACAATCGGGTTATGAATAAGAGGAAGCTATGCGCCACACCCCAATGGCTTTGCATGCCAAGTTGTGCATCAAAGTAACTTGTCTGCCCCTATCTCTGTGACGTCAGGTGTGAAACAAGGTTGCATCCTTTCACCTACTATCTTCCTGGTCGTCATGGACGAGGTATTGCGCAGGGTGAATGAGGGGAAGCATAGAGGGATCCAGTGGACACTCACCCAAAGGCTCGAGGACCTAGATTTTGCAGATGATATTTGTCTTCTGGCATCTAGGTTCCAAGACATCCGGGACAAACTAGCAGACCTGGAATCCATCGCTCGGGATTATGGACTGAAGGTGAACGCCGTCAAAACCAAAGCCATGCGAGTCAACGTTTCTACCAATCATCCCCTCCATGTAAATGGAACGACGATCGAGGACGTTGAAACCTTCACATACCTGGGCAGTGTAATAACAAAGAAGGGTGGCACAACTGAGGACGTAGCAGCGAGAATCCGCAAGGCTAACGCTGCTTTTGTCCAGCTGTACCCAGTTTGGCGCGCTAGGGAGATCACACACAACACGAAACTGAAAATCTTCAGCTCGAACGTCAAGGCAGTCCTCCTGTACGGTTGTGAGACTTGGAGAGTCACGAAGAGCGAAATGAATAAGCTCCAAGTGTTCATCAACCGATGTCTCAGGAGGATTTTCCGCATCTTCTGGCCCAACGTGATCTCCAACCAAGACCTATGGAAGAGAGCCAACGAGTCCCCAATTGACGCCCAGATCAGAGGAAGGAAATGGAATTGGCTGGGGCACACTCTCCGCAAGGAGCACGATGCAGTCGAGCGGCATGCACTCAGCTGGAATCCGCAAGGAAGGCGCAAGAAGGGACGGCCGCCTATAACCTGGCGCAGAAGCGTGGAAGCGGAGGCTCTGACGGCTGGGAAGTCTTGGGGTCAGTTGAGGAGCCTGGCTCAGAACAGGGTTCGCTGGCGATCCTTTGTCGAGGCCCTTTGCTCTGATAAAGAGCCATAGGAAATAAGTCAAGTCATGCGCCACACCCACGTGGCTGAAGTTTTTCATTTTTATCTCATATTTTGATTTAAAAGTTTTTATGTGAGTCTTGGGTCAATTAAAATACAGGCATATCATATCAAACAAGTGGATATGTGGTATACACGTATTTTCAGCGCAAAATTTACTGTAAGAATGTTATACCTGAAACAGAAAATCATCATAGTGACTGAAAATTGATGAACACTTTTTTAAAATCCACTCATGCACGAGTAGATTTTTTTTCATTACTTAATTAACGTGTTTCTCAGCTAGGTGGTACCTACCTCAAAATGAATTATGTTCAAAACCATTATTTTTATATGGCTAATGTGTGCGAATCTCCACAGCGCTCAAGAGTTAAAGACCGACTGAAAATCATGAAATCGATTCAACAATGTACGAAACATCAATGTAGTTCACGCTCAGTCTCTAATACAACCATAGAAAACTTGGCAGTAGGTAAAACTTCTGAATTTTCTTAAACTTATAATACTAGTTCTTCAATTTATCTACCTACCGGGAATAATTACTAGACGTAGTTGAATTTTTTTTGTAGACGTCTAAGAATATCTCTCCAAATATTACAATAATTTTAGAGCACGTTGGGTATATCATATTATCATTGGGTATATCATCATCATTCTCTTTGGTAGTTTCGGGTTTGCTGAACAGCCAGTCAAACTCCATCTTTTGGGTCCCGGCGATTCTACAACCGA
This sequence comes from Apolygus lucorum, assembly GCA_009739505.2. Classification (NCBI taxonomy): domain Eukaryota; kingdom Metazoa; phylum Arthropoda; class Insecta; order Hemiptera; family Miridae; genus Apolygus; species Apolygus lucorum. The sequence continues at coordinate 56,112,350 of CM019167.2, forward strand.
CTCGTTTTTACTCTCTACACAAACATTTTAGGGTTCGCTAACCTCCCCCCTACCCTAACCTACCCTGGGCAACAAACATACCGAGCCCACGAGGTATTGATCCTGAAGTTGGACCTTTTGGGAGCAAATGTCTCGTCAGAAAAAGACGAGGTAAATAGAGCGTAGTGTTCTTCAATAAGTATAATTTATAGTGGATGGTAATAGCTAGATACAAAACTTATTTTACTCTGGAAAAAACGAATTAACGAACCAGTTGAACACGATTTCAAGAAAAGAGGCCTCCATACCTGGACATCATGATTACCAAGTTCGAGTTGTCAGAAGATGGGCGTGGTTTCCAACCGATTACGAATCAATTTGAGGTGTAGTCTGAATTATTATGTACAAGAGAATTTCCCAGTTGCCCAATAATACTCTTATATATCCAATAGTGTGAGATCCTGGAAATTCAATGAATCTTGGTGGTTTATCGTTTCCTGCAGTTTGGTTTGGATCTTATAGAAGAGCATTTGGAGGTACCATGAAGTTCACTCCTTTCTGAGACGACTTAGACTTCTAAGTTGCAGCACCTGAGGTGCTACAAAAGCATTTCACGAGTAAATTAGAAGTTTTGAAGACAAGTGCAAGCCTTTCATTCACAGCCGATTCCTGTTAAGGGCATTTCTGGAGAGGGGCCCGTATGGTGCTGGAAGATCTGGAAAGAGGGCTTTCGTGAATCTTGGCAGAGAGACTAATAGCCCCATGGTGGGGAGGTGGCTCTTGGACTAGGAGGTTATACTTCTAAATCTTCAGCGACGATTCAGCCTCCAAACAGGATTATCCAGTTTGCAATTCATCTATCCTGATTCATTTTCAGAGTTAATGGCATCACCAGTAAATTTACACTAAACCCCGATAAGCCACCGAAGATGATTATGCTGAATTTGAGCGTATTGGAACGTTCTTTTCCCACGGTAATTTATCTATGCTTCAGAGCAGTTAATACTTATTGCCCACCTTCACTCTGCTAGCCTTGATCGAGTTTATGAATGGGTTTTGAAGACAAAGTAGTCAGTAGAGGCTTTGGTGAACTTTGTAGAGTTGTGGGATGTTGTTTTACTTGCTGTTAGAATCGACTCAGGGTCCTCTTCTTAGTAAACAAAAGGCAAAACGATGGTTTTAGTTTCATTCTTTAGCGTCTGTTTCGCTGGCTAACTTTCCAGCACCTTCAGGCTTTTAGAAAAATGTTTCTTAATATTTCCATCTTTATGACAAGAGTAGGTGTACAAGTTCCACTCACTTATCACAAAGATTCCAAAGACAGAAGAAAAAAACCGTCCGCCGAGTATCTACACTGCATGCAGATCCATCTGTACATGGATATGTCTTATGATGGCAATTTAAATGATGAGCTCACTCAGCTGATCAATGACCACTCAGGCGCCTTCAGCATTCTCCATTGACCCGCCCTCTCAAATTTCAGGTTCCTGTGTTCAACAGGAGAGGAAATGGCTTTGGAGCTCACTCAGCTGATCAGTGATCATCAACTTTGATGATGTATAGAAGTATGTATCGGTTGACCCTGCCTCTCAAATTTCAGCTTCCTGCGTTCAACAGCATCAGAAAAAAACGTTGCATTGTTTTGTGTGTCGAAAATTTTGGAATGACCCCCAGAACTAAGATATATCCATGTCAAAGCTATTATGGTATAGAACAGAGCAACTGGTACTTCTGAATAAGGCGGAAAGTTTGAAAAATTTGGAAAAATACCCCCAAAAAAATAAAGTCATGTGACTGAGCAAAAAGAGACAAATTGAAAACAATGTCATCGAGTTATTTTTTAAGATACTGACATTCTGCTTCCGAGTTTACTATGGTACCTAAGGTAGCGGAAACTTTGTTTTCACTTTTCAAGGTTGAAAAAATGTTCTATAAAATCTAAATTTCCACTCTCGTGTAACGTTTCAGACCTTCCTGAACAATTTTGGTTCCGTGTCTGTCTGTCTATCCATCTTTCTGTCTGTCATGAAATCCATGCTTAGTCATATCTTCTACATTTTTCTCATCCGATTTCGATGAGATTTTCAGGGATTGTGCGGGTTGTCATTTAGATGGTTCCCTATACGATGAAGCTATGTGCCACACCCACTTGGCAGACGTTTTTATGGTAATACTGCTTCTGCTTCTGCTCGATCTCACGAGTTAATTCCATGGTAAGAGTCACAGTTATTCACCGGGAGAAACACAACATGGCCAGAACAGAGGATAGCTAGATCCTTCATCGGTTGGTTCCAAAGATCCCAACATCGATCACTTGGGTATAATGTACTCCACCGAATCATCAGAAAATTTACACGAACTCTTAGACGAATCGTCAGCTTTGGACAATTCCGCGTGTTGAACGAAGTATTTGAAAGCTCGCCTTGTGCTCAGAATTTATTAGTATTTTGTTGTTCAAATATGTAGTTGAATACATTTTTAGCCAACGGTTGTCAGAAACTACATATAATGCAAGAAAGATTATTTTATTCTTGGTGAATTAGATCAGAAATAGATCCTAGGAACAAAAGGTGATCGCAGTCAGGACAAATTATTTCTCGCAATTTCTTCTGAGTGATAATCGCATTTTAATGTCTCTTTTCACTCAAATCCACGACACTCAGAATTTAATTTCCTTGGATGAAAGGTACCGCATTCAACGTCAACCCATTCAATCGCGAAGAATCGGGAGACGGGAAATCACTTCTTCCTTCAAGAGTTCAAACATTAGAAAAAAGGACGCCGTGGAATCCTGAGAGAAGACAAACTTCTCATCAACGGCAAAATCCCATCCCACTCTTCAAGGGAGTGAACTCAGATTTATATTAATAAAACAGAAGAAAATCAAAACATTTAGTTTGAAAAGTTGGTAATTCATTCCAGCTTCGAATTACAGGTTTAAAAAACGTAATTACGTTCAATACTTGCGGGAAAAAGATCGTCCCCAATTGGTTCCATAGTTATTTTGAGCATTTGTATTAGCTTCTTTCATCACAGTCAGTTAAAGGGTAGGCATTGCACTCTGCATTATCAATAGTCTAGCTAACAATAGATCATTAGAATAGCTCTTAGCAGCAAAATCATTGTTCACAACCCTCGTATGTTGACAAACCCAACAGTATGGGCATTAGCGCAGGTATGGTACGTTACAGGTAGAACAATCAGCTGAGCATTGTTATTTAATCAATAAATAAGATTTGTAAGCTAACTCTACCTCTCATCTGTAAACTACCTACCTCTTTAAACATTGAGTTCTAGGTATATCAGTAATAAACTCGAGGCAACGTATATTCGCTAACGCTTCTAATCCTAAATCGTTTGTTAGATATTGCTTTTAGATACCTCTAATCCAATAACTGCGAACTCCCTATGTTTAATTGTATGCGTCACATGCAAGGGGTTGATAGGGGAAAAGATCGTTGGCAATATGTTTCAATCAAACAGGCTCGCTTGAAGAGGGTGGAGGGACATACGAGTAAAGAAACTCCATTCATCCAGCATGAGTTAATGAGCGAATTTTCATAGAAATATTCAACGTTATGGTTAAGAAAATCGAAACATTAGCTATTTGAGAGAGTCCACAATCGGCATTGTGGATGTGGATTCCTTTCCTATTTTTTGTATACCTTACCAACCTACTGTATGCACAGAGTATTTTCTAAGAGTTTTAGTAGTCCATATTCAAGCTCTCCTCGTCACCCCGAACTCATAGAGCACACAACTGTTGTTGTTTTTTTTCTATTTTCTAGGTGACGAAGTATTTTCCGAGTTTTAAAAATTTTTAACCAAGGGGTTGGTTGTATAATTTGAACGATTTGTGCTATTTGTCACACCCGCAAGGCTGATTACTCTCTCGTATAGCTAATATTTCTATTTTCTTAACCGTTTTTTAAAATATTTCTTTGAAAATTCGCTTATTAACTCGTGCTGCATGAATAGACTTTTTGAAAAATTTATTGTGATGCCACACTTCCCTCCTACTTTGTTGATTATTTCTTGTAGTTTCTCGTGACACTAACTCAGGGTGGAAGGATTCAATCACTCATTTGTCTCTACACATCCTCAATTTTCTAAAAAAAAAGAAAGAAAAAAAAAAAAAAAAAAAAACACGCCGGAACGTTTTTACGGACAGCAGAGTTCAAAGCAGCTTGCTTAATGGGTATTCTCAGGCACGGAGATGAAAGAATCACCTCCAGTTCAAAAACAAAAGCCGCAGGAAAACTTGTCGACAGGGTGGAGTTGACCGGGAAGCCGTAGGGGAAGTTGGTTGTTGATTGAGGGAAGGTGAGCAGCGGGACAAGTGGGAGCAGTGCTTCCTTCCGACACCTCTCTCATTCCGCCTCATCACCCCAACCGTTTCCATTGCCAAGCAAACACCCCTCCATCGCTTCCTCTTCTCATTCGCGTCAACCTGACACCTCTCTATTGTAATTTGACTTCACCTGCCCCCTTTCTCGTCTTACATTCCGTCATTCAATTCCTTCGCTCCGGCTTCAATTTGAAGACGCATAGTCGATACAAGCTCAACATCAATCCCACGGTTTTTACCTACGCTGTCTAACGCAGGAGTAAGAGCGATTGAGTTGGTACGCTCTTGTCGGGGTCCATTAGCAAATCCCTCATTACTTGCTGAACTCTCCGCCTGGAGGGAACATTTGGCAGCAGTCACGCAAATAGATGGACGTAGAATAAGAGTACCACCCACAAAACACTGCGATAGAATCAGTTTTTCCGGAGGTTTACTGATATTCACTCCCTACAATCAATCAACTCGCTTAAAAAGAAAGTTTGAACAAGGAGAGAAATTCCTTACCGAAAATTTTACAATTTTAGAACAAGTTTAGGTTTATTATTTCAATAATTATTAATATTTGAAATAGTAACCCCTCAAAATTTGTTGTCTTACGGTTCAAGATAAGTAGAATTCGTATACGAAGTGATACGGGCTCCGTTTTGTGTCCGAAAACGCCACTCTTTTCGTTTATGTCAGGCACTAGCAAGGGGTGTCTAGCTCCAAACTTTCAATATACAGGAATCGTTTTTCATCAATTAATAATAGCATTGAACTTGTAGAACCGTATGAGACCAACCAGAGCTTTGTAGGACCAACTTTTCGCTCTCTATGAGGACTTAACACTCCGTTGCTCGCATCAAAAAACCTGCAATAATGCTCGCGTCGTATCTGTGAGATACAAAATCGGTTTTTCACATTTAATAGTAGATAATTCGAATTTTTTGGAGAAAAAGGTAGAAATAACTAAAGAAATAGAACAAACAAGTTTATTAGATGAAAAATATCCAAAATATCAAAATTATTTGTAGGTATATACCTACTTCACAGCCCACAAACAGCACCGAAGGAACATGAAACTTTAAAATCTCTTACAACTAAATCAGAGTTTTGAAACTGCAAACTAAAACTTTATTGCCTATCTTTGGCTCTATTTTGGTACAACCAAACATTTATTGTAGGAATGAAGTACTCTATGTACATAAAAATAGGACATATTGGTTGGTAACTATTTTTGGAACACGAGTTTCAGCATGGGCAAATTTGAAAATTACGATCCTTGACCAACCAAATACAAAAATATAAAAGGTTTTTATTGCTAAATGACTATTGCAGGGTCAGTAGGAGGAATAGAAAGGGGGGGCGGAGTCGATCCCTTCAAGCCCCTCCACAAAGTCACGAGCTAAGCGTGACATGTATCTGACAGATACAAAGCGACTAACGGAGTGTTAATGGTTGGACAAACTGGAGTTTTTTCATCAATCTTAAAATTTACTGAGAGGTGAAAATAGGCGTTGAAATTTTCAAAACGCCCTACCTTGAAAACTTGTTACAAAAGGTATCAGAAACACGAGTGGGAATCGCAAATGAATGATCACTTACGAAAGTAAGCCAAATTCTCATTCAAGCTCCAACTGATCAAGGGATTTGGAAGATCTTCTTCGAACGGGATTTACGACATTCAGTTGTGCTTTCTCAGCAACCAAGATCCAAATATTGCTATAAAGGCACCCACAATTCGTATAGCGATGATATTGCTGGTAGGTACTGTTGCCCTTTTCCGATAAATCACATAATTAATAGCGAAAGGGGTGCTAGTGGGAGGAGGGAGGGTAGAATAGGGAGGTGGAGGCACGAGAGGGAGGACACCTGTTCTCCAGCAGTCGGGAAAACGATTAGAATTAAGAGTGGTGAAGTGGCACATGGTAGCCTCTTGTTTTTATTTTACTTCGTCGTTCTGGTTGGAATTATAAATTTTTAAATTCGGAGACACGAAGAACGATTTCATCATCACCACTGCATACCATCTCATCCCGTTTTAGAGCTGAGAAAATCGAATTGGAAGCAAAGTATTTCAATGTATGGATGTCAAACCATCCATGCACAGGGCAATTGCCATATCTTTGCCACTGATCATTAAATAGTATCATTTTTCAAGGAAATAGTTTGTTTGTGGAGAGTTGCTCTTTTGTATCTTTGATTTGAGAAACACACATCCCCATTGTCAGGTACTATCCGAAAATAAATTTGAATTTGCATAAAGTGATTTCTCATGTTAAAACGACTCCTGTTCCTTCCTGCTCACACGCTAAAATAATACTCCACCCTGAAGATAAATGAATAAGCAAGTCCCACACCCTGAAGATAAATGAAGCATTGTGGCCTTATTTATATTATTTATGTTTTTTTCTTCAATTTAACGGAAAAAAGTAGATTTTTCGAAGAACAACTTTCCCTTAAAATGAGATTAATTAAGGGACATTGCAGTACTTATACAATTAATATTCGATCGCGCTTGATATACTTGGCCTGGAACACTCCTAACACTTATCAGAGCTTGGCTAATGAAACCACGAAGGCTTGGCCTGCGCTACTTGAGATATGAAGTTGTCAAAAGAGCACTGTCATGGTGGGACGAAGTCTTAGTAATGGATGGCGGTCGATTTCCCAAACTTTGTCAAGTACGGTTGGTCGAACTTTCCAAAGTAGTAAACATGAACTCTAACTGGTTAACCTAGCTTCAGACAGCTTAACCCAGGCTTTGAGTTGCATTGATTATTCTCATATACTTGATCAGGAAGGTTTCAGATTGTTTACAAGCTTAGCGTGCAATGCCTGTGGCAGGTGATAACTTCAGGCATTCGGATCCATAGCGTATTCCCAGAACGGATTCTTCACAGAGGTTATTTTTTAAACCTACGGCTCAACACTTCTTTATATCAAGAGAACACTTTTTTCTCAGCTGGCGATGTGGCCCCCAAAGTTTGCTAAGCTCACCATTCTTGGTTATGTCACATAATTCGGCTCATCCCCAGCCTGTCCATTATGCAACTTGAATGAAAGGGATTCGATACACCATTTCTGATGGCGCTTCTCTCTCTTCAAGTGAAATGCGCTTCTCCTATTTGGTTGAAAATTATCACGGATAATCTTCCCCCCTCCCAACCTCTTGAATGGAACGTATTCAGACTAGTTTCGCATACAATTAAACTGAGGAAGTTCGTAGTTTGGAATTAGAGACATAATTTGGAGCTAAGTGGAGCCTTTTGTAGTGTAAGCACATTTGTGTTAGATGATATAGCTGAGATATGATGGATCTCCAGGAGGTACCTACATTCAAGAGTTTTGCTCCGGTCCGTGCAACTCGTAACCTGCTATGTCATAATGGAAGTTGGACGAAAATACAACCTGAGATGGTTGTTTACTTCTTCTTCCTGGACACAAGAATGAAGCATGTCATGCTATAATAGTGGTCCGACATGCGGTAGACCGTCCGATGAGTTCATCTCCTTCCTAACAATACTACCAATATTTTGGATAATTTATCCCATTCTATATTTTAAAGAAATAAACTGATATAAAAATCATATTGATCTATAAACTATTATAAATACCTACTATTAATTAGTAGTTGGTATGTAATTATAACTTTTATATCATAGAAAATGATGGTATACACGGTGTCCCATAGAAAGATTCTCATTATACGTTTGGATTTTCATGAATCATTCTCTTTATCACCATGGAACTAATAGTGGTGCCACCATGGTGCCAGAGCACCATAAACTGCTTCTTTTTGTGTGTGCTTCACCTTGAGTACGGATGTAAACTTCGACGGACTGCCTACCAAAACTAATAGATGAAAGTTCAACGTTACGACTTATTCCCGCTTTGGTGCCAGACTGACATGATTGGTGTAGGAAGGGAAGGGGGGTTAAACTCGAATTTGCATGTTGGGTATCGTAAATCATGAATTTTCAAAAGCTCTTCACATTCGACGCTCCCATGCCGCTAGAAACGTTATGGTGGATATGGGTGAGGGGAGGGGTAACCACTATTTCTTGCCTGAAATACTAAATAAATTACATCGAGTGAAACAGTTTTGTCGCTTACCAACTGGTTTACATTGATCTACCGCTTATCCAAAGGGACGTCCCCTGGAATGCTCGCATTACTAAACAATATGTTTCTCAAGGATCTCAAATATGACCACTCAAATGAGACCCCCCCATTTTGGTTTAATATTTTCAATAATGAACCTTCGGAATCGACCAAGAATAAAATTATCAACTACCCCCTTAAATTTGTTGGTTTACGTTTCAAGGTACGTAGAATCCAAAAATCTATTAAAAATTTGGCCGTCTGTCCACCGTCCTTTCCTTATATCCCATGGACCGATTTTGATGAATTTGGTATATGGGCTTCAATTGGGGTCTAGTTGTGCCCCGAAGCTTTTGGTTAATGTCGGTCGCTTCTAAGGGTTGAAAAATAAGGGTTGAAATTTTGAAAAGGCCCTTGCTCAAAAAATTTCGGTACAAAGGTATTGTTTTTCCATTATTTTAAGATAGTATTGAATTTTTAGAATTTTTAAATTATTTAATTGCTCTATTGGACCAACAGTTCTCTCCCTACGTGAACTTAACGGTTGGACTTAGGATAAATCAGAAACACGAGTGTGAATCGCAAAAGAGGCCTAATCGCCTTCAAGTTTTAGCTGACCGAAATGCGATCGCTTTAGGTACGTGGTAGGTTGGTAGTATCTATGGTTGGTAGGTGGTGACAATGGCAAAGCAGAGTTCTTTCCATACGAGTGATCGATATAGAAATATAATAAACCTTTGTGTAATAATTTGCAGCCTTTTTTGATTGCAGATTCGGATTTTACGTGAAATTTTATGAACATTTCATCCCTGAACCGATTTTTTTTTATCGTGCATAACTCGCTCAGCGCGCACTCAAAGATGCCCGTCGAAATGTGCATGTACAAAGTACCCAAGTGTGACACGTGATATTTTAGTATTTTTTACGCTAAAAACTCTCTACTTGTAATTTATTGAGGGAAAAACCATCTTCTCTACTTGAAAATCTTTTTCCGATTATCTTGAAAAAAGTTTTTAAGTAGACAGGCTGGTTTTGCCCCTAAAAAATGCCATTCTCTTTTTAAAAAAGTTTATAATTTGTCCATAATTTGACCAAAATGCAGTCAAATTAAGAAACTAACATCACCACGTGATTCAGCGTAAAAAAATACTAAAATATCATGTTTCACACTTGGGTACTTTGTACGTACATTTTGACGCAACCTCGCGGTTGCGCATCTTTGAGCGGGCGCTGAGCGGGTTGTGCGCGATTTAAAAAAAAATCGGTTGAGGGGTGAAATGTTCATGAATTTCACGTAGAATCTGAATCTGCAATAAAAAATGGGGGGTCTCATAAAAAATAAAAAATAAAAATTGTGCGTTGCCCACCGTGGTCATATTTGAGTTCTTGGTGGAAAATCATGAGGATAAAAAAAAAATTGACCACTATCTCGCCGATTCGATTTCTCTTCGCCGAGGTGGGAGGGGGGGGGGGGGGGTAGGGACACCCTGTATTTGAAATAAGGCAATGTCGAATAATTTGAAACGCTTCATTCACTATTCTCCCCTATATAACACCATTGCTATCCAACCTGTCAAAACCTATTCATAACTTATCGTCAGTGTATAATGAGTGTATAACCTGACCTCATATTGTTTTCTACGCTACAGAAATGTCGTGATACGTGATATAGGTGGTCATATTGTGACAATCTTCGGGCACGGGGAGAGAAAAAAAAAGAGTGAAGTTGAGTTGACAAGGTCGAAAAGTTATAAAACAACCACCCAGTCAAATTATGGCCACCTGTAACAAGGTGAAGAGTTTCAGAAGAGTCAAAACGATCCTTGTGATGCTTTCATAACCCTCCTCCCCGGGCAAAGATTTGGCAACCATATTGTCCTTCACGTCAATGTTAGATACATTTCGAAATGGAACTGGTTCGGATATGACTTCGATCGTTTTATATTGCCTTTTTAGCATGCACGTCAGTGATGTGTCGAAAAATAAACCCATCTCTGCAAAATGAACAGCTGAATGTCTTAATCACTGGAAACCTCTGAGAAGGTCAGAAGTTCACCGTACGTCATTGGGGGAAGTCAATACTTCAATAACCTGTCACATTACTGTCAGCAAAGACAAGGCCTTGTTGCTTGATGAACCTGTCGTTATCCGCCATTCAATATAGGCCGGTAATAATCACTAAACCTATTGCGAACAGAAATGATACTGAAATCTACTGTGAAAATTTGAAAATTTGATTTGGCGAAACATAGAATATATATGCACCAATGTATCATTAACAGTTTATCACAATTTCGGATACCAAGTTATCTTTGCTGCTATATAAATATATTTGTCCAGCTCATACCTGGAACCGACGGTTCAATGTATATTTCCAAAATTCAGTATGTTTATCCAGTATACAGCGGGAATGTGAATAGGCTATTTTACAACATTGCGCGCAATTAACTGGCAATGGGAGGTGGGAATAACAAAGGAGGACTACCCAAAGATATGCCAGTATAAAGGCAGCCAAGAGCAAACTTGGCATACTATCAATTCCTTTGAGTTTCCAATCCCCTGAGACTACAATTCCAAGAGAATAAGTGAGTACATTCCCACGATATTCCACAATCCCGTAAAACTCCAAATAATAACCAGTAGGTTGAGCGAGCAAATCAAAGGTGTCTTGATATTTGTCATATCGTAGCTCAACTTTCCATCATGGCATAACTAAATTGCCCCAAATTTCCAGGATATCGAAAAAAAAATCGTGGTTCCCCTAACCTTCCGGGGGGCCGCCTTTTTAAATACCATGTGTGGGCGCCGCACTCCTTGGGGCTAGTCAAAATATCAATTTATTCAGACTAAAAGTGCATTTTGTTCTTGTTTTGTTTTGAAATCGGTTGAGAATGGAGGCCTGGATAGCGAACTTAAGGTATTGTAATAATGCACCTCATTTACAGTGATTAACCCCCGTTCCTCCCCATAAACTCCAATTTTGAAATTCCAATTCGGGGGAAGGGGTGGAATTTGTATCCAAATGAACTGTTCATGGGAAAGTAATAGACCTTTCTGTAGAAACGTCTACAGAAGGTCTGTGAGGACATTTCACGCCGGCCTGGAGGGAAATGTCATCGTGGACCAACTGGCTAAGAGAGGTGCCGAAACGGGACAGTTTTTGGAGTACAACATAGAGGTAGAAGATTTTCTCCCATCCATAACACGACATCACCGATCGGTTTGGCAGGAAACCTATTCCTTGACTCCAGAAGGCCAACCCTCGGTACCAGCTCGGCCATGGAATATGCAACGCCTACCTTTTCAAAATAAATAAGAAGGACGCCTCATCATGCACCTGTGGATACCCCTATGGAACGCTGGAACACATCATCATGGAGTGCTGTAGTTTTAGTGACCGCAGGGAGGAAATTATCAGGAACATAGAGGAGAAACTGGAGAACCCTTTTAATTATTTAACAAATTTATATAAGAAAGAAGTTTTAATTTATAGAGAAATATTTAATTTTATCAAAGATTGTAATTTAACTGTATAGTAACGCAAACGTTGTACCTATGGCTGTATAAAAAATTAATGCCAACAAAAAAAAAGTCTGCCAAGTGGGTGTGGCACATAGCTTCCTCGTATCCATAACCCAATTATATAGATGATCCGATGAATAGTAGTTAATCTCAAAACACCAATCTCTAAGTACCTTCCGCTACCCTCATAGGGGACCATCTACACGCTAATCTGAACAATCCTGAGAACACAATCCACTAATCTGTAACATCCCTGGAAATTTCATTGAAATCGCATGGAAAATGTAGAAGTTATGGCCGTTACAAGGAATTCACGTTTGCGCATGAGCAGTCGCTTCTATCAGTCCGGGGATGATGATTTTCATAGGGGACCGTCTACACACCAACCCGCACAATCCCTGAACATTTCATAGAAATCGGACAATAACATCGCATAGTTATGCGCGTCACAAGGATTTCATGACAGACGGACAGACATACAGACAGACAGACACGGAACCAAAATTGTTCAGAAAGGTCTAAAACGCAAAACGCGAGTGAAAATTTTGATTTTGGAGTACTTTTTTTTCATCCTTGAAAAGTGAAAACAAAGCCTCCGCTACCTTGGTAGACTCGGAAGCAAAAAACAAAAAATTCTGCAGTAATGGAGTGAGAGTGGAGTTCAAGTCGAAATACTCGTTTTGACTCCATAGAGTATCGATGGCATCTCTTACACTCAACACCGCTCATCTCTCACGACGTTGTTTGGAATTGTAAATATTTTGAGCGAATAATTTGTGGTCAACGGTTGGTAGACAAAATCGGCTCTCATCTGTCATCTCTGAGGGAGGTACAATTGTTGTTAGGGTGCATTTATTTTTGGGGCTGCCAAAAATCGAATAAAGTCCAACGTTGTCCAATAACGTTTTTGCTTTTAGCGCTTCCTTTATATATATATATATATATAGTTCCTTTATACAGGGTGTCTACACTTTCGATGGGCATAACTTCAGGGTTCGATTCTACAAGGTATTTCCAACAAAAAATGTCTCTTAGCAATTTTCTTTTAACCCACTCAAAATTTTATTTTTTTCACTTTAAAGTTTTTTTCGCGTTTTCGACCTCACGGCACTGATATGGTCATAACTTCCCTTATTTCTCCTGAAAATTCAAATGTGACTACACCGTTAGAAAGAGCGTTAAATTACCAAGCTACCTTAAGCAAAATCAAAATCTTTCAGCAATAAAATAGTTTCAAAAAATCAAGTCAAAATGCGAACTTTATAATTTTTTTGAAACTTGACTTTCTTCGACCAACGTTTTCACTCTAAATCCCTGCCCATTTCGATGGGCGCTCTTCGGAGAAAACATGCGCAAATTGTCAGCTTTCCAACGGTCTATCAATTTTTCTGTTCATCATTCAAAAAGAAAGAGTAAATGAAGTTTGAATGTCAAAAAACGTGTGTTTTACCAGCAAATCCAGTGTTTCAAGCCGGTTTATGGTCCCCCTCGATCTCAAAATGGCTCGACGATTTTGGTATCATTTTCTATGTAATTATTTACGCTGAATCCAATAGTAATACTTCCGAATGATTCCGACTGCTAGAAAGTGGACTTTTCGAAGAAAACCTTCGTTTTTCGTACATAAAATTCGCATCGTACATAAAGTAACACCTTTCTACTCAATAAAAACACCGAATTTCTAGCTGATTGAAGTTTTTGTTGAGTAGAAAGGTATTACTTTATGATATCTTCCATATCTACGAATAATACGTATTTTATGTACGAAAACGGAAGGTTTTCTTCGAAAAATCCACTTTCTAACAGTCGGAATCATACGGAAGTATTACTATTGGATTCAGCGTAAATAATTACATAGAAAATGATACCAAAATCGTCAAGCCATTTTGAGATCGAGGGGGACCATAAACCGGCTTGAAAGTCTGGATTTGCTTGTATAACACACGTTTTTTGACATTCAAACTTCATTTACTCTTTCTTTTTGAATGTTGAACAGAAACATTGATAGACCGTTGGATAGCTGACAATTTGCGCATGTTTTCTCCGAAGAGCGCCCATCGAAATGGGCAGGGATTTAGAGTGAAATCGTTGGTCGAAGAAAGTCAAGTTTCAAAAACAATTTTAAAGTTCGCTTTTTGACTTGATTTTTTGATACTGTTTTATTGCTAAAAAATTTTGATTTTGCACTAGGTAGCTTGGTAATTTAACGCTCTTTCTAACGGTGTAGTCACATTTGAATTTTCAGGAGAAATAAGGGACGTTATGACCATATCAGTGCCGTGAGGTCGAAAACGCGAAAAAAACTTTAAAGTGAAAAAAATAGAATTTTGAGTGGGTTAAAAGAAAATTGCTGAGATACATTTTTTGTTGGAAATACCTTGTAGAATCGAACCCTGAAGTTATGCCCATCGAAAGTGTAGACACCCTGTATAGTTACTTTAGTAACTGTAGTAGCTATGAAAACATTTTGAAGCAGATCATTGGAAACCAGTGCTATTTATAACCTCCCAAACACAAGTAACCGTTAGCTGTGACTGAAAGTGTTGAAGAATAATTATTGTTCATTATGCCCCAAAAAAGTTATGTAACTTATTTTTATGCCAATATCTCCTTTGGGTGGTAATTTCTGTGCCAGTTAATGTCAAAATGTTTGGATGAATCACAATAATTACGTTTCAGGTGTATGTTGAAGTGGAGTGCACCAGTACACTCTACAGGGTGCACTAGGTTCTATGTCAACTTTTGGTGCATAACCTACTACCTATGTGATTGTGTATTCCTTCAGAATTTATATGTTTTTGGTAAATTTGGACTTATTTTCTCGATGTGTGTCATATTATATTCTATGTATGTCATTTTTTATGTTCTTTCATTTTTTACATGTTCCATGTTGTAGTGTACCTAACTGTGTGTGGGAGAGTAGTTTCTTTGGAGTAGTTTTTCTATGGTTCATCACTAGGTGAGTCGGTACTTTCTCAGACTGGTTGTGGAAAGTAACTATCCTATAAGGTAGGTATGGTGTACCCGTGATCCTTGTGAATATGAAAATCAGTATACCTACCCACTCGTTTTTGTTTCAGGGTTCCTTCAGAATAAATTATTGAGAAGATCGAGTCAGGTGTTGAGCGACTTGGAAATCACATATTCCAACCAGAGGATGGTGATAGAACTGAAGAGGAGACCGGTGACGAGGCGAAAAATAATTTAAACCATCTGCCCGGTAGTGTACTCCGAACTGAAGTGGAAGCAGAGGTAGAGCTGGGAAATTTACAGGTAACTAAGAATAGTAGTGAACTTGAGGATACACCCTACGATGATCGAGACTGGATCTGATATAAATCCACTACTCTAATCTTTACCCGAGGATGATTCCGTCTCGATTTCAGTTCCATTCAATAAGCATATTGTTTAGTAATGCATGCATTCCAGGGGTCGTCCCATTGGATAAGCATTAGATCAATTTAAACCAGTTGGTAATCGATATTTATATCGCTAAACAGTTATAACTGTTTCACTCAATGTAATTTAGTTAGTATTTTGAGTAGGAATCCCCCCCCCCTCGCCATCAGCCACCATAACATTTATAGCGGCTTACGAGCCTCAAATTTGAACGGCATTTTGAAATCCATGATCTACGACACCCAACATGCGAATTCTAGTTCACCTCCCACCCACCAGACGAATGGTGTCAGTCTGGCACCAAAGCATAAGGTTGAACTTTCATCTGCTAGTTTTGGTAGGCAGTCCGTAAAAGTTCACAACCGCATTCTATGTAAAACACACAAAAACCCACGAAATATGAGGTTTGCGGTGTCCTGGCTCCATGATGCACCACTAATTCGTTCCATGGTGGCAAAAAGAATAATTCATGGAAATCCAGATGTATAATGAGAATTTTCCCTCAATTTCAAAGCTTGGGTACAATTCTGTACCTCAGAGGTCAACTATCGTATTCTCGTTTTCGAGATTTTTGTTTTGTATGTGCATTCTTTCTATTGTATTTTGTATTCTATTGTATTGGTAGGCATAAACAGATTCTACAGAATTAATTTGAGCATGATAAAGTCATCAGAATGGGCCATAGGGATCAAAATAGGTGTGCCCACAACTTCTTTTGGCTCTGCTGTAAAATCGCCAAAATGTCACTTACGATAATCGACCTCTGAGGTACAGAATTAGTAAGCTATAAGGAACCGAAATATTGGAAAATCGTATATTTTGTGAATATTATCCCCCTACTCACCCATCCCCATGCTATTTTTGATACTCTTAAGAAATAATGTGCCGCTCAGAAGTTGTGTAAGTCGAATAATAAGAGAACCTCGAAAATCGGTAGAAAACTAAGGCCTGGGCAGAGTTCACAAGATTATGCCCGAAAACGCACATTTGTTTTCTTTTTTAGCATTAACGCCCCCTTTCCCCTCCTTAAAAGGCTAAATTCAATATTCCGGTGACGTAGTGCACAACTATATAGATTTCCGCGTCGAACAAAAAAAGAACCACGAAAATCGGTTGAGAAATATGCCCGGGCAAAGTACATAAGATTTTGTCACACACACACGGACATTCACCTAGGGTTTTTTTTCGCGGATTTGGATTGAGAATGGTCTAAAGCAGATCAGTGCGCGTTTTTTTTAATGTTGAGTGTTGTCCATCTTCACCCAAGATTAATCGCATAATCACCGTACGAGAAACGAGAACCGTGGAGAACCGTGGGGAAACGACATGGATTTACCGGTCCATAGACTATGTGCGACACAGAACCACCACTACACATCGATAAAGATTTTTAACATTATTCCAAGTTCAAGATACGAGAATTATCAAAGAAGCGATTTGAGAAGATCATGAAGACTTTTTCAACGGAAACCCCATTCTACAGCCTGAGGGAATACTTCGACTATAAATTTGGATTTGACTCGTGTATAATGGTATATGTACATATTTTGCTTCCTCACTACCGAAGGTAGGGAAGCTTTGTATTCGTGAAAGAAGTAAAAAAAAAAATGTCCTCCAAAATCAAAATTTCCACTTTCAGAGCTTTCAGAGCGTTTCAGAGCTTCCCGAACAATTTTGGTTCCGTGTCTGTCTGTCTGTCGGTCTGTCTGTGGTCAATCCTTGTCCCGGGCAAAACTATACTAACCTGTGGTCCGATTTTGATGAAATTTTCAGGGATTGTGCGGGTTAGGTCCTAGACGGTCCCCTATCAATTTCAGCACCTTCGGACCAATAGGAGCGAGTGCGCATGCGCAAACGTGAATTTCCTGGAACCTCGGTTTCTCGGTTTCTAATGAACCGATTTTGCTCAAATTTGAAGTTAGTTAGGGACTAACTTCTAAGAGACACCCTATAAGTTTCAATCAAATTGGTCAAGCAATAGCCGCTGCGCATGCGCGAACTTTAAATTTATTGTTACAACCAAAACTCCGCAACTATTCAACCAATTTCGATGAAATTTTAAGGGATTGTGCGGGTTAGGTCCTAGACGGTCCCCTATCAATTTCAGTACCTTCGGACCAATAGGAGCGAGTGCGTATGCGCAAACGTGAATTTCCTGGAACCTCGGTTTCTAATGAACCGATTTTGCTCAAATTTGGAGGTTAGTTAGGGACTAACTTCTAAGAGACACTCTATAAGTTTCAATCAAATTGGTCAAGCAATAGCCGCTGCGCATGCGCGAACTTTAAATTTATTGTTACAACCAAAACTCCGCAACTATTCAACCCATTTCGATGAAATTTTCAGGGATTGTGTGGGTTAGGTCCTAGACGGTGGACCGCTAAATAAAATTCTACGTTGAAAATACAATTCGAATACAAAAGGATTTTTTCCCCAACTGATTCTATACGTCCATGTTACAATGAGTGAGGAAGCTATACTGCCCAACCAACTTGGCAGACGTTCTTTTACACAACAGCTTTTATAATGAAGAGAAAATTTTGATTAAAAGTACTCTTGCTTGCATAGGACTTTTTAAAAAATTTAATTACTATTTTAATAAATTTATTTGGGAGGACACGTGGTCTAGTATGTTTTAATTAATATGTGATAATAAACCTAATTAATCTGTGATATTATGTGTGGTAGTTGATTGTGATATTCGTGTTTGTTAGTAATACAGTTTATTTATGTATTGTTTTAATTTACAAGTGAAACACGTCCCTGGTTGGGGACGTGTGGGCAGTCTAGTCGGGTGGTCTGGTCGGTCCGGGGGCGGCTCGCCTGGTACGCTCTGCGACGTTCAAAAACGTTAGGGCTGTTTACCTAATATTAGGAGCACCCACATATTGCTATGCATATCGTTCGCAATCACAGATTTGATGAATTCACCGAAAACCACCTACTATACCTACCCAATAACATGATATTATATACCAATGACGCATTCATGTACATGTTAATTTATAACGAATAAAGATGGATTGGTAAGGACGCCCAAGTCTTACTGTGGGACGTCCTAGAAATAAACCATCCACATCTAAAGGGCCTCCGGCAAAGATAAAGCCGATAAAGAGAAAAGTTACGACAAACTGGCTCAATCATGAAAATTTTCCACTTTTAATTGTTTTAAATTTTCAATTTTAAATACAAAGTTTTACGATATCTTGTTTTTGTTTATCCACTGCCCAGTGCACCCTACAGGGAAGGGGGGTGGTACTGTAACTTTGAGAAATAATGTAAATTTTCTTAAAAACCTGTTGGGGAGTCCATAACTGTCGGTTAGTTACAACACGTGATTAAAGTTTATTATGAAATAATAGTATCCAATAAAAATATTGAGTTCGTGTTTTCCTGTCAACCTGGTCGTATAATTTATTTCGGTAATTCCCATCTAAATTCGTATCATCTTAACAATATTTACTTCATTTAGGTGTCAAAAGCTTAGAAAACCTTGGGAACAATTAAATTCGGGTTTTAAATGAGTTATAGGAACTAAAGGGTATAATTAACGGTGTATGGAAACCTTTAATTTCATTCCGAATAGATTTCAGGTTTTGGGATCGATTATTTGGGATTAAATTACAAAATGTTGGTTCGGAACCGCAAGAAATTCCCCTCCGTATAATTCATCTGAGGTTCAATATTATTGAAATCCTCTCTTTGATGAGATCAAGCATGTGATACTTCAAATTTGTTATGAAAAGAAAACCATTCTGTGAAAGATGGAACGCTGAAAGAGATGTGTGCTCCCATCAAATAAATCACCGATGCCTCGAATCACTATGGGAGATATTTGTTAACTTCAATCAATTCTGGAAAGGGACGAATTGGAGTTAAATTTTTCCCTTTAATTAATGGTTCTTTTGATACCCGCGTGTCAAGGTGTTGAGGGATCGTTAAAGGGGAGTGCTGATAAACACTGTTAGTGTCGACAAATACTTTGAAATCAGATCGGACTATCATAATAATTTCCGACATAAACCAAAGCAATTTCATGATGATCGGTTATATTACCTAATTTTCTACCTATATCAACCCATCCTGCTCCATGGTGCA
The DNA here is from genome assembly GCA_009739505.2 of Apolygus lucorum. Classification (NCBI taxonomy): domain Eukaryota; kingdom Metazoa; phylum Arthropoda; class Insecta; order Hemiptera; family Miridae; genus Apolygus; species Apolygus lucorum. Next base: position 56,131,779 of record CM019167.2, read on the forward strand.
ACTGTTTAGTTCATCGAGAGATCATTGTTCCAATAAAAGTGGAACAAACCAAAAAACGCAGCAAAGTATTACAAAACGGTTTATTATTTTCCCTGTATAGCACCCATATTATTGAGAAAGGTCAGTATGGGAAAGAGTGAAGGTGTGAATGGGGAAAGGGGAGAGATAATCGAGATTATTTTGACAGAAAGTACCAACAATAATATAGTTTTTTTTTAGTAGTCGGAGCCTTTAATGAAATTCAAATTTGGCGAGCGACTTGTGAACTAGAAAATTTTTATGAAGTGCACGAATGAATGAAAACTTGCTTTTATTGTTGAAAACAATGACAAACACTTCTTAATACTTATCTGGAAAGGGGATTGCTCGTGGGCTAAATTGCAGGTCCTGTTAATTTTAGTTTATTATTTTCAATAATGAACCTTTGGAATCGACCAAGGAAAAAATTTTTTAACACCCCCTCAAAATTTGATGGTTTACGTTTCAAGGTACGTAAAATCCAAAAATCGAATAAAAATTTGGCCGTCCGTCCGCCGTACGCGGCACTTGACATTGACCGATTTTGATGAAATTTGGTATGTAGGCTCCATTTCGGGTCTAGTTGTGCCCCGAAGGTTTTGGTTGATGTAGGTCACTTCTAAGGGTTCAAAAATGAATTTTGAAATTTGAAAACGCCCTAACTCAAAAAATTGATATTTATTGATTGATATAAAGGTATTGTTTTTCCTTCAATTTAAGATTCTACAGAATTTTTTGAGACAACGCGGAGCCCTGTTGGACAAACCGTTCGCTCCCTACGAGAATTCAAGGGTTTTACGTACGATAAATTAGAAACACGAGTGTGAATCGCAAAAGAGGCCTAATCTACGTTCAAATTAAAGCTGACCGAAATGCGACTGATATTTTTCTTGATGTTATGGTTGGTGGCTTTGTAGACGAGTGATCTGTATAGAAAAAAACAAAGCTTCCGCTACCTTGGTAGACTCGGAAGCAATAATAAACCATTGTGTAATAATTTGCAGCGTTTTTCGAATTAGGCCGTTGGTGAACCCTCCCCCCCTCACCCACTTCTGGTGGTGAGTCAATAAGTTGTCATGAGTGAAATCATAGGAACCAATTCTGATCTTCCCTTCGGAAGACAGCTGATGACGTCCGCAACACCTGGAATGGCTGTCGGACGAAAATACAACCTGAGATGGTTGTTTACTTCTTCTCCATGTGGACAAGAATGAAACATGTCATGCTGTAATAGTGGTCCGACATGCGGAAGACCGTCCGATGATTTCATCTCCTTCCTAACAAATACTACCACTATTTTGGATAATGTATTCTATTCTTGCATGAAAACACTTCAATTATGTCAATTACAATAGTATTTTCCTATTAATGCTATCTTTGAAATGAATGGATCCTTTATGTAATTTTATTCACGATAGTTAACGATCATTGTCTGACTTAATTAACTGTGGAACGTCATTCTAGCCGATTTCCGTTCTTGTTGAATATCTAATAATTTAATTAATTGAATTTTCAATTTCCTAAGTAATGAAATGCATTTTCCACTGCCACTCTACTCCACGTATCGCACTCCTGATTATTCAACCATAAGGTCTAGTTTTAGTGACAAAACCTTCCCTGACCTCGAAGAAATATTTGCAATGGTGGAAGCTCCTGAAACTACGATACGAAGGGCCAAGAATGTGGTTTTGTGAGTTCCGTGCTTCTTTCCTTGAATTCCGACTGCATTGAGTTTCCAAGGCCTTCGATTAGCGATCTCCATTCAATATGGTTCTTATGAAAGGATGCTGTGCTGTACTCTCAGTACCTCCCACTCTCTTGCCCAGTAAAGATTGAGCTCAGTGCACTTTTTCGCTTGACACGAGTAGTCTGGGAGGCGGCTTTCAGGGATTTCCATTTCATTTACTTTGAGCACAAAATTAAAATACGTCTGTAGAGTATATGTGAACAAGGGCATTATTTTGGTTTCTAAAAAACAAAATGTGATTAGACGTCGATCTTGGAAGCGAAAACGGATGAATTATGAAGTGAACTATAATAAAGTGTTTTTTCTCAAAAAAAAAAAAAAACTTCTGCCAAGTGGGTGTGGCACATAGCTTCCTCGTACCCATAACCCGATTATATAGATGATCCGATGCATAGTAGTTAATCTCAAAACACCAATCTCTAAGTACCTTACACTACCCTCATAGGGGACCATCTACCACGCTAATCTGGACAATCCTAGAAAATTTCATCCAATTCGGATGAAAAATGTAAATGTTATGGCGGTTACAAGGATTTTACGTATGCGCATGCGCAGCGGCTACGATCAGTCCAGGGGTGATGATTTTTTAGGGGACCATCTAAATACTAATCTGTAACATCCCTGAAAATTTCATTGCAATCGCATGGAAAATGTAGAAGTTATGGCCGTTACAAGGAATTCACGTTTGCGCATGCGCAGTCGCTTATGTCAGTTCGAGGAAGATGATTTTCATAGGGTACTGTCTACAACCTAATCTGCATAATACCTGAAGATTTCATCGAAATCGGGTAGAAAATGTGAAAGTTATGGCTGTTACAAGGAAATTCACGTTTGCGCATGCGCAGTGGCTACTATCAGTCCGAAGGTGATGATTTTCATAGGGGACCATCTAAATTTTAATTTGTAACACCCCTGAAAATGTCATTGAAATCGGATTGAAAATGTAGAAGTTATGGCCGTTACAAGGAATTCACGTTTGCGCATGCGCAGTCGCTTCTATCAGTCCGAGGAAGATGATTTTCATAGGGGACTGTCTACAACCTAATCTGCATAATACCTGAAGATTTCATCGAAATCGGGTAGAAAATGTGAAAGTTATGGCTGTTACAAGGAAATTCACGTTTGCGCATGCGCAGTGGCTACTATCAGTCCGAAGGTGATGATTTTCGAAGGGGACCGTCTAAATTTTAATTTGTAACACCCCTGAAAATGTCATTGAAATCGGATTGAAAATGTAGAAGTTATGGCCGTTACAAGGAATTCACGTTTGCGCATGCGCAGTCGCTTCTATCAGTCCGAGGATGATGATTTTCATAGGGGACCGTCTACACATCAACCCGCACAATCCCTGAAAATTTCATAGAAATCGGACAATAACTTCGTATAGTTATGCGCGTTACAAGGAATTCATGACAGACGGACAGACAGACAGACACTCAGACACGGAACCAAAATTGTTCAGAAAGGTCTAAAACGCAAAACGCGAGTTAAAATTTTGATTTTGGAGATCTTTTTTTTCGTCCTTGAAAAGTGAAAACAAAGCTTCCGCTACCTTGGAAGAATCGGAAGCAAAAAACCCTGTGTTGTTGCCTGTAAAGTCGGTATACGGGCGAAAGTTTTACGTGACAACGACTTTGAGTGGTAAAATAATTTTAATGTTAACATTCATTCGTATAGTAGGAAGAAGGATAAAATAAAATTCTTTGTCAAGTTGCACAGAGTAGGTATTTCCCATGGGTGGGGGGGGGGGGAGTGAGTGCCTGGGAAGGGGGGCGGGGCGCTCCCGCTTTTGTGAGCGCCGAGCTGCACCCCCTCCGTGAGCGGAGCGTAACGCAGTTTCTTGAAGTGTCTCCCGGTAAACCAATTTATAAGACGTTATCACGTCAAAAAAAAATGTCTGCCAAGTGGGTGTGGCACATAGCTTCCTCGTATCCATAACCTGATTGTATAGATGATCCGATGCATAGTAGTTAATCTCAAAACATCAAAACAAGTTAATCTGTAACATCCCTGAAAATTTCATTGAAATCGGATGGAAAATGTAGAAGTTATGGCTGTTACAAGGAATTCACGTTAGCGCATGCGCAGTGGCTACTATCAGTCCGAAGGTGGCGATTTTCATAGGGGACCATCTAAATACTAATCTGTAACATCCCTGAAAATTTTATTGTAATCGGATAGAAAATGTAGAAATTATGGACGTTACAAGAAAATTCACTTTTGCGCATGCGCAGTGGCTACTATCAGTCCGAAGGTGGTGATTTTCATAGGGGACCGTTTACACACCAACCCGCACAATCCCTGGAAATTTCATTGAAATCGTATGGAAAATGTAGAAGTTATGGCCGTTACAAGGAATTCACGTTTGCGCATGCGCAGTCGCTTCTATCAGTCTGGGGATGATGATTTTCATAGGGGACCGTCTACACACCGACCCGCACAATTCATGAAAATGTCATCGAAATCGGGCAATAACTTCGTATAGTTATGCGCGTTACAAGGAACACAAAGACACACAGGCACTGAACCAAAATTGTTCAGAGAGGTCTAAAACGCAAAACGCGAGTGAAAATTTTGATTTTGGAGAACTTTTCTTTTTTCGACCTTGAAAAGTGAAAACAGAGCTTCCGCTACCTTGGTAGACTCGGAAGCAAAAAAAAAAAAAAAAGTCTGCCAGGTGGGTGTGGCACATAGCTTCCTCGTATCCATAACCCGATTATATAGATGATCCGATGCATAGTAGTTAATCTCAAAGCATCAATCTCTAAGTACCTTTCACTACCCTCATAGGGGACCATTTCCCACGCTAATCTGGACAATCCTAGAAAATTTCATCAAATTCGGATGAAAAATGTAAATGTTATGGCTGTTACAAGGATTTTACGTACGCGCATGCGCAGTGGCTACTATCAGTCCGAAGGTGATGATTTTCATAGGGGACCATCTAAATACCAATCTGTAACATCCATGAAAATTTCATTGAAATCGGATGGAAAATGTAGAAGTTATGGCCGTAACAAGGAATTCACGTTTGCGCATGCGCAGCGGCTACTATCAGTCCGGGGGTGATGATCTTTATTGGGGACCATTTACAACCTAATCCGCATAATTCCTGAATATTTCATCGGAATCGGGTAGAAAATGTGGGAGTTATGGCCGTTACAAGGAAATTTACGTTTGCGCATGCGCAGTGGCTACTATCAGTCGGAAGGTGATGATTTCCATAGGGGACCATCCAAATACTAATCATGTTCCTATTACCTGGAAGATTGCAGAAGTAATTATGATACTAAAACCGGGTAAAGATCCATCAGATGTCAAGTCTTACAGGCCTATCTCGCTACTCCCAGTTCTCTCAAAGCTGTTTGAGAAGCTTCTCAAGAAAAGACTCGTCGGGATTATAGAAGACAGGAATCTTATCCCTTCCCATCAGTTCGGTTTCAGAGCCAAGCATTCCACCATCGAACAAGTCCTCAGGATAACTGATACGATTGAAGATGCGCTAGAAAACAAAAAAGTCTGCAGCGCAGTCTTTCTTGACGTTTCGCAAGCTTTCGATAAAGTTTGGCACGAAGGGCTAATAGATAAATTGCATGGGTTGCTCCCACAGAAATATTGCCAATTGATTGAATCCTACCTTGGCAACAGATACTTCAGAGTAAAAATAGAAGATGAATATTCTCAACTTGAAAAAATCGAGGCAGGTGTTCCACAGGGAAGCGTCCTTGGACCTCTGCTCTACTTATTGTACACATGTGACGTCCCAGTCACTGACGGAACATGCATAGCAACCTTTGCAGATGACACAGCGATTTTAGCGGTTGCAGATTCGGTAGAAGAGGCGACACAAAATCTTCAGAAGGCTACTATTGCAGTTGATAACTGGACAAAGACATGGAGACTGAAATTGAATGAAACCAAGTCCACACATGTCAACTTCACGTACAAAAAAATAATAAATATCCCACTAGAGCTCAATCACAACACGATTCCTTATGCTAATTCAGCGAAATATCTTGGGATGACACTGGATGCAAAGCTGAAATGGAAAGAGCATGTGAAGAAGAAACAGAAAGAGCTGTCAATAAAGTACAGAAAGTTATATTGGCTTATGGGCCGTTACTCCCAACTCAACTCCCACAACAAAGTTCTGTTATATAAAACAGTACTGATGCCGATTTGGACCTATGTCATTCAACTATGGGGCTGTACTGCCAAAACAAATGTGCAAATAATACAGAAATTTCAAAATAAAGTACTCAGGAGTATTGTAAACGCACCTTGGTACATTAGAAATGACGACCACCACAGAGACTTGGGAGTGGAGAGCGTCACTGATGTCATAAAAACAACAGCAAGTCGTTACGAGAAGAGACTTCTCGTACACTCAAATCCAGAAGCCATACAACTACTAGACAATTCACAACAAATTCGGCGACTGAAAAGGACCAAACCCCTGGACCTGACGCTGCAAGCTGACGTTGTAGTGTAAAATTACTGTGGTGCCTGCTAGTGAACATTCGCCATAACAGACTTTGCGGTGATATATTAGAAATAAATAACTAGATAGTTACTTGTAAACAAAACAGTTTGTAACTAGTTGTTATAATAAATAAACGCTTAAAAACAAAAACAAAATCTAAATACTAATCTGTAGCATCCCTGAAAATTTCATCGAAATCGGATGGAAAATGTAGAAGTTATGGCCGTTACAAGGAATTCACGTTTGCGCATGCGCAGTCGCTTCCATCAGTCCGAGGATGATGATTTTCATAGGGGACCGTCTACACACCAACCCGCACAATCCCTGAAAATTTCATCGAAATCGGACAATAACTTCGTATAGTTATGCGCGTTACAAGGAATTCATGACAGACGGACAGACAGACAGACACTCAGACACGGAACCAAAATTGTTCAGAAAGCTCTAAAACGCAAAACGCGAGTGAAAATTTTGATTTTGGAGAACTTTTTATTTCGTCCTTGAAATGTGAAAACAAAGCTTCCGCTACCTTGGTAGACTCGGAAGCAAAATTATGAAGTGAACTATGATGATTATTAAGTAGTATATAAGTTTTACTATGGAAACAAAACCACTTAAATAAGGCAGGCGGGGAAATAAATTATTGGTAAGTACACAGATTGAAAAACTATCTTTCTAAAACCTAAGGGGAAACAATAATTCAACCCTACAAGTCAGCTAAATTGGAAAGTAGTTAGTAATAGCAGCTCTACCCAATACCACTGGAATGACGCTTGATAATGAACAAAATAAACTAGAAATTCTTTCGAAATTTCCATTTAGAGGGACATTAATCGAATTGTATGAGAGTGAGATGGACACTTATAAATGAAGAGCAGAATGGAATGATAGTTGACAAGATGGACATGCAGACCAGACCTGTCGGGCTAATTATTATTTCTCCACTGACAACAAAATTCCGATAATAATGTTTCTAATTTCGATATAATATTTCTCCAAGTACACAACTCCACTCCACATAGTTTATAGAAACAGAGAAGTGTCTTATAAAGCGAATAGGGGTCCATCTTCATATTCATATGGCACCACCAAATGGTAGATAGAATTCAGCCTATAATAAAATTACGTTCAGCCTTTGAAGTGAAATTTGGGAGTTTAGTCGTGTGGAGAAGTTAGGACAGATAACTCAGAACTCACCTCTATAGTAAACCTCACGAGTATAGTATAGTACCCACCTTGAACAGTATCCAGTCCACATTAGTATCCACCTGATGGATCACCTCTCATCAGGCAACATTCTCAATGCATTCTCTTCTATGTCTGTCCGTCTTTTCTTCTACTTGGAAGGTCATTAAACCACCGCGCAGTCACTGGTGGTTTTACTTTTCTTCTCGATCGTTCTTCTTGTACAACATAATTATCTTTATATTTATCGTACTATCTATCCATTGGTATTGCGCCTACCTTCACCACTGACTCTTCATTATACTCTATATATCAGCTGTTATCTTCATATCCATTCACATAGGTCATCCATAACCTTGTAATCAGTGGCGGCGGATGGTCGGAATTAAAACTGGGGCACAATAGCTTGTATAAAACCATAATATGATGTTGTTGTTGATGATTATTATTTTTTGAGCCCTCAGTATAATATGATTATACTATATTATAGTCATGGGGAGGGGGGGGGGGGCTCTGACCAAGGTTTCTAATCGATGAATATTTATCTAGTCTGAATTTTGGTCTTTCATTCGGTACCTAAGTAGTGGTGGAAACGCTTGGATGCGTCGTTTCGACGTTATAGGCGAAAATCCAACACAAATCCAAACATTTCAAGGTTTCTTGACTCCCTTGAGTTATGCTCACACATAGAGGCTGGGCAAAACTAAAATAATATTACCAGACAGCCAATTAACCGAGATTCTCCTGTGGGCCTTCCAGAAGGACCAAATACCTATTGTCGCTTTAGGCGCTACTATGGCGGTTGTTGGTACTTTTTCGGTCTGTTCATCATCCTCACATCAGTGTTACCATCCATTGTTCACATTATAAGGTCAAACGTCCTCGTGGTTATTGTTTACTGTTGAGACATCATCATCGTCCGAGATCAAGATTTTGCGATGGACGAACTGACAGATGTTCGCCTAGATGGGTGAGTATTCTATTCGTATTTATGCAGTTTTCATGTAAGTTTTTACGTATTTCACTCTTTGAGATCACTTGTGAGATAAATGTGAAGGATTGGAATCATTTTTATAATCAGACTGGGCATGTGGATGGTGAAAAGTTGCTGGTCCTTCCAGAAGGCCTACAGGATAATCCATTTGAGTTTGATTTACAGGCAATTCAACAGTGTGGTCTCTGTAGCTACCAACTTTGACTCCGTCACTCCTTTGAATAATGCCAGCCGATTCTCTAGGGAAAAAAACGGATTATTGCTGTGAACCAACCTCACCTCTTCCACTCGTACAACGGTGGAATGGGTGGAATTGATCGAGCAGACCAGAACATTTTCCTGTATAGAATTTCAATAAGAGGAAGTTTAGGCTGAGTTCAATGCTTGGCAATTGAATAAGAATGATGGGGGGAAACTTGAACATTTGTCCTTCGAAAGGAGCATTGCCACATCTGTTATGGTATCCAACTCAAGGGAGGCGCTCAAAAAAGATTGAAAATGATGCGTGATATGTTGGGATGGACCATTTTGTAGCGGATCTGCCCGTAGATATGTGTTCGGGAAAAAGAAGCAAGTGAAGTGTGTCAATTGCAACAAAAAAAAAAAAAAAAAAAAAATGCACAACAATGTGTATAAAATATGACCTCGGTATGCATGTTTTATGTTTTATAGCGTACCATTTATATGAAACCCTAATATTAGGGAAGTGCATGGGAAGGTACGCTAAGACTCGTGATTAGTGCTGAGCGACCACATTTATACACATTTTTGGCATTTTTTCATATAATAACATCAAGACTTCTACCAATGTACCTTTTTTTCTGAAAAACTCCCCTGAAAGACGCAGGGGGCACGCCATAAATAAAAATAAATAAATCAAATATAATGGGGAGGACGCCCAGGACTCACCCGACACCGGCCCTAGGGATTAGGGAAGATGAGGAAGGTGGGGGTGGGAGAGAAGGATGAAGGGAGGTGCCTCTATAAAACGACCACCAGTTCAAATATGCCATCACCCTGATGTTGTTGGGTACCACTCCTTTTAGCTCCGACACCGCTTGCCGTAAATCATCTCTATCATAATTCTGTTTTTATATACCTACCTACTTGTGTAATGATGTTATAATGTACCTAAACTACCTAGTTTGCATTTCAAGAATTTCTTATGAGTTCACCATTATAATATAATCATGACAAATAAAGTTATTTTTGGCGTTTATTGTGGTACAACTTATCCCCGGCAATTTCAACTGTATTCTCCTGCAGGCCTTCTGGAAGGACCAATGATTCTAGGCGTTCTAGGGATGTAATCTATGACGTGGACTCTTTTTCCGACTATGGCATCTCCTAGGTACAATTTCAACAAAAAGTTTCAAGAAATTCGGAAAAAAATTTCAGGAGAATCTGGGTTAACTGATTCAAATTATAAAATGTTTTCCTACTCGTAATATCTTGTAACACCCTCCTCTATCAACTCCTCCTTGCACTTCGACGTTGAGGCAAGATTATGTCGGGCTTTTTCCTGAAATATCATCTACACATTGATTCATCATGTACACTACAAAGCCATCGATGACAGCCACCTACTCACTGAGTTGGGGGGAAAAAAACTGTAAAGGAATCATAGAACTTTGAGTTTATCGCTTCCTTAGAAGACTTTGTAATCTTTTTATTTCCCTATGCCCTTCTTTCTCATCTTATTTACTTTACCCTCTTTCCAATAGAACCTCAATATTTCGATAAAACAGTAATCACATAGTCCCTCAAGGACCCTTTTCGTATCTGCGTAGGAATAGGTCATCATCATCGTCTCGACCATATCTCCGGAGTACTTCAGTGAGAGAAAAGCCTTGCAGTACCGTGAACCCTTATCAAACCCCCAGTCCGCCAAGAGAGAGCCAGATCAGCCCCGAGTGAAAATCAATGGTTGGGAGGTCCCCCTGTAAAAATTTATTTCTCTGCTCAGAGTGGCTTTGAATTCATATTACTTATTAGCATTACAGAGAGTAGATATTCGTTGGTTTTGAATAGTAACAACTTTTTCAAAGAGATTGCCGCTACGTATTGAATAGTTGTGACTTACGAAAGTTCGGTAAAGATCTATTTATGTTACGAACGGGTATTGGGTGTCAATTACATTTGACCGGATGATTAAATATATAAGATGGAAACTGATTCTTGCTAGATAAGTATACGTACGTGATCCATACTAAAATTCACCGATGTGTAATATTTTGTAGTGTTTCTAAGTGACCAAGAAGTAACCGACTTGGATTCCTTCCTAATGCAATGAAATCACTGACTCATAATACAAGCTAGAAACATGCAACAGAAACTCAGTAAAGAGAGAACATCAGAGGAGAACAGGTGAATGGACAGGTGGATGGACAGGTGGATTAAAACTGCTGGTCCAGTCAGCCACAAGGGAGTTTTTGCCGTCAAAGTTATCAACTCATCAGATTTCCACGTTGTTCAACTTTCAGGTTTCAAAGCCCGTCATCCCACTTGAAGGGATTACCGAACGAGGATTAATAATTATTACAAAGGGAAGAAGTGTTTGAGGTGGAACTGATAGATTAGGTAGTATATTATACATATATGTACGAACTGTTAGGATTACGGGGAGATGTAATTATCGTTTCCTGTCATAAAATTCATGAATACAATTTTAGTCGTACGCAAGTAAACAAGCTTGACGTCACAACCGCGTTTCTGTATTACGATATCGAAGAAAATGTTTTGATGAAATTACCTTCAAATCTCCAAAAATACCTATCCAAACTCTAGAATGATCAGTCATCATGAATGGGTGAAGACAATGCAGGAAAACGTATCGATGGATCAAACAGGGAAAATACATTTTTCCTACACAACAAGGAGCTTCATGAACTCAAACAAGCCATTCGATAATGGTTTTGGAAATTGAACCCTAAATTGAAAAAATTCTTGTATTTCATTTAAGTATCTGTGATAGATCTAGGGTCAGACAAGGGGGGGGGGATGACGATTTGATTGTTCAAACCACAGATAAACCAGTAGTGACTGCAGTCATTGGCATATAGATGAGGACACAGGATGGAAAGCACCTATTCAAACAAACAATCTTAGAAAGCTTCAAACTTCGGAACAATGTAAAAACGCTGCAAATTATTACACAATGGTTTATTATTTTCTATATAGATCACTCATCTACAAAATCACCATCCATCCAATATAAAAAAAAAATCAAAAAAAAAAAAAAAAAAATCAAACAAATAATCGAAAAAAATCCAAATCACCAACCATCGATCGCCTTTCTGTCAGCTCTAATTTGAACGGAGATTAGGCCTCTTTTACGATTCACACTCGTGTTTTGATTTATATATATATATTTCAATTTAAACCCTTAAATTTTCGTAGGGAGCGAACGGTTTGTCCTACAGAGCTCCGCGTGGTCTCAAAAAATTCTAAAAATTCTATAGAATCCTAAATTGAAGGAAAAACAATACCTTTATATGAAAATTTTCTGAGTTAGGGCGTTTTCAAAATTTCAAAATTGATTTTGGAACCCTTAGAAGTGACCTACATCAACCAAAAGCTTCGGGGCACAACTAGACCCCAAATGGAGCCTACATACCAAATTTCATCAAAATCGGTCAATGCTAAGTGGCAAAAGTGCCGCGTACGGCGTACGGCGGACGGACGGCCAAATTTTTATTCGATTTTTGGATTCTACGTACCTTGAAACGTAAACCATCAAATTTTGAGGGGGTGCTAAAATTTTTTTTTTCTTGGTCGATTCCAAAGGTTCATTATTGAAAATAATAAACCAAAAGGATCAACGCACTATGCTATCTGCCCAAATGATCGACTTACGAATATATTCATATAAGTCAGTCTTACTGTTGTTAGATGATTTGGCTATAGAACAACTAACTGTTATTATTATTGACTAGTTCGATTGGTACCTAAGTGACTTCATATTAAGATGGCTAGTCAGTTGTGTACAGCTCAGATGTAAATGAAATGTCAATACTCGTAAATTCTCGTTTTTCCCCTGGAGTTTTACTTGTGGTTATGGACTCAGCCCGCCTCCTGCGCCACTCTACTAAGGAGTTTAGGTTGAAACGACGTGGAGGTTTTCTTTCCCGAAACCGTTCTGAAGAACCGGTCAATAACATTAAAATGGAACAAAATAGGAACGTAAACAGCGGGAATCGCAATAACACGCCGCAAGGTGATAAATCACCTTTTTGCTGCTTTTTCGGTCGGTATTTCAGGTGATGATGAGTTCTATTTAGATTCGGGTAGCTCCGAGCGCTACTGTAGAAGTGATAAAAACGCTGCAAATTATTACACAACGGTTTATTATTTTTTCTATATAGATCACTCGTCTACAAAATCACCAACCATCCAATATGAAAAAAAAAATTAAAAAAAAAATTTCATCGAAATCGGTCAATGCTAAGTGGCAAAAGTGCCGCGTACGGCGTACGGCGGACGGACGGCCAAATTTTTTTTTTCTTGGTCGATTCCAAAGGTTCATTATTGAAAATAATATACCAAAACTGGTTGAACAAGAGCAAAACGTCACAACTGATTATTACTGCCGCGAACAATCAAAAGATGGAAATCCATAAAGTTGGTGATTCGAGTTCGCTTGTTAATTTAGAGAACGCTTTGTCGTCAAAAGTTGAAGTAAATAACTAGGTAAATAAAGCTGACTATGCAATCATAGGCTCTTAATCTGCTGCAGCGCTCCTGTCGGCCAGACGATGTAACTGGAGTTTAGTTTATAATACGCCAAAATTACGTACGAGTGATCTTCTAGCGTTATCGCGTAACAAAAATCGCACCATAGATTTATCACCTATCTTCGGCGATGTCGCGGGAACTGGTTCTTTCAGACATATAACAGCCGTTGGTTACTTCATGGTAAGTCGTACTTTTGAGAATTTTCAGACAAATCTCATTGATATACCAGATATGTATTATGGTAGCTACCAAAATTTGGATACAAAGGTGCACATAAGTAATCGTGGAGGATAGTGTACGGACTCTTCATTGTAAGGAGATGGCTCTACTGTTACTGTTTCATTACATAAAACAACAGAGATCTTGTTTCGACGAGCGGATTCCACAGGTACACATCTAGGTAAATTAAAAATCAAATTTTGATTAATTCTGGTAAATTATTCCACTCGTACCTACTTCTACTATGAACAAATGGGAATTATTGGTGCGGGTCTATCAAGGTAGCGGAAAAATGGCTTTCACTTTTTGGGAATAAATAAAGTCCATGAAAATCAAAGTTTCCACTTGCAGACCTTCCTGCATTCCTATTGGTCGGTCGGCGTGTCCACCTATCCTTGTAACTGGCAAAACTATACGAAGTTACAGTCCGATTACGATGAAATCACGGATTGTGCGGCAGACAGTCCCTTGTGAAATTCATTGTCACGGGATTGATAGCAGCCTTTGCTCATGTGCAGACGTGGTCTTCTTGTCAGTCTGTACTTTTATAGATTCAGCCGACGTTGTTGACATTTCAAAGAACATTTTTTGAATGTTGTGTAGATGGTTCCCAGTCAAAATCATTATCCAATCATCAGTATGTTCTGCTTATGCGCCAATGTGTAATGGGGGTGCGCCTAATTTTTTCTAAATTTTTATTCGAAAGTATACCTCGTCCTGAGAATTTTGGCACCAGCCGTTCTCTTTTTGGATCAGTAGATCTTTTTCTATGATTTTTCAAAGTTTCGAATGTTTATGACGTCACGCGCCCCTCCCGCCGGGACGGGACGCGGACGCGTGACGTCACAAACATTCAAAACTTTGAAAAATCATAGAAAACCGTCTTCTCAAACCAGAAGGTCGCGGTTGTTGTCAAAATTCTCAGAATGAGGTCTTCTTTACATTAGAAATAACAACAAACAGTTTTTCCGACCTATGCGCACACCCCATTCTTGTAACAACCATAATTCCTACAGTTTCCTTCTGTATTCGATGACGAGGTTTGATTGAGACTAAGGGTGGTTCCCAAATTTCAAACTTCATCGTCATGTGATCATCAAATTTGAAGGGTAATGGTAGGTACTTGGAGAGTTAAGATTTAAGTTTTGGCTATCAAATATGCATCGGATCATCTCAACAATCGTGTTAAGGATACGAGGAAGCTATGTGCCACATGCACTTGGCAAAGATTTCATAGCTCCCTAGAAATCACCATGTCTCGTTTCAAATACATATCTGATACTGGAAATAGAGATCTCTGAGGTAAAGGATAAAGCACGAACGAGGAAAAGTGACTCGAATAAAAAATACAAAAGAGATTCGGAGAGGAGTAAAATGAATACAGTGAGTGTATGACTTCTGCATAAAATACGAGACCTCCCGGATGACTGACTGGCCACATCAATGTCTGTACTCACGGAATTGACGATGTCATTCTTTGCTGGAATATTATTTGTTGTCCGTTGTTTGAAAAGGCTCAGACCGAAACGTTTCAAATCCGAGCCTCTTATTTTCTTTCCGCTCCCGCCCGTGTGGTGTCGGAGATTTATCGAATACAATCGTTCGTCCTGCTTAATCGGTTAAGCCTGGGAATAAAGAATGGCCGTGGAAAACGTTGGGCCAAATTAAATACGGGAATTTAAAGTTGATCCGATTTTCCATTGGCGAAGGTTGGCTGTCCTTAGCAGGAAATCCTCCTCCACGCCATCAGGTTCCCTGGACTGAATGTTTTATTCGTGGAAGACCCTTTTGCTTGGGTCCGCGTTATCTGTGGATCTATTCGGTTCAGCTTTTTCATTCAACCCTGGCAGATCAATCGTCTCCCACCTCTAGTTTTTCTTCTCCTGCTCTCTTTTTAATCCACTTCTTTCACTTTCATTTGGCTTGATCTTCATGAAAACCTTTTGTAGGTAGAAAAAGTGGGAACGACCTCTCAAGCGAAAATGCCCTTCAATTATTCCCAAAACATGATTAAAGTGAATTAACAAGAACTTTTAAAACTTAAAAATTATAAACAAATATTATAGAGAGAGAGAGTTCAATATTATTGATTAATCTCATTCTATAGGCGAAGAAGATGCTTCTTTCAGGCTTATCACTATTTATTATGGACGAATTTCGGGACCTATATACCGCACTAATTAATACTGCTTCACACTACCTACTAAAATTATACTTCATAACACTATTATACTACTACTACACTCTACATACTACTATATACTTAATTAATTTTCGTCTTCGTTAGGAAGCAAAAGTGCTCATTACGACAAACGGGTTTCATCATTTTTAATATGATTTTCAGATTTCAAAAAGGTAGGTAATCCAGTGTTCTAAAGACTCGTTGAAAATAAGGAATGATAAGCCCAGCTCTCATATTTTACGAGTACACACACATTGTTTTTTCATTCTGTGTTTTGTGATAACACTTTTCTCCAGAATATAACCTTTCGTTTCTGTAGAAGATGTGATGGATAACTCAACTCTCACTTTCTGAAGTTAGCTGGGCTAGGAATGCATCTGATTAGTTCAATAAAAACTAAAACAGTGAAATGAAAACATCTATATTTCGGTATTCTATTTCATTAATTAAATTGTGAAATAGGAAAATGAGAAAAACACGCAGTTTGTTGTTTGGAGAAAGAATAAAACGATTACATTGCTCCACAAGGGACACCTTCTTACTGCCCTGAGTTCAGTACCTACATCCGCCTCTAAAAGCCAACTTGGAATTCGAGTGGGGCTCCCCCCTTCTCTTCCTGGGACTTCGTTGTACTTGGAGCGCTGCAGGCGAGTTGGGAATGAACTAGCTTTCATAAAATAGGGCACACAATGTCAGATAGATAGGTAAGAACCTTTGATAGATAAGTCCATGAAGGAAGTAGGAGAGATTATTAATTAAAGGAGGCTCATTAGAAGCCCTAGATACCGAAATATATATATGCCTAAGTGAAATATAACTCCACAGAAGGTCATAATTGAACATGAATTTGTTTCGGTGGGTTCACAGGTCTGGTGGATTCGTCAAGCAAACAGGCAGAAGGAATTGTCAACTTGACAGCGAGTTAACAAAGATATTGTATAAATAAAAATATTATAGACGGGTATGAATGAAAGATTTGTCAAATGGACAATGGGTTAACCCTTTACCGGTTGTTGTTCATTCGGAGGACCACCTACTTCAAAGGTACCTGGATACTTCCCACGTTTTTTCTTCTATGGATTTTCGGTTTCTGTCATCAATGGATAGGTTTCTAGACAATAACCTACCTAACTTAAGGCCAATCATCCCCGATTTTAATAAGATTTTTTTTACCAGATGGCAGCACCGCCGGTTGTAGCAGAAGGGGCAGTCATAGTTCACGTTTCTCTCTCCACCAGTTCAAGCGATTTTCATTTTGAAAACGGGAATGTACTCATCATTAGTTTCCAAATGGTGCTCTGCTAAAATTTTCAAAATAAAATTGTAATTTCAATTTTATTGAGAATTTTAAACTTCAAATTTAAAAAAATGGTTGGGCGCTTAACTCTTTTACGTCTCTGGACTCTAGACTTGTAATCACCCCCCTCACAACCCCGATCCCGATTTCTGTTAGTTCTTTCTTTAGAAAAAAAAGAAGTCAAGTTACTCTACTACATTTGTTTTGAAAGAAATTTTATTAACAAATGGGTTTTAAATTTCTTTTTAAACGTTTCTACATTTTCAATTTTCTTGAGGTCACAGACAGTGAGTTATTTCCTGAGTTATTTCCATTCCCCTTTCATAATCATCTTCGTGATTTCAATAAACGTCCTCTGTACTAACCACTCTGTATGTCATCGGTCCTCTACACACCCTTCAGTAGCATTTATGGTACATATCAGTGTTTCAGCGATATTTCAAAACCAGCTATTTGATTGAACCAACAAGGAATTACCGAGTATGAATTTCCTGGCTGTGACCGCCGAGAGAGGGTTGCGGGCGACGCAGCGGACAAAACAAGAGGCAATGTTGGGTTGGCTGTTGAATAGAAACGGGTCAACACTTTACGGCCTCAGTAAACCCTTTTAGTTGGGTTGGCTAAAGTGTCTGCACGTTTAATAGCTTAGACCTCAACACTCAATACCAAGAATTCCTTTGAGTTTAGCCTCCACCTTCAGGACGACAAATATAATTCAAAACTAAATAGTTGCGGTTGGATACCACTCGTTGGAAACAACCAACGTCTCCTAAAAGGGTGTGGCGCATAGCTTCCTCGGATCCTTAACCCGATTGTAGGTATAGATGATCCGAAGCATTATAGTTAATCTCATAACATCTCTGAGTACCTTCCACTCCTCTCATAGAAGACCATCTACACGCCATTCTGAACGATCCCTGAAACTTTCATCAAATTCAGATAAAAAATGTTGAAGTAAAACTGTTACAAGGATTTTAGGTTTGCGCATGCGAAGAGACTACTATTATCCCGAGGATGATGATTTTCATAGGGACCATCTACACGTCAAGCCGCAGGATTTCTCAAAATTTCATCGAAATCGGACAATAACTTCGTATCGTTTTGCCTGTTACAAGGATTCCATGACAGACACACAGACAGACACCAAACCGAAGTTGAAAAATAGACACGAGGTCTAAAACGTAAAACGTTAGAGGAAATTTTGATTTTGGAGAACATGTTTACTTCTACCTTGAAAAATGAAAACAACGCTTCTGCTTTGGTAGACTTGGAAGCAATTTACATGCACGGACGTATTGTAATTACGCCGTTAAATAGCAGAAACACCGCGGTTGAACATCATGTAGACGTAATTACGACGAATCGGATACTTTTGTTCACTAGAGGGCGCTGTCGAAGGTAAAATTTATTATTGAACAGATGTGTGGAGGAGGACCACCTAAACTGAGATGAATTCCAACCTAAATTAGAGAGCCAAGTTCAGCCAAATGGGTGTGGCACATACCTTCAATCCATTACACGATTGTACAGATGATCCGATAAATAGTAGATAATCAAAATCCAAGAACCCACAGCTCTCCTCAAAGTTTGAAGGAAGTTAACCTTCCATAGTCACAACTACACAGCCCTGAAAAATCTATCGAATTCGAAACATCGAATGAAAACTGCAGGAGTGATGGTTGTTATAAGGATTTAACCTGGACAGTAACAACTTTCTCATAAATCTGACACCAAAGAATTGAATCGATAAGGCTTGTGTAATGTGTTATTCTAGGAACTATTAAGAAAGGGCGGGAACATCAAACAAAGCAAAATTGTGCGAGCTACTCGCATTGTGTAAAAATAAGGCTTTACTTTTGAAGTTTAACCTTCAAATGATAATCCCCTGAAGCGTATGGATGTTCTCAGCAGTGACCCTCACGATGGTATCCTTACTCGTACAACCAGTGGCGTTTGCCTTAATAAAAATATACAAAATGAATCAATTAATTGTTGTTGAAATTCTCCTATATTTTAATTTTTCACAAATATTATTTATCGGATTTTGCAAAATTTTTATAAAATTTAGGAACTATTTCATGATTACCAAGAAAGTTAGGGTGACTCGCCCAGTGAATTAACACCCCCCAGTGAATGAACAGTACGAGGTTATATGGGAATAATAAGGCTTGTGATGCACCCTGGTGATGACGGTGTTTTTCATTAGTTCCATCAACATATCATAGATAGCAGGGTGAAGCAGTAGATAAAAAAGAGTCTACCATCTTCTTCGGTTTTGATGTTATCAGCAGGTCTGTCTCCAAGAACGTCTCTGGGGGTAAGAAATGGAGTTGGCCATTACATGGGGATTAGTGTTTAGAGGAAAGTAAAATGCTAAATCAGTCAATGTCATGCTTTATTATTGTAGCTGATACGTTTTTCTAGAGAGAACTAATTGGGTAGAAGGGATTTTTTTTTATTATGATATGTTTTGTTGGGTGTTCATACTGTGGGAGCTAAAATATGACCTCCAACCAGTAAATGAACGACAGTAAAATGACTGTTCATTCACTGGCTGGAGGGTTATTTCACGGTTTTAAATCGAATGGAGGCTTCCCAAGTGAAGAAACAACTAAACTGCTGATTTTTTGCCTCAACTTGTTTAAATAACTATCCTATCCAGTGAATGAACTATATGAACTATAATGTTCATTCACTAGGAAATAATGTTCATTCATGGGGTGAAATACATTAACTCCTTTATTGTGGAAAATTAGCCATAAATTCAACTTTTCTCGTCTTCTCCCATGCTATTCTTGTTCCTTACATAATTTTAAACAACATCAGACAAATTCAAGTAGTGTAGTACTGCAACTTTAAGAACTATAGACATTAAAGTTCGTCGCTAGTGTGCTAAGAGCTTAAGTGTTCACTCATTGGGCGAGTCACCCTAGATAAAATAAGTACGTAATTTGCTTTGGATACTAGCCCGCATCACACCAGAGAGTTGTAGAGGTCTTTTTTTTCCTTCATTTGGCATTAGCCGACAGCCATAGCCATGAAGCTTTTATTAACATAATCTACTTTCTATAATTCACAAAATAATAATATAATAACTTATTATTAACAAAATTAAATTTTCTTAGTGATTGTTTTAATGAAATTACATACTTCTTTGTAAACAGATAACAAATTACAATTAATGATTTGATCAAAATGTAGTGGGTTTTCCAAATGAAGGCCAACTGAATTTAGCATCTGGTGTCTAGCCTGCCAGTGTATTGGATAATCCATGAAGATGTGTTTCAGAGTTTCCTCTTCCTCGCCACAATCCTCACAGCCTGAAGAAGATCTGAGCCCGATGCGATGCAGGTACGCTCCGCACAATCCGTGATTGGACCTTAGTCTATTGATGACTCGAATATCCGGTCTGCTGAGCTCGAACCGCGAGAACCATGGTTTAACAGCTATTCGAGGGTTCATTTGGCGGTAGTGATTCCCCACTCTTGCATCATCGTATAGCTGCTGCCACCCTGCTTTCAGCTGTCTGTATGCGACTACGTACAAATCAGTGAACGGTAGCCTTACGTCCAAGTTTAGACCGTTCCGCCGGGCTGAGTTGGACAATGAGTCCGCAAACTCGTTCCCGTCACTCCAACATGTGCCCTCGTCCACACAAATCGCACCTTTTGACCCCGTACTTTCATTCGGTATACCTCCTCCAAAATTTCGATGAAGATGTGGTTCACGTTAGCTTGCATACAAAAGTTTGACAGTTTGAGTAGAGCGCTTCGACAGTCTGTCACCACAACCACCAATTCTTCACTCCTCGTACCAGCATACCTCAGGGCCTCTCGGATTGCCACTGCCTCGCATGTGAAGATTGAAGTAAGGGTATTGAGCTTGAATGCTCCACTTGTTCCAGTCTGAGGGTCGGTAACGGTTGTAGAGGTCGGTAACTACGATTGTGGATGATACGTGAACCAGGGCGGGGCCCGGCGATGCAAAGTAAACAGTTCAAAAATATATATTTTTTGAACATGCCGATCAGCGGGTAGGTGGAGGGCACAGAGTACTGGAGACAAGTTGTGGACAGAGTTGTGGAGGGTCAGCGCAGGATCTAGTATTTTTAAACCCCCACTACCACAGCATCAGCCAAGGCAAACAATCGAGGAGCTGTTTTGTGACCTTGAAAGCAGAGAAACTTGGAAGATGAGCCATGGATACTAATTAACCCCCGTATAGGAAGACTTGCAATATCCATCCACTCTCATCTCACCACCATTCAAAAATTTAAACCATTCCTTAGCAACCAGCATTCAAATTTCTTGATGGATGAATTCTTTATTTCTTTGAATGGAGAGTGAAGTGTTTATTTCAACTCGATTATGAAACAGAACATGGTTGGTAGGTGGTGACAATGAGAAAGCTGTGTTCTTTGCTGGCGCTTGATCTATACAGAAAAATGATAAACCTTTGTGTAATAATTTTCTGCGTTTTTCACTATTTGTTATTCCCCTAACTGGCCTAGGTGTTTCCTTGAAGAATGTTATTCTTACCTGACGCCCCTGCGAACAACCCCCCCCCCCCCAATCTATCGCTCCCGTTTCAAAATGCCTTTTGAGCGCCTAGTTACCAATACTGTTGCAATTATATTCTACCTAATATCCAAAAATTATATGACTGTGATTTGATCACCACTTTTCTATTTTCTATTACAACTTCTACTTATTATTCTATCTCAACTTTCCGAGATGTTCTATTCCCGTGTTATATTTTGTTACGTTCTTACATATTTCTTTTTGATTTACTGTTGCCAAACTTCCGCTTAATAAAAATATAATTTATTTGAGGAGAGCATTCTAAATATTCCCATCTCTTGGTTTATTATTTTCAACAATGAACCTTTGGAATGGACCAGGAAAAAACATTTTTTAACCCTCCTCAAAGTTTGTTGGTGTACGTCTCAAGGTACGTAGAATCCGAAAATCGAGTGAAAACGCTGCAAATTATTACACAATGGTTTATTATTTTTCTATAGATCACTCGTCTGCAAAGCCACCAACCATCCAACATGAAGAAAAACATCGATCGCATTTCGGTCAGCTTTAATTTGAACGGAGATTTGGCCTCTTTTGCGATTCACACTCGTGTTTCTGATTTATCGTAAGTCCAATCCTTAAATTCTCGTAGGGAGCGAACAGTTTGTCCTACAGGGCTCCGGGTGGTCTCAAAAAATTCTAAAAATTATATCAAAATATTTTGAGTTAGAGCGTTTTCAAAATTTTAAAATTAATTTTTCGACCCTTGAAGTGACCTACATCGACCAAAATCTTCTGAGCACAACTAGACCCTGAATGGAGCCTACATACCAAATTTCATCAAAATCGGTCAATGCCAAGTGGGGAAAGTGCCGCGAACTGTAATTTGCTGCAAAATGACGAGAAGACGGAGTTCTGTCCCAAAATACCCTCTCGTCGTTACGGCAAACGGGAAATATAACAAAGTATTCATTTCTGTAACGAATTACAAAGTATTATACGACATTATTGTTTTACCACCAACCTATTTAATGCCGCTGAAGCCCGGTGAAAAGCGGGGTACTCACCTGAAAACGAAAAAATAGCATAAATAAAGAGGTGGTTTTCTTTTTTATGAACAATTTTATTGTACATGGTACAATACAGATAGGCTAATATGTTTATACAGGGTGATGAACATCAAAGATCGATTACACAAGCAATTTGCAACAAAAAATGTCTCTTAGCAATTTTTTTCCACTTTGAAGATTTTATTCGTATTTTCGACCTTGCAGCACTAACATGGTCATAACTCCCTTATTTCTCATGAAACTTCTAATCTGATTGCACCGTTAAATAAAGCGTCTAGTTTCCTATCCGTTTAGTGGGAAACCCAATTTCGTAAAGCCATTTCTAAAAGTAAAAATATAAGTCAAAGTCAATTAATTATACAAGGAGTCCTAGAAAACGTCCCCCCACCCCTGCTAAAATCGTCCAGCTAGTGGTAAATTTTTTATTAATCTTCATTTTGTTCCCAAAGATCTCAAATATGACCACGGTGCGCATTGCGCACGTGCGCAATTTTCGATTTTTCAAATGAGACCCCCATTTTTTAGGACGTCCCACAGTAAGACTTGGGCGTCCTTATGCAATCGATCTAGGGTGAAGGAGGACAACACTCAACAGAAAAACGTCTGCCAAGTGTGTGTGGCACATAGCTTCCTCGTATCCATAACCTGATTGTATAGATGATCCGATGCACAGTAGTTAATCTCAAAACACCAATCTCTAAGGGTTCACTACCCTCATAGGGGACCATCTACACGCTAATCTGGACAATCCTAGAAATTTTCATCAAATTCGGTTGAAAAATGTAAGTGAGTAGATGTATGTGACTGAATCAAAAAGATGCTTAGCCTTTACTGGGATTCGAACCCAGGACCCCTGGGGGATAATTCCATGCGCTACCAACTGAGCTATTGAGGCCTAGTGATGCAATGAATAGAATTTAGATTCTCACAGGGGACTATCCCTCTATGAAAGACCATTCTCTATGATTTTCATAGGAGACAATCTAAATACTAATCTGTAACATCCCTGGAAATTTCATTGAAATCGGGTAGAAAATGAAAATAAGGCCGTTACAAGGAACTAACGTTTGCGGATGCGCAGCGGTTACTATCAGTCCGGGAGTGATGATCTTCATTGGGGACCATCTACAACCTAATCCCCACAATTCCTGAAAATTTCATGGAGATCGTACAATAACTTCGTATAGTCATGCGCGTTACAAGAAATTCATGACAGACACACAGACAGACAGACACTGAACCGAAATTGTTCAGAAAGGTCTAAAACGCAAAACGCGAGTGAGAATTTTGATTTTGGAGTGAAAACAAAGCTTCCGCTATCTTGGTAGACTCGGGATCAAAAAATAACCATAGGTGTATGTCTGTGTGTGTGTGTGACAAAATCTTGTGTACACTGCCCAGGCCTCAATTTCCAACCGATTTTCGTGGTTCTTTTTTTATTTTACGCGGAAATCTATCTAGTTGTTTACCACGTCGCCGGAATTTCGAATTTTGCCTTTTAAGGGGTGAAAAGGGGGGGTTAATGCTCAAAAAACGTGCTTTAGCCGGCATAATCCTGTAAAACCAGTCCAGGCCTCAATTTCCAACCGATTTGAGTGTTTCTTTTGGTTTATCATTTTCAATAATGAACCTTTGGAATCGATTGGATCGAAAACAAATTTTAAAAACCCCCTCAAAATTTGTTAGTTTACGTTTCAAGGTACCTACGTAAAATCCAAAAATCGAATAAAAATTTGGCCGTCCATCCTCCGTACGCCGTACGCGGCACTTTCCCCACTTAGCATTGACCGATTTTGATGAAATTTGGTATGTAGGCTCCATTTGGGGTCTAGTTGTGCCCCGAAGATTTTGGTTGATGTAGGTCACTTCTAAGGGTTGAAAAATGAATTTTGAAATCTTCCCAACTCAAAACATTTTGTTATAAAGGTATTGTTTTTTCTACAATTTCAGATTCTATAGAATTCTTAGAATTTTCCGAGACCACCCGGAGCCCTGTAGGACAAACTGTTCGCTCCCTACGAGAATTGAAGGGTTGGACGTACGATAAATCAGAAACACGAGTGTGAATCGCAAAATAGGCCTAATCTCCGTTCAAATTATAGCTGACCGAAATGCGATCGATGTTTTTCTTCATATTGGATGGTTGGTGATTTTGTAGACGAGTGATCTATATAGAAAAATAATAAACCATTGTGTAATAATTTGCAGCGTTTTGTAGTTGGTACCGACTCTTCACGGGTGTAAACATTCAGAGCAGACAGGAGGCAGGTTTGGCGCAGCCTGACAACAGGAAGCTCGGGAAAAGAGCAATTACGGGGCGCGAGGTGATGCTGATCCGCCGCCTCCGCTTCCAATAACCACAACTATGCGATGAAAAATTGGTGAATGGCTGTGGGCGAGATAAGGGTGAGTCGTGGTGGCGAACAGGTGGGCGATCCGGGTTGACCCAGCTACGGTCACCCCGCGGATTTACCTCCCACCCGCCTCCTTTCACTACCATTCACAGCCAGCAGGCGCATCTCCATCTCGCCCGCCACTCGGCCAGTCCCCTCGCGACCTCCACACGAGTGAACCCGGGGAAGTGGCGCCTTCAGGCTCCAAAGACCGGCACCCGCCCCGCGTCACCGCCTAATCATCGGCGCTCCACTTCCCTTTCATCAGGAACCCCCGCATGCTGTCGCCCTCCACATCCTGATAACAATGAATCCCGTATTGGATCCTCAGACGCTCTCTAGTCATTACGGGGCACAATGACGGGCCGATCCGTCCTGCGTCGTTTCATCCTCCTGACAGTCAAAGTTATACTGAGTCTGACGTCATTTCTCCGAAGAAACCTGTCTAACATTCCCTCACCCACCACTCGAGTCAAACGTGCAGCGACAGATGACACTAATGTCTCGTTTGAATTGCAACTAGTCTCGCACACTATTGAATCACCCAGATATACTGTCACCCCTCCTTCTGTCATTTCACAGCTTAGCTGATCGCTTCGCTCGTTCACTCAAGTAGGTGTGAATTACTGACTTACGGGTGTAAGCTCGACGAAGCGATCCTATTTTTATGACAAAGGGGCGGAATGAACCCAACTGCTGTCACCAACTTGTAAGCTCAACTCACGCCTTGATACCAGAGGTAGGGGGCACTGCGCTGAAAGCTGAAGCTGGGAGCCCGAGAAGCGTTCTGATTGGTGGAGCTCCAGAACGTAGTTCCAGATGAGTGCAACAGATCGCGTTCATGACCGCTTGTTCCCAACCTCATCGCAACTAGTCACCTTGTTTATCACATATTTTTCTCCTTGGGGCGTTACTGGCCGCATCTAAGTAATTAATTACGGCAAATGCTGACAAGCCAATTCTTGCTGTCTCTACAGGGTGTTTCACGAAAAGGTTACCCCTCTTCATTTTCGCAAAATACAGCGTAAAAAATTCCGACCAACGCAATTCGTCATGATTTTTTGTGAGGATCTCAGGAAAAATACTAAAAAAAATACTTAAAAAAGTTGCGCGCAATCGTGCGCAATTGACACTAACTTCATTTTTTCAAATGGAACCACCCCTTTTGGTTCATTATTTTCAATAGGTAATGAACCTTTGGAATCGACCAAGAAAAAAGAAATTTTAACACCCCCTCAAAATTTGATGGTTTACGTTTCAAGGTACGTAGAATCCAAAAATCGAATAAAAATTTGGCCGTCCGTCCGCCGTATGCGGCACTTTTGCCACTTAGCATTGACCGATTTTGATGAAATTTGGTATGTAGGCTCCATTTGGGGTCTAGTTGTGCCCCGAAGCTTTTGGTTCATGTAGGTCTCTTCTAAGGGTTCCAAAATCAATTTTGAAATTTTGAAAACGCCCTAACTCAAAAAATTTTGATATAAAGGGATTGTTTTTCCTTCAATTTAAGATTCTATAGAATTTTTAGGATTTTTTGAGACCACGCGGAGCTCTGCAGGACAAACCGTTCGCTCCCTACGAAAATTTAAGGGTTTATATTGAAATATATATATATATATAAATCAAAACACGAGTGTGAATCGCAAAAGAGGCCTAATCTCCGTTCAAATTAGAGCTGACCGACATGCAATCGATGGTTGGTGATTTTTATTTTTTTTTTTTTTTCTCTTCATATTTTTTTTTTTTTTTTTATAAGCATTTATTCTTTTATAATTTCATCATTACATAATATACATTTCATATTCCAAATGCAACAGTTCCCTTTAAGAAAAATCTTGTGCTGGGAACTGGAGCGTCTTTACCCTAGTTAAAATTTCCTATACCTGGTAATTAGCAATGTTAATACAAAATACAGTTTCTAGATAGTTTATACAAATGTTCATAATTTCAGTTTAGATTAGATACAGTAATCATAGTAGCATAATTTTTATTTATTTTCTTATTAGTTAAACACTGTAGGCTAACAACAATATTTTCTATTAAAGTAAACTAAAATAGTACGCCTTGATTAATTTTTTAAATAAATTCAGAGGTAGTTTTTCTTGTTTAACAAGGTCATGTGGAAGTAAGTTATATAATATAACCCCTTTGTGAAAGTATAATCTTTGAGCTGATGTAGTTTTTAGTTTAAAAGCTTTCAGCGTTACTTTACCCGCGCTATATTGGATGGTTGGTGATTTTGTAGACGAGTGATCTATATAGAAAAATAATAAACCACTGTGTGATAATTTGCAGCGTTTTTGAGAGGATCTCAGGAAAATACTTTTGCGAAAAAAGTTGCGCGCAATCGTGCGCAATTGACACTAACTTCATTTTTTCAAATGGAACCCCCCCTTTTTTTATTACAGATTCGGATTCTACGTCAAAATTCATGAGAAATTCATACCCACATCGATTGGTTTAATTGCGCGCAACCTGGCTTTTTGAACGCTCTAAGTTGCGCAACTCCACAATTGCGCAAAAATTAGGTTTTGGAGAACCCTAAGTGTGGCACATGTTTTTCCATCATTTTTTAACGCTAAATCACATGGTGACATCCGTTAATCAATTTGACTGGAATTTTTCAAAATAGCGGCCAAAAATTCGGTTGTTTTTAGTGAAAAAATCGCTCTTTTTAAATCGTTATGAGTTTTTAGGTAATTTTATTCAGTTCAAGCATGATGGTGCTGTCAGTTTTTATTTTTAACTCCACCGTAGACGGCCCCAAGCCCGTAGTTCAAAAGGAGGTGAGAAAATAAAAAATAAACATGATTTCGACCTCAAAACTGATGTTTTCGTCAAAGAAATGTTAATTTTTCCTCTTAAAGCTTGGTTTTTCTCAAAACGGATGACACCCTGTGATTCAGCGTTAAAAATGATGAATAAACATGTGCCACACTAAGGGTTCTCCAAAACCTAATTTTTGCGCAATTGTGGAGTTGCGCAACTTAAAGCGTTCAAAAAGCAAGGTTGCGCGCGATAAAACAAATCGATGTGGGTATGAATTTCTCATGAAATTTGACGTAGAATCCGAATCTGTAATAAAAACGCTGCAAATTATTACACAACGGTTTATTATTTTTATATAGATCACTCGTCTACAAAATCACCAACCATCCAATATGAAGAGAGAAAAAAAAAAAAATTAAATAAAATTAAAAAAAAAAAAAAAATGAAAAAAATATAAAAAAATCAAAATCACCAACCATCGATCGCATTTCGGTCAGCTCTAATTTGAACGGAGATTAGGCCTCTTTTGCGATTCACACTCGTGTTTTGATTTTATATATATATATATATATATATATATATATATATATATATATATATATATATATATATATATATTTCAATATAAACCCTTAAATTTTCGTAGGGAGCGAACGGTTTGTCCTACAGAGCTCCGCGTGGTCTCAAAAAATTCTAAAAATTCTATAGAACCTTAATTTGAAGGAAAAACAATACCTTTATATAGAATTTTTTTGAGTTAGGGCGTTTTCAAAAATTCAAAATTGATTTTGGAACCCTTAGGAGTGACATACATCAACCAAAAGCTTCGGGGCACAACTAGACCCCAAATGGAGCCTACATACCAAATTTCATCAAAATCGGTCAATGCTAAGTGGCAAAAGTGCCGCGTACGGCGGACGGCGGACGGACGGCCAAATTTTATTAGATTTTTGGATTCTACGTACCTTGAAACGTAAACCATCAAATTTTTAGGGGGTGTTAAAATGTTTTTTTTCTTGGTCGATTCCAAAGGTTCATTATTGAAAATAATAAACCAAAACCACTGGACTTAGTTAGTGCTGTTAAAGTGCAGTTATAGCTCAGTGTTGAAGATTCTGTTATGAGAAGGGACTGCGTTTTACTGTAAATGGGCTCTCAAGGAGTGTAAATTATACTTCTTGAGAGCCCATTTACAATATCCATCTAGCAATATTACATATCATTATTAAATAATGATATGTAATATTGTTAGATGGATTGTATTTAATATTCAGTTGCAATAATAAATCACGTTAAAAAAAAAAAACTGATGGCTCAGTTTCTGATGAGGGAACCGGATGTGCATTCTATCACGAATCCAAACAATACGCACGTCAGTACCGTCTGTGGAATCATTCGTCAATATATTCAGCCGAATCATACGCAATCCTGATGGCACTTGAGTATGCCTCAGAGCTACATGACAACAAACAGCAGATAGCGATCATATCCGACTCCTTCAGTGTCCTACAAAAAATCCAACATATTGGGCCAGCCTCCAGATTGAACCACATTGAAGTTTTAATTCTGGAATCGATCAACATGCTGGAACAAAGCGGAAAAGGAGTGAAATTTGTGTGGATAAGAGGCCTCAAAAATATTCCTGGGAATGTAATTGCTGATAGGGAAGCCTCCGATGCTCGCACACTACCTAAACGTCTTTTTCAACCACCTTGCTTCCCATATACTGACCTCAAACGCAAATTACACCAAACCAACTTCTAACGTGGAGAAGATGGCACGACACGTATCAAGCTGGACTCCGTTACGTTTCACTGTTCGGTCCGCCTTCCACCAAATCGTGGTTTCACAAAATAAGCTCATCACACCCACGTGGGTTTCACACGACCGTAACCCGACTAAGATCAGGCCATTGTGTCTCAAGCGAAAGACTCCACAAATACGGTATGGCGGATACTGATTTGTGCAGATACTGTGGAACCAGCACTGAATCGATGCACCTCGATGAATGATGACCTTATGCATCCTCGAATGCACGCATAATTCCCTCCACAGAATGGAACTCCTCAACTGTGCCATGAACCATACCACGCTCCCCTTCA
Source organism: Apolygus lucorum (assembly GCA_009739505.2). Lineage (NCBI taxonomy): Eukaryota > Metazoa > Arthropoda > Insecta > Hemiptera > Miridae > Apolygus > Apolygus lucorum. The sequence goes on from CM019167.2 coordinate 56,161,492, forward strand.
ACCTGGACTCACTCATAGCCTCCGGAAGCACTCCAGTTTACTGTGCTCTGTACGAATTTCTGTCGGACATAAGTTGTTTCATATAGCATTATAATTGGACCTCGTTATGCAAATGCCTGGTAAGCGACAAGAGTCGATTTTGAGGAAAACGCGTCCAAAGTTTTTACGAGTATACACGTTGTTTTGGTAGTTGGCGTGGGAATTAAGAGGTCAAACTTCGTCTCTGGGGTTTTGGTTTATTATTTTCAATAATGAACCTTTGGAATCGACCAAGAAAAAAAAATTTTAACACCCCCTCAAAATTTGACGGTTTACGTTTCAAGGTACGTAGAATCCAAAAATCGAATAAAAATTTGGCCGTCCGTCCGCCGTACGCGGCACTTTTGCCACTTAGCATTGACCGATTTTGATGAAATTTGGTATGTGGGCTCCATTTGGGGTCTAGTTGTGCCCCGAAGCTTTTGGTTGATGTAGGTCACTTCTAAGGGTTCCAAAATCAATTTTGAAATTTTGAAAACGCCCTAACTCAAAAAATTTTGATATAAAGGTATTGTTTTTCCTTCGATTTAAGATTCTATCGAATTTTTAGAATTTTTTGAGACCACCCGGAGCTCTGTAGGACAAACCGTTCGCTCCCTACGTAAAAACACGGGTGTGAATCGCAAAAGAGGCCTAATCTCCGTTCAAATTAGAGCTGACCAAAATGGGATCAATGGTTGGCGATTTTGATTTTTTTTTTTTTGATTTTTTTTTTCTTTTTTCTTCATTCTTCACGTGATTTTGTAGACGAGTGATCTTTATAGAAAAATAATAAACCATTGTGTAAGAATTTGCAGCGTTTTTATGCTTACCTGGTTTTTGAAAAAATCACCAAGAGCAGAAACCTAAATTGCAATGACCTGGTAAGCGCCAATGTGTCGCTTAACTGGTAATTGCGAAATTAATTGAACAGAAAATAGAACATTGATAACAGGGTAAGTGCCAGTTTGTCGATTTCCTGTTTACAGAGGAAAAAGAACTGAGACTTTACCAGGAAAAGGTCACTCCTAACCTTCTACTGAGGGTGCACGAAAAAAAAGAAAGCATGATGGTCAACGAATTCATGTAAGTACTTGTACTTACTTGAAAATGTTTATAAAAAGATAGTAGATGATATCAAAATAAATTTGGTTATAACTAACAGGTTCTACGCCATTGATATAGTTCCCTCTCCCTGGATTGATACGTTTTGTGATAGTCAGGGCATAGCTAAATCGTGCTCCTCGTGAACTATGTAATACCTATAGGTACGTAAAACCGGTCGCTCGCCACAATCCACGGATTAGAGCTCCCACTGCTACTGTAGTGACCAATTGGTGCTTACCTGGTATTTGCAATGAAACCTAGTGGCGCTTACTAGGTATTTGCGAAATAAAATTCAACATTTGGCGCTTACCAGGTTTTTGCAAAATAAAAAACCGCGGGTACAAGGCTTGTCGCTTACCTGACGTAATAATTTAATTACTTTTAATAAACGTAACTGAATGAAACCACTCCAGAATCGTAGATCTTGACAAGCTGAATCCAACGATACCAAAACCTCGATTTTCGATTTTTGTCGCTTACCAGGTATTTGCATAACTGGGTCCAATTAGGTACTTCTTTAAATACCCATCCACATTCTTGTAACTTTAATGTAGTATTTAGTCATAATATGATTTGAAAGCCCATTACTATGTTATGGCTGTATGTATATCTGTCTACAAAGCCAAATAAAACGTCTGCCAAGGTGGGTGGGCAGTATAGCTTCCTCACTCATTGTAACATGGACGTATAGAATCAGTTGGCGAAATTATGATTTTTTATTTAGCGGTCCACCGTCTAGGACCTAACCCACACAATCCCTGAAAATTTCATCGAAATTGGTTGAATAGTTGCGGAGTTTTGGTTGTAACAATAAATTCTTCGCGCATGCGCATGCGCATGCGCATGCGCAGCGGCTATTGCTTGACCAATATGATTGAAACTTATAGGGTGTCTCTTAGAAGTTAGTCCCTAACTAACCTCCAAATTTGAGCAAAATCGGTTCATTAGAAACCGAGAAACCGAGGTTCCAGGAAATTCACGTTTGCGCATGCGCACTCGCTCCTATTGGTCCGAAGGTGCTGAAATTGATAGGGGACCGTCTAGGACCTAACCCGCGCAATCCCTAAGAATTTCATCAAAATCGGACCACAGGTTAGTATAGTTTTGCCCGGGACAAGGATTGACCACAGACAGACCGACAGACAGACAGACAGACAGACACGGAACCAAAATTGTTCGGGAAGCTCTAAAACGCAAAAAGCAAGTGGAAATTTTGATTTTGGAGGTCATTTTTTTTCACTTCTTTCACAAATACAAAGCTTCCCTACCTTCGGTAGTGAGGAAGCAAAAAAAGTAATTAATTTGATAACATTTAGTTGTATTCTCGATATGTATGAAAAACGCTGCAAATTATTACACAACGGTTTATTATTTTTATATAGATCACTCGTCTACAAAATCACCAACCATCCAATATGAAGAAAAAAAAAAAAAAAAATCGAAAAAAATCAAAAATTTTTTTTTAAATAAAAAAAAATCAAAATCACCAACCATCGATCGCATTTTGGTCAGCTAAAATTTGAACGGAGATTAGGCCTCTTTTGCGATTCACACTCGTGTTTTGATTTATATATATATATATATATATATATATATTTCAATATAAACCCTTAAATTTTCGTAGTGAGCGAACGGTTTGTCCTACAGAGCTCCGCGTGGTCTCAAAAAATTTTAAAAATTCCATAAAATCTTAAATTGAAGGAAAAACAATACCTTTATATCAAAATTTTTTGAGTTAGGGCGTTTTCAAAATTTCAAAATTGATTTTGGAACCTTTAGGAGTGACCTACATCAACCAAAAGCTTCGGGGCACAACTAGACCCCAAATGGTGCCTACATACCAAATTTCATCAAAATCGGTCAATGCTAAGTGGCAAAAGTGCCGCGTACGGCGTACGGCGTACGCCGGACGGACGGCCAAATTTTTATTCGATTTTTGGATTCTACGTACCTTGAAACGTAAACCATCAAATTTTGAGGGGGTGTTAAAATTTTTTTTTTCTTGGTCAATTCCAAAGGTTCATTATTAAATAATAAACCAAAATCGAGCGATTTTCTATAATACACTGGTTTTCAAACGTTTCTATCGGTGGCAGCTGTCGATAGAACATTTGAACTAGGTACTACCAATAGGGTCGCCCCAATTGGTTTTTCTTAGTTGGTAATTCTTGCAAATCTAAATGATAAAATGGAAAGTTATCAATTTCTGGTCATTTGAAAAGAAGCAGCATGAAGAGAGTGTGTCCCCCCTCCGCCACTTCAGTTTCCGTGGTAGTTCTTTAGCTGAAAGTAGATGCATGGAAGAAGATAGGAGGAAGATGGGAAGAAGACTATCTTCTTCCATGGTAGATGGATCAACTGAGGTAGCCTCAAAAATGCTTGCACGCCATTTAACATTAACTTTCTCCTCTGTTAACTTATCTCCAGTACTCTGTGGGTAGGGGTAAAAAAGCTTTAGAGGTAAAAAAGTTTTTTTCTGTTGAGTGTTGTCCAACTTTACCCCAGATCAATCGCATAAGGACGCCCAAGTCTTACTGTAGGACCCGCTGTGGAGGTGAAAGTATGACTGGGTTCTGCTGAGTGCCAAAAATAATGAGTAAAAACACCTGTTGAGGGGAGAGTGAAATTGGCGCGCTTCGAACGGATAAGATTGATAACTATCATCTGAAAGGTATTAACATGGTGTTTCAACGAGAACCAGGTCTCTTACTGGACAATTCTCCCCTCAAGTCCCAAGTCTCCCCACCTGACGGTAGGCTATAAATGAGTATGTATAGCATTTTAATGAATAACAATACGATTCCTTAACTTGTAGTAAGATAGATAGGCAGCTGATCATTCGAAACATCGTGGACGGACTAAATTGAAACCGATGTAGACTGATGAATTCATTTTATGAAGAGGAATTCCTTCCATGATATGAAAGCACTAATCACAAGAAAAAGTCCGTTCTTACGCGTCATTCCGGTGTAATTCACTACGGCAAAAAAAATTGATTCAAGTTATCCTACATTTTTATTTTTGATGCGAACTGCGGTGAACTTCAACTTCCCTTGATATTAATAACCATGGAAACTGATATCAATACATTTTCGCATTGGCTAAAAATCATGAGTTGCTACGTTTCGCTTGACCTATACCTAAACCTATTACCGCTCGACCTGTTACCTAACTTCGCCATGCTCGATTACAGAATATCAATTTCGTCGCTACACGGGAGGGACACCGAATCCGACGATATAACGTCAACAAAATAACGAGTTACAGAATCGGCAGAACTAATGACTTGACTATCTTTACTCGTCTACCGATACCTGACACCTTCGGGGTATGTGGAAAAGTTAACAGAAAAGTCCATTCATGCAGTATGAATGAATGAGCGAATTTTCAGAGAAATCTTTTTTTACACTCTTAAGAGAAATGTTCCAAAACTTATTTCAGTGAAAATTTATTTCGAAAAAGTCCATTCCAAAAATGTTGAGGTCATTGCAATAGCTTCATTTTCCTTGAAAATTCGCTAAAATGCCGGTTTCGACATGAGTGTGTAGTGGGTTTATTTCACTGTTGAATATGTTTGGTTCGTTTTTAGGACGTCCCACAGTAAAACTTGGGCGTCCTTATGCGATCGATCGTAAAGTTGGACAACACTCAACAGAAAAAAAACCACACACTGATCCGTTTTAGACCATTCTGAATCCAAATCCGCAAAAAAAATCATAGGTGAATGTCCGTGTGTGTGCGTGACAAAATCGTGTGTCGTCTGCCCAGGCCTTAGTTCTCAACCGATTTTCGTGGTTCTTTTTTTGTTCGTCGCGGAACACTATCTAGTTGTGCACCACGTCGCCGGAATTCTGAATTTTGCCTTTTAAGGGGGGTGACCACGTGGTCACCATGTGGTGAATGTACAATTAGCTAATAGGATTAGTTTTATATCTCCCTTTCACTTGACATGACAAACAACCTTTCACCACGTGGTCTCGTTGCTAGGTGGCACCCTTTCCTTTCTGATCCTTTCACCTCCCTTTCACCCGGACTATATAAATACGAGGGTGGATCAAATATAAACGGGACTCTGACCTCTGAGCCCCGACGGTTGACAGAAGCGGGCCCGTCACTTCGAGATTGTTTGAACAGGTTCATTAGAAGGTGGATGAGGGGGGCGTCTCCCCCTTTACAACCTTTCATGAGTAGTTATCGCGATGTCTGAACAAAAGGTGCCCGTTTCCATTGAGCAACGAATTATCATAAAATTTCTTACCCGTGAAAGAGTCAAACCTTCGGAAATTTTTCAAAGGTTGACTGCCCAGTTCGGGGACCAAACCCTCTCTAGGACCCGTGTGTTTGCCTGGCACAAAGAGTTTCAGGAGGGAAGAGAACGAGTAGAGAATGAGGAACACGATCGTCGTCCCCGGAGCAGCATTACGGATGAGAACATTCAAGCGGTTCGTGACATTCTTGAAGACGATCGACGTGTGACTGTCTCCGAAATCGCTGAGCAGGTAGGGGTAAGTTATTGGAGCTGCCAAACGATCATTACAGAGCACCTAGGATTCCGTAAAGTGTGTGCCAGATGGGACCCTCGCCTTTTGACTGCAGATCAGAAGTTGAGACGTTTGGAGGTCTGTCAGAGGCTTTTTGCAAGGTTTGAGGAAGAAGGGGAAGCATTTTTGGCTAGCATCGTCACCTGCGACGAAACATGGGTCCATCATTACACACCCGAATCGAAGCAAGCCAGTATGGAGTGGCGGAGGAAGGGGGAGACAGCCCCAGTGAAAGCAAAAACTCGACTGTCTGCTGGCAAGGTCCTTGCAACTGTTTTTTTTCGACTATCGAGGCGTTTTGCTCATTGATTTTTTGCATGAGCGAAGAACAATCAATGCTGCCTACTATTGTGAGCTGCTGACTCAGGTGAGGGCTGCATATCGCAGCAAAAGACGGCATCAACCAATTCGTGACGTCATCCTCCTCCACGACAATGCAAGACCCCATACTGCAGCTCTAACTGTTCAAAAATTGGAAGAAATGCATTGGACTCCACTTGATCATCCTCCCTACAGCCCTGACCTATCGCCCTGTGATTTTCACTTGTTTGGGCCACTTAAAGAAGCCCTAGGCGGACAGCGATTCGAGGATGATGAGGGGGTCGAGGGGTTCGTGCGCAATTGGCTTCAGACGCAACCTTCATCGTTTTTTGATGCTGGGATTAAAAAACTTCCTATTCGCTGGGAAAAATGTGTCACAAAAGCAGGAGACTATGTAGAAAAGTGACATATACCCGCTTTTTATTTTCTAACAAATAAAATTTAAAAAAAAATAAAGTCCCGTTTATATTCGATCCACCCTCGTAGAACGACTGACTGACAAACTTCAGTACTCTCTCGACGGCCTGAAGATGATGTCTTTACCAGTATGAGGGTTTTCGAGGAAAACCTTCCACTTTCTAGCTGCCAGAATTATTCGGAAGTATCACCATTGGATTCAGCGTGAAAAATCACATAGAAAACTCGTCATGTCATCTTGAGATCGAGGGGGACCAAACACCGCGTAAAACACTCGATTTTCTGGTAAAACACACGTTTTTTGGAATTAAACCATGATTTACTCTTCCAATTTGAATCTTAGAAAGAAAAATTGATAGACCGTTGAAAAGCTGACAATTTGAGCATGTTTTTTTCCAAAGAGCACCCATCGAAATGGACAGGGATTCATAGTGAAAACTTGATTAAAAAAAATCAAATTTCGAAAAAATTGTGAAGTTTGCTTTTTGACTCGACTTTATAAAATTGTTTTATCGCTACAAGATTTTGGTTTTGCGCTGGGTAGCTTGGAAATTTAAAGCTCTTTACAACGATATCCTCAAATTTGAATTTATTTGTTAAATAACAGGAGTTATGACAGTTTTAATGACGTAAGGTCGAAAACACGAAAAAACGTTTGCCAAGTGGGTGTGGCACATAGCTTCCTCGTATCCTAAACCCGATTGCATAGGTGATCCGATGCATAGTAGTTAATCTCAAGACATCAATCTCTTAGTAACTTCCACTACCCTCACAAGGGACCATCAACACACTATTCCTGGGAAATTTCACCGAAATCGGATGGAAAATGTAGAAGTTATGGCTGTTACAAGGAATTCACGTTTGCGCATGCGCAGCGGCTACTATCAGTGCGGGGGTGATGATTTTCATAGGGGACCATCTACACGCCAATCTGAACAATCCTAGAAAATTGCATCAAATTCGGATGAAAAATGTAAATGTTATGGCTGTTACAAAGATTTTACGGTTGCGCATGCGCAGAGGCTACTGTCCATTTTAAGGCCTTGATTTTCATAGGGGACCGTTTACAATCTAATTCGCATAATCCCTGAAAATTTCATCGAAACCTGATGAAAAATGTGGTAGTTGTGGCTGTGGCAAGGAATTCACGTTTGTGCATGCGCAGTAGCTACTATCAGTCCGGGGGTGATGATTTTCATAGGAGACCGTCTACACGCCAACCCGCACAATCCCTGAAAATTTCATCGAAATTGGACAATAACCTCGTATAGTTATGTCGGTTACAAGGATTTCATGACAGACACACAGACAGACACGGAGCCAAAATTGTTCAGAAAGGTCTGAAACGTAAAAAGCGAGTGGAAATTTCGATTTTGGAAATTTTTTTTTTCAACCTTGTAAAGTGAAAACATTGCTTCCGCTACCTTGGTAGACTCGGAGGCAAAATCTTCAAATTGAAAAAAAAAAAAAAAAAAAAAAAACGCGAGTTTAAAGAGTAGTCAAAGAGGACGATTTTGGGTGCTCCTTTGAAACCATGAGTGCCTTCAATTGTTGTGCTCTTAATATATGTAATATCATGATTTTGTAATTATTTCATATTTCTGGGGTAGTAAAAGAGTTGAAAAACATAATTATTGATGTTTAGTAATTATTGGATATTTTTATTGTTCTAAATTCAAACTCCTCAAGTTATGATTATCAACTGGCTGTTAAAATTGTTACCATGCGGTTGTTGTTGATTCCAAAAGTTCTGTTCTCTTAAAAATATATTCTTCTCAAAAACGATCTTCAGACCACTGTCCATTTTTAAGTGGTTATGGGCCCAGGATTGCTACCTGAAGATCGAAGTTTCATACGAGTAATCGAGAAGTACTGGCGAACACATCAAGTATGGAAAAACTCAACGAATTCGAGGTTTCGAAGATAACGAGACTGGAAAATGCGGAGAATTGGGCTGCATGGAAATTCCAGGTTGGAATAATACTCGAAGCGAATGAGTACGATGAGCTAATCACCGGAGAATATACAAAGCCAGAGTTGAGAATCGGAACTAATGAGACAATAGAACAGGCAAACGACCGGCATAGGAAGGAATTAAGAAAGTGGAAAGTCGCAGATAGCAAGTGCAAGAAAATTATAGTCACAACCGTCGGGCAACAAGCTTTACTGCATCTAATGAATTGTACGACGTCAAAGGAAATGTGGGACAAACTTCTAAGTATTTACGAGCAACAATCCGAAGCAAGCCTGCATATGACACAAAAACAGTTTTTTGAGTATACAAAGAGCGAACGTGACGATATAGCGACGCATATCACAAAAATTGAAAGACTTGGTCAAACCCTCAAGCAACTTGGTTCACCAGTTGAGGAGTCCTTCATGATAACGAAGATATTGATGACATTACCTCATTATTACCAGCACTTTCATAGTGCTTGGGATTCAACGCCGAAAGCCGATAAGACATTGAAAAATCTGATTGCTAGACTTTTGATGGAAGAAACGAGGATGAAAACCCACATCGTCCCTGAAGAGCCTGTAGCACTATTACAGAAGAAGTACGTTCACCAGAATACGAAAAAGACTGAACAATCAACCTCATCAAATCCTCATCGAAAACCCAAAGGCCCTTGCCATTTCTGTAAAAAGCCAGGACACTGGAAATCAGAATGTTACCACTGGAAGAAGAAGCAAGAGAAAAACCAGACAGATACCAAAGGCATTGCATGCTATAATGAAATCGTCGCATTAGCAAATGAAACTAGCGGTGAGATGCCTCTGGATGATAATTTTTATGTGGACTCAGGAGCGAGCGATCACATGTCTGGGAGAAGGGAATGGTTCGTGGATTTCAAGAATTTCAAATCACCAATACCAGTGAGAATGGGAAATGGAGGTCTAATGCATGCAACTGGAAAAGGTAATATTTCCATACTAGCAGATGTGGATGGAAATTGGCATGCTAGATATCTGAAAGATGTTCTATATTTACCAGAAATGAAATTGAATTTATTTTCAACAGGCTCTGCGATGGATAAAGGTTTTAAAATGGTAAAAGACGATAAAAAATGTTTGTTTACAAAAGATGGGAAAGTAATTTTAGAAGGTATTCGCTGTCAAAAACTGTATCGAATGAAGTTGAAAGTCGTTGTTCCAGAAGAAATCACAATCTCACAATCAAGTGGATTGGTAACGAATAAACTGGATAAATTTCAACTATGGCATGAACGTTTATGTCATCAAAATCAAAAACGAGTGAAGAAATACCTAAAAATGAACAACATCAAGGTTGTAGAAGACGAAAACTTTTTTTGTGAAGCTTGTGTTATGGGAAAACAACAAAGAAAACCATTTCCAACAAGTAATTCCACAACAAGCAAGCCGGGCGAATTGATACATTCCGACTTGTGCGGTCCGTTACAAGTAGATTCAGTTGCTGGTTCGCGGTACTTCCTACTACTGAAAGATGATTTCTCTCGATACAGACAAGTGTACTTCTTGAAAAACAAGAATGAAGTTCATTTCAAGTTGGACTTATTCCTAAAACACTTCAAAAATCAAAAAGGATACCAAATAAAAACAATCAGAACCGACAACGGACTTGAATATTGCAACAAGGAAGTGAAAGATCTCCTTGAAAAAGAAGGGATTCAACATCAACGGACAGTAAAATACTCACCTCAGCAAAATGGTGCAGCAGAGAGGGAACTTAAGACAATCATGGAAGCTGCGAGAACGATGTTGCACAGCAAGTCTCTGAGTCTGAAACTCTGGGCTGAAGCAGTGAATACATCTGTTTTTGTCATGAATCGAACTGATCAAGAAAAATCTTCTTATGAGATGTGGACAAGCGAAAAACCTAAGTTCTCTGATTTTAGAGTATTTGGATCGGAAATTTATGCTCATATTCCTAAAGAAAAGAGAAGAAAACTTGATGTGAAAAGCAAGAAAGGATATTTTGTTGGGTATGACGAATTTGTAAAAGGGTATAAAGTATATTATCCCAATGAAAACAAAGTGGAAATGAGCAGAGACGTCATATTCAAGGACGAGTTGTCAAATTTGGAAAATGCGAGAGAAATTTCCAAACAATCTGAAGAGCAATATGTCATTTTGGATCATTCATCTGCAAATAATCTTGATACCGACAACAATGAAAATATCAATAACGACGAAGGTCAACAGAGAGTTTTGACCAACGAAATACAAGGTGAATTGATAGAAGAATCCGACCAAATGCCGACAGAAGAATTACAAAAGATTCCAGCTGTCGAACCGTCAAGACGTTATGATCTTCGTGATAGATCAAAAATTAGGCGACCAACAAGATACAATTTCTATTCAGAATCAGTGGATAATGTGTTTCCCCCAGAGCCGGTTTCATTCCAGGAAGCCATTAGCTGCGAAGATTCGGAGAAATGGCTAGAAGCCATGAAGAATGAAATAGAATCGTTACATGAGAATCAAACCTGGACTTTGGTAGAACCTATTCCAGGAAGAAAACTTGTAGACTGCAGATGGGTGTACAAAGTGAAACGTAAACAGGATGGGAGTATCGAAAGATGGAAAGCTCGTTTGGTCGCGAGAGGCTTTAGTCAAGAAGCTGGAATAGACTACAATGAAACGTACAGTCCAGTAGTACGTTTTGATTCTATTCGTACTATTTTGTCAATTGCAGCAATGGAAAATTTAGTAATGAAGCAGTTTGATGTCAGAACAGCGTTCCTGTATGGTGAGTTGAAGGAAGAAATTTTTATGACTCAGCCGGAAGGATTTGACGACAATTCGGGAAGAGTTTGCAAGTTGCAAAGAAGTCTATATGGCCTGAAGCAAGCACCGAGGTGCTGGAATGAAAAACTGGTCTCATATTTAAAAGAACTCAATTTCATTGAAAATGCAGGCGATTCTTGTGTTTTCATGAGTCAAACAGAGTCAACCAAACTGATAGTCGCCATATACGTTGATGATGGGATAATAGCAGCTACCAATGCTAATTTAATAACAGTTTTTCTAGATCGACTGAAAATGAAATTTGAAATCACAGTGATGGAGCCCAACTACTACCTTGGTTTGGAAATACTTCTCGCGGATGATGGTTCAATTTTCATTTCACAAGAGGGATATGTAAAGAGGATTTTGAAGAAATTCAATCTGGAGGAAGCTAATCCCGTTTCAATCCCCATGGATCAAATACCAGAAATACAAGACCAACTGAACCAAGTAGATGCGCCGTACAGAGAAGCGATTGGCAGCTTGATGTATCTAGCGATTGGAAGCAGGCCAGATATTTGCTTCGCTGTCAACACGTTGAGCCAATACTGTGTACGTCCCAGTGAACTACATTGGAGAGCTCTGAAGAGAGTTATGCGGTACGTGAAAGGTACAAAGAACTTTGGAATTTTATATAAAAGCCAACAAATTTCAGAACTAATCGGCTATAGTGACGCAGACTTTGCAGGGGACACAAAAACAAGACGTTCAACTACAGGCTATGTCTTTAAACTTGGAACTGGAGCAGTCTCTTGGTGTTCGATGAAACAGAGATCTGTGAGTCTGTCAACTACAGAGTCCGAATACATAGCAGGTTCAGAAGCAGTGAAGGAGCTTGTATGGTTACAACGACTTCTAGAAAGTTTTGGAATTCAGTTCAGAAGTCCGAAACTTTACATGGATAACATGAGTGCCATAAAATTGGTGAAAAATCCAGAATTTCACAAGCGAACGAAGCATATAGATGTTCGCTACCACTACATCCGTATGTATGCTGAAGGTTCATTTGATCTGCAATATATCTCCAGCAAACAGCAAGTTGCAGACATCTTCACAAAGGCCTTGCAGAAAGCTACTCTCATGGATCTGAGGGATCAGCTTGGGGCGTTCTCAAGAGACACTCTCGGAGTTCGTCTTTAGGGGGAGTATTGGATATTTTTATTGTTCTAAATTCAAACTCCTCAAGTTATGATTATCAACTGGCTGTTAAAATTGTTACCATGCGGTTGTTGTTGATTCCAAAAGTTCTGTTCTCTTAAAAATATGTTCTTCTCAAAAACGATCTTCAGACCACTGTCCATTTTTAAGTGTAATCCATGTGTTATGCATGAATAGCATTCCAAAATTCATGGTAACTTTACCCAACACGTGAAACCTCCTGGCGACACCACCTTACTTGGCCAAAATAGCAATGTCCACCCATTTCTCACATTTTTTTATTATTTTTATTTCATAAAAACTCAAATCTAACAAAACTATTATTAGAAGACCTTCTTGAAGATTATAAATGATATATAATTAAGTAGTTTATTGGACTATGCCATTACTTAAGGTATTGTGCCCTGACAGAAAGTTTTTTGCGTTTTTCTCAAAACTCCATTTTTGGGCATAGCGCCTTTGCGCTTTAAGGTATCGATTTGTTTCTTTACATTTTCAAAATATGTTTTTCGATCTATTCACCCTGCTTTCATGCGTAACACCGCAGAGTCCTAGAGCACCTACTTGGCTCCAGACCGCGCGTTGTCGTGAGATTACGGTGTTTAGCGGGAGCAGCGGATTCAAGACGGTAACGAAAAAAGTCGGGATCGGGGTAAGTTGGAGTTCAGGTGTTTTAGCCTGACCTGATGACCCTCTTCGGGTTCTGATAGTCTACAGGTATTCTTCCTAGGTGAAGATGGCAGCTTTCCACTCTCTTCCTGGAGGCGGCTGGTTCCCGCGGACCGAGGTAGACAAAAGAGATGCAGCGAAAGGTAACAGATGAGTCCGGATGTTCAAGATCTTGGGTGACGCACTTTTATACACAACACAGATTCTGGGCGAGCAAGGTGGTTTTGTTTGACGGTCGGTCTTTCCAATTCTTGGGGATCCAATACTTCGATTAAGGATTATTTTGGTTCAGAATTTTTACCAGCTCCAGGTGAAAGAGGTAGAGCCCCCCCTTCCACAGGATCCACTGCATTTTTCATTTCAGCTTGATTGCCGGGTGAGTAGTTTTGGTCGAAGTAAACGAAACCCAGGAAGTTAAATGAAGCGAAAAATGAAACAACGAAGTTAGGCTGGATCACCAAGCAAAAGGTCATTTAGGGGCGATTTACAGGACTGAAATCCCTCGTGAATGGGTAACGACCGGGTTCCCAACTCCCCCAACGCACCTTTACAGCCCCTCTGTCAACCACTGAAGCCATCAGAATAGCAGGAAGGGGGAGGAGGTTCAACGGTTGGAGGAATTGAAACCGGAGCTGATCGATTAAGCAAACGGTCAGTAAAATCCGAAAGAGGGCACGTTGGTCGAGAGGAGAAAAATTTCAACGAAACGACGTACTTCCGAACCACACTTTCGAGAGTTTGTGTAGGAATCACACGTGAATGAAAACCGGTGGTACGAAAAACCTCGTACTTCGAAGGTAGGTCGGAAACGTAATGAAATACTAACCGAATGAATTCCTTTATCATTCTTAGCCCACATAAAAAGTTGACAAAAAATTGTTTTTCTTATTCAATCAACATAATTACTGTGAAATACATTATCAAGATCGTGAAATAAAAACACAATGTATATTGATGTTATTGGGTATGTTGTCGCAATAAGCTGTACTGAATTTATCTTCAAGATTTATCAACTTTTTACGATTGCAGTGTTGAGAATTTTTCGACTTACTATATTGCTTGAATTTGTTATGCTACAACAACTTGAATGGTGGTTTAACCCGTTCCGTCACAAGTGGAAAATCGGTTTGTAGGTCACAGCTGGGTAAACATTACCCATGCTCTGTCTTTGAGCTGTTTTTGTAGGAAGAGAAATCTTCTTGGAGCGTGCAACTTTGAAATAATACACTATTAAAAAACCAGCATTGCAAAATGCATAGCATCACCACACCAGGCTCCAACCATTAGAAACTGAAAATGGCTGCCAGTGTGAACGAGTTTGTGGAAACTTTATCCACGAACTATTGCTGGGCCCTATTTCTATTCTATTTTCTATCTATCTATAATTTTCTAACTTTTAGAAAATATTAGAAAGCACTTTTCCAGTTTCTAGCACGAAGACTAAATTTTATTTCAAGTTCGCAACAGGTCTAAAATATCACCTGTTGCTAAATAATGAAAATTATGTAGTTGCAACAAAATTCAAATAAAAAGTGAAATGTAAACGCGATTCCGCGACACTCCGAGGGAGCCTCAAGCTGACTGATCATCAGGGTTTTTCGGTTCTTCTTGGATGATGTATATAAGTATTCTTCCTCTCCATACCCCTTTCTCTGCTCTTCGTTCCTGTTGTACTCCTCTCTCAAGACGCTCGCCAAGTTCCTCATCTTCCAATGCTCATGTAAACAATTTTGACCATTTCGCCAAATCTCAATCAACTGCCATTTTGTTAACAATTTGGTTGGTTTCTCCCTTTGTTTTTAAAATGTTATCTGCATTTGTTTTTTCCATAACAATTTAAAATATTTTTCTTTTATTTTTGACCGTTATCTTGTCTTCTGTAAAAATCTCAAACAACTTGTCGTTATTCTCAAAAGTTTCTGACAGGATAAGAATCTATTTCGATTGATTGAAAAGGGTGGGTTTATTGAATCAAGTTCTTGCAATCTCTTGGTTGAAATTATTGGTGAATCCATTGTCTCGTCAAAATGTTGAACGTCTTCAAAGTTGTTTTTTTGATTTTGGCTACAATTTCCTATTTCTGCATAGCCACTCTGGCCCCTCCCGCCAAAATTTGGTAAGTTCCGAAACCTCTTTTCCTCTGGTGGCACGGTCAGCCTGATTTTGGTTAGATGGAATAATATTCAGTATATTATATTTAAACGAAATTCCTTACGATTTTGACCAAAGTAAGCTCTATGTAGCGTAAGTTCTATGTATGCTTGTATCTAGGATACCTCTTACTTCACTAGACTCAGCTGTGGATGGATTGACAAGACCGGCCGAAACAGTCTGCAGGGAGACATTCTCTGCAATTGTCAATAGTCCTGTCTCAAGTCCTTGATGTTCTCCTAAGGTTGCAGATTCTTGATATCTTCTTGAGATGCCAGCCTGCTGACGTTCTCTTGACTCTGTTTGTTCCATCCATGTTGCACCCCCTTCTTTTGATGAGAAAAGGTTATGGCATAGGCTCCTATGATGAGCTTTTACTTGTTCAAAGTAGAAGCAGGGTTTCTGAGGCTGTTGAAAATTACCAACGGTAGAGGCTGCATGCTCTTCGATGAAGTGTTTCAGCTCCACCACCTTCATCTGTGCATAGTACTGCACCTTAATAAAATCTCCATCATCAGGTTCAGGCTGATTTGCTCTTGCACTCCGCGATGTATGAGGAGACCCTACCGAGCTTTTCAGGCATTCTACTGATGCTTCGATCTTTCCTAGTAGTAGTTTTACTTCTGAAACCGTGAAGCAATCTAGAATAATTTTCTCATTTACAATAGCTATCAGTGTACTCACTTTTTGACGGTAAAAATCCCGTGAACAGAACATTGTGAAATGTTATAAGCTCTGCTATCACTTCTTGTCACTTGTCACTTTGACACAGGTGGGCAGGAGTTACCTACCACCAAGTGATCTCTGGGTCTTAAATACATACGTAAATTGAATCTACCTAGAACAAGCTATTGCGTCACAAGTGTGAAATTTTTACCTTGTAGGCTTACAAAATTGGCTTCCCTTAGCTCTTTGGATGCCGTAGACGAAAAGAGAATGACAGCACTAGTAGGGCGACTGTCTGTACCGAATTTACGTGGGGCGCTCGACGCTCAGCTGAGCCAATACTGATACACTGATTTCCCTCAACTCGGTAACTTTTACCCACCAGGGACGGTAAAGGGCATACAAGGGCTCGTTTACAGGGGGAGATGTAGTGGAATATGGCGCACAGTCAAGTACCACTTTCCCTCCGTGAGAGTCACAATGATCACGAGTTCAATATTATGTCGCACCCCTCGTAGATCAAGGAAACAACTCAAAAAATCCCGTTTTTGAGTTAGCACCAGTTTTGGATAGCTGGAGTGGTATATTTTGTCTGTGGGAGGTCGAAACAGGGATAACTAATTTTTGCTCCACGAGACAGCAGGCTATTCTTTGTTCCACGGATAGGAAGTGCTAGACGCGTCCGTGGAACACAGGCTCTTCTTTTGTCTTGCGTTGGTCATCTACCGAGACTGAGTAAGTTTTCGATTTGTACCTATGTTCCATGGATTATCTTTAACAATTTATTTCGAATTGTTTCCGTCTTCTGTATACAAATTTAATAACTTTAAACTTTAATAACTTTTAATATATAATTTGTTTCCACTGGTTTAATTGTTGATCTATTTTAATTTGAAAACGTTCTATTTTGACTGGAAGTAATCGAAGGGCTCAGGGAAGCATGGCAAAAGGTCGTTTCTCATCGTATTTCTTCTTTCACACAACAGGAAGGTAATAATTTACCCTAAGCTTCTGCAAGGCGCTAAATTTCCTTTCTTGGACCGCTCTTGGCATTGCCGTCTTCCAATGGACAACGCGGACGTTTGGGAAACAATACATCTTGAAAATGTCAGCTTCATCAATCTGATCAAAAGGGATAATATTGACAGGCTAAGAGCAAAGTTAGTTCTTCAAGAGGCTGCTAGTGCAAAATCGGAGACTTTCTTTGAGAAACAGTAGAGTCTTGAAGAAGTACCTTTCATGTCAAACCTACATTTATGGCAAAACCCTGGAAAAATTCGTTGTAAGATTGATGCTTCGTCTGCCCTGGTGAAATGTTATTAGACATCTCGAGCTCTGCAACGAAACTGCTGACGATATTGTACTGTAAGTTCAAGAGCAGCCACTATCATCTCTACTCCTCCAGGATCAATTCAATTGCCATTCAAGACGTTGCTGCAGACAAAGTATTGCCCGACATATATAATAGCATGCCCTGCTCTCTAGGCGAATCTGCTAAATGATCTACAGAAAGCGTTCTACGAAAATTTATAACGATGCTCGTTTCTGAGAATTTTGGAAATTACGGGCCATTGAAAAGAGTCGTAAATTTGTAACAAGATGTACCTAACAAGAAATCATTTCTCAGTTTCGTTGAGAAGGTAGTTTAAGGAAAACAAATGTGGCCTACTATTTCACATAGCCTAATCATTGTTAATAGGCTAACAAGGCGATTTTTCCAATCGTTTTCCGTACCCCTAATAATCTTATACTTGTTAGGTACCTACCCAAAAATACTTTTCTCATAAAACAATAATCGGCTTTCAGCCCATAACTGGTTATGTTTAATCTGCCTGGATGTACCGAATTTTGAGTTTTTAATTTTCAAGAGAATTGTGACTAGTATTTTCGTCTATATAGCCCACCACTGACTGTGTTTTGACTGTGATTAAACTCTATGAAAAAAAAATCATGAATTGAATGTGAATTCAATGTGTTAAAATACTGGTACCTAATACAATAATCGTTCATTCGATTTCAATAAGTTTCATTTTCCATTCAGGGGTGCAGATGTATTAAGTACAACCTTAAATTGGGAATTTCCCCCTCTGCCCTTCTATTAGATTTATAGTTATGAGTTCTCGTGTTTAAAACATTTGTTGTTTAAAAACTTATAGGAATTGGTCTAAAAAAAAAAGGTTCATCTCAACAACTATTTAAATATCGTCCATCAAAGAACGAAACAACTCCGAAAATCGTTGAAATTGGAGAAAAACATCCCCCTCCTCAACATCTACGCTGGTGAAAAAACAATCCGTCCGTGAGCTGATGGAGCCTTTATATTTGAAACACGTTTTTGTATGAATCATATCTATTCAACATGTTGCCATTGAGATAATGGCATTTGAAAAAGGGCAAAACTTTGAACTCGATTTCCCAAAAATCACCTTTTTTGAGTTGTTTCCTTGTTCCATGAGGGGTGCGATTTGTTTCCCAGTAGATGGTGACAGAAAAATTGTAAAAAATAAAGTAAAGAAAAGTAAACAACCATTTCAGGTTGGATTTTCGTCCGACTGTCATTCCTGGCGTCGCGGACGTCATCAGCTGTCTTCCAAAGGGAAGATCAGAATTTGTTCTGATGATTTCGCTCATGGCTTCCCATTGCCTCACCGCCATGGGTTCGGACGAGGGGGACGATGAGAGCCCCGGCCGCTGAAAAACGCAACTAGACGTTCAAGGGAACAAATTTCACACGGCTTCGGCTATCGGCGAACAAGACCGAACCCAGCCGAGTGTCAGTCCGCGCCTTTTTCCGTTTTCATGACGATCTCCGGTCTCAATTTTTTTCAAGCTGTAAACTTTCTATTTCCTAGCTAGAGCTGTAGATTTCCGATTCCTACCTGGATTTATTTATGACACCCTAATTTTATTTCATTTTCATTTAATATTTTTCTAATTAATAATAAGTAAGTAAATAAGAGGGTCGGGTACTGTATGAATTTGGCTCCTAGGAGTTCACGAACTTCAAGAGTAGGTACCTATGCGGCATCATTTTTGTATTATTTAACCTAGAACTTGTATCCGAAACGTATGAAATGCCCTTGTAATACTCACTTTGGATAGCATTTCACTATGACATCTCCAACAATTTCAAGTTTCCCTCTTATTTGAAAAAATTAATTTATAAACTATGCTCAACCAAGAATAGTGTCTTCAATAGTTTTTAGGTAAATTATGAAAATTAATAAGTTCATTCTCATCCAAAATTAGTTGCATTTTACTTAACCAGTGCACCAATAGCAAACTTTGACTCTCCACTTTTCACTAAAAATGCATATAACTCAAATCTGAACACATCTGAGCCAAAATGGTTCGCAAGTTAGATTATCATCAACTCACAGTTTTCTCCCAACCCTAACATTTCTGGAATAATTATGGTATTAAATTAACAGGAAACAGTTTAAAATGAAGAAAATTTATTACAAAACATTCATTCATACATAGGTACTTGAAGTGGACAGATCATTGATAACAAATTACGTTTTTCTCAACCGAGAATCATGAATTAAAATGAAAACACTTGAGTATAGATACATTACAACACAACTAAATTACTTAACAATCACAATTTGAGGTGCAGTACAAAATAAATCAATAAAATGACTAAGCCAGTAGGTAGCAATTCTACGTAGCTTAGCTTTGGTACTTTACAAATCTACCATCGGCTCCTCTGGTTCTCGCCAACCATCCTGTTACAGGAATGCAATTTTCGCAAGATTTTATGAAAACCTTCTCATCATATTCCTTCAGTACAACAGTCATTATCCCGCAACAGCAAACAGTGCTAAACAAATCGATAGAATTTGGTGGCCGGGTCTTCTAGTCGTCCCACTTTCGAGCGAATGTTGCACTCATTGTGAGGACAGTAGGTATGTCGTTGTTATACTGTTCTAGTTCTCGAAGGAATAACACCGCACGACGACGAATATTCGTACGACAATACGACACAGTAGGTACGACTATCGTTGTGGGCAAGAACTTTGTCACAGATTGATACACTTAGCAGAGTACCCGTCGTCCAGATATACTATAATCACACTGGGAAATCAGGAAAAACACACGTGTAAAATGAGCAAGGCAAAAACTAAGTACTAGAACTCAAGGTAAAACTAATCAACGATGTTGTCGCGTTGAAAAAGTACAACTTCACGCGCCGCGTTATCGCCTTGATAACAGATAAACGAAGGACTGACACTCGGCAAGGTTCGGTCTTGTTCGCCGATAGCCGAAGCCGTGTGAAATTTGTTCCCTTGAACGTCTAGTAAAAAACGCACGCTGCCGGCGATGAGCCTTGAACCCACGATCCCCGCAGAGGTCGGTCCAAAGTCCAACAACGAAGCCCCAACGGCCGTAGCCACATCGCTGTCCCCACTCAAAAATTGTAATATAAGAAAAAGAACTAGCTTTATCGACAAACGTGTCAGAATAGGTTTAATAAACAAAAATAATATAATATTAAGTAAGTATGAAACGTGCCTCTGAATGCTGAAGACTTACAACAAAACATACACATGTATTTAAAATTACCTTCGAGAAGAATAAAACACTACTGTGACCGTATAAATCTGAAAAGGCGATTAGAACACTCACTTGGATAAAGGAGAGGACATGGAAGTTTCAGATGAAAGTTGGCCAACAATGAACCACTGGTGGGACATAACCCTCACTCCAACATACTCCGTGGTAATATTTATTGTGGGACAGATCCGATCCAATAACATGCTATGCGGACAAATCAACACCCGGCGCCATCTTTTTTACTCTCAATATATAGGACTCCCGGCAACTTGCTAAGAGGTGGACGGTGCCTTTGAAACTTTACAACAAACACCAAGGGGTTCTGGAAGTTGTGGCCTCAATCTGGTTTTTGTTCGATTAGGTATCGATTTTTGTTTTCTTTCCTTCTTCCGTATGCTTCCGAGGATATTAAATAAGGGAGAGAAACGATTGTCCGCCGACCGCCTCCAAACGGGCAGAGTTTCCCGCGTTTCTTCTCGCGTTCTAAAACTTTGGAGCATCATATCCTTGGCAAACTAATTTTCTTCGTCCGATATGAAACTTAGTAGCTTCTTCTTCAGCTTCTTCAGATATTCAAAGAAAATATATTCCTCCGTCGATTCGAAGGCTTCACCTTAGAGTTCACGAATATCTAAAGATCTAGGTAGTAAGTTAGTAGGATGATTTAATGCTTCACTTCATCTATTAAATATAATGGGTAATAACAACATAATCTAAAAAACCGAAAAAGGGTAGTTTCAGCTACGGTACTCAACCACCACACCAAGAACCCTTCCAAGTGCACAATATAATGTCGATACATTATTTGCACAAACAATTTACTCACTACATCTAGTCTAACTACAAAGATCGATCATTCATCTTTGAAGTACAACACCGCGAGAATTGATTTTTTAACTTTTTGATTTTTTAAGTCGGTCAATAAATCACAGCCACGTTGGACCGGTCCTTATTTTGGTTTTAGTTAATTTCTTGATGTCGATTTTCGCAAATCACGACAAAATTCCAAAATAGCTACAAATACATTTTCACACATAGAGGTCCAAGAATATGTGGACATAACTTCTCCATGATCTAATTGAGTTTCTCACTCAATTCAATCTTCGAAATCCTATTGAAAGGAATACGAGGGGGGATGTTGTTCGCACGCACTTCTCAGATCTTCAAAACAAATCAGCCCTTAAAATCTCAGCGGCAACTACATGGGGAAGTTGGTGTTCAGGCATCACCAACAATATCAAGAGATGTTTGCAGTGCGAACTGAGCGAGAAAAAATGAGAGGGGTTTTAACCTGTTCAAAAACATACCACGCAGTTTTGGGGTATTTCGAGGTAGGTGAAGGATTCTCGATGTACTTGAAAACCTGCTCCGCCACCTGAAACTGTTAGTATCCCCTGATTTGGATAACGCAGGATTGACCGAGCAGCTGCTCTGAAATTTCCTATTTAACAAGGACTGGAATATTCATAGGCTTGAACATCAGAGAAGAGTATCCGCATTCTGTACTCATATTTGGAAGGACCAACAAGTTCAAGTAAGTACCAAGCAAGTCGAGGATGTTGATACCTCGGAGTTTTCCTGTTGTTATAATACACCTCCACTTACAGGTATTAATCTGATCGAAAATGATGTTAATAAGTTATCGATCATAGACATTATGAATATGCGTTCTATGCCGATTACAATACTTCCCTCTTCAGCATTTAGGTGGGAAGAGGAATGTAATGAAGTAGGTAAAAATGAGTGAAACGTACGTATTTCCGTAATTTTGACAATCAAGTCTAAAAATTAATTACCGTACGTATTTCCGTAATTTTGACAATCAAGTCTAAAAATTAATTAGGTATTTATTCAATTCTCAAAGCAATCTGCGCCAGTTTGAAGAATTCTGTAATATAGGATACCGCCAAGAGCCTTTCGTGAGCTCTATTTTCAGATTTCTATTAATTATCGGTATAATTATCCGAAAAAAACGTTGCAAATTATTACACAATGGTTTATTATTTTTCTATATAGATCACTCGTCTGCAAAGCCACCAATCATCCAACATGAAGAAAAACATCGATCGCATTTCGGTCAGCTAAGATTTGAACAGAGATAAGGCCTCTCTTGCGATTCACACTCGTGTTTCTGATTTATCGTACGTCCAACCCTTAAATTCTCGTAGGGAGAGAACGGTTTGTCCTACAGAGCTCCGCGGGGTCTCTAAAAATTCTAAAAATTCTATAGAATCTTAAATTGAAGGAAAAACAATACCTTTATATCAACATTTTTTGAGTTAGGGCGTTTTCAAAATTTCAAAATTCATTTTGGAACCCTTAGAAGTGATCTACATCAACCAAAATCTTCGGGGCACAATTAGACCCCAAATGGAGCCTACATACCAAATTTCATCAAAATCAGTCAATGCTAAGTGGCAAAAGTGCCGCGTACGGCGGACGGACGGCCAAATTTTTATTCGATTTTTGGATTCTACGTACCTTGAAACGTAAACCAAGAAATTTTGAGGGGGTGTTAAGAAAAATTTTCTTGGTCGATTCCAAAGGTTCATTATTGAAAATAATCAACCAAAATAGGTCATTTCCCGAGCGAAATGTCATCGCAAAAATGTTAAGCGAGTGATTTCCGCTAGTGTAAACGCAGCTTTAGATCAATTGTTGCCTTCATTGTACTAATTCATTATTTTCCATGATTTGCTTCATCGCCTTCCAATAACAGAGTTCATCAGCATTAAGTAGTAAAATTGTGTAGTTTCTCAGCTTCCGCTATAGAAACGGCATATACATTTGAAGTTCAAATGTGAATCATTTAAGTACCTAATAAATTTACATCGGTAACGAACAGTTTCGATTGTAAAGTATAGTAAACAATCATTTCAGGTTGAATTTTCGTCCGGCTGTCATTCTTGGCGTCGTGGACGCCATCAGTTGTCTTCCAAAGGGAAGATCAGAATTTGTTCTGATGATTTCGCTCATGGCTTCCCGTTGCCTCACGAGGGGGGCGATGAGAGCCCCGGCCGTCGAAAAACGCAAGCTACCGGCGATGAGCTTTGAACCCACGATCCCCGCAGAAGTCGGTCCAAAGTCCACCGCAAAACAGCGACGCCCCAACGACCGTAGCCGTACCACTGTCCTCGACAGTTTCGATTGTGTTGGTTGGTTTGTCGGTTCAAAGAAAATCCCTTATTTGGGACAAAACCGTACAAAAACAAATGGAGGATTTGAGATTTACAAGGAGAATTACGGATTAGTTCCTATACAGCCCCCTGTGGGTTTTATCACTGTGGTAAGTACGAGTACTAATGGGTGTGAGAGCGCGCGTTGTCGTTAATTCTTCGAAAACGATGTCTCAGTTTTTTTATAATCTAAAATAGCTGAAAGTCGGAAAGTCTGCACCACAACGGTTGCTTTTAAAGTTCGACGCATTCCGATCAGCAGGAGCCACGGAGAAAAAGAGATAATTCCTTTGCAAAACTCTCACAAAAAAATCTCGGGCATTAAGTGGGACATGCTTCGGATCAATTTCCACGACACTGTACTCGCGTAAACTTTAAAGACATGTTTCCTCTGAACGTAAATGTCGAAGGACGTAATTCAGCTCGAATTTTGAGGGTATTTGAAAGTGGGATCCATAATGACTGCTTTCATAGCAATCGCTCAGTAAAACCCACATGAATCATGAAAAATCTAAATAAATTGGAAAATATTAACTGTCGTTAAGATGTTTTATATTTCAGGTAAACATCTACATCGATGTTTATGTTTCATATCAGTGAATTCATCAATACCCTGATCTACCCAATAATGTTTGTACCAATCGATTATGAATGTCGATGTTATTGTTTGTAAGGAACGTAAACTGTTCGAACAGCCGAAAACATGAATTCTCTAGGATTTGGGGACTATGCAGCTGATTACCAATTTCATGAGTGGCGTGTTCGGAATCATGTTGAAATTTGCAATAAGAGCAGACGGCGGCATATTCCTGTCCGAAAAATCCCTACTTTCCACCACTATGTGACGAGTTACAGGTCTCAAGAACAATAGATTAATATCATATCTCGCGTGTGTACTTCAATGGAATTTTTACCTACTCGACGTAACTTCGACGTGAAGAACAAACAAAAAAAAAGTATTGATTTGCCGGTAATGGACCGTGAGGGAAAGGTAGGGACGTGGTAAGCCTAATCCTGGAGGGATGGCACGAGGGAGAGACCATGAGAAGGCAGAGCAGCTACATCGATCGCGGGCAGGGGGCAGGGGGGCCGTTGCCCCCACAACTTGTCCCGGTGATCCGCTGCAACAAGTCAATGAAACAATCCATCTTCCGAATTTCCTTGCCTCAACACAAACGGCCAGTGACTATTCTAATCGACGTTTCCTGAACTTGAAATCACTCGAAAAATAATTCGGTCGTTTTTATAAAGAGTGAACGTTGGAACTTTCCGGACCGAAGCTCAGTGGGTCATACAGCTGATTTAGAAGAGCATAATATGTCTTTGAATCGGGTATTATTTTAAGCATAGTTTTCGACATTCCTAATTCAATTCGGACTATTACTAAATCGATTTGACCTATACAATTCCTAAATGAGCCAATTTGATGGATTTGGAAGCGTGGATTTGAAATTTGGTGGATTTTAAGCTTATAGTAAGGCGAAGTTCTGGTCTTTATTATTCCAAATGATTTTGGTCTGAAATCTAATCTAAAAGCTACATTTTGAACCTTGAATCTGAGGTTAATGTCCTCTTTCAGCCACAATTAAAAACATTCCAAATGAAACATGGCAACTGAATAATACCTTTACTTGAGGTTAATCACCTCTTCTTGGCCAAAGTTAGGCTTGAATCGTTAATAGGGTAAACTCAAAAAAAGAAACATATTGTTTAGTAATGCATGCATTCCAGGGGACGTCCCATTGGATAAGCATTAGATCAGTTTAACCAGTTGTTAAGTGATAAAACTGTTTCACTCGATGTAATTTATTTATTACTTTAGGCAAGAAATAGTGACCCCCCCCCCCACCCCACCGTTATCCACCTTAAAATTTCTAGCGGCATGGGAGCCTCGAATCTGAAGAGCATTTTAAAATCCATGATCTACGATACCCAACATGCGAATTCGATTCCCCCCCCCCCCACCTCCCCAACGCCAACAATGGTGCCAGTCTGGCACCAAAGCGGAAATACGTCGTAACATTGAACTTTCATCTGTTAGTTTTGGTAGGCAGTCCGTCGAAGTTCACATCCGTATTCAAGGTGAAACACACACAAAAAAAAAAAAAAAAAAAACACGAAATAAGCGGTTTATGGCATCATGGCACCATGGTGGCACCACTATTAGTTCCATGGTGGTATAGAGAACAATTCATGAAAATCCGGAGGTATAATGAGAATTTTTCCTCAATTTCAAAGCGTGGGTACAATTAGTAAGCAGTAAAGGAACCGAAATATCGAAAAATCGGACATTTTGTCAATATATCCACTCGCCCCCTCGCCATGCTAATTTTGATACTCTGGTGAAATCATGTACAACTCGGAAGTTATTTGAGTCAAACAAAAAAAAAAAAAAAACACGCAAATCGGTTGGAAATTGAGGCCTGGGCAGAGTTTACAAGATTATGCACGCAAACGCACGTTTTTTAAGAATTAACCCCCCCTTTCCCCCTCTTAAAAAGCAAAATCCAAAATTCCGGCGCCGTTGTGCACAACTAGATAGTATTCCGCGTCGAACAAAAAAAGAACCAGGAAAATCGGTAGAGAACTAAGGCCTGTGCAGAGTACACAAGATTGTGTTACACACACACACAGACATACACCTATGGTTTTTTTTTCGCGGATTTGGATTCAGAATGGTCTAAAACGGATAACTGTGTGGTTATTGCTTCCGAGTCTACCAAGGTAGCGGAAGCTTTGTTTTCACTTTTCAAGGACGAAAAAAAAAAGTTCTCCAAAATCAAAATTTTCACTCGCGTTTTGCGTTTTAGACCTTTCTGAACAATTTTGGTTCAGTGTCTGTGTGTCTGTGTGTCTGTCTGTCTGTCTGTCTGTCTGTCTGTCTGTCTGTCTGTCTGTCTGTCATGAATTCCTTGTAACGCGCATAACTATACGAAGTTATTGTCCGATTTCAATGAAATTTTCAGGGACTATGCGGGTTGGTGTGTAGACGGTCCCCTATGAAAATCATCATCCCCGGTCTGATAGAAGCGACTGCGCATGCGCAAACGTGAATTCCTTGTAACGGCCATAACTTCCACATTTTCCATCCGATTTCGATGAAATTTTCAGGGATTATGCGGATTAGGTTGTAGATGGTTTCCTATGAAAATCATCATCCCCAGATTGATAGAAGCGACTGCGCATGCGCAAACGTGAATTTCCTTGTAACGGCCATAACTTCCACTTTTTCAACCCGATTTCGATGAAATTCTCAGGGATTATGCGGATTAGGTTGTAGATGGTCCCCTATGAAAATCATCACCTTTGAATTGATATTAGCCGCTGCGCATGCGCAAACGTGAATTTCCTGGTAACGTCCATAATTTCTACATTTGCTATCCGATTTCAAAGAAATTTTCAGGGATGTTACAGATTAGTATTTAGATGGTCCCCTATGAAAATCACCACCTTCGGACTGATAGTAGCCACTGCGCATGCGCAAACGTGAATTCCTTGTAACGGCCATAACTTCTACATTTTCCGTCCGATTTCAATGAAATTTTCAGGGATGTTACAGATTAACTTGTTTTTTTTTTGCTTTCGTGTCTACCAAGGTAGCGGAAGCTTTGTTTTCACTTTTCAAGGACGAAAAAGAAAAGTTCTCCAAAATAAAAATTTTCACTAGCGTTTTGCGTTTTATACCTTTCCGAACATTTTTGGTTCCGTGTCAGTCTGTCTGTGTGTCTGTCTGTCTGTGTGTCTGTCTGTCTGTGTGTCTGTCATGAATTCCTTGTAACGGGCATAACTATACGAAGTTATTGTCCGATTTCTATGAATTTTTCAGGGATTTTGCGGTTTGGTGTGTAGACGGTCCCCTATGAAAATCACCACCTTCGGACTGATAGTAGCCGCTGCGCATGCGCAAACGTGAATTCCTTGTAACAGCCATAACTTCCACGTTTTCTACCCGATTTCGATGACATTTTTAGGGATTACGCGAATTAGGTTGTAGATGATCCCCAATGAAAATTAATGGCTTAAAATTCACCGAAGCCTCTGCGCATGCGCATACGTAAAATCCTTGTAACAGCCATAATAACATTTAAATTTTTCATCCAAATTAGATGAAATTTTCTAGGATTGTCCAGATTAGCGTGTAGATGGTCCCCTATGAGGGTAGTGGAAGGTACTTAGAGATTGGTGTTTTGAGATTAACTACTATGCATCGGATCATCTACATAATCGGGTTATGGATACGAGGAAGCTATGTGCCACACCCACTTGGCAGACGTTTTTTTTTTTCTGTTGAGTGTTGTGAGAAGGAACCTCTCACACAAACATAAAACTAAACCAGGTCAGAGCTGACCTGGGAAAAAAGAGTCGAGCACGACGAAAGGGGAAAGAAAGGAGGCAGTCGGAAAAGAAGGTTCATCAAAGTGAGAACTACCTCGCTCCCTGCCGCCTTCCCTTGAAACGACACCCGGAGGATTAGCCGCCCCCCGGAGAAGCCTGCTGTGCCTGCTACTGCTGCCGCTACCTTCATCATCAGGTCAGTCACGGAGTCACAGGTCAAACTACGGAGTGATTTAAACTACGGAGTGATTCAGGGTAGCACTCTGGGTCCTGTACTCTTCCTAATATATATTGACCAGCTGGCTTCCATATCTACCTTGGGCGATGTTTTTCTTTTCGCTGACGATACTGCAGTATTGGTGTCCGGTTCCACATGGGAGGTTGTCTTGGAGGAGACGCAGTGTCTCCTTAACAGAATTAATGGGTGGTTACTAGGGAGTTTCCTGACATTGAATGCCGATAAGACAAAGCTTATGCTCATAGGAGGTGGACTTGTACCCCAAAACTTTTATATAAAGATTCATTCATGCGCAACCAGGTGTGCCAATTGTGGTTGTAAAAATGTTGAAAAGGTTCTCTCCTACAAGTACCTTGGTGTTAAGGTCGACGCATCGCTCACTTGGGATCGGCACGTCACGTATCTATACTCCCGACTGCGTAAATTCATTTACGTATTTTATCATGTAAGATCAATATTGTCTCCTGAACGGCTGAAACTCGTTTACTTGTCTCTTGTACAGTCGGTACTCCAGTATGGTTTGGTTGTTTGGGGTGGAGCCTGTGCGAGCCATTTACAGAAAATGGTTATTTTGCAGAAAGCAATTCTGAAGGTGATGCTCGGTAAGCCTAGAAGATATTCTTCCGAACTCGTATATCAGGAGGCTAAGGTATTTACCATTAGGCAGTTATTTCTTAAGGGACTTGTGCTTTTCTTTCATAAAAACCCCCATATCATCCAAAAGCCATATAGTCATCATCATTCCACCCGTTTCCAGCTTCTTCAGAATATTGTTAACCCCAGAATTAATTTAACTCTTACTACTAGAAGCCCCCAATATTTACTGTATACTGTTTTCAATTCCCTACCCAACTACCTCAAAAACCCAGAAAATATATCCCGTTGTGCCTTTAAGAGACTTATATATACCTGGTTGATTTGGTTGGGTGCATTTAATGCTGAATGTATACTTACAAGTAGATATTATGAATGAATTTCGAGTAGTGCCGGTCAATTTAAATTTAAGCTTACCTGAGCAACTGTGAACTACTTTCAGTAGTTAATTAATTATAATTAATTATTATTGTTTTTTTTATATTTTTTTGAGTTTATATTTTGTAATAATTATAACGTAAAGTGTATTGACTATTAATACAATGAGAGACAATTTAAAAATTAATTTTTATATTGTGTACGATAGGTCAACGGCTCTAGCTCGTCAACACAGGCACTGCCTACAGACGGGCTACTTTTATTCAGAATATTTTTTTTCTTATAATGTAAATTTTCTCTTTGTTTTGTTTTAATGAATAAATTTTCTCTCTCTCTCTCTCTCTCTCTCAGTCAACTGTGGTCCGCGCAACCCGAACTAAACCTCGGCGGTCGCGCGCGTTGTTGTATGGGAGTAGGTAGGTAGTTGATAAGTAATTAACTAGGTAATAAATAACCTTTGTTTATACTGCATATCGATTGCTTATCTGTTCACGTCACCTACTTCCCACTTTGCAGCTAGGTGCAGCAACAAAAGGTAGGATTTGACTTTCCCTACTGAACAGAGGGGGAAGTCAAACAAACTACTCTTACATTATTGGTGGAGGCGCCCTAAAGATCAGTACTAGCCCAAATGATAGATAGATTGTAATCCAGGGAGGAAAGTAAAATACATTGCATTCAAAGAACACTAGGTACAGAATCTCACATATTGGTATTACACGGGGATTTTTTTTTAAACTTAATATGGACAATGTCTAACGCCAAAACAATACAACAAATTAGACAAAAAAATCAAGAAATTAAATCGGCACCAATTTTATTACAGCTAACTTGGAAATTAGTAAAACGTTATATCGACCCTAATTCGAAATTCGGAAAAATAGGAGAAGAAAGAGCTTGTGATTTAATTAAAGTAGCCATTTTTGCAGGAATTGTGACCACTAGTACACCCAAAATCAATAGGGATAATCTTCGTCAAATAATCAAGGATTGGTGGACTAATCCGGAATTCAACACAATAAAACAGTTAGCTACGACTTTATCTATTGCTAAATTTGAATCGGACATAGAAGAGGCACATCAATTGATAACTGAGTTCACAAACTTGCAAGTAAATGACAATGCACTAAAACCGGATCAGAAACTACCGGAAATAATAGCGATACAACAAACATACAAATCAATCCTCTTAGACAAGGAAGTAATAGATCTTGCTGAGAGTGAAGAAGAAGAGCTGAACAACAACGAAAATATGGCTGAGCAACAAATAAAAATCACACCTCGTTATTTTTCGGGACAAAACGAAAATGTCGAGGATTATTTCACTCATTTTTCGAGAGTGGCGACGTCATTACGATGGACAGAACAGTCCAAAATTAACATGTTACCTATATTCCTGCTCGGAGACGCCCAGGAATATTATACTATGAAGGCAGCGGAAGGTAATCCGCCCACTTCGTTTGCCGATTGGCAAATAGCATTAACGGCCAGATTCTCGGATCCAATGCAAAAAGAGAGACTGCGAACGGAACTTTATTCCAAGAAGCAGAATAAAGAGGAATCCGCTCGGGATTACGTTCATAAAATCGAACAACTTGCGTACAGAGTAGATTCAGATATGAGTGTGGCTGAAAAGTGTCGAATAATTCAAATGGGATTAAATCCAGATATGACACGAATGATTGCCACTGCAAACAAAGAAAATGTCGAAGAATTGAAGACGGCGATAGCAAGAGCTGAACTTGCATTGCAATACGCAAAATTGGGCGAAGCGGAACAAGAGAAGCGAGGAACGGACGAGAGGTTGTCGGCATTACAGAGACAAATTAATCAGCTCACGCTGCAACCCGAACCTGAAGGTTTAAGGTTTCAAGGTCATCGCACACTAGCGTACCGTGGAAATCGCGGATATTCCGAAAGAGCCGACAGAAGTTTTTCATCGAGGGGAAACAGAAATTCCTACAGTTCAAACTGGTATAACAACAGTCAACAAAACATGAACAGAGGGGGGTACCGAACTTGGCAAAGGCCCCAACAAAATAATATGTCATATTATCGTGGAGGACAGACAGGATATCGTGGAGGACAGACAGGATATCATGGAGGACCGACAGGATATCGTGGAGGACAGACAGGATACCAAGGAGGACAGACATACCGCGGAGGACAGAATGGATATAGAGGACAATCAAGAGGGAATTATCATGCTTCAAATTATCAAAATAACAACATGTCTTATAATCAGGTCAACAACAGAGGAGACCATTCATATGAAACACATTCAAAAAACTAGTTAGTGGCGGTGTGGAAATATCCACGAAAGTTTCGAACCATCCAACATCGCCCAACAAAATTCAGGACAGAAAATACGAGAGTAAAGGACAATTTTACAACATACCCTTATGCAAGATACAGTCCGAATACCACGAAAATACAATAAATCACCCACGGATAGAAATATTGATTAATGGAAAAACCATACACGCCTTGGTAGATACAGGAGCCGGAATCTCGCTAATAACTGAAGACTTACTTGAAGAAAAGAGCGAACTTCAGCCAATCCTGGACAAACAACTACGTTCAGTAACCAACCAAACGATTGAAACTCGCGGAAGCATAAAACAAGGAATTCAGATTCTACCGACAAAACAAAGTGTGACTCACACATTCTACGTAGTGAAAAAAACCAAGCTCATGACGACACAAGCAATCATCGGTTCTGATTTTCTACAAATGCACGGAGCAACGATAAGTTACGGTGACAGAACAATACGACTGAAAGATCCAAATGTCACCATAAAATTTCACTATAAAAACAATCTAAGTCACTTAATAGCCAATACTACCATATTGGGCACGAACGAAAAACCTAAATTTCAAATTAGAGAAGAACAAGAAGGACAGAGAGGAAGTATAGCATTGAGGGAGGCATTGAAGAATCAGGGACTTAAGATAAACTGGAAACAATTGGTAAAGTCAGCACAGTTAAGTACGACGGATGAGAAAAAATGGAAGAATACGGAAATGGCTCAAATCTCAAAGAAAGCAGGAGTAGATATCGTATTTATAGATACAGTAAATCATGTAGCCACCCAATTCATTTTCAAACGAAGAGCTGGGAGGAGAAAGATATTCCTTGCTCATGATCCACGGAAGAAAGATCAAAATTACAGGATAATCACAGACCCAGAACAGTTTGTGAACATGAAAACCGAAAAAGGGAAATTGAACCAGGGTAATGGAGAGAAAAACAGTACAATTAATAAAATAAAGTTTGAAAATCGGATAAACAAAGACGGAAAAAGGACATTTAGACTTGGAAACGGACATGAACCGATCATAAATCCAGATCTGACAACGGACCAACATAATCAAATAATAGCGTTACTTGAAAAATACAGGGAAATATTTTTAGAAAGTCCTAGTCAATTTCAAATTGCTAAACTACCAGAGGTCAAATTGAGACTACTTGATGAAACGCCTGTGAACGTACCTTCATTCAGAAGAAGCGAACGGGAAGAAAAAATTTTAGAACAAGAGATAGAAAAATTGAAGGAAATGAATATCATTGAGGAATGCGATTCGCAGTGGAATTCGCCCATATTTTTAATAAAAAAACCAGGTACATTGACGCCTGAATTTAGAATTTTGACGGATTTTCGAAAATTGAATTCAAAGTTACATCGAAATACGATACAAACAGTTCCAATAGATCAAATTCATGCCAATTTGAATGGAAAACACCACATTTCAAGATTCGATTGCGCTCATGCATTTTTTACCGTACCACTAGCGAAGGAATGTAGACACGTAACAGCATTTCAAGTAGGTGGCAGGAAATACCAATTTAAAGTATTACCACAAGGTCTCAGCGTGTCACCTTTTGAATACCATAAAGCCACTAATATAATTTACAAGGACTTGATACGTGAAAAAAGGATACAAATATACGCTGATGATGTTATAATTCCAGGAAACAACTTCAAAGAAACACTCCAAAACCTCGAGCTAGTATTACAGAAAGCTCGAATCTTCAATTTTCGATTAAAGCTCTCAAAATGTGAGATTGCATTATACGAAACTAAAGTATTAGGAAAAATTGTAGGTCGCAACGGGATACAACCAGACGATGCGACAAAGCAAACAATTTTGGCGATACCTCAACCGGAGACTCTAAGCAGTTTACGATCCTTCTTAGGCACAGCCAATTTTTGGAAGGCTCACGTAAGAAAATTCGCAGATATAGCAGCGCCCTTGACTAATGCAACTAGAGGTCTTTCAGAGAAGCAAACAAAAATTCAATGGACAACAGAAATGACTGACAGTTTTCAGCAACTAAAGCAAGCCATCATTAATTCACCAGCGCTTCAACCATACAACCCGCAGAGGAAAAATGTCTTATTAACAGATGCCAGTGGAATTGCCATTGGTGGGGTTTATTGTCAGCAAAATGAAATAACAGGACGGTTACATGTCGTCGAATTTATATCAAAAAAACTACATGCAACGAAGACGCCAATCCCGGCTGTAACAGCGGAGTTAATGGCGGTAGTATATTGTATCACAAAACTTCGTCACTACATATATGATCAAGAAATAACGTGCTATACAGATCATTTATCACTAAAATTTATACAAAATTTCTCGCATAAGAATATGAGATTACTTCGACTCGCCTTAGCCATCAGGGATCATGAAAAAGTAAAAATATTACATGTTCCGGGAGCGATAAACCGCTTAGCCGACTGGATTTCAAGGAACCCTACAACTGAAGAAGTAATCAATCAAAAAGAACTAGAACCAATGGCGTACATTCTCCCAGAAATAGAGAAAATTGAGGAACAAAGGACAGACATAGCTGCAGTGCAGACACGGTCAAGAACGAGACAGAAGCATGATGAGGATTCATCATCAAAAAATTGGGAAATACAATACATAGAAATGTTGAAAAATGACCCATATTATCAAGAAATAACAGCAATTCTTTCACAGGGAAAAATATCAACGAAATCATTCAGAAAACAGGCACAAAACTATGAATTGACGCCCAGCGGAATATTATTGTACAAACCACGAAAAAACCAATCAAAAACATTAATTTATGTGCCATATTGTCACAGAGCCACTTTACTGGCGGAAAATCATGATGATGCAGGTCACACGAGCGCATTTTATACACAAATGAGGATAAAGACGGACTTTACGTGGC
Organism: Apolygus lucorum; assembly: GCA_009739505.2. Classification (NCBI taxonomy): domain Eukaryota; kingdom Metazoa; phylum Arthropoda; class Insecta; order Hemiptera; family Miridae; genus Apolygus; species Apolygus lucorum. The sequence continues at coordinate 56,195,797 of CM019167.2, forward strand.
CAGGATTATTTAGAGACACAAAAAAATACATAGCTTCATGTAAACAATGCCTTACTCAGAAGGCACGAACAGGAAAGTCACCAGGATTACTTCAAGAATTAGAAACCCCGCTCTATCCATTTCAGAAAATAATCATTGATCATTATGGCCCCATAATAAGTAAAACAGGGAGAAAATGGTGGATTTTAGCAATAATGTGTGGAATGACACGTTTCGTAAGTTTACATAGACAGAAGGACACGGGAACAGATGAAGTGATACGAGCTCTAGAAGAATTTGCACACATTTACGATTATGCTGAATGCATTCAATCGGATAATGCATCAGGGTTCTGCTCAGAAAAGTTTGCAGATTATGTCCAGAAGCATAAAATGAAGCACGTCAGATCAGCGGTGATGCATCCGCAAACGAATGGATGTGTCGAAAGATGCAACAAAAAAATTGCACAATTTATTAGAATATACTTGACGGACGATATCAAAAATGTTGACTCATTCCTCAAAGAAGGTCAGCATATCATGAACACAACTGCATCAAAAACGTTAAATGGCAAAACACCATTTTTTTGTGTATTTGGTAGAGACCATAACCAAAAAGGCGGGATATTGACTACACAACAACAGGACAGGGGAAGAATTGAACAAATGCAAGATTTGTGGAAAGATTTACCGAGGATCCATCATGAATCATTTGAAAAACGAAAATATTATTATGATTTGAATAGACCGGATCAACAATATGCAGAAGGAGATTTAGTACTAATAGAGACAAAATATATAGAACCCTCAAATTTAAATAAACAAACGCCAAAATTTAAAGGTCCGTTTGTTATTGGTAGAAGAACAGGAAAGTATAATTATGAAATAGAAATACCATTCAGAGGAAGTACAAAATTACGTAATTTTCATGTATCGCAACTTCGACAATACAATGTGAGAAAACAATTGCCCAGAGATAACATCCCTAACTCAAGTTAAAGACACGAAAGAGTACAAGAATAGAATGCGCGTACCTATGAAGAATGAATGATTATATTGAGCAGTATGATAGAATCTAAGAGATCGAACAGCGAATGAAATGAATGCATGATAAATAGATAATGATGAATGATGTGAATGTATGAAAGGACCAAAACCCAGGGCCCGGGTGGAAGGTACTTAAGTGAAAATGAAAATGTGAATAAATGGGAAAATGATAAATGAAAATGTGTTTGTGTGTGTGTGTGTGTCTGAAGAGCAAATGAAGAGGGTGTGAACAGAAAAACAGAGGAGTGAATACATGCGATTTCGCACAGGTAGTTAGGTACATAGAAAAACTTCAATAAACAACGAAATTGAAATAGACTTTTATCGAATGAGTATAGAAATCTTTGAAAAGTAGAATCCGTTCAAGAAAAAAAAAAAAAAAAAATTAAACGTAAGATAAACATTTCTATTGACGTTGACCTACAGAAAAGTTAGAACGCAAGGCAAGCGGTCATTAATTAGGACGTCTCGTGTTACAGAACGGAAAAATGACCAGCGCGTGGATAACAATACTTGTCATGACGGTGGCAATCCTTCGAAGAGCATTCGGAATCTTCGAAATAGAAAAACTCTCTGCCTCATCAATATTTCGCGACCCAACAGAAACAACTAACATGGCGATATTCAGACTGAATGAACCGTTTATTCACACTGTACATGGGATAACTTCACTATACAACTTATATGCACCTAACAAGTCGAAAATAACAGTATATGATAACGCGGAAATAACCGAAATACAAGTTTACGGTAGTTACAGGGTGAAATGCGCAGAAGAGTGTTTAATGTCCATAGCAGGAGACACAATTCAACTACATGCACAACAAAGACAGGACCATTTCATAACTAAGTACTCGTATGTTGACATGAATGTTAGTGAATCAATAGGAGATCTGAACAACATTACAATAGAAACTCCCCAGGAAAATCAATTACAATTAATAGATGGAGATCCATTCAAGGAATTCTCCATAGCCTTACAAAATTTACCAGAACCACCAAAGCTGCACATAGAGGCAGAGTGGGAGGAGTACGTAGAACACCTTCCCAAACTAAACTCAATTATGGTGGTCGTAATATTAATAGTGATCGGATTGGCACTAGTGTATCTGCGATGCGGAACACAGGCCAGAACAGTTGTCGTGACAGAGCCAAGGGTTATCCTAAGTAAACCAGCATGAACTGGGAATAAATAATAACATGTAAAGAAAAAAAAAAGTATCTAATGAATTATGTTTAACATTTATTATGTTTATTAAAATTATCGTTATTATGTTATGTGTGTTCGTTGTTATGTGCGGTGTTTTATTATGTTTATTGTTTAACATTTATTATGTTAATTAAAATTATCGTTTATTATGTTTGAAACAAAACCATATGTTTAACATTTATTATGTTTATTAAAAATATCATTTATTATGTTTGAAACAAAACCGAACTCCCAACAGCGCGAGAAATCTCCCAATTCGGTGCGTTCAAAAAAAAAAAAAATTCGGGCGAGAACCACAAACAGCGCGAGAACGAGAACCACAAACAGACGTCTCCCAATCAAATAGATGTCTCCAATTTACGAACAGCGCGATGTCTTCAAAACAACACGATGTATCCATAAGAACAACAGATGTCTATGGAAGAGAAACAAAATACCCATCAGCACAGAGTATTTTACTACATCGATATGTCAAACCATTGTAGACCATTGCCTCGTCTACACTCACCCAACAAGCTTCACAGCTGCTCATAAAATTTATACACCCACTTCACATATACAAAAAAAAAAAAAAAATTTTTTTCAAAATTTTTTTAAAATCAGCAAGGGAGGGATGTGAGAAGGAACCTCTCACACAAACATGAAACAAAACCAGGTCAGAGCTGACCTGGGAAAAAAAGTCGAGCACGACGAGAGGGGAAAGAAAGGAGGCAGTCGGAAAAGAAGGTTCATCAAAGTGAGAACTACCTCGCTCCCTGCCGCCTTCCCTTGAAACGACACCCGGAGGATTAGCCGCCCCCCGGAGAAGCCTGCTGTGCCTGCTACTGCTGCCGCTACCTTCATTATCAGGTCAGTCAACTGTGGTCCGCGCAACCCGAACTAAACCTCGGCGGTCGCGCGCGTTGTTGTATGGGAGTAGGTAGGTAGTTGATAAGTAATTAATTAGGTAATAAATAACTTTTGTTTATTCTGCATATCGATTGCTTATCTGTTCACGTCACCTACTTCCCACTTTGCAGCTAGGTGCAGCAACAAAAGGTAGGATTTGACTTTCCCTACTGAACAGAGGGGAAGTCAAACAAACTACTCTTACAAGTGTTGTCCAACTTCACCCCAGATCAATCGCATAAGGACGCCCAAGTGGGACGTCCCACAGGACGTCCAAACGACGCCTGTGGGACGTCCTTAAAATGAAAAGAGAAATAAACATCAAATCTGAAAGGGTCCTCCACCTGAGGTTAATCACATTTTCTTGGGAAAATGATTATGTATGGCTCAGATTGGGCCCTAGATGTATACATTTCTTCGTAATCAGATAAATTATGTTCAGTGAGCATGAAAAAACGCTGCAAATTATTACACAATGGTTCATTATATTTGCTTCCGAGTCTACCAAGGTAGCGGAAGCTTTGTTTTCACTTTTCAAGGACGAAAAAAAAAGTTCTCCAAAATCAAAATTTTCACTCGCGTTTTGCGTTTCAGACCTTTCTGAACAATTTTGGTTCCGTGTCTGTGTGTCTGTTTGTCTGTCTGTCCGTCTGTATGAATTCCTTGTAAAGCGCATAACTATGCGAAGTTATTGTCCACCTTCGGACTAATAGTAGCGACTGCGCATGCGCAAACGTGAATTTACTTGTAACGGCCCTCACTCCCACATTTTTCACCCGATTTCGATGAAACTTTCAGGGATTAAGCGGATTAGGTTGTAGATGGTCCCCAATGAAGATAGTATACCCCCGGACTGATAGTAGCCGCTGCGCATGCGAAAACGTGAATTCCTTGTAACAGCCATAACTTACACCATTTTCTACCCGATTCGATGACATTTTCAGGGATGTTATAGATTAGTATTTAGATGGTCCCCAATGAAAATCAAAGCCTTAAAATTTACAGAAGCCTCTGCGCATGCACATACGCTGAATCTTGTAACAGCCATAATACTTACATTTTCATCCGAATTTGATGAAATTTTCTAGGATCGTTCAGATTAGCGTGTACATGGTCCCCTATGAGGGTAGTGGAAGGTACTTAGAAATTGATGTTTTGGAGATTATCTACTATGCATCGGATCGTCTATATAATCTGGTTATGGATACGAGGAAGCTATGCGCCACACCCACTTGGCAGACGTTTTATTTTGCTTCCGAGTCTACCAAGGTAGCGGAAGCTCTTGTTTTCACTTTCCAAGGACGAAAGAAAAAGTTCTCCAAAATCAAAATTTCCACTCGCGTTTTACGTTTTAGACCTTTCTGAACAATTTTGGTTCCGTTTCTGTCTGTCTGTCTGTGTGTCTGTCATGAATTCTGTGTAACGCGCATAACTATACGAAGTTATTGTCCGATTTCCATGAAATTTCCAGGGATTGTGCGGGTTGGTGTGTAGACGGTCCCCTATGAAATCATCATCCCCGGACTGATAGAAGCGACTGCGCATGCGCAAACGTGAAATTCCTTGTAACGGCCATAACTTCTACATTTTCCATCCGATTCCAATGAAATATTCAGTGATGTTACAGATTTGTATTTAGATGATCCTCTATGAAATCATACCTTCGGACTGATAGTAGCCACTGCGCATGCGCAAACGTGAATTCCTTGTAACGACCATAACTTCTACATTTTCTATCCGATTTCAATGAAATTTTCAGGGATGTTACAAACTAGTATTTAGATGGTCCTCTATGAAAATCATCATCCTCGGACTGATAGAAGCGACTGCGCATGCGCAAACGTGAATTACTTGTAGCAGCCGTAACTTCAACTGTCCCCCAGGGGTCGCGGGCTCGAATCCCAGCCGAGGCTAAGTATTTTTTGATCCAATCACATACATCTACTCACTTACTTTTTCATCCGAATTTGATGAAATTTTCTAGGATTGTCCAGATTAGCGTGTAGATGGTCCCCTATGAGGGTAGTGGAAGGTACTTAGAGATTGGTGTTTTGAGATTAACTAACTATGCATCTGATCATCGTATATAATCGGGTTATGGATAGCGAGGAAGGTATGTGCCACACCCACTTGGCAGACGTTTTTTATATAGATCACTCGTCTGCATAGCCACCAATCATCCAACATGAAGAAAAACATCGATCGCATTTCGGTCAGTTTTAATTCGAACGGAGATTAGGCCTCATTTGCGATTCACACTCGCTGTTCTGATTTATCGTAAGTTCAACCCTTAAGTTCTCGTAGAGAGCGAACGGTTTGTCCTACAGAGCTCCGGGTGGTCTCCAAAAAATTCTAAAAATTCTATAGAATCAAAAATGAAGGGAAAAAATACCTTTATATCAAAATTTGTTGAGTTAGGGCGTTTTCAAAATTTATAAATTAATTTTGGAACCCTTAGAAGTGACCTACATCAACCAAAATCTTCGGGGCACAACTAGACCTCAAATGGAGCCCTACATACCAAATTTCCATCAAAATTGGTCAATGCTAAGTGGCAAAAGTGCCGCGTACGGCTTTACGGCGGGACGGCGGAGGACGGCCAAATTTTATTCGATTTTTGGATTCTACGTACCTTGAAACGTAAACCATCAAATTTTGAGGGGGTGTTTAAAAAATTTTCTTTTCTTGGTCGATTCCAAAGGTTCATTATTAAAATAATAAACCAAAATCCAAATATCCACCAGCAAACATACTTGTATCATTGGTATCGTTTCGATTATTTACTTGTACTTGGAGGCAGGTGGGGACTGATGTTACGGTGATGTATCGGATCGCCTACCTAATCATTTTATGCCTACGGAGAAAACTTTGTGTCACACCCACTTGGCGGACTTTTTTTCCCGATGTCAGAGGCAGGTGTTCAGCGGAAACACGGGGACAAAAGACTCCCTCACACGCCGCTTGGAATCTTCTCTCCTTGAAACGGTGTACGGCTCGGAATCGTAAGCTCCCCTGAATTGCGATCTATAAAGGTGCGTAAGGTGAAAGATTTCGAACTCGAAGGTGTTTTATAATAGAGTCGCCTCGGTGATCGTATTTTCAGACCATAGATCACCGGAAATGGTATTTTTGAGATTGACTCAAGCAATCACGATAGGTATGAGAATGCTTTGCTTGCAATTTATCATCTTTCTGTATGGATCACTCACCCGCTAAGTGCAAAACTTTCCCAACGAGAGTAAGGACAAGGTGCCAGCAATACCCAAGCAAGCTTTTCGTTGAACTTTATTGAAGATCTTCGACAGCCGCTTGTTTGGTTTTTGGGCCACGATACAAAGGAGTCTGTATGCCTGATGGTGGCTCAATATAATAAGTTTAACAAGTTTAAGGTTAGGTTTAGCTTTCTCCTGTTGGTTAAAGGAACGAACTATATTTTATCTGGGTTCACATGTAAACCTTCATCTGTACACCACTTGTGGATGATGTTCCGGCGTTTTTACTATTCTATTGGATTCGACGCAGTCAAATAAACACTCTACAATGAAGGCCAAATCGTGTGCATACCTTACTTCATCGAGGCCCTTTTCCTCAAGTTGAAGGAAGAGAGAGTCTAATGCTGGAAGCCATAGTAAAGGGGAGAGCATTTCCCCCAGCGGGCATCCTCTTGGAAGGATGACAGCAAAGGAGCTCGCCCCTAGTCTGGAATACACGATTCACCTGTCTAGCATGATGTTAATCCAATTTATTGTTTGAAGATCAATGCTCCCATGCTGCCTTCTTTATTGATTCATTGTTGTTATCAAAAACACCTCATATGTCCAGCAATCCCTTATACTACATACCTGAACCACTATACTTCACTTTTGTTTCGACACTGCTGTCCGTAGTATTTGCACATCATCATGAGCATATTAGACGCTACGTTCTACAATTAACTTCATACATAAGCGAGTTTTTTTCTTCTCTTACCTATTTACTTTTTATGCAAACAACATCAAATTAATTAAATTTCTTTATTTAAAATTTTTGTGAGTAATTTTTCGAAACTTCCGTTTACATTTATTTGGATTCTTAATGCGCTCATCTCCACCATAGGAAGTTATTCAGCACTCTTTCTTTTGTATATTTAAGGCTGGCTGCACAGTGCAAATACTCAATAGACAATTTACTCCTTCCTTAACTACACCTCCAAACACTCTATTTCGATATTTCCAATGTTTCACAATGAAAAATGGTCAGGCATCTCTTACTCTGCACACCAAACGAATAATTGTTTATTTATTTTACCAAATCAGAATTTCACAATTATTACGTGCACACACACAACATACAAATAAATAGAATAAGATGATTTTAAAGTTTCGAAAAAAATTGCTTATTCAAGTCAATTTATTCATTTGTCAAATAAACAAGTCTGACATGGATTTCTATGTAAAATTTTTTCCCAGTTAAGTGTTTTCATCCATCAATCTAATGTCCTATAAAACTAAAATAGTTCGGGGTTTTTGATTATTGGAATTAAGTAGATGTTCCTGGGAGCATACGTAAAATAGGTGGGAATACTCCTCAATTTGAAATAAACAACGTCCAGTGTGATTTGAAAAGTCGATTTATTTCGCAGTTTGATATTAAAAACTCAAGGGATGTGAAAATATATGAGCTATCTACTTTATATTGTGATTTTAAAGGAGAAAACTCGCGCAGTCATTTTTCGAAGGCCAATAATGTTTGATGTAATGGCTCAGTGGTGGATATTTGCGGGAGCGGAAGACTGAGGGGAAGCAATGGAAAGCCTTTGACACGAGGAAAAGTGTTTTATAGGCACTACCTTTCAATCGTTGTCAATCCCGGTCTAGATAGAGATTTATAATAACCTCCCGTCACTGAAGATGTAAACGCTCTGTCATAAGCCCTCTCTCACTACCCATTTTCTACCTTTTCAGCCATCAAAGGCACATCTTATCTTTTAAGCTGTCTGAGACGATTTTCCAGACTCCATAGTAATCAATTTTTTCTTTCCGGTTCATTTCAGACGTCTTTAGTTTTAAGCTGTTTGATTCCTCGAGTGGGTTATTTGGAACGATGATGATCGTTCCTTCAAAATATTATTGAGTGGTAGGACTCTCTTATACACAGTACTCTGAAAAGGCAGAGGTGCTATCAGCTATCCACTCGAGACCCACGTTTGTGAGGTCCACCTTTTGGTCTCATCCATTCCAGGAGCTGAGCAAACATTAGGAGTGCAAAGTTTCGATACCATTGGCGAATCGATCCGTGTGCTCGAATACGAATTACTACGGTAAAACGCTGCAAATGATTACACTACGGTAATTATTTTATGTGTGGCTTATACATCTGCAAAGAAAAATGTATATTAAAAATTACTTCATTATTAGCAAGCAAGTTAGTTTTTTTTGCAAAAAGTACCAACCCAGCCTCGTTAACAAATTTCTCTTGAAGTAATGGGTGTCCGATGAAATTCAAATTTGGCTAATAGTTGCTAGAGAAGGAAGCCAACTGAGTGGTATGAAACTCTACTCGAAGAAACTAAAAACTACTCCCACTGGGTTCTATTGAGCAAACTGTGAACTGAAAGTTTTTAATGATGATAACTAGATTTGCGGCGAGACACTTTTATTTGTTATTATTTTCTCACTAAATCCTCTAGTTCTATAGGAGGCAAACGGTTGGCTCTAAAGAGCTCTGATCTCAGTCAAGTTTGAAAATTTTATTCAATTTCAAATGGCTCTAAGAAAGATACTTTGATGTTGGAAGTTTTCAAGTTAAGACATTTTTGAACATTTCAACCTCTATTATCCAACCCATGAAGATAACTTACAATAACCAAAAGCTCCGAGCGCTATTAGATCTCGAATAGAGCGCTTAAGAGGAGGTCAGGCTATCAAATAAATGTACTGCCCACAGAAGGCGTCCTACAGAGTTAGGGGACTAAGGTGAAGCCAATGCAGCGTTGGATAGCAGGAAGTGTCTACTATTTCAGGACGAAAATTACAATTGCCCATTTCGATTGGCGCTCTTCGGATAAAACATGCTCAAATTGTCAGCTTTTCAACGGTCTATCAATTTTTCTTTTTAACATTCAAATTGGAAGAGTAAATGAAGTTTGAATGTAAAGAAACGTTTGTTTTACATGCAAATCCAGTGTTTCAAGCGGTTTATGGTCTCCCTCGATCTCAGGACGGCTTGGCGAGTTTGGTATCATTTTCTATGTAATTTTTTACGCTGAATCCAATGGTGATACTTCCGAATGATTCCGACTGCTAAAAAGTGGATTTTTCGAAGAAAACCTTCGTTTTTCGTACATAATTTGTCAATTTTTTTTTGTCAAAGATTTGTCAAAAATTTGTCAAAGATTGTCAAAAAAAAAGAAAAAAAGAAATGCTCAGATTTTCTTCAGAGGAGAAAGTGAGATTTTCTTGGTAGAAAGTGGGATAAAGTAATTTGTTAGTTATATATTATATAACTAACAAATTACTTTTTTTAACCACTTTCTCCCAAGAAAATCTCACTCATATTCATCATATCATATTATGATGCCCCAACTAAATCTAGTTTGACCAGGTTGAAACGATATTACTTTGAAACTCATTACTTCCGTGGAAATTGACCAACTTCGTCGTCGGCGATTTAGATCGTACAAACTGCACTATCTATTGGAAGATGAAACATAATTTTTAGTTATTGTATATTATATACCTAGTTAGTATATATTATAGTTATTGTTTGTTACTGATGATGACATAACCATCGAAATCGATTTAACTTGTAACTCATTATTTTCGTGGAAATAGACAACGTTCTACTCAACTCCGTTTTTATTAAAATGGTTTTCCACAATCTCATCGCGAGTGATTTTATTCGTATGATACAGAAGATGGATAGAAATGAGAAAGCTCCACGCAAGTAGTCGACGTTTTTACATGAATATTTTTGCCTCGGGGGATTGATAAGTGGTACTTCTTTGTGCTGGTACACCCTTATTTAAGGTTCCATCATGTTTCGAACAACTATTTTCCAAGCTCGACTGTAAAAAACGGTCGAAAGAGTATCTGTGGAGTTGGTAATTTTGAGTGGTTTCCAGTAAAAATATCGTGAAGCTCGATGTTGAAATATAATTGGAACGTGTAGGGCTGTATGGTTCCGAAAGGTAAAGGAAATCCATTACCAGGCATTCATAAAATATTGACTCTAGAAACGTATGAAAACTTTCCCTCTCCTCTCTGTACGTACTTTCCACCCGTTCATATTGCTTTTCTCAGAGTCAGCCAATATGAGACCACTTGCGTACAAACAACCTTCAACCCCCAAATCATTGCAAGTCGAGTTGGAGCGCTCAACCATAAGCCCGCACGTGCATGCTGTCTCATTCTTCCTAAGCGCGAGTGGAAGTAATGGGATCCTTTATTATGGCAGTCATTGGGCGTCTGACCTACGGCAAACGACACCCCGTGAATCCTTTGAACGCCCGAGATTAGGTGGTCATTTTTGTGGTGTATGTACCAAACGAACATGATAGTTGAATAAATCAGCATGAATTTCCATTGACAAACTAAGTTAAGTAAGATCGTCGACAGGTACCTCCGAAAGAACGGATAGATTTGGAAATAATACGAGTTATACTCGGTAAGGGGTGGTCCGATTGGGGTGAGACTGGTCGCGTTCTGAAGAGGGAAATGAGGAGTTTCAGTTTGGATCATGGTATGGAGTGAGGAGGAAAGTGTTGAGATGTCAAATGTATAATCCAATCAGTTCATCGTTGTTAGTTTCATGTGGCCAAGTTGATAACCGCATGTTGATGCTTTTCATAAATCATTCTTATTTCTGAAACTCAAAAAGTGTATTAATATAATTACCTCTTGTTATTTCAACAGGTTTGGACCCAGAAATCGTCCGATAATCGCGAATAGATAAGTTAATAATAAGAAAATGAGATGAGTTTTTGGAAGTTCGATAAATTGGACAGGCACAACTACGACTCATGGTGACTTCCGATGGAAGCACTTCTGATCAAAAATGAAGGCTTAACAACAGCAGAACCTGTGACCAGTGAATGGATGGATGCAGATTTGAAAGCGAAATCTGATTTAATCCTGGCAATAAATCCATCCGAACTCAAACAAGTGGAAAATTGCAAAACCGATATCCACTCCTCTTGATGTGAATATGAAATTGTCAGAGCCGATTGAAGAATCAGAAGAGGAGATGAAAAGGTTCCCATATCGATCTCTGATTGTTCTATGAAGTACTTGGGTCAACTTTCTCTGTCAATTTAACACCAAAACTCAGTCGAAAATTGGAAAGCAGCCAAAAGGATATTACGGTATTTGAAAGGAACAACTGGCTTCAAATTGACCTATATCAAAAATGATGAAAAGATGGTTGTTTGGATATGCGGATGTAGATTGGGGCAATTGTCTTGTTGATAGACGTTCGTACACTGGATATGTCTTCACACTTTCAACTGGGAAGCAAAGAAACAGCGACCAGTGGCACTGTCAAGTACTGAAGCGGAATTTGTTAGCATGTCTGAGGCTGCGAAAGAAGCTATTCATTTTCGTCGCTTCATGCATGATAAAGAATTCCCTCTATCAGAGAATATAACATTTAAATGATAATCAAGGAGCGCAGCACCTTGTGAAGAACCCTACATATCATGCCAAGACGAAACATATCTACATTTGGAAACAATTCATTCGTGAGGCTGTCTCTCTTCAGAAACACGGCCACTGCATGAGGATGGCTGGACTAATTGAAGTATCTACTTGAGGGGGCATATTGAGATGTCAAGTGTATAATCCAATCAGTTTATCGTTATTAGTTGCATGTGGCCAAGTTCATAACCACTTGTTGGTGCTTTTAATAAATCATTCTAATTTCTTAAACTCAAAAAGTGAATTATATGAAATTAACACTTGTTATTTAAAAAGAACGAGTGTACGCCTGTCGGCAGTTTCTTATAATACGGTGAATTTGTCGCCCAGATGCAGAGAGATTCCCACGCTAACTCCCAAATTCCTCATCGCAGAACAATCCCTAACCTCAACAGACCATGGACAGACACCTGTTCTTCAACAGGACAGGTAAAGAGTTGAAAACAAAACTCCCAAAAACACCAACCGTTCAGTTGACGCGCTTCTGAATCTATATCTACTTGTGAATATTACACGGTTAATGATTGAGCTTATTGGGAACAATGACAACATGATTTTGTTCATGAGTGATGAGGCTCATTTCCACCTTAACGGTTATGAGTAAATGAAAATTATCGGTAATGGTACCTAACAAACCCTCAAATTTTGTATGAAGCTTCATTGCCCAAATGAATGCCCCAATGAAAATCATCGGACCTTTTTGAAAACGACGCCGGAAAAACAGTGACTGCCTATTACGATCGTGATGTTCAAATGCTGACCGAATTCTTCTTTCTTGAGCTTCGCCGTCAAAGCGTTGCCTCAAAAGAACTTAGTTTCAACAAGATGGGGCCACATGCCTCACTGCTGGTGCCACAATGAATGTTTTGCGTCGAAAATTCATTGCGCATTAAAGCTCAAGTGCGTCATATGAACGACCTCAAAGTCCAAACTTGATTTTTTTACGTGTGCTGAAATTCCCCATATCTGTGTACATTTTGAATCAATAACAAATTCTATCTCAAGTAGGTACTTTTGGCGCGGCGTTATTTCGAAATCCATCTGTTCTTTCTGACGGACCCCGTGCATCGAACTGCTTCATAGCAAGGCCTAGAGAAGTCCTTTTTGAAGCACTTAGTAAGGTTTAGTTTAGCCCTTATTTGGTTAAATATTTCTTGCAATAAATAAATCAGCAGTTATGAATTCATTCAAAATTCATCAGAAACCCATATATACGTAATGTTATTGTTGTCCCCGTTTTACGTCTCAAAGGTGCGAGAATTAGCATAGCTTTCAATCGCCCTAGAGGATATTGGAGCTCAATAACTTCAAGGCTAATCTGGGATTTTCTAGACTCCCTTAAGGCTGCGGCTCACGGCAATAAGCTGATTCTGCTCTAGGTTCCAAGTCTTTGGGGAATCGATGGCAATGAAGAAGCCGATCGCCTTGGCAGAGAAGGAGTCTTATTCTTTTGACCCTGAATCCTAGCGAGGGATGACTAAGAGCTTCATTATTCTAGAAGTTCTCTTCGATCAAGTAAAACTTCAGCAGTACCAATATAGGGTATTTTACTGTACGAGGAACGTTTTTTCAACTTCTTAAAATGCTTGTGTAACATCAAGAAAGGAGGGTGAGAAGTTGGTTTGCCAAAATCCAGAATAGTGAGCTGGTACTAGATTTAAATCTTGAAGAAGCTTTCCAAACGTTTTAAAGAATATATACCGTGACGGCTGGTAGGCACGATTTCGATTTATCAATTGGCTTTGGAGTTATTTGCACAACTACTGAAGAGCGAAGCTTGATCACAGCGTTGATAATAATTTTTGTGGTCTGGACCTATCATCAATTATTATCCTGTGATCAGCGGTTCTTTCTTCTGAGTTTCCCATTCCGGCCCAAAAAGTATGATTTAATTCTTCGACAGAGACCCATGAGATACTCATTTCTGGTATCCGTCGAACGGCTCGCCATTTGGATTACAAATGACATCCACCAGCATCTGACTTCTCCAAATCGGATTTGTTCAGGTGGTTCATTTTGATGAGTGAAACTTGGATCTACAGGTGTTTTCAGACGTTGAGCCGTCTTCCAAAACGGGTAATCTGTGTTGATAAGAATTATTACCGTGGTGAAGTGTTAGTATATTGTAGATTTATTGGAGTTCGGGAATGTGAGCGCTTTGGTACATACATGGCATATCTATTGACTTTAACACACTATTGGCGATAGTCAACGTTGTTCAAAAGTGAGTTTACCAATCCCTGCTGCTGTAAGAGAAATTAATTTGAACCCTGAATAACGTTATCTTAACTTGTGAGGATTATTTGCAGCCCGATTTGGGGTTCTGGTATCAAAACTCCATCGAAGAGATCTTGGATAAGACCTCTACGGGCTAAGTACAATGGTCACACCGCCGAACTTCCGGACTTCCAGGATCAGATGTTATGTTATCTCGATTGTTGGACCATCAGGTTGTAATTTATCGTGTCCGAGAACTTGAACTCACCGTAACTTCACCAAAACTTGATGCACAGGAAGGGGGTCGTACAGCGGGTAGCCTTGCCCTATGCTGGAACAACTCAACAACACCACAGTGTTCCACCATCAGATGGGACTATCGATTTTTCCTGTAGATTGGGATTCTTCAACACTTACACAACATTAGATATCGTTAATGGAACTAAGATAACCACTCGTCCGGTAATTATCAGAGCAGAGGCTTCCGCAAGTGTTCTTTGTGATATACACCGGTGTTTGTGGAGTAGAGGGAAAAAGTCAACTTTTCTACTGAATGTTGTGAAGCAAAGTCATGAATAATATTAAAGAATGAAATGATGAACCTTTAAAATTGAGAAAGGAAACCGACCTCAAAATGTGATATTTTGAGTCCGAAATCAAATGAAAAAAAAAAATTATTACCGACCGCCGTATGCCGTTTTATTTATATATTAAAGAAAATATTTCTTTTATAGTAAGCTAGTTACTGAGTTATTACACTAAACTAATATTACCACCTCCCTTAGAATCACTAAAGACTGTAGAATGCGATCAGTCCAACAGGACTCGATAACACACGTAGCTTGAGTGAATCAAATTTTGTTTGTAAATCAATTAAATTCATAGGACGCTACAAACCAATGAAACAAAGGCATGTATCATGATTGAGTTACGATAAGTCTCCACATTCTTGTATTACCACTGAATCATAATTGGAACAAGGTTCAACCGTTAGGATCCTCCGTCAGATAGTGATATTTTTGTCATCGGAAAATTTTGGGGACGACGCCCAGCAAGAAATGACAGCAGAAATCGGAAACGCGTGTGCCCAACTCTGGAAGGTATGAACAAAGAAGCACTATTTTCTCCTTCAAAAAAATAATTTGTATTATTCATAACAAATCAGAACTTCCTCTGATTCAGTCCAGAAACATATTTACTTACAGAGATTTCGTGGCATCTATGCCTACCCAAAGGAACCCTCCTAATAACTCAGGATATACCTAGTCGTATCTCATTACGTTTAGTATCCACGAAAAGTTCACGATTGTTGGCATTCGAAGATGTTCTGCTCCGGTGATTACTTTAATTTATTTTACTTCCTCCTAAGAAAATACCCATGCGTTTTCGAAGGCTGCCCATTTTGCAATTTTTTTCACGGTACAGTAAAAATGATGATTTTGGGACCCCAATAAGGTAAAAGCACCCAAGGCGGACGTGTTGAGGAGGAATGAGCATCTTTCGTCACTCAGAGATCGTATCTGAATAAGTAGGAATATGAATATCTGTGCTATTGATATTTTTGAACTCAATGGCATCTTTGTGTTGGACACATTTTTGGTCACAAAAAAGAGTTTTTTTCAGTTAGGTGTGGATGAGGAAGACTTTTTTCCAATAAATGAAACTTACTACCGGTATATTATTTCTAACCAACGATTGACTTATTTATTCAAGCAGTCTGTTCTCTTTATAACTACCTATCGGAGGTCATCCCCAACCATTTAACTGCTTTGAGAGCTGGGGAAATGGAACAAAGGAAATTCTGCTCTCTGACAACGGATAGTTTGAGCCGTTTTTGGAAGTTGGTTAATTTTACTCTACAATTTATGGGAGCGGTAATTAAAGGCCTCTGAAGAGGTAAGACCTTAGGCCTTTAAGGTTCAAAAAATCAAACAATCTCAAAAGCAGTGCTACCCCTTTCCATTTAAAAAAGAACTAAATAATAACAGTTATTATTTATGGAAGATCTCCTAGATTCAAATTTGTTTTTGAATCGATCGTTCAAATTTTGGACTTCAAAAGGGAAAGGAACGAAAGAAATTATAGATAACTAGGACAATAAAGTACTAGTTTCGAGGTTTTGTCAATTATTTTCTCGAGGAATAGAGTCGACAAATAAAAAATAGCCTCGAAACTAGTACTATATTGTTAGAGTTATCTATGATTTCTTTCGTTTTCGTACTGTTTTATTGCTAACAATTATTTTCTAAAATTTGGAAACTGTATCTTTGATTGAAAACCCATTAAGGTGTACTTCCAAAGTCTTTGGGCCGCTTCACCAACGAGGATAAACTAGAGTTCATCCACGACAAAGATTCAAATAGAATATTCAAATAGAATATCCATATTTGTGTGTACCCGTAAAATTTGATTTTCAAGTAAAATAAAGTTTTTTGTCCATGCAGTACCTACCTTTCAGGACGGACTAAGCTGTTCTAGGTACCTGCATAGACTACTATCGATGGTCATCCAAAACTACAAAACCTATCTACATATTTACAACAGCATAGGTACCCACCTACGTTTTAATACAGTAATTTTATCGTTTCTAGAAAAAGCAGATCAATTCTACCACTTGGGAAACCAGGTGATGCTGAAGAAAAATAGCATGGCTTGCGTGTGGCTATTCTTTGGGTTGGTTGATCCACAGATGTTTCATTTTCTTCGAAAAGTCGCTCGACCTTCTCCTTCTTTTTAAATTGCATCTCGCTTCATAGAAAGCGGATGGTACAAATGGATAGTCGCCATGACATATTAAGAAGGTAGAATGGTAGGCACCTAACAAATAGTCGAATGACCGATAGCTCAAATTATTTTTCCTGAGCATGGAGTGCCGACTTCATTCCTGTACGCCACACGCGACTTCTCGTTCACGATACAATAGGATGATAGAAGATGAGTAGACAGCAAACAATTTTTATCGACCCAACAATGACAAACTATGATTATCGACAGCAAACAATGATTATCGACCCAACAATGATTATCGGCCAACTATGATTATCGACCCAACAAACAATTATTTGTCAATTGATAGGGAATGAGGTCTTCATAAACAAAACTCCTCCTTTGCCAAGCTTTAAGTGAATTTATCACCTTTCTCAAGGTTCAAAGGCTGTGCTTCCTGATATTTTGACTTAATATTTATAGCTGAAATGATGTTTTAAATCCCCCCCCCCCTCAGCTTCAGGTTTATTATTTTCAATAATGAACCTTTGGAATCGACCAAG
Organism: Apolygus lucorum; assembly: GCA_009739505.2. NCBI lineage: Eukaryota > Metazoa > Arthropoda > Insecta > Hemiptera > Miridae > Apolygus > Apolygus lucorum. Next base: position 56,213,078 of record CM019167.2, read on the forward strand.
AAAAAAAATTTTAACACCCCCTCAAAATTTGAGTTTACGTTTCAAGTTACGTAAAATCCAAGAATCTAATAAAACGCTGCAAACTATTACACAATGGTTTATTATTCTTCTATAGATCACTCGTCTGCAAAGCCACCAACCATCCAACATGAAGAAAAACATCGATCGTATTCGGTCAGCTATAATTTGAACGGAGATTAGGCCTCTTTTGCAATTCACGACGTTTCGATTTATTGTACGTCCAAACCTTAAATTCTCGTAGTTAGCGAACGGTTTGTCCTACAGAGCTCCGGGTGGTCTAAAAAAATTCTATAGAATCTTAAATTGAAGGAAAAACAATACCTTTATAACAAAATTTCTGAGTAAGGGCGTTTTCAAAATTTCAAAATTCATTTTTGAACCCTTTTGGTTTATTTTTTTTAATAATGAACCTCTGGAATCGACCAAGAAAAAAAAATTTTAACAACCCCTCAAAATTTGATGGTTTACGTTTCAGGTACGTAGAATCCAAAAATCGAATAAAAATTTGGCCGTCCGTCCGCCGTACGCCGTACGCGGCACTTTTGCCACATAGCATTGACCGATTTTGATGAAATTTGGTATGTAGGCTCCATTTGGGGTCTTGTTGTGCCCCGAAGCTTTTGGTTGATGTAGGTCACTTCTAAAGGTTCCAAAATCAATTTTGAAAACGCCCTAACTCAAAAAATTTTGATGTAAAGGTATTGTTTTCTTTCAATTTAAGATTCTATAGAATTTTTAGAATTTTTTGAGACCACGCGGAGCTCTGTAGGACAGACCGTTCGCTCCCTACGAACATTAAGGGTTTTATATTGATATATATATATATTTATAAATCAAAACACGAGTGTGAATCGCAAAAGAGGCCTAATCTCCGTTCAAATTATAGCTGACCGAAATAAGATCGATGGTGGTGATTTTGATTTATTATTTTTTTGATTTTTTTTTCTTTTTTTCTTCATATTGGATGGTTGGTGATTTTGTAGACGAGTGATCTATATAGAAAAATAATAAACCATTGTGTAATAATTTGCTGCGTTTTTTTTCGGCAGGCAGGTGAGAAAATCTTTAAGATCCATAGGTGGAGTTGGATCTCGTAAGATACCTGGAAGAGTCCGCGTCCTCCAGGTTATGTGGGATTCAAACCCACTAAAAAACACCTCCTTTTTTCCCCCCACGTTGGGGCTCAGCCCGGAACCGGTTAGCACATTACTTCGGGCTGAGTCCTGGGGCGTTTAATCAGTTCTGGGTGAGGGGGCGGACCAGATGCTCCTTCCTCTCTCTTTCTCGTTCTAAGAGCATCTTCCTAGTCAGGATGCTCTCCGTGTATTCTGCCACAGCAGTCCAGCTCCTTTCACCTTCCAGCATCCTGCTGACAACAGCCTCTGGTGTTGAGCTCTGGGAAGCTATCTCCAGGTCTGCCATCAGCTGATTTCTTTCAAGTGCCCATTTGGTGCAACATGTTGGGGCAGATACCTTTCCCATTTTATGCAAGTAGGCATAAAACAGTCCGAGTTCCGTAAAGAACTGCGTAAGGAAGAAGTTCACTTCTCCATGTTTTCTATCCACCCACGTCTGAATGTTTGGCACCAACCGTGCAGTCCACTTTCCTCTATGTTCTTCCTTCCATATATCTTGCCAATTTGCCATTGTGCGCTCCCTTTCTTCCTTGGCTATGTGGGCCCTGTCTCCTTCATCCCTTCTGTCAAAGATTCTTTTCCTCTCTGAAGCCATCAGCTGAATGGGTGTGACCCTCGTGAGGACAAAGATAGCGGGTTCTGATACTGTACGGTAGGCACAGGCGATTCGTAGGGCTCCTCTTCGCTGCACAGCTATTAATCTCTGTCGGAGATATGCCACATTCAATGCGTCCGCCCATACCTCCGCTCCATACAAGAGGATTGACTGCACGACTGTCATCGTTAGGCGTCTCTTGCAAGGTCTAGGGCCGTTTATATTCTTCATTAGGTGACAGAGAGCTGCAGTTTTTTGTGCTGCTCTATCTGCAGTTCTTCTTATATGTTCACCAAATGTGATTTTGGTGTCCAATATGACTCCTAAATATCTGGCTGCTGGTTTAGTTGTTATTTCGGCATTTGAAATCCGCATTGGGATTATGGTAGGTATGCGCTTACGCGTACGCCGTACGCGGCACTTTCCCCACTTAGCATTGACCCGATTTTGATGAAATTTGGTATGTAGGCTCCATTTGGGGTCTAGTTGTGCCCCGAAGATTTTCGTTGATGTAGGTCACTTCTAAGGGTTCCAAAATGAATTTTGAAATTTTGAAAACGCCCTAACTCAAACAATTTTGATGTGAAGGTATTGTTTTTCCTTCAATTAAGATTCTACAGAATTTTTAGAATTTTTTGAGATTTAAGTGTTGGACGTACGATAAATCAGAACCACGGGTGTGAATCGCAAAAGAGGCCTAATCTCCGTTCAAATTATAGCTGACCGAAATACGATCGATTCTTCATGTTGGATGGTTGGTGGCTTTGCAGTCGAGTGATCAATATAGAAAAATAATAAACCAATGTGTAATAATTTGCAGCGTTTTTCATTTTACCTTCAATCAGTAATTCCGAATTTCATTTCCGACCAGTTATGGTAGCATCTCTAACTACTGGTTTAATGATTGACGCTGATGTGATGTTCACACGGCAACACATCCTTTGAGCCCGAAAGCTCAGCAAAGGAGGAGTTTTATTTCTGGAGACCTCATTCCCGATCAATTGACAAAGAAGATGAGTAGGTACAAGCTTTTTGTATATTATTTTTTAGTTTAAGAGTAGTTGTTATAATCCGTACTGTTATAGAAAAATGATTAGCCATAACTAGTTTCGACTAAAAGTAAAAAAAAGTAAAGTAAGCAACCATTTCAGGTTGAATTTTCGTCCGACTGCCATTCTTCGCGTCGCGGACGTCATCAGCTGTCTCCCTAAGGGGAGATCAGAATTTGTTCTGATGATTTCGCTCATGGCTTCCCAAACATCACCGCCCTGGGTTGGAACGAGAGATTGCCGATCGTCTAATAGACAGAAAACTTTCTGCTGGCGACCAGATTCGAACTCGCATCCCCGCTAGACGGTTCTTATCCTATCACCACAGTCGGGTACACTGTCCACTAGACCACCGACGCCCACACTAGTTTCGACTATTTTCGTTGACGAAACGACGCAATCCTCGAATGAATGATACTTTGGGACTCCGGGGATAGCTTTTCTGGTGCTAAATTCCTAAAATAGGTTTAATCTCTCGTTAGGTTGATCCACAGATGAAAATTTTTGGTGGAACAATCAAAATCCAGATCCGGGGATCTAATTTCAATCCTGGCTCCCTTAAAGTATGGTATATTTGCAACCAACATGAAATGTATCGGCAAAATAAATTTAAAAAATTTGTATCCACTCCTGTTTCCTGAATACCGTAAACAATACTCACATAAGTTCAATTTTATTTACTTGATCTTTGTGGTTGAGTCAATCTTAGTAACTTCAAAGATACTGAGTCTCGGAAGGATTACTCTCGAGAAACGTTTCATCAGTCTGAAGGGGATGAACTTAAGTGTCTTCTGGGTCTATAAATCTTTTATGAGTGCCGTAACCTAGAGAGAATGAAAACTATACTGCCTTCCTACCTTCATACTAGTAAAATATCGAACTGAGTCATCAAATCGCTAATAATATCGTTGATACGGCTCTGAATTTCCCACGCAAATGACGAAGTAATACAGGAAGAAGGAACCAATAAGATTCGGAATAAACATCCAGTGATGCTGACAAACCGATTGACAATTTCGATGAGTCGAGAATCCTGTATGTAATAATACTACCATTAAATACGTATTTTACATTGTTGACGGCTGAACTGAAGAGTTTATTGTTGGAACAATAATGTCGATATATGTCGTGAAATAGAGAGCTCAGTTTTTACAGTATTGAAGTACTCAGTACACAGATTACACATTATACTTTACTTTATGGTTAATGCCATTGAGGGTGGAAGTGAGATGTTTTTGGAAGAAAAATCGAACGAAATTCAACAATATTCCCAACGTTATCCTCATATTTGAATTTATTTCGTAGATTAAGGGAGTTATGACCATTTTAGTGGCATAAAGTCGAAAAAACTTAAAAAAAAGTCTCCTAAGTGGATTTGGCACATATTCTTCTTCATATTCATAACCCAATTGTATACATTATCCTTTGCATTGTAGTTAATCTCATAATATCGAACTCTTAGTCCCTTGCACTATCTGCGTAAGGGACCATTTACACGCCAACCCTCAAATCCCTGAAAATGTGGTTTCATGTAGAAGTTGTATTCATCCGGGGATGATGATTTCTTGGGGACCATCCGGATAATATGGGATAGTTTCTTGCATTACAAGGATTTGATGACAGACACGAAACCAAAATTGTTCAAGAAGCTCTAAAACTTAAAACGCGAGTTGAAATTTCAATTTTGGAGAACATTTTAAAATGTAAGATTTGTAGTGGTAGAACAAAATGTCGTAGGACAAAGATTATTGTAAATTAGTTACAGCAAGAATCACTGAAGTTTCGTCGTTCTTATACCGAAAACCCTATAGGGTTGACAGATGAGCTCCCCAAGCGAATGTCGAGGCTGTGAATAAGAGAAAAGAGAAACGTTTTATTTGTCGATACATTATCCGTTCCAACGGGGTAATCAGATTTTAATTTCTTCAAAAATTCAGGGAGTTAGTGTCACAAGGTCGAAAACGCGAAATAATTTATATAGCGATGGTTTTTAGTCACTCTCTAAGTACCTTCCACTACCCTCATAGGGGACCATTGTAATGATCTCCAGTCGGAGATCTAATTACTTGGAAATTGGGGAGAAATAAGACACGTAATCTGACGGGAATGAAGGAGGTATATTCAATAATAACTTACGTGAAGCGGGCCAGACTAGGGGAAGAGGGGCGTCGAGCCGCGACTGCGATCCTGTCGATACTGTCTTATCGTATCACCTCGACCCCTCTCTTCCCCTACTCGGGAAGTGTCATCCGTCCTTGAGTGATTGTATCATCACACTCCCCCCCCTGGTGAAAAAATTTGGGGTCATATAGGGGACTGGTGACGGCAAATTATAACTGGTGATGAATTTTGGGAGGCATCCCTGGGGAAACCGTCCTGGCCCACCTGTTACGCTTTGCAGTTGTCAGTTTACAGTTGGCTGGTCTGTGGGAGCCGTGCTTTTGCTTAATAGTGATCTGCAAGGTCAGTGTGGGCGAAGTGGGTGAAAACCCCAGGGGCATTGGTGTTGAATTTTTGCCTCCTTCTTTCAAGTTGTGGGGTTTAGGGACTGAAACCAGGGGGGGTGGGGTGTGGTATGTTAGGGGGTGTGTTACGGGGCACATAGATGTTCCTATTAAGACAGAATACAGAGTCCTTCAAAGTGTACAGATAAATTAATTGTGGAAACTCGTCATTAAAATAATACATTATATGAGTAGTATGCAGGTAACTGAAAATTCTCCTTTGAAGTCACTGTAAGGTGGGGGATTGTTAGTGGGATTAGGTGGTTTGGAGGGGGGGGTTTTGGTGTTTAAGACGGCTTGGTGAAGATAACCTGGGCACCCCCAAAGGTAACAACCATAGACTCATGGGTTGGTAGGTTGTAGTCAGTGGCCATGAGTGTGCAGTGCTCCAGTTTATTTGGTTGCTGGTCAACTGGTGTGGGCTGGGGCTGCATTTGTTCCTCATCAATGGTGTGGTCATCTGAAACAGGCCGTACGGCGGGGGAGCCGAGTAGAGTAACCGTTGGCAACTGGGATGTCATGTTGAAGGGCTTCAGCTGACTAACATGTTGCACCCTGACATCACCAGGATCCACCATGTTGGTCAGCTGATACGTGACAGGGGAAGGGATCCCTGTCACCTTGTAGGGTTGGGAGTATTTATAAGAAAGTTTAGCATTAACACTATTTATCTTAGAACTGAGGGTGTATTGTTTGATGACAACTGTGGCATCAAGAGGGAAGGTGTGGGGAGTGTGTCGTTCATCATAATACAGTTTCCGGTGGAGGCGTGCGTTTTGTATATTGTGTAGCGCCTTGGCCCATGTTTCATGCTGTGTGGCTGGGTCGGTGGAAGTTGGGAGGGGTAGGTCCCAGACAAGGTGTAAGGGGGTTACAAGCTCGCGGCCCAAGAAAAGGCGTGCTGGGGTATAACTGGTGCTGGAATGTTTCACCGAGTTGAAACCTTGTTGAATGAAGGGGAGATGGGAATCCCATCGAGTTTGGTCGGATGCATGAAAGGCTGTAAGGATGGTTTTGAGAGTCCGTATTTGGCGTTCTGCCATGTTGGGGTTAGGGTAGTAGGGGGGTGTGTGATGCATATGAACACCATGGGACAGTAAGAACTCCTTGAAGGTATTGGACCGAAAAACAGAAGCATTGTCTGCACAAATTGTTTGGCAATACCCAACAGTGGCAAAGATGTGTGTTTGAAGTGCCGCAATTATGGTATCTGTGGTCTGTTTTTTTTAGCGGTAGGAGGTACGTATAACAGGAGAAACCATCCACAGCAATCAAAATGTGGGTAAATTGAGAACGGGTTCGGGGTAATGGACCAGCAACATCAAGGTATAAAAGTTGCATGGGGTGGGTAGGATCTGTGGAACTTTGAACGCCATAGGTTACCTGTGCATGTTTTGACCGGGCACAGACCAAACATTCAGAGACTCTTTCGCGTACTTTGGCATGTAGTTTTGGATAATAAAAATAAGATTTGATCCTTTCAGTGGTTCTTGTGACCCCTGCATGTGACCCAAGTGCCGAGTCGTGACAATAATGGAATACAAGGTCGAACAAACTTGCAGGGAGTACAGGGCGGTCTCCCCCAAGTGGCAATTGATAAAACAAAATGCCTTCCCGAAGGGTGTAGTTAGGGATTGTTGACCCTGAACGAAGGGCTGCAATAATTGGGCGGAGTTCATTATCTTCCTGTTGGTGGATGGGTAGTTTGGTATGGACAGCTGGATATGACTGTAAGATAGTGAGAATTGGTGTTTTGGGGGTGTCGTTAGAAAGATCATCCAGTGGCACTGATGATCGTTCTTCGCAATTGCGTGATAAGTAGTCCGCTATGCTGTTGTGCTTTCCAGGGAGATGATGGAGGGTATAATTGAATTGATACAATGTGGCTACCCAACGTGCCACACGGGGGGAGGCGTTCTTCATAGAGGATAGGGTGGTGATGGCTTTTGCATCAGTATACAGATGGAAGTGAGCATGGCCTAGGTATTGCTGAAATTTGAGGACCGCAAGCAAGACAGCTGCAAATTCCAACTCATACGTGGAATACTTCTGTTCACGGTCTTCAAGCTTCCTACCAGCATAGGCAACAGCGGTAAATGAGGTGCCCTCCTGTTGCGCCAAAACACACCCTAATGCGAATTGGCTGGCATCTGTGAAAATGTGAAAAGGGCGGGAGCAGTCAGGTAATCGAAGGACTGGGGGTGTTTGCAACCGTTGGAGAAGTTGGTGGTAGGCATGATCGCATTCCTCAGACCAATAGAATGGTACATTCTTCTTCCTTAAACGGTGGAGGGGAACGGCTATTGATGCAAAGTCTGGGATAAAAGCTGAGAAAAAGGCCACTGCTCCGAGAAACTGGGAAAGCTGCTTTGCAGTAGTAGGGGTGGGTATGGACTGAAGAGCGCGGATTCGTTCATCACTGATTGTAACCCGTCCATTCTCTATTGTGTGACCGAGAAACTCAAGGCGGGTTGTGCTGAACTTGCATTTCTGGGGGTTTATTGTGAGTCCTGCGGCTTGTATGCGTGTGAGCACTTCACGGATGTGTTGGAGGTGCGATGCCACTGATGTGCTGTAGATGAGGAGGTCATCTAAATACCAGATGACATAGACACCGTGAAGGTCTCCAAAAATTTGCTCCATGAGCAAGCTTAGAAGTTGGCCTCCTACTTTTAATCCAAATGGGATGCGGTTGTAGGAATAAGTGCCAAAGGGGCATTTAAAGGTCAGGTGTTGTTGACTCTCAGAGGTTACTGGGATTTGGTGGTAGGCACAGTTGAAATCGATAAGGCTGAAAACTGTGGCCCCGTTTAGGTGCATAAGAAGGTTTGGAATTGTGGGGATAGGGTAGTCAACTGCGTCAATTCGGCTATTGAGCTCTCTCATGTCAACTACCAACCTGAAGGTTTGGGGATCAGTTGGTTGTGTCCGTTTCTTTGGGACAAGGAAGCAGGGGGAGACACTGGGGCTGAGGGTGGGTTTAATTACTCCTAGGTCTAGGAGTTTGTTTATTTCTGCCCGCATAACTTTTTGGAGGGCAGGAGAGACATGATATGTTGGGCATGGTTTAAGGGGGGTGGCATCGGGACGCAGTTTGACAGTATGTTTGAGCAGGTGGGTTCGTCCTAATTTATCTGTGAGAACATCAGGAAACTCGCACCGTAACTGGTCTGATAGGGTGTGGTCTTGTAGACCTAAGACAGTCAGACGTTGGGAAGGGGAGTTGTCAGGTTGTGGTCGAAGGGGAATGGGGATGTGGTCAGGGGGGAATGCAACTGTGGTTGTGGAGGCGTCATACCTGAGGCCAGTCTTCTTGAAAAAATCCAAGCCACCCAGTACATCGTGAGGAAGCTGGTCAAGCAAATAAAAGGTATGATCCCATCGGTGGGAGCCAACTGATACAGGTAAGGTTACAGTGAACCGAGTTGTTACTAACTCACCATTTCCCACTGTGAGTGAGAGGGGGGGGGGCACTGTACTGGTCGATTAGATTTGGAAAGGATAACATTGTTGAAATAGCCTCGGTTCAGAACAGAGACTGAAGCTCCTGTGTCCAACAACATATGGGTGGGAGTAGAGGCTAAGACTACTTGGAGTAGGGGGGGTGTAATTGTTGTATGGCTGAAGAGAGATGAGAGGATTTCTGGTGAAGGCTGGGTTGTGCCGTCAATTACCTCAGACATTGGGGGTGCTGGAAATTTCTCTGGTTTGAGAGAGGTCAGTCTATTTGGGGCCTCCACAGTTAGTGACATGAGTGGTGGTGGTCTGACTCGGCGAGGGCAATCAGTGGCTTTACACCTATGTGTATGTTTGGGAATATTTTTAGCAGATGGCTGCTGAGGGAATGTTGGTTCGGGAGTTACTGAAGACAAATGTAGTCTGCGCAACTGATCCTGTGCTTGGGCCAAAGAAACTAGTGCATTAAGTTCCGCTTTAGTTGATGGTTTCGTGGAAAAGACGAGCTGGGTGCGTGTGTGGGCGTTGAGTCCCATCAAAATGGCGTCAACTAGCGCCATTTCGTCATCAAGGGAAGCTAGTATGTCATTGGCTGTGGTGATGCTTTGGACATATGTACGAAATGTTTCTGTGGTACCCTGGGGGCGGTAGAGATATCTGTGCTGCAGGAAGGGTAGGACAGGTGCACTGAAAAAATCTCTCCTAAATTTTGCCAGAAAGGATAGGTATGAAACAGTAGATGGTGAACATGACACAAGAAAGTCAGTGATATAAGAAAAATGGGGCTTGAGTGCTAGGGCCTGGATCATATTGGGGAATAAGTCTGGAGCTGAGTTAACTAATTTCGAAAATTCCAATATAAAAAGATAGGCAGACTCGGAGTTATCATAATAAAAGGGGGGGAGTTTGTTTAATTGCTGAGAGAGGGTTTGTGGGAGATGGTATCGCCACATCAGGTCTGGTGGTGGGTGGGATGTGTCAGCATTCATATCTTGTGCCCTACACTCAGGACATTTGTAAGTTGACGTACAGTCAAGTGGAATCTTTTTCCAATTCCTATAAGTAGTTTTGGCACAAGAAGGATGAAAGATCCTTACACAAAATGTGCAAAAGATAGGGTTTGCTCGCTGGTCTTCTGGTAGAGGTACATTGCATACACTACAGGAATCCACATCTTCCTCTTTGGTGGTGATTTTGGGCTTGGTAGACATATTGGGGTAGTGATTGTGGGGGGAAAGGGGAGTGGTGGGTTTTTATAAAAGAAGAAAGTAAAAATTGTTGAGTTGGTGAATTATGAAAATGAAAAGAGAAATTAAAAAGTTGAATGCAGAAATTGAGGGGATAGTTTATTTATGAAAAATGGCTATAATGAAGGAAATTAACAGAGAATTAGTGAGAGGAATAAATATGAGAAGAACCTGTTGGATAGTGAATGAAACTAAGGGTTAAGTAAAGATATGTAGGTAAATTTGAAGGGACACTGAAGGAGCAGAGTTGTAAGCAGTGGGCGTGGTAAGTAAATAGTGGGCAGGGCGGATGGAAGGGGATCGGGTGGGTTCGTGCAGAGTCGGGCGAACGCGCGTGGATACGAGAAAGTTAAACGTGTACACGATCCATCTACACGATGGCGGGAGGTTATCAGCTGATTAGGAGGCCCGTAGGATCGGAACAAAATAATTGTGATTTATACTACGCTCGGGATACCATGTAATGATCTCCAGTCGGAGATCTAATTACTTGGAAATTGGGGAGAAATAAGACACGTAATCTGACGGGAATGAAGGAGGTATATTCAATAATAACTTACGTGAAGCGGGCCAGACTAGGGGAAGAGGGGCGTCGAGCCGCGACTGCGATCCTGTCGATACTGTCTTATCGTATCACCTCGACCCCTCTCTTCCCCTACTCGGGAAGTGTCATCCGTCCTTGAGTGATTGTATCATCACACCATCCACATGCTAATCTGAACAATCCTGAGAAATTTCGTCAAAATCGGAACGTTTAGTCCTCTAAAAATTCTAAGTATTTATTACTATCTTAAATTGATGGAAAAAATTACCTTTATTCACCAAATTTCATCAAAATCGGTCAAAGCTAACTGAGGAAAGTGCTCAGTTAGTACACGAACTCAGAATAAACACTCGGCTATTGGATTTTCGGGTTCAACGAATATTTACAGGTTTTCACTTTACCTATATATTTACAATTTTCGGACAATTTTTTAATTTTTAAATTTGCACCTACTTATAAAAGAAATTTTGTGCTGACTCCGAATATACCACATGTTAATATGTTCAAGACGAGAATTTCCACAAGAACATGTTTTTTTACCCTAATTTTGGGACTTTGGACCCCTTTGAGTGGTTCAAAAACTCTGGCCAACGAACTCATCCTTCCTGTTGTTATGACGAGCATTTTGATACCAATTTCGTTATTTTAGATGGCTACTAGCTCCAGTTATTTTACAAATTTTGAGCCCATTGCAATAGCTTCATCTTGTTTGCAAATTTGCTAATACGAACATCACGTAAGTGAAGGCACACATGGGAAGGAAGAAATGTGATGCCCTTCAGTCTATTAGTGATCCCACAGAAAGAGGCTAGGGAATGAAGCATTTTTTGCTTCCGAGTCTCCGAAGGTACCCGAAAAAGTATTCTCCAAAATCGAAATTTCCACTCGCGTTTTACGTTTTAGACCATCTTGAACAATTTTGGTTCCGTGTCTGTCTGTTTGCCACGAAATCCTTATCATAGCCATAACTTCTACTTTTCTCATCCGATTTCTACGAAATTTTCAGGGATTGTGTGGGTTTAGAGTGTGGATGGTCCCCATGAAAATCATCACTCCCGGATTGATGGTTGCTGCTGCGCATGCGCAAACGTGAAATCCTTGCCACAGCCATAACTTCTACATTTTTCATCCGATTTCTATGAAATTTTCGGGGATTGTGCGGGTTTGGGGTGTGGATGGTCCCATATGAAAATCATCAACCTCGGATTGATGGTTGCCGCTGCGCATGCGCAAACGTTGAATCCTTGCCACCGCCATAACTTTCACATTTCTCTGAAAATTTCAATGAAATTTTCAGGGATTGTGTGGGTTGGGGTGAAGCTGGTCCCCTTGAATATCATAACCCCCGGACTGATAGTACCTACCTGCTGTGCATGGCGCAAACGTGAAATCCTTGTCACAGCCAAAACTTCTACATTTTCTGACGATATTCAGAGATTGTGTGGGTTCACGTTTCGAGTCCCCTATGAGGTTAGTGGAAGGTACTTGGAGATTTATGTTTTGAGATTAACTACTAGGTTTCGGAACAACTATGCAATCGGTTTGTGGATACGAGGAAGCTATGTGCACACCCACATGGCAGGCTTTTTTTAAATATAAGAAACTAAGGGTTGATCCCCACCGGCAGGTTGGTATCTTGTTTCCACGTATTCCACGTAGGCAGGTATTTCACTCGAGCGTTCGAGCATTGAAATTCTTCGTGTTTTGATTATCGACGGTCATTGAAGATGCTTCACAAGCGTTATTTCCGTAAGAAGATGATCAGAGATGGTAGGTACTCGTTTTTCACTCAGTAGCTATCAGCAGGACTGTTAGCTCTCACGTTCTTCAGAGCACTTATTTCAGATTACAGCCCTAACCACCTCGGCTCCCTATAGTAACGTTCCCCGGAGGGAGCAATTACTCCCTCCACCGCGACTTCTCGACCTATACGTCTATCGGCTTCCAGGTTTTTTTTCCGTTATCAACCAATATTACGTCATGATTCAAGGAAATAAACCGCTTAAGCAGATCATACGCTTTGGTGGTGGGGTGAGAAGCAATTAGGAATCAAAGGGGCAATTAACTAACTCACGGACGGTATCTGCTTCAATAGTCTCCTCTTGCCCTCTCTTCTCCATTCTCCTTTCCCAAGAGCTTATCAAAATCCTTCTCTTCATTATAATAACGCTCATACCTGAAGTAATTCGTCTTGAGAGGATTTCAACGACAGATATTTTTCTCCTCGAGAATCAGAAAACAATTTTTATATTCGGTAATACAAATTTTGGAGATAAAATGTATAATTTCTGTTTAAAACGCTTTAATTCAAGGATTCATCCACGGACCGTTGGGTAGGGTTCACGTGCAAGGTACTTTTGTGAGTACCAAGGTACTTCAGATTTGTCACTAGTAGTAGCCACTGCGCATGCGCAAACGTTAAATCCTTGTAACTTCCACAACTTCTACATTTCCCATCGGATTTCGTTGAAATTTTCAGGAGCTATGCGAGTTGGGGTGGAGATGGCCTCCTATGAGAATCCTTGTAACAGCTTGAACTTCCACATTTTCCAACAATATTCAGAGATTGTGCCTGTTGATCTGTAGAGTCCTCTATGAGGGTAGTGCAAGGCACTTAGAGATTGATATTTTGAGATCATCGACTATGCATCGGATATATACAATCGGTTTATGGATACGAGGAAGCTATGTGCCACACCCACTTGTTTTTGTATGTTTGTACACGTTGCATTTCTTAATCTGGTACCAATCTCCCAGATTCTTTGTGAGGTGTGTTCTGCCAGTATAAGTATTGTATCTGCCAGTATTGTGAGATGTGTTCTGCCAGTATCCATGGTGGTTTCTTTTCAAACGTAATTGATTCTGCCTTGTTCTATTTCCTTTGCAACCAACAATCAAATTTCGTGATGGAGACACCCACAACTTTGGGATAACGATGTTTTGCTGGTTGGTACTCCCTGTCAAAATAAATTTTCAACCTTATATGGTTGATAGGTACTTTTATTGGAAATGACAAGTGATCTTTACAGAAACAGTATAGACCGTTGTGTAATAATTTGCAGCGATTTTATCACAGGTTTTGATTACTCGTGGAATTTTCCAAAAATTTGCGACCTCTACCGGTGAAAACGCGGTGGAAGGAAGGGGAAAATTTCACAAATTACAGAAAGCTGTTCAACTTCTTGGAAATCGAGATATACAGGGTGTCTCCAATAACGTCCCCCCCTGCTAAAATTGTCCAGGTGCTGGTAAAAACAAAAAATTTTTTTTGAATCTTCATGATTTTCCCCAAGGATCTCAAATATGACCACGGGACGCATTGCGCACGTGCGCAATCGTGCGCAACGCACACCAACTTCGTTTTTTCAAATAAGACCCCCATTTTTTATTGCAGATTCGGATTCTACGTGAAATTTCATGAAATTTCACCTCTCAACCGATTTTTTTTTGCGCGCAACCCGCTCAGTGCGCGCTCAAAGATCCGCAACCGCAAGGTTGTGTCAAAATGTGCATGTACGAAGTACCTAAGTGTGATACATGATATTTTAGTATTTTTTTACGCTGAATCACGTGGTGATGTTAGTTTCTTGATTTTACTGCATTTTTATCAAATTAACGACGAAAAATGAACTTTTAAAAGAGGAAAATTGCATTTTTACTCATTTCGCATCTTCTGTGCCCATCCGTTAACTTCATATTTGTTAATAAATTGAAATTTATGTTTTGACATTAAAAAAAACTCTCCGATCGCACGTAATTTATTCTAGAGAACCTTGCTTCATAGCTACCGATGTGTAGCTATGATTTTGTTTACTGGTTGCAGCATTGCATTTTTTGTGATAAAAAAAAGTGCAGCGAAAAATTCCTTGACCCCCTGCCAAAAGACATATCCATGTCAAAACGATTGTTTATCACACTGGACTCTTCACTAGTAATTTCACAAGGACTCTCTACTTGTAATTTCTCGTGAAAAACCCGTCCTGTCTACTTGAAAATGCTTTTTCGATCATTTTGGAAAAAAGTTTTCAAGTAGACAGGGTGGTTTTGCCCTTGAAAAATGCAATTTTCCTTTTTTTAAAGTTCATTTTTCGTCGTTAATTTGATAAAAATGCAGTAAAATCAAGAAACTAACATCACCACGTGATTCAGCGTAAAAAAATACTAAAATATCATGTGTTACACTTAGGTACTTCGTACATGCACATTTTGAAACAACCTTGCGGTTGCGCATCTTTGAGAGCGCACTGAGCGGGTTGCGCGCAACAAAAAAAAAAAAAATCGGTTGAGGGGTGAAATTTTCATGAAATTTCACGTAGAATCCGAATCTGCAATAAAAAATGGGGGGGTCTCATTTGAGAAAACGAAGTTGGTGTGCGTTGCGCACGTGCGCAATGCGCACCGTGGTCATATATGACATCCTTGGGAAAAATCATGCAGATTCAAAAAAAATTTTTGTTTTTACCACTTCCTGGACGATTTTAGCAGGGGGGGGGGGGGGACGTTTTCGGGGACACCCTGTATTTAAACAGTTGCTGAAGCCTAATTTCCTTCCAAAAGTTAATAAATGTGATTTGGCCTTCAAAACGTGAACAATTTACTGTAGGGATATTTCATGTTTAGTAGACAGTTGGTAAACTCTATACAGCTTGTTAGTGACGGATGTAGAAAATATTCTCAAATTGAAATTTGAGATGAACAGGGCGCGAGTAGTGACATCGCGAAGTACACCTGCCGAGGTGCGTAACTCGAGAATCTCCCTGATTTTTGCTACTCATAAAAATTGTTCAACTTAGGGATATTTGACCGACTTCATAACCGCCGTAGGCGCGAAGGCGGAGGTTCTATTTTCGGTGTCATGGGACGACGATTTTTTTCTTCTAAAGTCTGAACTCCTTGCATTTCTCTATTTTGATATCAAAAACCGTTTCAAACGGATTTCATTTTGCTTCGTTAAAAGTGTCGACAATTTGTGGGAATAGTTTAAAAACGGGGTTTTTGATTTCGGGCAGTTTGGTCCGTATTTACTTAACTTCCCCTGTTACATCCGACCAAGTCGTTTACGCACCATTTGTGTATATCAAAATTAAAGATCTGATTGTATGCTTTAAAATGAGATGCTATATGATAGGGATTCCGATAACTGAAGTTCTGCGGGGGTAAAAAAGGAGGAAATTATAGTGAGTTATTCGCGCAGATACCACATGAGCCTCATCAAAGAAGTTCATGAATGTTCAAGAAATACGTTTCCCTACCAAATATGAAGGATATCAAACAGGTGATTTGAGGGTTGTCAACTAAGTGGGTGTAGCTCATAGCTTCCACGTCATAGAAACAGATCCACATCACGAAAACTGATCGAAAAAAACTGCGGGAAAGTCAATTTTAGATGTAACTTAAGGACCACTAAAAAGTGAAGATAGAAAATAATATCATAAAAAAAGAAAGACAATAAAAAATTTTTTAACAAAAAACGGACCGACCTCAAAACTTATGTCAAACCAACCTCAATACCAACAAAATGGGAAAAATACTAATGATCATAGCAAATTCAGATAGGTGGGTAGGTACGCATTGAAGTCGTCACCGTGCTCATCTGAAGATACAAACTTACCACCTTTCATACTTGATGATCTGGTCCATTGAATTAATATGTGTTCCCAAACTATCAAGTAGTACGTATCTGCTTTCATATTAATGTGATAGTAAGTGTGAACTTCCCTAGGAATTGTTGTGACGAGTATTTTGAGACTTTCGATTAGAACTATCTTCAAAGATAGTCGAGAAACTGATTGGAATACCATTGGAAAAACTAATCCTCAATTAGGGAACCTGATCTAAATAGATGATCAATATCACGAGGAAACTAATCCAAGAGCCAAAGGGAATAAGATCCATAATCTGTGAGAGAACTGATCTGAAGGTAGGTGAATTACTGTGTATTGTGATTGTTTATTATATTGGTGGATATATTATATTATCTTCAGAAGCGTTAATCAAATTAATGTTCAAACCCTCCCACACCTACCCACAATTTTCGAGAAAAGTGATTTTCGTTTATAAAAGGTGTGAAAGCATGTCTGTATATCTGCATATATATGCGAAGAAAAGAAAGTAGAAGGTACAGAAGTAAGTTTGTGTCTACAGATGGGCACGGCAGCGACTTCAATGCGTACCTACCTACCTGTCTAAATTTGTTGTGATCATTATTTTTCCCTTTTTGGTGGTTTACTGACATAAGTTTTGAGGTGGTCCGTTTTTTGTTTAAAATGTTTTATTGCATTATCTTTCAATTTATATTTTTAAAGATTGCCCCTACATGGATTTGTTCGAGAAGAAAAATTGGAACATTTTTTCATTTTGGAAATACGAGTACCTACTGTTGTGAAAGTCTCATATAAAACGAGATCACTTTACTTTCACTTTAATTAACTTTAATTATTAAACATTTAATTAATTAATTACTTTCACTTTAATATGAGTACCTACTATTGTGAAAGTTTCATATAAAACGAGATCACTTTACTTTCGTATCCATAGACAACTTTGAGAAGGTATCATATGGTTAGTGGGTACTTTGTAACCTATCTGCGTATCAACGAGAATCCCTGAGAAGAAATTCATTCAGTACGTCTACAGGTAGGGTGCGGATGATGAAAAAAAGAAGTTTTGATCGTTATCTTCTTCTCATCTCCATGAAAGAGAAATTCTTAAAGTAACAACGGCCCGAACATTGTTTCGGTGTAACGCGATCAGACTATATAATGCATCTCTCTAGGACTGGAGGCAGCAGCTCGGTGCTACGCTCTCCCTTAATGTTCTCTCTCTTAAACAGAAGTGGTGATAAACGTTTAAGAGGCCATTCGCTGAAGATAATATACTTGATTCCAACTATTCATGTTTATTAGAAACCATGTAGATTCTCTTATTAGAATATTCGCATCTGGAGGCATATCGAAGGCATGGCGCAGTAAGAAAACCTCGATTTCCAAATTGGGTGGAAGTGAGGCTTCCTCACGTAGAAAAACATGAAAATATTAGTTGAGATTCCCTAGTATGACACATATTATAATATACCGTGGCAGGAATACTCTACCTATGTAAGGTTATCCCTCAGGTTATCAAGCCATCTGCCTCGCTGCCATTTACCATTAGTTATTGTAATTTGCAATTAAAAAACGTCGGTAATTATTTAAAGACTAATCAAATAATTAATTATCCTTAAAGAAAGCGAACGGTTGGCCCCTCAGAGTTCTGGGTGGCGTCAGCAAATTCCTGAAAATTGAGAAAATAAAAATAAAACTAACGAAAAAAAAAAAACAATACCTATTTTGAAAGTTTTCGAGTTGGGACATTTTGAAAATGTTTTTCCCCACTAATTGCCTTTATATGTTACTGGCAATGAACAAAAGCTTGAGAGCACAAGTACAATAATATACCTAATTTCATCAAAATTGGCAAAGTGTATGGCGTACGGCCTAAGACGGAAGAACGGAAAAATTTTTATTCAATTTTTGGATTTTACATACCTTTAAACATAAACCATCAAATTGGTGGAGGGGGGCGATAGGTCACTATTGAAAATAATAAATCAAGTAATGAATGAAGCAAAGATTAGTAGTATTAGTATCATCACAATGATGAGTTTTCAGACAGACGAGCAATTTCCACAAGAAAAAGCTAAATATGTACTAGGAAATGGATTGTCAGATGTGTTTGCAGAAACAAAACTTTCAGAAAATGAGCGTACTGGAGATCAAATAATGATAAAGGAAGTTATTCATCAGAAGTGAAAATTTGTACGAGCTCCTTCGCTACAGGAAATCAAAGACGCCATTGAAATCGCGTTGACCAAACAACATATCACTGGCTTAAAGTGAGTCAGTATAGAAGTTTCCATTACAAGACTATGGAGCCGGCATGTCAGGATCGATAAAGAGAGGAGAAGATATATCAAAATGAGTGCTGACCTGTTATGAGAAGAGTAGGAGGCGAGAAGGGAGCTGGAGACTGAAACTTGAACTGGTGAGAAACACTATTGAACTTAACTTAGTATTAATTTGTTAATCAAGTAGATACGTGACTGAGCAACAGTTGCTCTGACACCTAAGTCGTGATTTTATGTAACGATTACCTACCGAGTCGCGACTCAGGAATAGCTCACCAGTCTTATTCCAGACAACAAACTTTTAGTGCCTACCTATTTCACACAAGATCACTTCTTTCACACTCTTGTTTCAAATCCAAAGACTTTAGAGGTTCTTCTCAACCCTCCAATACATAGATAGAAGCCTCTTTGTTTGCATGATACTAATATATCTCCGCCTATCTTTTCCAAACACTACTTTGATATATTTAACATTCCTTTTCATTGGGTTGGTTTCCGTCATGAAGTAAGTTGGTATTCAAACGAAACGTATAGTTTCTGAGGGTAGACTGGAGGGCCTACTAGATTATTCTAGTTTACTAACTCAATAGTATAGATCCCCCAGAACGATTACGTTTCAATATACAGATAGATTAGTGAAAGATCTGGATTCGTTATAAACTCTCTAATCTCAGCTATTTGCCCGAAGTAATGTGTTAGACAGTTCCGGGCTGAGTTTCACTGTGGGAGAAGAGGAGGTTTTTCTTAATGGGGTTGAATCCCACATAACCCGAAGACGCGAACCCTCCAGGTATCTTACAAGTTTGGGGTATAGTTCTGTTCGTGATAATATATTCATCAGTTGATTTCGTTATTGACTTTTTAAAGTTAGTAAAGAGCTACATGTATATTAGCTGTCCATAATAAATTATTTGGTTCATAATACCGGCAAAGCGTGCCTCGAGGCGTCTACGTTGTTCAGTTCCGAACCCTAAATAGCCTGAGGCCAGCATCTCTGTCCTGTAAACGTCATCTTCCAGAGCTGATTTGAGATAGTGTCTCTTGAAATCTGCTGCTAGTTGCCTCCGGCCTACAATACATGTTATCGCAATTTATAAAGGATCAACTCACCGTCGGTTATACACCTTGGACTCGATTGCTATTGGTGGGGAGGTGAGGAGCTGGATTTGTCCATCAAATAAACGCAACGTTATAAGAGAAAAAAAGGTAATAACGTCATAGTTTAATCAATAAGTTCCCATATTGGCTTCAAGACTGATCTCTAACTAAGATATCTATGATTTTCTTATTACTTAAGGTTTAATTTTCTTCGGTACACAGATTCTAGGGACTGAATTGTCTTGCTTAGAGAGCGAGACACTAGAATAAGAAGGACGAGGCAGCAGAGTACTTAAGGCACGCTGTACTTTTGGAAGCACCCTGTCCCTGCCATCATCTTCACCAGGCGTATCTCTTTCCTCCTAAAAAGTTGTAATGTTGCTTTGAAGATATGCTTCTACTCGTGCAGGGTACTGCCATTAGCACTTCTCGAACAAATGTTCTCCCAGAGCTTCTTGGAACTCAAACTCAATTTCCATGGGGCGTTTCTAACCGAGCATTTTGCTATGCCTATAACCATTTCTGGTCCAACGAAGATAACAGCAGCTCATTGTCTTGCCATCTTGTCTGTTGGTTCGTAACTTTTTGCACCCTAATGCCTTGGGACTCACTTCAAGACAAGTTTGAATCCTCTTCCCAGATTTCAACACCTTCTAGCATTCTTTAACCAGACTGGTTTTCAGTATCTAAAAGAAAACCATACGTAACCATGCACCAAAATTTTTTTTTTTTTTTGATCTGTTAGGTTCGGTTTTTGTTTTGATGAAAATGGTTTATAAAGGATCCACTCATATCACCGGAGCTGTGACTGAGCTGAAACTCATATTTCAGTCTGCTCTGAATATCATTTGACTTTAATTTTCTGACCGTGACTGCTCAGTTAAATTAGAAAAGAACTTTTCTAAGCGAAGGTGGTGAAAGAAATTGATATTTAAAAAATTAAGGGTCTTCCAAATACTTTTCATGATGTTGATGCTACGTGTGAAGTGGCTGATTGTTATCTGCTCTGGTGACATTCAATTAATGGGTAAATACTCGTGTGAATAAGATCACTCTATCGGATTATGAAGCCTGTTACACTTACTTCAGGTTGCCATTCATAGTGATCCCACCTATAATGAATATCGAATAATTGGTGAGCTGATGCAGTGGTCACGGTCTGATGAGATCTTACAGGCTCAAGTTGCACCACTAGTGTTAGGCTTCCTGGATCTGCCTTTGAATACGGCTCATCCGTATTGATCCATAAACCACAGCCTGATACCCATCACACTAATTTACTACACTCCTCTGGAAGCTTACAAGCATCGCTCATTTGTCAGTTTAACGGAATCGAGCCGTGATCAATCAATGAAACTATGGAGCGAGCTTTATTTTTTGGGCCAGTTCTCTGAGATTCTTACGGTGTGATTGTCTGACGTGAATTACCAAATAAATCGACAAGTAAATATTGTGCAGTTTTTATTTTTAAACGTTACACTCGGTCATTTATTTATTTTTAAACAACTGGGTTCGCACAGCTGCACAGTTTTGGTAAACTAAGAATCAAGTTGCAGCTTTCGAAACAAGATGTTCAATGGAACAAAAAATTATGTCCAAGAAAACAGTTTTGAAGTAACAAAAATGTTCGTTCTGGTAGATCTCAAACCTACAACTTTTTCAACTACTAGACACCTGGAATTACAATCATATTCCAGTTTTTGATTTATCATTTTCAATAATGAACCTTCAGAATCGACGAAGAAGAAAATTTGTTTCCCCCACTTCCCATCAAAATTTGTTGGTTTACGTTTCAAGTTATGTAGAATCCGAAAATCGAATAAACATTTTTCCGTCCGTCCACACTTTCCTTAGTTCCCATGGACCGATTTTGATGCAATTCTGTATGGTGTATGGGCTCAACAGTTCAACAATGGTGTATGGGCTCCATTTGGAGTCTAGTTGTGCTCCGAAGCTTTTTGTTGATGTCAGTCACTTCTAAGGGTTGAGCTCTTGAAAATGCCCTAGCTCAAAAAATTTTGATGTAAAGGTATTGTTTTTTATCAATTTAAAATGTTATTGAATTTATGGAATCGAATGAGACCACCCGAAGCTCTGTAGAACCAACCGTTCACTCCCCATGAGAACTTAAGGGTTGGACTTCAGACAATCCAGAAACACGAGTGTGGGTCGCAAAAGAGGCCTAACCTCCGTTTAAATTTTAGCTGACCAAAATGCGATCGTTGTTCGTTTCTTCGAGTTGTACTAAATTTTGCGTCCTTAGCAACCAGTAATCAAATTTCCTAATGAAGGCCAGAACCCTTTATTTCTTCGAACTGAGTGTGAAGCATTTATTTTATCCAAATAAACTTGATTGTAAAGTAGTTATGTAGTAGGTAGGTAGTTACAATGGCTTTGCAGACAAGTGATCTATATAGAAATAATGAACCTTTGTCTAATAATTTGCAGCGTTTTCATATCCGAGTTTGTAACATAACAATGCCGCGTACAAAAACCTGCATTAAGAAAATCAAGAGTAAGGAAGAGTACAGCTTGTGAAGCTTGAAAATTTCTATAGAATGCCAACTAATAACACCAAGAGATCACGTAAATTAAAAGTTCTCATTTTAGTAACAAGCGTGTTACATTGTGATGGTATGATTAAGAACATTTAGCATCTTCTTCTTACGTCTTGCTATCATAATGTAACACTCTTTATTTAGAAAATTGGAATGTGATAAAAACGGGAAGATTGAATAATTAAATAGTGAGTGATAAATTAGTAAGTGATCTACGACTAGAAATCTTATACGGAGTTACGGACGTGTTACTTTTAATGACGCGGTTGTTACATCTCCAGACCTCAATCTCCAACCGATTTGCGCGTTTCTTATTTTACTCGACGCGTAAATCTATCTAGTTGTGCACTACGTCACCGGAATTTGGAATTTTGCCTTTGGAGGGGAAAGGGGGGGGGGGATTATGCTTAAAATCTTTCTTTTCCGAGTCTAATCCAGTGTACACGTCCCAGGCCTCAATTTCCAACCGATTTGCCCGTTTCTTTTTTCGTTCGACTCAGATAACTTCTGAGTTGCACATTATTTCACAAGAGTATTGAAATTAGCATGGCGAGGGGGCATATTTCGGTCCCTCTATAGCTTTATAATTATAAACACGTTTTGAAATTGAAGGAGCATTATTAATATACCTTTGGATTTTCATGAATTATTCTTTGTGCCACCATGGAACAAATCAGAGGTGCCACCATGGTGCCAGGACACCATAAACCACATAATATTTGATGGGTTTTTGTGTGTTTCACCTCGAATACGGATGTGAACTTTAACGGACCGCCTACCAAAACTACCAGATAAAAGTTAAATGTTACGACGTATGACCAGTGGCACCACCGTATGAGTGGTTGGCATCATTGGTGGTGGTGGGGGGGGGACTCGAATTCGCATGTTGGGTATCGTAGATCATGGATTTTAAAATGCAGTTCAAATTCGAGGCTCAAAGGCCACTAGAAAGCTAAGGTGGATAAGGGTTCTGCACAATTAAATTGTTTAAAATGATGTTAAATTGATCTACACATTGTTAAATTTTAAGAATGTGTATATTTTTAGAATTGGTAAAAATTGGAGACGTTTACCATTGATAGACCCAGAACCAAAGTTGTTCAATGAGCTCTAAAATGAAAATAAAGGGGAAATGTTTGTTTCTGATGTTCTAAATGAAAAATATTATGACCACAAATTTGGTCCGGAAACATCTAATTTTATATTCTGTGTTGGTACGACTAAGATTACGAGTAGAAGTTCCATATAATATTTCCAAGGGAAAAGCCAGTGTTAGTCACCTCGATTTTAGGAGGTAGGTACCTAAAGGAAGTATCTTACTTACCTACCAGCAATCTCCAAATAAAATATGTTCCTTTTTTTGTTAATATAATATATTAACAATATTAACAATATATTACCAATATTAACATTACATTAACAATACATTAACAATATTACCAATAAATTAATAATAATAAATTGTTTATAGTACCAAAAAAAGAACATATATTATAATTATTGTTGATATTGTTGTATTTTATTGTATTGTACTAGAATGTTAACAATATTGTAGCTTCTGGGTGACATGGCGATGAAAACCTAAAAATTTTGTTCGTATTACAAATTTAGGTAGGTAGTATTTCACAATTAGACAGGTACCTACAAATTATAATTAGTTCTCGTAGTTTCGCAAGTAGGAAGGAAATTAAAGTATGCAGATAAATAATTATGACATGAAAAGGTAGGTAGGCTTCTGATTACCGCCAGACGAACAGACATACACCAAAATTATTCAGGAAGTTCCAAAATTCAATCAACGTGAGAGGAAATTCAGAGTGAAGAAACGAACAGACTTGAAGTCACAAAATCAAAATGAGAAAGAACTAACAAAACGCTGAAATTATTACACAATGGTTTATTATTTTTTATTTTTCTATATAGATCACTTGTCTGCAAAGCCACCAACCATCCAACATGAAGAAAAACATCGATCGCATTTCGGTCAGCTATAATTTGAACGGAGATTAGGCCTCTTTGCGATTCACACTCGTGTTTCTGATTTATCGTACGTCCAAACTTTAAATTCTCGTAGTGAGCGAACGGTTTGTCCTACAGACCTCCGGGTGGTCTCAAAAAATTCTAAAAATTCTAAAGAATCTTAAATTGAAGGAAAAACAATACCTTTATATCAAAATTTTCTGAGTTAGGGCGTTTTCAAAATTGATTTTTGAACCCTTAGAAGTGACCTACATCAATCAAAATCTTCGGGGGACAACTAGACCCCAAATGGAGCCTTCATACCAAATTTCATCAAAATCGGTCAATGCTAAGTGGCAAAAGTGCCGTGTACGGCGTACGGCGGACGGACGGCCAAATTTTTATTCGATTTTTGGATTATACGTACCTTGAAACGTAAACCATCAAATTTTGAGGGGGTGTTACAATTTTTTTCTCTTGGTTGATTCCAAAGGTTCATATTGAAAACAATAAACCAAAATCGGGGACCGGGTTGTGAGGGGTTGCGGAGGGGGAGGTGATTACAAGTCTAAAGTTCTAGGGGGCTCAGCTGCTTATCACCGCCCCCTTCTTAGAATAATTCTAAGAGGAATTATAAGGAATTATTCTAATAAGGAATTATTCCTTTGTTTTTCGCCACCACCGACGCTTTACGACCAATGTATTCAATAAATTTCAAATAAAAAATATTCTTGTACTCAGGTGAGTTAGAGGTTTGGCGATATAAGCTCAGTTTTTGAAAAATTGGAAATGTTTTTCGAAATTTGAACTTTGAAATTTCGAATAAAATTGAAATTACAATTTTATTTTAAAAATTTTGGCAGAGCGCCATTTGGAAACTAATAATGAGTACACTCCCGAAAATGATAATCACTTGAACTCGTGGAGAGAGGAACGTGAACAACGACTACCCCTTCTGCTACAATCGCCGGTGCTGCCATCTGGTGAAAAAAATTTTATTAAAATCGGGGATGATTGGCGTTAATGGGTATTTCGTACATTGCAATTCCACTCGTTTTTGGAACTTTAATTGGTTGGTTTGATACTACACAGCTAGATTGAGTCAACTACCAACTCATGCCATGTTGAGCTGTTGGACTGGAATTGTTGCTGTTAGATAATAGTGGTTCTTGGAGTTCAAAGTTTCAATCCTCAATGATAAGGTATCTCCCGTTCGTGCTCTAAGTGGTTCTTTCCTCACGCAGAAGGCATGAAACTGATGAATGACGTAAGACTATCAGCCAGCACAGATGGTATTTCAACAATTGATAAAACGATTTGACCCGAGAAAGCATCGATAAATAGGATTAACGGCCACTCCCGACGGAAACAGTCGCTGAGAGTTAAGGGAAGGATGAGGCTTTCCTGTTATGATTGCCAGCTTTCCTGTTTGCCTCTGTAGCGGCAGAGGAAATTGAAACATCTCCTCCTCAACAGATTAGTCTGTCCTTCCCCCTGGAATTTCTCCTCCGTCAATCTATTCGATTCCAATTCTCCCTCTATCCGGATAATATCATAGATATTTTGATCATTTGACATTGAGCCACTGATCTCAAAATAAGTGCTACCCTTCAGTTACAAGAATGTTGTAATTTCGAATAATTCGGGTAGGTACTTTCTATAATCTTGAAGCTTGAGCCTTTCAAAACTAGGACTTTTTTTCTCAAAAATTATGGATAGAGCAGCACAAGTTATGATTAATTATTTTCGACAGATATAAAAGACCAAAATTTTTAAGTCTAATGATTTTTGGAATTATTTAATCAATAAAAATTGAATATTTATATGAATGAGTAGTAGGGTCGGAACATCAGGAAATTGTAGAGAAGTTTCTTACACGCAGACCATTCTGTTATGGTCATGGCACGTTGTATGGAATGTCTCACCGATCAGATAAACTGACTAGAGGGTTCCCGGATGAATTGAGTCAAATTTAACTCCTTCCCCCCTCAACCAAACACGATTTTTGAACACGATCAACTTTGCTATAGCGTTTGCATTGTTGACCAATTCACTGGTCTTCAATAACCTATAAAATTTTGCCGATTTGGCGTGATTCTTCGTATCTATAATCCAATTGTATAGATGCTCCGATGCATAGTAGCTTAATTAATCTCAAAACATCAATCTCTAAGTGCCTCAGACTACCCTCATAGGGGACTCACTTTGACCACTCAATTCGACCACCAACAGAGTAACGGAGACAACTAAACCAATCCCATGTTACGAACTATCCATCCAGCGGCCCAGTTAAGGGGGTATCAGTCGGTCGCCGTTCGTTCATAGTATTTCGACAAATAGAAGGCGCAAAAACTTAAAAAGTTGTACCTAAATTTGAAACTTTAAAGGATTTTAGAAATTCATTAGTGCACGGCCCTAGGGAATTGAAAATCTGAAATATTGCCGCCAGAATCATCAAAATCGAACAATGATTGCCAAAGAGAAATGGGAAAACTACTGAATAAACGATTTTTCCCGTATTTCTCTAGCAATAATTGTTCGATTTTGATGCTTCCAGTGGCAATCTTTCAGTTTTTCAATTCCCAAGGCCCATGCACTAATGAATTTCTGAAAACCTTGAAAATTTCAAGTTTAGCTACATTTTATGGAAAAAACATAACTGAATTAACGGTTTTTCCCATTTTTCTCTGGAAATTATTGTTCGATTTTGATGATTCCAGCTGCAATATTTCCGTTTTTCAATTCCCTAGGGCCGTGCATTAATGGATTTCTAAAATCCTTTAAAATTTCAAATTTAGGTACAACTTTTTAAGTATTTTGCGTCTTCAAATTGTCGAAATATTGAGAAAGAACGGCGACCGACTGAGACCCCCTTAATAAAAACGCTGCAAATTATTACACAAAGGTTTATTATTTTTCTATATTGATCACTCTCCTGAAAAGTCACCAACCATCCAACATGAAGGAAAACATCGATCGTATTTAGGTCAGCTATAATTTGAACGGAGAATAGGCCTCTTTTGCGATTCACACCCGTGTTTCTGATTTATCGTAAGTCCAACCCTTAAATTCTCGTAGGGAGCGAACGGTTTGTCCTACAGGGCTCCGCGTGGTCTCAAAAAATTCTAAAAATTCTATACTATCTAAAATTGATGGAAAAAAATACCTTTATATAAAAATTTTTTGAGTTAGGTCGTTTTCAAAATTTCAAAATTCATTTTTGAATCCTTGGAAGTGACATCAACCAAAATCTTTGGGGCACAACTAGACTCCAAATGGAGCCTACATACCAAATTTCATCAAAATCAGGCTCGAGACGTAATATTTACGTCACCTTTCCATTTCAGGGTTAACTGGGGAAAGTGCGGCGTACGGCGGACGGACGGCCAAATGTGTATTCGATTTTTGGATTCTACGTACCTTGAAACGTAAACCAACAAATTTTGAGGGGGTGTTAGAAAAAATTTTGGTTTATTATTTTCAATAATGAACCTTTGGTATCGACCGAGAAAAAGGAATTTTTAACATCCCCTCAAAATTTGTTGGTTTACGTTTCAAGGTACGTAGAACCGAAAAATCGAATAAAAATTTGGCTGTCCATCCGCCGTACGCGGCACTTTCCCCACTCAGCATTGACCGATTTTGATGAAATTTGGAAATGTAGGCTCCATTTGGAGTCTAGTTGTGCCCCGAAGATTTTGGTTGATGTAAATCACTTTTAAGGGTTGAAAAATGAATTTTGAAATTTTGAAAACGCCCTAACTCAAAAAATGTTGATATAAAGGTATTGTTTTTCCTTCAATTTAAGATTCTATAGAATTATTAGAATTTTTTGAGACCAAGCGGAGCTCTGTAGAACAAACCGTTCGCTCCCTACGTGAATTTAAAAGTTGGACGTACGATAAGTCAGAAACACGAGTGTGAGTCGCAAAAGAGGCCTAATCTCCGTTCAAATTTTAGCTGACCGAAATGCGATCGATGTTTTTCTTCATGTTGGGTGGTTGGTGGCTTTGCAAACTATCAATATAAAAAAATAATAAACCATTGTGAAATAATTTGCAGCGTTTTTCTTGGTCGATTCCAAAGGATCATTATTGAAAATAATAAACCAAAATCGTTTTATTTCAAATACAAGTAAATGAAAAATAAAATGTATGTCAAAACTTTTCAAGTTCAGGCGTTTTGAGAAGGTCCCCCCCCCCTCCCCTTCGTTTTTCACCCATTAGAAGTGACTGACAATAAATGGAAGCTTCGGAGCACTGATAAACCCCAAATAGATCCGATAATCCAAATTTCATCAAAATCGGTCCTTTGGGCAAAGTGCCGTGTACGGCAGACGGAAGGAAAAGTTGCATTCGATTTTCAGATTCTACGATCCTTGTAACGTGATTGTAAAGGTGGTAAAAAGTTTTCTCTACCTCTATTCCGAAGGTTTATTATTGGACATAATAATCCAAAGTAGATAAAGATCCCTTTGACTCTACCTTCGTATTTGAAGTTTTAGATCATTATTACTTCGACCTATTTCAAAAACTCTATCCAACTAAGTCTTCCTTAAACACCTATAAAGCATTTATAATTGTATAATATATTTATTATAATATAACACATTTATAATTTCTACTCTCATATTTTGGTACCTTTTTTGCTTCACCGTAATTCATGACAACGAAATCTGATCGGCTTCAAGTGGAGGGATAAGATCTATACGAGGCAGGCTCCCCAGTATTTTCATCCTCTATAAGAACTGCGAGTTTGTTTATTCTAGCCATCTCCCAACAGCCGAAACAACAATCCTTCATTGAGAGAGTGAAGGATGCCCCTTAAAAATTGCGTGTCAATATTATTCTCGACAACTGATGATGAAAGAAACATTTCTTGTGGTCGGCGTCAATTTCACTGTTTACTCGCATAATAGCGTGTGATCCATTTCAAAACAACTCGAAAATATTCCCATCAGCTTACTGAGTTTACTATCAAAACATAATGGCTTCCTGTGATGGGGGCGATGTAATTAATAACAGGGCATGCATTTATGGATCTCAATGAAATTCTCGGTAAACGAGGCACTTTCGTCAGCTATCATGAACCAATATTGTTGAAAATCGGTCTATGGGCTCCATTTGGGGTCTCATAAATTGTGCATTGAAATTGGGAAGTTTTCTTTCAAACGGGCTTATATCCATTTGGAATTTTTTGTGGGAAATTGAGAAAAAATATTGTCATGGCGAAGGAAGTTGTCTAGGGTTCCCAAATTCTTCAAATAGTTACCTACTTCATAGAACTTTTGATTGTAAGACCAAGTTTTGAAATTTTTGCGTTTTGAGGGAGATGCGGCCATTTCATATTTGGATACAAGCCCATTAGATGAAAAACAATGGATATGAGCCACTTGGAAAAAACGAGCTTTTGGTTGTGTAGAGAAAACTTGCATTTTCATCTTCTTCTATTGATTTACTCTTTATTTTCAATCATGAGCCTTTGGAATCGAGCAAGAAAAATTGTCTAACCCCCCTCAAAATTTGATGGTTTGGGTACGTTTCAAGGTATGTAGAATCCAAAAACCGAATTAAAAAAAAAGTGTTTATTGTAAACAACAGGATAGATATAAGCCGTTTTGTCGACAAATCCGATTTTTAGTGTGAGCTGCCGCTTAGCAGCTCATTGTTCCCCCTGACAGGTCACAGAGGCCAGCCCTAAAGAAGCTGGAGCGGCAGAAGCAGATGCCCTGAAGCCACAATACTGGGCGTGGCCCCTACTCACGTGCTCTCCCACCATCTTGGGCACAACAACCATTGATTGTCAAGCAAAAGGAGGAAATCTAGCATCCATCTGATCAAGGATACTAACCTTTTTCGCACTATTTGGATGGCCAGACTGGGGAAGGGAGAGTGAAAAGCCATTGTAATGACCAGGAGGATTCAGTCCCTGTTGTTCAGCCTAGCCCACTAGTCCTGAAGCGATCTCCCCTGTCCTTGAAGCTCTCACCCCGTATCGCCCATATTGCCCTGCATCGATACCTTCCTCCTGCTTCCAACAAGTCTTGAGATAGGTGTTAACCTTGTGAGTGGTGCCATCCAAGTATCTTGCTCAAGTCCTGCCTCCCCTAGAACCATGTCGCCAGAGTATCACGCGTGTTGCCCAGTCCTGTCCGGCTACTCCCCTCTGGATCTCCTCGCCTCTCAACGTAAAGCACTCGCCTCGGTAACCCTTCATGTGAGTGAACTCAAGTGTATCTATCTACGTATTGGCCAATAAAAGGTAGTAAGTGAAACTGTGACTCAGTATAAGAAATCAAAACTAAAAGTACTATAGTAGTATTGCCTAGCAATAACAAAGTGGAACTCAAAGAACTCTTGTGAATTTGTCATCGTAATATAAGTGTACCTGTATCGCTAGTCATAGAGCCCAATTCAATTGCTCCCTCATAGTGTAACACCCTTCAGGCTATGTTGGGTCATTGACTGTAACAGAGTCTTGTTAATAAAAATAACTTTTAAACTTATATTTACCTTCTCTGACTCTACCCTGGTTCTGGTTCTGACTTTTAGTATCGTGTGTCAAACTAGGTAGGTAGTTAAAATCACTAACAAGGACAACGTAAATTCACTGATGAAGGGCCAGGGAACCCGTTGACAAGGGTTCCTCCCTAATCGCCAGAGGGTCATTCAGCCACCCCCGGAACTGAAAGGGGGGCCCACAAGGAAACCTAATGTGGCCACCCCTACTATCCCAGGGGGCCCCGGTTGTGCGACAGGGACGCATGACCATGAGTTGGGTAGGGATAAGAAGGGCTCCGAAGAGATAAAAACACCCTCTATTACCCTACCCCAACAAGAGATATGACGACTAACAGCACTACTGATTGTGATTATATACTAGTGTTACCTTCATCACTCTAGGAGCACGTTATCTGAGGCTTACCCAAATCCTTCACTCTATAATTGGACAAAGAAGTCTGCCTGGAGAGCAAATACAATTTAATACTACCTCGTTGTTACTTTTTCAGTTTGTTTCGTTGTTCCATTGACATTTTCAAAGAGCTATTCAATACTCGTCTGTTGATGTTTATTATTAATGTTTTCTGGTGAATGGAAGTCCTGAAGATTGTGATTAACGAAAAAAAAGATGAGACCAAGATTACAAACTTGACGAAGGGTAGGATGAGGACCAGTGCATTTCTATCATCAGTTTGTTATTTTATCCAAGCTGATGACAAACTTAAAGATGTAAGAATTATTTCGGATTGAAGGATGGTAGTTCATTCACGGTCACGAATTTGAGTTTTTCTTGATATTATTATATGGCACCATCTCGATCTAGTAGGTTGTTTCTGATCAGGACAGGATGACTACGGAAAAACTTGTGCGTCGTTAACGTACCCGAATTTCCCCGACTATGTCATTCTGGGCTTGCAGAATAAATGTACTAATGAGTACCATTTGGTGATCACCAAGTTCATAGAAGGTGACTTTTAGACATTCTGACCGCATGTTGGATGAACGCACTGCATACGTGTAGAATGAAAACACAATAGTTCTCATTCAATGTAGAACTCGTTCAAGTAATGTATTGATTCGCTGAGACACCACCTCAGATGACCCTGGCCTGTACAAACGTCGCAACTCTTTGCATATAACCTTGCATATGACCCTTTGCATATAATTTATTGTAGTAAGATTCATGTTCTAAGTATGAGTTGGGAAAACTGGAAAACATTAAGCATTGTGTAGAAATCATGTTTTATTGTGTCCCATTTGATAAATAAGTCTGAATATTGAAACGGAATGAAGAAAAATAACGTTTGTCAAGTGGGTGTGGCACATAGCTGCCTCGTATCCATAACCCGATTGTATAGATGATTCGATTGTAGTTAATCTCAAGACATCAATCTCTAAGTACTTTCCACTACCCTCATAGGGGACCATCTACACGCTAATCTGAACAATCCTGAGATATTTCGTCGAAATCGGATGGAAAACGTAGAAGTTATGGCTGTTATAAGGAATTCAAGTTTGCACATGCGTAGCAACTACTATTAGTCTGGGTGAGATGATTTTCATAGGGGACCATCCAAATCTAATCTGAACAACTCCAAAGCCCAGTCCAAAGCTAATCTGAATAATTCTAAAAAGTTTCATCGAATTCGGATGAAAAATGTAAGTGTACAAGGATTTTACGGTTGCGCATGCGCAGAGACTACTGACAATTTCATCGAAATCGGACAGATAAATTTTTTACATTTAATGTGGAAGTTATGGCTGTTACAAGGAATTTACGTTTGGGCATGCGCAGCGACTACTATCAGTCCGGGGGTGATGATTTTCATAGGGGACCGTCTACAAGCCAACCAGCACTATCCCTGAAAATTGCATCGAAATCGGACAATAACTTCCTATAGCTATGCCGGTTACAAGGATTTCATGACGGACACAGAAACACAGACAGACAGAAACGGAACCAAAATTGTTCAGAAAGGTCTAAAACGTAAAACGCGAGTGGAAATTTTGATTTTGGAGAATTTTTCCCATTTCAACTTTGAAAAGTGAAAACAAAGCTTCCGCTATCTTGGTAGACTCGGAAGCAAAATCATTCAACCTTTGCAATAGGATGTGCGCCTGGGTAGGAAAAACTGTTTATTGTTATTTTTAATCTAAGGTAGACCTCATTCTGAGAATTTTGGTACCAACCGCGACCTTCTAGCGTGTGTAAATCTTTTCCTATGAATTTTTTAAAATTTATGACGTCACAGTGGGCTGGGGGGTCCCCCCAGGCGAGAGGGGCGCGTGATGTCATGAACGGTCGAAACTTTGAAAAATCATAGACACAAATCTACTCACTCTAGAGCAACAGCACTCGCTGTTGGTGCCAAAATTCTCAGGATGTAGTCTTCTTTCGATTAAAAATCTTTAAAAAATCAAGGCGCACCCCCATTACGCAGAGCCGATCACTATGGAATTGATAGGTACAAAATCGGTCGTCGAGAGGTCCAACCACACGAACTCTTGAAATTTCACTAATATCGGATGGAAACAGTAGAAGTTACGATTGTTTCAAAGATTACATGCTCGCGCATGCGCAGCACATCCGATCAAAATTAAATTCAAGCAGCATTATCGAAACTTTAGTCTCATGAAATCACCCAAGTTTGTGAAAAATTAAACCGTTACGAACGGAGGGAAGTTGGCTTAGAGGATTTTAAATTTGGGTTCTCACAGGCTGACACCAATCAGAGTTGGATGGAATTTATAGGGAACCACCCACATAGTCCTTGAAATTTCATCGAAATCGGACTGTAAATTTGCACAATTTTGCCCTTTCCGAGGCTTTGAAGACGCAGACAGAAAGGCACACACACACACACACTCTGAAACTTGAGATTGTTCAAGATTATATGAAATTCGAGTGAAAATTTCGATTTCGAGTTGGTTTCATAAGCCCCGCGTTCATGGACCGTGAAAGTTGCTTTTAGTTGTGATACTTTCGACTTGAAGATGAATCGGCCCGGATATGAATGATTCGCGAATTTAATATAGGAAGGCTTCTTGAAATGTAGATGGCGCCCACACGTCTCATAACAGCTATTCCGTATCCTTCAAGGATACAATTAGAATATGCTCAAATGATCACTTTCGTATAGAGAAAATGCGAACATTTGTTCCTATTCTACAGGTTATGTTATTAGTTTTGCATATCTGTCATCCGAACATAGCCTGACTATCGTCAATTATCTTACTCACGTTCTGAATGGGAGTGTAATGATGTTGACTTCTTTAAATTTCCTTATTTTTTCCTTATATATGCACAGTATCAATCAGGGATTTCAAAGTTGACGTATTAAATCGAAGTTTGTACGATCGTTTTGGGATTCCAAATTGTATTGTACAACAATTGTACAAAACAAGTAATTATTACTTTGTTTACTCGTTATGATTGTAGTCTGTCGTCACTTCAAAATATTCAATTTGAATTGGAAGTAGTTTCTGTAACTCGGCATCTGTAAAATCAGCTTCCATGCGTTTTTTCTAACAGATTAACCTCCAGTGTTGCCATATAGAGAGCCCTTTTATTTGAAGGCGCTTTCATGAGCCGTTGGGAAGATCTGGATACTTAAGATCCTCTTTTCCCGATCTAGCTGCTCATAGTGATGTATAATTGGTATGTAAATATATGTAAATTTGTAAATTTGTGCGGTGAGAAACATGCAATAAAATCGACACCAAGTACCGTAAGATCGGGTGAATATATACAATTCAACATCAAGATGATTTTGAGGCCATGTTCCTTACACTTAAAATTCAAGTGAGGCCGCTAAAAGTTAGGACCATTTGAATATTTCAACTTCCAGTTGTCTAAACAAAATTGTTAAGTCATTGGGAGTGTACAAGATTGTGTATACTTCCTCTACTCACCGACAGGTTGCGGTCAATTGAAGCAGTAACTTAATTTGTGGGTAAAATATAATGTAACGAATTGAAAGGTCAACGAAAGCAGCAGATGTACATTTTTTAAAGTTGAGGAAAATACATTTTTACTGTTATAATATTTAATAAAAGTACTAGTATTAAACATTCTTACTAGTAAAAAATTGTTACTATTAAAAAATTTTACTATTAAAAAATTGTAAAAATATCTTTATAAACTAGAAAAAAGATTGAATTTTGAAATATCAATATAAATTGTCAGTTTTAACCTTAAGGTATCGTGTAAATCCTACGGTATACAGGGTGTCTACAAAACAGGTCTCATTCCTTCGAGGGATCGATTCTACAACTAATTTGCAACAAAAAAATGTTGCATAGCAATTTTCGTTTAAACCCTTCTTCTCCGAGTTATTGTAATTTAAAGTTTTTCTTCGTGATTTTGCCCTTATGTCATTAAATTGTTAATAACTCCAATAATTTGCTGTACTAATTACAATTTGAGGATACCGTTGGAAAGAACATTAAATTTTCTATCTCCATGATACCAAATAAATGTTTTTCAGTTGAGTTTTACGGGGAATATAGCATCCTAAAAAGTGAACTGGTCCCCTATGAGGGTAGTGGAAGGTACTTAGAGATTGATGTCTTGAGATTAACTACTTTACATCGGATCATCTATACAATCGGGTTATGGATACGAGGAAGCTATGTGCCACACCCACTTGGCAGACGTTTTTTATCTCATGTAGTCATTATCAGGGCAACAATTCTCCACCTAATGCACCCTTCACTGGTATGATTTGACTAATTATATGTGTGGCGGTGAATTCTGATTAATTACTCATGTAATAATGCACGCACTCAGCCTACAATATTTCAAGGGAGTTCCTAGTAGATCCCGAGAGGTCACGATACGGCGGATGTAATATCCGGCGCCGTCTTCTCGATACGTCGCCCTGGATTGCAATCTAGCACCGTATGAATTGGGAAGGATCCGGCGCTGAATCGTCGATACGTCCGGCCGGATCGTGATCTCGCCGGATCTGCTAGACACTCTCTACTGGGAGCTGCTAGGACGATTAAAATAAATGGGGCCCGAATATCAACCGACCCTCAGGTGCAACCTTCAGATGACTTCAGCCATCCAGATTGACATCCCCAGGGAGCTCAGCTTCGTGTAAGCTATCTACGAGTAGTCTAACAGAATTTTCGTAGATGGAGCATTGTAATAAGTTTATAAACCACTTCGATTAGTAAATAATTGTCCATATTTAATAATTGTATCCCTGTACAGTAACGTGTTAGAATGAAATAACAGCAATGGTTTCGAAGGGTTTTCAGGTCAATCCATAACAATTGTTACTGTGAAAACATCAGTTTCGAAAAAGAAAGTATTCGTGGCGCCCAGTGCTGCTATATTTGGCAACTTACTGTAAAACCTTGAAATTCGACCACGAGATTTAAAAAAATATCTTCCTCGTGCTTTGGTGACCATTTGGAGTGGAATATCACTCCCCCCCCCCCCAAATATAAAAAAAATGTTGAGCACCACCTAATGAGTTATTAATTGTCGGAAGCTGTAATCTAAAACGACTGCGTTGTTCCCAGTGATGGTAGAAAACTCCTCGTCACTAATAAAAAACTTTAGCGAAAACATCAGCATGTTTCAATTATTTCAATCAGATTTTTTAACAACTACATTTGAGTTAATGCGGTCGATTTAGCATCACCACTCCCCTAGGTCCTTCCACTCCGACTATGTCCTTGATGACCACGGTACGAATGCTAGTATCTATCGACACTTCAAATAAAAAATAAGTCTCACTCCCACTCATATAATGGTGCACGTTGGCTAGTAGTAATATGAAATATCACACGTTTGATGGGTTTGATGAGTAAAAATATGAAAAATAACCTATCCAAACCCCTGGGGCTCACAGCCAATGTTTATCAGGCCACCTATACTGTACAAATATGCGCAGAATTATATGACTGGGAAACGATTGGAAGGTTCGAGAATCTACATAATGTCTGAAAGTTAGGCATCAATAACTTTCATGCTAACTAAGGATGACTTCCTTAGGTTCGCGGCAGTAAATTAACCTTGCCCCGGGCACTTAGTCATGAGCAAGTCGAAGGTAACGAATAAGCCGATCACCCCGCTAAGGGATCGGCTGCGCTCCCTAGCGGTCGTGAACTCTTGCTGGAGCTTACCGAAAGCTTCTTCACAAATGGGATGATAATAAGCGTTCCGTACTTTCCAAAGCTTAGGCAAGAGTAATAATAAAGAGCGAAAGATATAATGCCATTCAAGGCGAAAAGACTGTTGCGTCATAATTCCCCTCATTGGTCAGTACCCGATCCGATACATTATCCGCAAATTCGGCAAGGCCAGGACTGCTGATAGTCGAATTTGTTTTCAAGGTCGAATTAACACTGTAATCGCCAATCTACTAAATTCATACAATAGGGAGGACAACTATATTAAGTTATTCATAATACAGAACGTGTATTAAATTAGATATAAATATGTTGTGAATAATATTTCGATTGGTTGGAGGAAACCTCATGTGTGTTACTATTGTTTGAAATAAACGACCTACAAATGAAATGGTTCAAAGCTATACAAACTCTTACACACAAGTGGAGGACATCATGAATTTAACAATGACCTGTTCTCAAACGGCAGAAAGCTTCAGCTCCCTATTGAAAGTTGCTACGTGGGAACAAGATGAAAGTTCCATTCCGTGGTAACAAATTCATTCTTCACAGAAGATTAAGTTAACATGAACATCGTCTAAGTGCCTCAGTGTTTTACTCAGCGAATCTAAAACCCGTCCCCGAAGCTTATAAGGAAACTTCTTATTAGAGAGCCCCCCTTGGTACGCCTTAGATTAGGATTATGTATTCATTGCGTTCTGCTCTTGCGGAAGGTACATTAGCGGAGAGGCTGAGAAAAGCACTAGGCGAGAGATAAAAGCCAAAAGCACTAAAATGACCCGACCAAGAGGTTGAGTATAAATGAAAGAATGGTGATGTGGAGCAATGAGACACGTCCATCTAACACCTTGTTTCTGGAACTTATTTTGATCTGGGGTCCTCTCGAGAGCTTCCAGTTACATCACCTCGCCATTTCACCTGCTCTTTTATTCAGACCTATTCAAATGGATAGGTCTGTTACCTATCCTGTTCTAGTCTGTTATCGGGACATGAACAATGAGAAATAAATTATTGCAATATAAACATATTGTCTCTCCATGAGAAAGGATCTAGGACTGTTTTGTTAGCCTCATACTATGTCACAGCATAAATATGTGCCAAATTGTGAAATACAACAACAGGTTGATACATGTCAGACACCGCATAAAACCTGGCCACGACGAAGAAATAGTAAAGTAAAAGTAAATTACAATTTGTGAGTACATTTTGCAACTGAGAGATACGGGCGCAAGCCACGTCATCTCTCGGAGTGTCTTACGGAAAATTGGTTCTGCATCCTTTAAGCGTTGCTACAACTGGACTGACCAAACAACTTCTCCACCTCCTATATATGTGCCGAATCAACTGCATCAAAATCGAATTTTTTTATGAGAACTGAAATGAGACGGTTGATAGATTAGCAAAGGAAGATTCACAGTCAGGAGTACCGTTGTGTTAGCCAGTTGAAGTGGAGGACTTCTTCCCGTCGATTTTCAGTACCCATAGGAGCAAATGGCAGAGGTAATGGGGGGTACGCCTGATTTTTTTTTTTTTGAATTTATAATCAAAAGTAGACTCATCCTGAGAATTTTGACACCAGCCGATCTCTTTTTGGATGACTAGATCTTTTTCTATGATTTTTCAAACTTTCGAATCTTTATGACGTCTTGCGCCCCTCCCGCCTGGGCGGGACCCCCAGCCCATTGTGACGACATGAACATTCGAAACTTTGAAAAACGCTGAAAATTATTACACAATGGTTTATTATTTTTTATTTTTCTATATAGACAAATGTATAGACACTTGTATAGACACTTCTATATAGACACTTGTCTGCAAAGCCAAGTGAAGAAAACATGAAGAAAAACATCGATCGCATTTCGGTCAACTAAAATTTGAACGGAGATTAGGCCTCTTTTGCGATTCACACTCGTGTTTCTGATTTATCGTACGTAAAACCCTTAAATTCTCGTAGCGAGTGAACGGTTTGTCCTACAGAGCTCCGCGTGGTCTCAAAAAATTCTGAAAATTCTATAGAATCCTAAATTGAAGGAAAAAACAATACCTTTATATCAAAATTTTTTGAGTTAGAGCGTTTTCAAAATTTCAAAATTTATTTTAGAACCCTTAGAACTGATATACATCAACCCAAATCTTCGGGGCACAACAAGACCCCAAATGGAGCATACATACCTAATTTCATCAAAATCGGTCCATGCTAAGTGGGGAAAGTGCCGCATACATAAATTTTTATTCGATTTTCGGATTCTACGTACCTTGAAACGTAAACCATCAAATTTCGAGGGGGTGTTGAAAAATGTTTTTTCTTTGTCGATTCCAAAGGGGTCTGGGATTCGGGGTCTAGTTGTGCCCTGAAGTTTTTGGTTGATATAGGTCACTTCCAAGGGGTGAAAAATAGAGGTTGAACTGTTGAAAACGCCCTAACTCAAAAAATTTCGATATAAATGTAATGTTTTCCCATCAATTTAAGATAGTATTGCATTTTTAGCATTTTCAGAGACCACACGAAGCTCTGTAGGACAAACCGTTCGCTCCCTACGAGAACTCTCTCAGTACGGGAGCACTGTACGGGAGTACTCTCAGTGCGGGAGCCCAATCATAGACAAACGCCTCTGACGGAAGTTTTCGAAATTTAGCTTCTTCCATTATTGACCCAATTTTGACTGGAAATTGACGCGCACAAAGTTCACACTCTAATGAAGCCGTAAACTCAGGACGGGACCTTCTCAAGGCTGTTCACCCCCACTACGAGTGATTCAAACTTGAGGGGCGCTCACATTCTCAACGTCTCCAAATGGAGACGCCCGTCAGGGGTTGGGGGCGAGCGCGTCTCCATATGGAGACATCCGCACTGAGAGGGATTTGACTTACGATAAATCAGACACACGAGTGTGAATCGCAAAAGAGGCCTAATACGGCGTACACCGTACGCGGCACTTTGTCTAGTTCCCATGGACCGAATTTGGTTAAATTTGGTATTGGCTCATTTGGGGTCTATTTGTGCCTGAGTTAGTGTAAATTTTCAATGACGTTTTTTCGTCAGTTCAAGAAAGTGTTCAATTTATGGAAACGAATGATGTCACCCAGACGATCAAAAATTGTTAAATGCGCGTTTATTCTGAAATTTTATGAACACATAGAAGGCAGCATGTAGAGTGTCCAAATACCTCCCCCCTCTCCCCAACAGCCTCTGGTCCTTGAAATGTAGTTGAAATTTGTCTCAGTTACTCTGAGTTGGACGAACGATTAGTCAAAAAACGAGTGTGAGTTGCGTACGAACGTTCATTGATGAAGTCAGCCTAATTTTATCTGATAAAATACCACCTTATCTTGTTTGTTCGAATAGAATTTCCTTTCACTCACGTGTGCTTCCTTAACAACCACGAATTAAATCTTAAGATGTTTCGCTGGTGGGAACTTCCTATCAAATTAAACTTGATTTATTAATGGAAAAGCGGTGTTCTTCGCAGACGGGTGATCTTAGCAGAAAAATTATATACCGTTGTGTAACAATTACAGCGTTTTGAGATCTACTCGCACATCTAAAAAAAAAAAAAAAAAATCTTGGGGATCCCATGACAAATTATATTGGACAAAAACAGTGGATTTTAATCTCCTCAACGTATTCAAGAGGGATTGAGCCAAACGTGACTTTCAGGATGGTCGTGATGTTTACCTTGTTCGAAATTTTAGCACACCTTAGCACGATTACTTTTTTTTTCCATTTCGTGTTGCTAAAAATACCTGAAAGATGTGGTTAAAAATAAACGAATGCTTTATGAATCTATTTTTGTTTCAGGAACGTGAGTTATATTCTAGATAAGACATTAAACAATCGAAATGACGCGTTGAAACCTTGTTTCAACCCACTACGCATCGACTCAGTAAAGTGTCAATAGAATCGAGACAGACTCTCAAGGGGTTAGCGAAGCCGCTTCTGGCCGTTGGTTGGTTAAGCGTGGAGCTCCAAGGCCTTGCATTATTAGTGAATTAGTGTGCCGCTAGGGTAGTAAGGTTTGTCTGGAGGAAGGATCTCTGGGGAAATACTCACCAGCAAGGGGACGCACGCCATTCCTAAGAGAGAATACCGAGACCTGACGGGTACAGGAGATATATATAGAATGTGCTATGTAGGTGAACGTGGGCAGGACAATTATCACAGCCTGTTAATTAATTTTTCTACTATAATTTCATGAGCGATAATGGTGTAAAATGGCTCCCCATTTGCGCTCATGAATTTATTTATGTCAATAATATGGTTTATTATTTACAGTAATGAACTATTGGAATCGAGCAAGAATAAAAAGTAACACACCCACAGCTCTGTAGAACAAACCGTTCGCTGCCTTACGATAAATCAGGAGCACGAGTGAGAATCATCAAAGAGGTTTAATCTCCGTTGAAATTTTAGCTAACCAAAATGCGATCTATATTCTTTTCATCGAGTTGTACTCATTTTTGCGTCCTTAGTAACCAGTAATCAAATTTCCATATGAAGGAAATTCCCTCCCTATTTCTTCGAATGGAGTGTGAAGCGTTTATTTCTTCAAAATAAACTGGAATGTGAAGGTGTGAAGGCAGTATGTGTAGTAGTTAGGTAGTACCTATGGTTGGTAGGTAAAAAATAAAAACAAAGTCTGCCAAGTGGGTGTGGCGAATAGCTTCCTAGTATCCATAACCCGATTGTATAGATGATCTGATATATAGTAGTCAATCTCAACACATAAATCTCTAAGTACCTTCCACTACCCTCATAGGGGACCATCTACACGCTAATCTGAACAATCCAGAAAAATTTCGTCGAAATCGGATGGAAAATGGAGAAGTTAAGGGTGATACAAGGAACTCACGTTTGCGCATGCGCAGCAACTACTATTAGTCTGGGGGAGATGATTTTCATAGGGAACTATATACGCGCCAATCTGAACAATTCTAGAAAATTTTATTATTTTATTTTATTTATTATTATTATTAATTTTTTTTTTTTTTTTTTTGTCTTTGCGCGTGCGCAGAGATTACTATCAATTTTAAGGCCTTGGTTTTCATAGGGGATCATATCGATACCTTAAAGCACAAAGGAGCTATGTCCATCCATCTTCCACATTTTTTATTATTTTTAATTTCAGAAAAACTGAAATTCAACAAAACTATTATTGAGTTTTCTTGACGATAATAGCTTGTAAAACTATTGAGGAAATTAAAGAGTTTAGTGTAATAAGCCATTATTTTAGGAATTGTGCATTGTTGATAATTTCTTTTGCGTTTTTCTCAAATCTCCGTTTGTGGACATAGCACTTTGTGCTTTAAGGTATCGATATACAACCTGATCCGCATAATCTCAGGAAATTTCATCGACATCGGATTGAAAATGTGGAAGTTAAGGCTGTTACAACGAATTCACGCTTGCGCGTGGGCAGCGGCATTTATCACTCCGGGGGTGATGATTGTCATAGGGGACCGTTTACATGCCAACCCGCACAATCCCTGAAAATTTCATCGAAATCGGCAAATAACTCTGTACAGTTATGCCGGTTACAAGGATTTCATGACAGACACATAGATACACAGACAGACAGACACGGAATCAAAATTCTTCAGAAAGGTCTGAAACGTACCGCGAGTAAAACGCGAGTGGAAATTTCGATTTTGGAGAACTTTTTTTTCAACCTTGAAAATTGAAAACAAAGCTTCCGCTATGTTGGTAGACTCGATAGCAATTGAAAAAAAAAAATCGTCGTCCCACGACAACCCGAATTGAGTACCTCCTCTTTCGCGTTGAAGTCGGTCAAAAATAGTGACAATGGCAAAGCTGTGATCTTTGCAGACGAGTGATCTATACAGAAAAAAATTAACCTTTGTGAAATAATTTGCAGCGTTTTAATTGACGAACTCTGTTAGAATTAGAGATAATGCAACTTTATACACTCGAAGGCTATGCAAAAATTATAAGGAAATTAATATGTTGTTTACAGGTGCCCCACAGCATCACGTGTACATAGGTATAAACTTAAAACGACTAGAAATTACATAAATTCATCCTAGGATGGAACTTGGGAAAGAATTACGTTTGCTAACTAGTTGAATTTCTTTCAATTTCGCGTTCATAAGGGCAAATTTTGCGAGGTGAAAATTTGATGTCAATATCAGGGCAGTTGTAGGCGCATAGGATTGCAAATTTCAGAGTTATTACAAGGCTACCACAAACAGGGACTCAGCATAGATGTTATCTCTCACGTATAAGTTAATCTTGGGGTCATGATGGAAATGTGTGTGTCGAATAATTAGCCCAACAGTAAAGGTTCTGTTTTTATTGTAATTCTCACCGTAACTACATTTTTCAACCAAATTTAAAGACATTTTCAGGGATTGTTCAGATTGGCGTGTAGATGACTCTTTATGTAAATCATGACTCCCGGAAATATAGTAGCCTCTACCAATGCGCAAAACTGAAAACCTTGCAACAGCCATAACCTCTACGTTTTGCACCCGATTTCAATGAAATTTTCAGAGATTGTGCTATGAAATATATTGTCCCCTATGAAAATAATCGCCCTGGATTGATGGTAGCCACTGCGCATGCGCAAACGTACATTTCGG
This sequence comes from Apolygus lucorum, assembly GCA_009739505.2. Taxonomy (NCBI): domain Eukaryota; kingdom Metazoa; phylum Arthropoda; class Insecta; order Hemiptera; family Miridae; genus Apolygus; species Apolygus lucorum. The sequence continues at coordinate 56,256,371 of CM019167.2, forward strand.
AAGTCGAACAGTTAGGGGATATGAGAGTAGATTGCTAAGTAGGAAAGTGACCCAAATACCTCCTGAAACTGAACCAAAAATGGAAACTCATCTACACATAGGCGATCTACACATAGAAGATCTCCTACGGAAACTGATCCGGATTACAAAATGTGGTCTACCCTACGTCTTCTGGTTAACCTTACTGAAATTATTCACAGTATGAAAGTAGATCTACATTACAAAAACTGATCGAAAAACTGCGGGTAATTTAATTTCAGATTTAAATTGAGGACCACTAAAAAGTGAAAAATAAAAAATAATATAAAATGGGAAAATAATGAATTGAAAACCTTTTTAACAAAAAATGGACCGACCTCAAAAATGATGTCCGTGAACACAAAAAAGGGAGAAGCAATAATCTCAGCGAAAACATACTGATGTAGTAGGTTGTTGGATATAAATATCTTGTCAACAGATGGTATGTTGGAATACCAACAATTATTTGTAATGTGATTCACACTTATTGTCACACTCATATCCTCCATCATACGATAGCAGTGACACACACACAACACAACACACACATATAACACTTATACCTATTCCTATTCCTTGTTGGAACACTTATATCTATTCGTATTCATGTTTTGTATTGCTCGATCGACGCATGTTGCAATACTCACCAGATCATGTGAGTAGTACTTAATAACCACAGCGTATCCAGATAAGTAGGTAGGTACGCATTGAAGTCGCCGCCGTGCCCATCTGTAGACACAAACATCTTCTAGATCCTCCCACCACCTCCCATACCACAGACAAGCTTCCACACCGAGTATGAACGTAGATATATTTTTGTTTGTAATTGTGGACGGTTTTGAACGTTAATTCGGTAACAACGCTTCCGAAGGTATGCAGCTACATTACATCATGTCCACCAATATAATAAACAGTCTCATATAATAATAGAGTCTCAAAATACTCGTCACAATCATTCCTAGGCTGGTTCACACTGACTGCCATACTCATACAGCAGCAGAGACGTACAAGGTACCTACCTGATAGTTTGGGAACACATTATAACTCAATGGTACTTACTCTTGTCATGCTAACCAGATCATCGAAGGAAGGTGCTTAGTTTGTGTCTACAGATGACTACGGCGGCGACTTTAATGCGTACCTACCTACTTATCTGGATACGCTGTGGTAATTAAGTACTACTCATAAGATCTGGTGAGTATTACAACATGCGTCGATCGTGCAATACAAAACATGAATACGAGTGGAGATAAGTGTGAAGGATGTGTGATGGAGGATATGAGTGTGACAATAAGTGTGAATCACATTTCAAATAATTGTTGGTATTCCAACATACCATCTGTTGACAAGATATTTATATCCAACAACCTACTACATCAGTATGTTTTCGCTGAGATTATTGCTTTTCCCTTTTTGGTGTTCACGGACATCATTTTTGAGGTCAGTCCATTTTTTCGTTATTGGTTATATTTCTTTCTCCGGAACTATTACCACAGATATCTTGGATAATGTAAATTTACATTTTCAAGTTGGTAATGTGCAAATTGGACCTTCCTAGTCAACAATTCTAGCAATAATCCTGGCCTGAAATGAGAGGAATGCATTAAAGAGAGGGTTGATGGAACTAGACAGTTTTATTAGATTCGTGTTTGCGGGGGCTACCTAGTTTGCTCAAAGCGGACATAACAAATCGTCGATTAAACATGGCGAGTAAAGAAGAGACAACAACCCAAGTACCGGGAGAGTTTTGTTCTCCCAACGGTCCATTAAGGACACGAGAGCTTCTTTAATGGAGGGCATGGTTATTGCACTTGTTGCCACTATCTGTTTCTGAAACTTTTCCGTGACTGTCACTATAAGGCCCGTGCTTCAATAAACCTCTCAGCCAATTTGAAGAGAAACCCCGGAGTTTAAACGCCACGGTTTGTTCTACATTTATGTTGTATTGACAAGATACATCAATAATGATGTCAAAAACAACTCATAAGCAACCTGATGGTTCTTACTTTGTAACGTACAATAGCTCCTCAGGAGGCAAGCCACGTGCACCTCCGTTTCTTTCTCCCTAGAAAGGTTTTCGACCACTTGAAACTTTTTTCTTCCGAGTTTACCAAGATAGTGAAACTGATGTTTTCTCGTTCGGTAGATGTAAAAGACTTTGAAATTCCACTTTTTTGGGCCTAACTGAAAAATGTTGGTTTTGTGTCTGCCTGTACTGGTTTTTTCAGAAACTCTGAAATCATTGTAACGGGCAAATCTATACGAGCTACAGTCCGATTTCAATGAAATGCTTAGTGCTAGTGCGGATTAGGATCTAGATGGTCCCCTATCGACTATATAACCTATCGAATGTATAACCTCCGAATTGTCTTTCGGAAATAATTGCTGCCAAACGACTCTCCCGATCATCATAAAACTTGATTGGTTTTCAAAACCTTGAGTGGGCATTTTTAAAACATTGAGCACAGCGTGAAATCATACACATTTGTGCGCTATTTTCGTTCAATTTCGTTCAATATTTCTGCACAGTGCTCATTATGAGTACTTTCTTCAATGAAGGATACCATCAAAATCAATGTCCACTCGTCAGTTTTCGGGGGATCAGCTAAATCTCTCCTGATCCGATCACATCAAAACAGCTAATTTCCTAGATTGGGCAACTTCCTCAATATTCATCGATATTTTCATTGAACCAAATCACGCTCTTATGGTGGTCGGACGAAAACACAGTGATTTTTTTTTTATTTTTTGGTTTATTCGTGAATAAAAAATGCAGGTGAGGGGGTTTTCCCTACCTATCAAAACGCTGCAAATTATTACACAACGGTTTATCATTTTTCTATATAGATCACTCGTCTGCAAAGCCACCAACCATCCAAAATGAAGAAAAACATCGATCGCATTTCGGTCAGCTTTAATTTGAACGTAGATTAGGCCTCTTTTGCGATTCACACTCGTGTTTCTGATTTATCGTACGTCCAAACTTTAAATTCTCGTAGTGAGCGAACGGTTTGTCCTACAGAGCTCCGGGTGGTCTCAAAAAATTCTAAAAATTCTATAGAATCTTAAATAAAAGGAAAAACAATACCTTTATATCAAAATTTATTGAGTTAGGGTGTTTTCAAAATTTCAAAATTGATTTTGGAACCCTTAGAAGTGACCTACATCAACCAAAATCTTCGGGGCACAACTAGACCCCGATTGGAGCCTACATACCAAATTTCATCAAAATCGGTCAATGCTAAGTGGCAAAAGTGCCGCGTACGGCGGACGGCGTACGGCGGACGGCGGACGGACGGCCAAATTTTTATTCGATTTTTGGATTCTACGTACCTTGAAACGTAAACCATCACATTTTGAGGAGGTGTTAAAAATTTTCTTTTCTTGGTCGATTCCAAAGGTTCATTATTGAAAATAATAAACCAAAAACGGTATCAAGTGATACGATAATAATAAATCTGAAATCACTCAGAAAAAGGAAAAATGTTTTCCTTAACGAATGAGATCAAAAAACCTCACCAAATGAGGTTTCCATATCCAGATGAAAAATCCTTTTGGAGGCAGTCGGTAAAGGCAGATCGCGGGTCTCACACAGTTGGTTCATTCGGCACAAACATGGAACTGAACCCTGTGACACCAACAACGACCTCTCCGAGCTACCCCACCAGGACTCTCATCCCCGATTGGTGATGTCACGTCCGATCTATTTACCTATCAGGTTTGTTATTCTAATCGGACGTGACAACCATATTCATGACATCAAGGGAATTCACGGAACTAACAATCCGCATTGAATTACTAGAAACATCATTATTTATGTGAACTGTTCGAAGTTCTCCCAATTTAACCTGCATTTTATATCCCGATAAAGAAAATGAGCCTTAATCACAATAAATAAACAATCCTCGAGTTTCAATTACGTAGGCTTCGTTCGTTCCATTCTGTTGGAGCAGTTGGTCGAAAACTTTCTAGAAACTCCCAACCCCAACCTCTTCAATTGACTCCACTTCAGATACTAACCTTCCTTCATGAAATTGTACCAATCCGGTTCCCCGATTTTCCAGAGATTACATAAGTATACGCCTTACGCAACGTGAAACCCTCGTTTCTCTCACGGATTTCAATAATTGCGGTTATCGTGGAGACTGGAGGAAAACATACATGTTTATATCTCATCTCGTTAGCTATTCCAGGGGTATTAGGAGAATTCCTCCCATATACGTATTCCACCCACATACATAAGTTACGTGTACGGTAGAATATCATCATAAAACTGCTGCGGTTACGAGCTCGTATTGTTATCACATAGAGCAACATTCTTAGACTCATTCAACATTGATTAGGTATCGACTATGTGGCAACTATAAGTAAAAAATTAATGTTCAAATTCAACAAAACACCAAGAACAATCGAAGATTCTTTACGTGATTCAGTGTATGATACTGGATAAATATGTTGATGCAGGAAATGTAATTACTCCAATACCTAGACTGACATAACGACTCACAGCACGGACTTCATACTGCTCACATGATATATAGAGAGATTGATGGACATAATAAGAGACACCAGAAGTTCACTAAACCAAAATACAAAAAAACATATTGTTCAGTAATGCATGCATTCCAGGGGCCGTCCCATTGGATAAGCATTAGGTCAATTAATACCAGTTGGTAAGCGAAAAAACTTTTTCACTCGATGTAATTTATTAGGTATTTTAGGCACCAAAACACCCCCCCCCCTCACCCTTATCCACCACAACATTTCTAGCGGCATGGGAGCCTCGAATTTGAAGAGCATTTTGAAATCTATGATCTAGGATACCCGACATCCAACATGCGAACTCGAGTTTCAAAGCTTGGGTACAATTAGTAAGCTATAAAGGAACCGAAATATTGAAAATTTTGATTTTTTTTTAATTATCGCCCACTCGTCCCCTCCACGTTCTAATTTTGATTCTCTGGTAGAATAAAAACGCACGTTTTTTGAGCATTAACCCCCCCCCCCCTTTCACCCCTTAAAAGGCAAAATTCGAAATTCCGGCGAAGTAGAGCACAACTAGATAGATTTTCGCGTCGAAAAAAAAAAGAACCACGAAAATTGGTTGGAAATTGAGACCTGGGCAGTGTACACAATATTTTGCCCAAAAACGCACATTTTTTTAGCATCTTCCCCCCTTAAAAGGCAAAACTCGAAATTCCGGTGACGTGGTGCACAACTAGATAGTTTTCCGCGACGAACAAAAAAAAAAGAACCAGGAAAATCGGTTGAGAACTAAGGCCTGGGCAGACGACACAAGATTTTGTCACACACACACACAGACATTCACCTATTGCTTTTTTCGCGGATTTGGATTCAGAATGGTCTAAAACGGATTACTGTGTGGTTATTTATTTTTTTTTTGTTGAGTGTTGTCCTCCTTCACCCCAGATCGATCGCATAAGGATGCCCAAGTCTTACTGTGAACGTCCTAAAAAGTGTCAACATGGCTAGTAGGTAACTGAAAGAGGCAATAGGCTGTTAAACAGCATCTATGTATAATAGTGACTTAGAGAAAAGAAAAAAGTATAATCATATTATTATGTACCGTGGAATGGGGAACTTGCCTCAATTTTAGATTCAGGAATTTCAAGTCAAATTCTATAATAGGGCCCAAGGATAACGTTCAACACTAGGAGTACCCAAGGAAAAAAATTACCATAGAAGAAAATGCCTAACAAGCGAAGCCTCTATAAAAAAAAAGAAAAAAAAAACACCGCGAAAATCGAGGAACATTGTTAAAAAAAGTGGCTACAATCAGTCCGGGGGCGATGATATCCGCAGAGGAGTAACTACAATAAAATCCGCGCAATCCCAGAATATACCATCGAAATCGGATAGAAAATATAGAAAGTATAGGTAGCTCTTACAGTAGCTCTTACAGGGAATTCACCTTTGCACATGCGCAGTGGCTATTATCAGTCCCTTGGCAATGCTTTTCGTAGGGGACCATCTATATGCCAATTCGCATGATCTCTGAGAATGTCCTTGAAATTGGAAGGAAAATGTGGAAATGATGGCTGCTACAAGGAAATTATCGTTTGCACATGCGCAGTGGCTATCAGTCCGGGGGCAATGATTTTCATAGGGGACCATCTACACGCCAACTCGTACAATCTCTGAAAATTTCATCAAAATCGGACAAGAACTTCATAGTTTAGCCCGCTGCAACATGTTTTGGATGACGAGAAGGCTATGTGCTAGACCCACTTGGTAGTCTACCGGAATTTGCTGGTTATCGGAACCCCCCTCATAAAGCATCTCATTTTTGAGAAGCTTAGAATCGGATCTTTAATTTGAATGTACACAAACGGTCCGTCAATCAATCAGTCGGGAAACTCGTCTTTCAATTGATTTTGAAATTTCAATGTGTTTGTATGTAACCAAATTTTTTTTTACTCTGGAATTTGGAATTTCGCCTTTTAAGGGTGAAGGGGGATTAATGATTAAAAACGTGCATTTTTGGGTATAATCTTGTGTGCTCTGCTTAGGCCTTATTCTCCCACCGATTTTTGAGAATCTTTTTTTGTTCGACTCAGATAACTTCCGAGTTCCACATTATTTCACCAGAGAATCGAAGTTAGCATGGGGATGGTAAGTGGAGGGATATTTTCAATACAAAATATATGAATATTATATAATATTTCGGTTCCCTTACAGCTTACTAATAGTACCGAAGCTTTGAAATTGAGAGAACACCATCAATATACCTCTTGATTTTAATGAATCATGGTGCTAGCTAGGACGCCAAAACCCCAGTATTTCGTGGGGTTTTTGGGTGTTTCATCTTGAAAGAACTGATGTGATCTTTAACGGACTAATTATCAAAACCAGTAGATAGAAGTTCAACGTACGACGTATACCACTTTGGTGTCAGGTTTGCATCCTTGGATGAGATGTGAGGGGAGGGGTGGGGGGGGGGTGGGGGCTCGAACTCGCATGTCGCTAGAAATGTTATGGCGGCTGAGGGTGAGAGGTGTAAGGGAAGCCCACTAATTCTTACTCAAAATACAAACTAAATTACATTGAGTGAAATAGTTTTTTGAAGTAAGAAAGTAAACAAAAATGCATGTTTAAATTAAACCCACTGTTTTAAATTGAACTAATCCTTATTGATTTGATTCTTATTGAGCCTCACCCCTGGAATGCATGCATTACTAAACAATATGTGTTATATAACTGCAAGGCTTGACGAATGATCTTAGAAGTGGGTGGTCTAGTTTTTAGAAGTGGACAGTCAAGCCCATAACTGAAAGTCGGAGTCTGAGCCCGTGGAGGCAAATTGGGGGTCTAGCCCATAATTAGAAGCTGGTGTTCTAGCCCATAAAGAGAAGTTGGTGGTGTAGCCCATAGCAAATGTGTGGTCCAGCCCTTAAAGGGAGGTTTGCAATCTAGCCAAAGGAAAGAAGTTGGAGCCCAGCATAATAAGTGTAGTTGGTGATGAAGCCATGCTTGTGAAGTGAGTAGACCCGATGGTAAGTTGAGGCTAGCTCGAAACAGGGAGATGGTGGTCCTAGTGGTAAAAGTGTAACTAGTAACCTCATCGTGCCTTAGTTTGATAATCACGAAGCTGATTAGAAATGGAAAGTAATATAACATCGTTCCACATTAAAATTATTAATCAATTGCTCAGTAACCACTTCTTTGTGGTTTTTTATCGTTACCAATGTATGATGTCTGTTTGCGAATAGTTTATCATTAGCACATGAATCAATCATCGCAATGAAAATTCGCACTTCTAATTATTTATTATTATCATTATTATCGTTAGACATCTTGTACAAAATAATGATAAATATTTCCCGTTTAGCCGGGCTCCGGAATGATCGATAAAGGTGCTGAGATTGGACCAAGGGTATGGGAATTGCGATTCCCACCGAGCTAGTATTATGTATTCATCCGTACAGCTGACAACGTCTATGGTAATGGTTCGAGTACATAATTAACTCAAATGGTGCTGATTTCCCTCTCATTAGATGATCAAACATCGAAGAGAAATGTCGATTCATACACTTCCGATTTCGTGATTAGCTCAATTTTCACAGAATATTTGGAAAAAAAATGGTGTTTGAAGCGTCATGAGAAAAACGTCAATGTTAAATAGTTGTCATAGGCTGGATGCAATGATTGCATAAGATCAAAAATGCTGGCTAGTGGATGTGGTGCGAAGCTTATTCATGACGGTACAAAGGAGATCATCAGAACTTTGAACTGCTCACTTGGTGGTGAACTGCAAGTGGTTTATTCAAAAAGTAGGAATAATGAAACTATTCAATGCAGGATTCACGTATCTCACAGCTAATAAATCTTCCGTCATCTATCGCGATTTCTCCTCCTAGCAATCATTTCTATCACAACTTGTAAGAATTATAGTGACGATGGATGTTAGTTCCTTTTGGATCTTACAAGGACTAATTCAAGGTGATTGCGGTTTTGGGTAGTATCCGACTTCCCGCTTGAGCCAGTGGCACCACACTGGGGAGTCTTTGAACTGTGGCAACCTAGTCCTACCTCCATAACGTTGCCATGAATTGTTTGCAACTCTTTGCAGCTTGTCGCTGAGTAGTGTCACGTTATGTGCGAATTTCGGAGATGAAATTTTCTAGTGTGCGGTATGATCATAATATAAGCGAAGTTTTGAGATGGAAGTCTTCACCATGTAGGCGAATATTTGAGATGAAAGTTGTCATTGTGTAGTATGTTCTAATCATACTGTGTAGTACGATCATGTGAGGCGAACTTTTATGATGAAAATTGACATCGTGTAAGACCATATAAGCGAATATTTGAGTTGAAAGTTGCCATTGTCTAGTAGGTATGAACATCGTGTAGGTGTGAGCAAATATTCGAGATGTAATTTTTTGAGATGAAAGTTATCATTGTTTGATATGACCTTATGAGCGATGAATGTTCACACCGTGCTGTCTAATAAAGGTAATATGACCTTCATAAGCGCATATTCAAAATGCACAACGCAGAATGATCATAAATATGAGCGAATGTTTTAGATTATAATTTATACCGTACTGTAGATTAATAACCATGTCGGCTTTGCGGAGATACATCAAAATGTTGTTTCCATCATTCAAAGGTTGAAAAAATCTTCCGATACCTAGGTAGACCCGGAAGCACAAAATAAGTTTCATGACACACAAAAATAAAAGAACTCGCAGCTCTTTGAAGTCGATCACAAACTCGCAATAAGAAAAGCTACAATAATAATGGGAATATCGGCTCATACGGAATTCTAAACATTGTGAACTTAATTAAAAGAAGAGCCTGCGTTTACTCACGGGGTTTCACAAGATGAAAGGGTGAAGTGACGGAAGGGTGGAGGGGGAGACCCAATTAAAAATCGTGGTGTGAGAGGGCGGGTCGTAGAGTGGCAGCGAGGAGTCTCAAACTGTAGAGGAGGTTTTAAGTGTTGAAAGCCTGTGAGGAACGAGAGTCTCTCCAGAAAACTCAACCAATTTAACCTCCGAGCCCTCATCCCCCTTTATTTTCTACAAATCCCGCCAGCACTCCCTCCCTAATATGCCTACTTGTAATGAACCGACTTTTCTTTCTAAACCGCCTGTTAATTTCAACGAAAACCACTGACGAGGCGACTGCGGCCATAAATTGACATTGTCTTCCACAATCTGCTCAAACGATTCCTTCGAAATCACAACACTAACAGGAATCGAGTTGAACCCATTTCCAACGGAGAGGGTTTGTATTTCGCTCTCACGTTCATTAGCCGACCGCTCTAATATATGTATGAAGCCTATAAACCTCACTAACTCGTTGGGTAATAAAGCCTCATCAAAGTACTCTTAATGCGTTTTGTAATTAACAGCGAGAAGTATTGAATTCAACTCTCAACTTTTCACAGTCCTACTATTCATGTTTTACCAATTATCAATTTGGATGGCGAAATCCATCGACGGCACTTAATTTTCAACCGTTTCCGATTTTCCCTCTTCCGATCATCACACGTTGGAGGTCGGCAGCCTCGCACTCAATTATAATCAACCGACGAGTGGTTTACTATTAATTTAATTAAAATAAACAGCTATAATAATGCAGTATGAGCTAATGAGCGATTACTCAACATGTTCGTACTAACGAAGTTGCAGCTATTTTGGACTAATAGTTTCCCCAAGATTTTAAATTGCGTATTTCAATAGCACATTTTACTCTAATTTGAATAGGTCTGTGTGTGTGTGTGACAAAATTTTGTGTACTCTGCCCAGGCCCAAGTTTCCAACCCATTTTGCGTTTTTTTTTTTTTTTCCAACGCGGAAATCTATCTAGATGTGCACTAAGCAATTAGTTTACCTCTACATAATCATTTTACCTCTCGTTTTCAATGAGATATTCTTAGCGCCACTGTGAAACAAATCAGTATCATCATGGCGCCAGGACACCGGAAACTGCGTATTATTTGGGTTTTTGGGTGTTTTACCGTGAGTACAGACGTGACCTAAACCAACAGATGGAAGTGTTGTTGTTATTCGAGAGACTCGAATTAGCATGTCGAGTATCGTAAATCAATTAAAATGCTGTTCAAATTCGGCGATCTAATGTCACTAGACGTGTTATGGTGGTTCGAAAGGGAGGGGCGTTACGAGTTGGTAAGTACCTTTTTATCGAAGATTTCCGATTCCAAAATAACCAGTATTGGGCTCTCATAATGCTAAAAATGATATTTATGTAACTTCCTCATCATAATTTGTTGCATGATTTCCCTGTGCCATAAAAAAGTAATTAAATAAAGCAAGCCTCAAATTCGAAAGATTTTCGAGATGTAACATCACCTGAGATATTATTAGAAAATGGGGAGTTGTTAGGTTACTCTCCTTTATTATCTTCAGCTTGTAACTAAGGTAGCTTCAATGAGCACAAACTAAAGGTATTTAACAAAAAATGACCAAATTACCGCTAATAGAATTTATCCAGCCCAGATACTATTGCTAAACATGAATTCTAACTGAGGAGAGCACTGTGACAATTCATACGTTTAAAATTTGAGGGGAGAGTAGTGTTTTAACTAGAAATAGTAGTGGGAATACTCAAAATAAGAGCAGTACTCATATAACTTCTTCTACCGAGCTCTCCTCACGGGGAGCGATTCATATAAGTAGGTATACATTGAAACGTTCGACTTCGGAAATCGTTTTAAATTATTAAGATCGTACTTCAATGGAAAAACTTCTTGAAATTTCTACATAACTACATTGTTGCATTTCAAGGTTATTTTTTTGGAAATTCACTAATAGGTGAATCTGAAACTTACTCTCCAGAATATTGTTCTCTCTCTATTTCACCATATATTGGGTCTGTCGACATTCTTCAACTTTGTACATTGAGCATACAAATATATGTAAATTCGCATGCATATATGTGGAGGTGAACTCGTGAGTGATCTAGGCAAATATGCTCAGCTCATACCTGACTTGGGGGGTCTTTACAACGGCGCAGTTGTACTTCGTCTACATACCTTGGAGGATTGTTGGTGTACGGATGGTGAGGAAGTGGGGCTTCATTTCACTAGGAAAGATTAGCTTGGAAAAGCTGCTGAAGCTACAGGTAGTGCCTTCGAGTAAACTCGTAGACGGTCACATCATTTTCCTTCCTAAAATTTGTTTCGTGTTAATCATAAGAATTTGAGGGCTAATACAAATCATACTTATAGCTTCTTACGACTGCAATTGTAACAGTGGAGTGAGATGAGCAATATAGCTATTTTTCCAAACGGAAATTCCAATTAATTTCTCCCCAATGCGTAGGAGTCGAATTCAAGAGATTACATTGGAATCGCACGTTTGATGATCCCTCAAACAGTTTGTTTGCTCAACCACTGCGAATTGATTCAACAGAGACAATGATATGCTAATGAGTTTAATCGCCATCACCTCCTTTGGTTCGGGAGAGACGCAGGAAGCTGGAGAACAAAGCGGGTTCCGAAACGGATGTTAACAGACTCTGATGAAAGAACAGAATTATAACTGTGAAAACAACACAGTTCAACAGGTAGACAGACAGAGTAATTTTTCCGACTATTACGTTCATTCTACCAACTATAAACTAGTCCAAAATCATAAAAGTGGTAACCCTTGACGGTAATACCACAAAATACAATAACTACTCATCTTTTTTTTGGGGGAAATCACAATATTACATCTTACTGGAAGTAACTTTTTATATACAAACGAAAAAAACCTCAACATGAGCTATTGCATATTCGATTGTAGATAAATAACACATCCTAAAGTACTTCTGACTGTCCATATTTCTGCAAAATCCCAAATACTTGGAATCCCCACTCGAGCTAGCCTCTCTTTTTTCAGTACTGTGGCTACGTCATTAAGGGCTCATTGAGCATAATTTGCCTCCTTAGCATAATGCTGTACTAAGAAGGTTACAGGACCTCTGAGAAATCAGGAATGCTTACAATGAATCAATTTTGTTGGAGATTTCCATAGACCACTGATCCTTCAGCCTCGTTTGTCGGCTCAAAAGTTTACTTCCGACCCATCCCATCTCACAAATAATAATGGACAACGGAGGCACAGCCAGATCTCTGCTCCTTCACAGAGTCATCCATGTATCTAGGTAAGCTGCCTGGCCATCTGGTTTGGCAACATTCTACTGCAAGCAAGTTGGTTTATCCGGGGTATCATAGATACGGCCCCTTGTGGTGGAAGCTGGTGGATTTTTATTGTTCTTCTTTCTTTCTTTCTGTTATTTTAATACTGTATTTAATTCCTATTTATCGTACTTAATATTTTTTATTGAATGAACTTTTTGAACATCAACATCGTTACTTGACACCTGATAACTTTCAACTTTCAATTTAGCTCGGAATTGTCAACAACGTCAATTTAATTTTGAAGCCGAAACAATGATTCCGAAAACTTTTTAAACATGCATTTCGCAAGTCTGCGACAGTCCAACCGGCCATGAAGTCAGTTTGGGATCTCTATAGGATAGTGTTGTCCAATAGATCTCGTCCATTTTCGTCCCTGCGGTAACAGCAAATTGGCGATCCGTTTCTCGTCTAGTTCGATGGTTTTCGGTAACCTCCTTGTTCCTCTTGGTGTCCGGTCCCTTATGTGCTCTATCGATCCGATCTTGTACTCTTGTTGCACTGTACCTTTGGGTTGCTTGATGGTATCTCTTTGGTGGTTGTCTGTTTCAGCAATTACAGATGGCTCAACACAAGATACTTTATTGAGCACTGATTCCGCTTAATCGCTAGACACAGAAGTGACATTGAAAAAACTCGAAGTTTCTTCTACACAACTCAACGTTTGACATCTCCCACTTAAAATCCATCCCACCTTAGTTTCAAGCAGATATAATCCTGGAATTTGTGTGTTTTTCTTAACGTTCACAATATCATAGTAGTAATCATTCCCAATGAGGATGTCGACAGGGCGATCAGGCTCGTCATCGGATAATTTGAAACTTTGGCACCACATTAACTTCCACTCTCTGTTTTGTCCCGTCGAGATAGTTTACAATGCTGTCAAGTATGTTGTAACTTTTGTCGGTTGATTTCGCCCAAATAAAAATACTGACAAATTGTGCTTACCCTCCTGAGGAAGGTCCAGATTTTTTCTCAGTTTATCCGTAATGTATGTACGCTGACTTCCACTGTCCAACATTCCTCTTGCTTTGATTTTTTGTCGCGTTTTGATGTTTTCAAGAATTACTGTGAAAGTTTGCATGGAAACTCCCTCTGTAGGTGCCATCATTGCTGACAAGCCAATTTCTGGTTCAATCTGTCCGTGATCTGCAAGTAAGAGGTCTTCTTCGGGAAAGTTTTTTGGACAAAGACTTCGGTGATGCACTCCAACCTTCCGACAATGAAAACATGGTTCAAGGTTAGGGCAGTCACTTGGTGCATGGCTTCTTAGGCACTTGAAATATCTGCCTCTAATTTGTATTTTCCTAGCCTGGATCGTTATATAATTTCCACACTCATCACTCCAGTACCTAAATAACTAAAATATTAAACTAAAGTACCTAACTAAAATACCTCGTTCTCACAAAAGGCACATTTTGGCATCACAGGCGCTCCCAGAAGAGCTTCAGTAGTGAAGTAACGTTTTGAGGAGGATTCTCTTGATAAGTTACCAACAATGGTAGTGTAAGCACGCTCTTGAGCCGTAATCAAAACCTTCACTGCATCTAGTAAATCTTCAGTCGTTAGATCTCTCAGTATCCTCTGGCACTCAATTTCAATTCTCAATGAGGGAGGAAATTTATTGAGGATTATCGAGTGAAATCTCTCTCAGTTACCTAACTAAAATAAATTAATAAATAAAATAGAATTATTGAGAGTTGACGGTATAATGATTGTAAAATCTTAAGAGGTAGCGAATAAGTAAATTGATCGGTCCAAATAGTCTACTATAAAAATTGCAATCCAAAATACCAGAAATTTCGGCAGCTGTTGGGCTCCGTAAACAGCCCTTAGAACGCTGCATTTAAGTAGTAGCCGGGCGGGGTAGCTAACCAAGGGGTTGAGGAGGTTGAGCATACGCGCGCCCGCTCCCCGCAGGCAGGAAGGCCGCTCTAGTTACTTCTATACCTACTCAGTAGTCCCTGCCTCGATGCACACAAAAACTCTTGTTTTCAGATTTTATATTGTTTGGCCATATTTTTGCACGTTATTGAACTAGTCATCTTTGCTCATGCAGTTTTAATAGGGTCCGAATTACCATTACATTTTAAAGGGCGTTCTCGTAGGATGTAAAATAACACATCATGTTCTACTCCAGGCAGAGGTTTTGGGATAGCTGGTGGAACATTTTCACATCCAGTCATCCCATGAAAATTTCACAAATTAGACAACGAGTCACCTATCAATCAATAGGTTCACTCTATTTTCACGTACCTACCTATTATTGAAACGAATTGCAAGTCAAGAAACGCAAAGTTTGAGCGCCAGTTCGTGCATGAGTTTTCAAACTCTTTTCGAATGAAAATATTTGAAAGATGAAACAAAAATCGATTGATGAGGTTAACGGTTTTATCCCCGAAGCGTTCTGAAGGATGATTTCAATAAACCTTTCAAAGAACGAGTGTGAGTTGGAGCTTCAACCAATAAAATGACGTGGATGGGTTTTCGATTCCAAAAACTCAATCACCGATGGAGTAAAAGAAATTATGGGTTCCATCATGAAACGGACGGGGAGAAAGTGAAGCGCTTCACTGCTACTGGACCAGAGGGTTTTAATCAATGAGACAAAAGCCGTTCCGAATACGAACAGTTGAGCGGTTTGTAGCAAGCTCTTGCATTAGTATTCACTTCGATCCGTTTCCATGACTCGTCATTCTGAAATGGAGATACTAATATTGACAAACTAGATCAAAACCTCAGTTGTCTAAATAGACATTTATACTCTCTCATCGGTTTATAAATACAATGTTTGTTCATTGATTCGTAGGGAGTACGAAGACTCCATTAGCCCTTTCGTTCACTTTCATTTCCCTCGTCACCAGAAAAACAAGGGCCTAAATCAGGCCAAATGCGGAAATTCACCCACATTTCCACATATCGTCTTTGTCGACAATAAATCAATGGTGAAGAATTCGTCGTCAGAATCATAACTTTTCCCTAAACACATTGAGCTCAGCACTTTTCTTTGCCAGATAATTTGGAAGACGATTACACGGAAGCTTTATGATTTTCAGTATGTAATTAAAATGCATTCGAAGAGTGTGCAAGAAGAGAGTTCGCACCGGGGTTACCAGATATACCATGTAATTGGGCGTGCATCTGGGTAGAGAGAAAACAGACTTAACAAAATAACTCAAAACAGATTTTACATGATCAGACGGCAAGAATCTCCAGACTTGGGACGAGTAACATAAAATTGACCGCACCACAGCTTCAAAAACCTTCAACTTTTCACTGAATGAAGTCTTTGGGTGAGATAAAAACTTGTTCCACGTACTGGTGATTGCCATTCTGGCCAAAGCATTTTTTTCTTTTAGGTGAACCTAAAAGACCTGATCTGAGTCAACTATAAACACGTAATATTTCCATATATTAGTTTGCAGTACCACTAAAAAAATTGGTTGAAAATCTCAACTCCCCCTTGCCTTTTCTTTACTGAACGATCCTCTTTTCAGTTATGTATTGGATAAAATCTTACTTGACACAATGCGCAAGAAGACTTCAAGAAGACCTTCCATAGTATTGCTATCTCAAAGTAACTTATAAAAACGACTAAGTTTGGTGACAGTTTCACCACTCACGTCATCATCCTAGTACGCTGAGCTTGAGAGTGTTGTAGGCATAGCGGCATTACTTCAGAAAAGTGGAAAAAGCGACAAAGTAAACAAGTTGTGCCACAGCGCAGGCTAGCAAAAAAGTCCGATAATACAGACCTCCATCCCACCGGCCGATAGGGACGGTAAAAGAAAGAAAAAAGAGGGAAAAAAAAGAAAAATGTGGGAAGTAGTGAAGTTTGCATAAGATCCCCAAGCCCCTACCTCCATTTCCTTGAGAGGGTTCCACAACCTCTCCATCTTGTTTCTCAACTCCGTGGGATGTGCCGAATAATGCTTCCTTACCCAAGGCTCTGATCAAAGTGGTCACACGTGCTGCATCTTCCGCAGTAATACAAGTTTACAAGTTAATATGAGAAGTTCAATGCCAACAACTATTGCACGTACTTACTTCCACAGATTGTACCCTGAGCAAGCACACCTGCTAATATATTCGAAAGAAGGATCGCCCCTCACACCGTTTTATCAGTCACAAAAGCCTCTCCTGTATTCTATGATAAATTACATCGCTTTGAATGTAATTTGACATTATCATTTGGATGTCATCTAACTGGTCCAGAATCAAACAACCAGTTCAACAAACCAGTAACCAGTTTTGGGAAACTGGTTGCCTATTCAAATCAAAACAGTTTCATAACTGGAGGGGTCTAAAATGTTCACGGGAAAACCATAGAATCAATACTTCGGATCAGTTTACTCTCATCCTCAATTTCCCAATCACACGTAGAACCGAATAGGGAAACTAGTCCACATCTGTCTATAATTATATTGGACGAGTTTCCTTGATTATAATGGATAAAACTGGTCACTTTTCTCTTAGCCGTTTGGACTAGTTCTCACTCGTTAGAAAAGTGGGGTTTCCAGAAGAGTCTTGTGAGTTTCTATGGGAATTTGATCAAATGAACCGCGCCGATACACTGATCCTGAACTGCAGTTCAGATAACTTCCTCATAATCATTTTAGGTCGGTTTTACCCTATTGAGGATAATAGTGAACTGTGAAAAGGTATCGGCTGGAGCAGTTTTTCAATTTGGCTCTATAAATATAATATCGAATGATCCTAGCGAAATATGAGTTAAAATGAATTTCCCAGGTCCATTTAATTAATAATTTGTAATTTGTAATCAGACTTATGGACCAATCCGATCATTTCAGATATTTTTTTTTCTTTTTTACATTTTAGTACTCTCTTTTTTTGCAAAGTCTCTACGAGTTACCAAATTTAATTTCCTATTGTGGACAAAACGAAATAGAATTTCGCGTTAAGAATTAGGTCGATAACCAAAATTAGCATGCTGAGCAGATTAAAATTCGAGCGAATACTTTTTTCTTCCAAAGGATGACTCCCTAGTATGTAATTCAACTACTACAGGTGAGCGTCTATCTCGCATGGGGCAAGACAGTCCTTTTGGTTTATTACTACGTACAAATTTTCATTATTATGACATTGACAACTCTCGGAGAGTGATGGATACTTTCAGCCTAAATAAATTTTATTGTTCACCTCGTTTTATTACAATATCAATATCTGAAAGGTTACTAGCAAAGAGCTTATTTAACAAACATGGAAAAAGTGGAGCGATGTGAACATTTAAACTTTCCCATTAAACTGTCGTAACTTCAATTGTGCTAGTAAAAAGTACTGTTTGTGGTAGTTTCTTAGCAGGCTAGCCTCACTTGACCTTCCTGCCGCCATTCTTGGGCGCTTGTACATCGCATTGACCTTATTTCAGATCTATAAGCCGGCTTCAAATTAAAGAAATGGATGTAAATTCTTTTCATTATCAGAACCAGACAAATTACGAAACACCTCATTTCTATGGCCGTCACTTAAGTAATTGGACCAAAGTCAAATAAATGTGAAAAATTAAGTTTTTATGTCATCATTATGAAATTGCTTCGGGGTAAGTTGGGAATTATCATAATTATCGTGCGATCTGGTTTCAAAATATTTGCTGACAATAAAGGCGTTTATCGGCACTCTCCCCTAACGATCCCTCAACACCTTGACACTCGGGTATCAAACGAACCATTAATTATCCTTACTCGGAATGCGAGTGAAAAATTTAACTCCTATTCGCCTCTTCCAGATTGATTGGAGCCCAGTTAATAAATACCTTCCATAGTGAGTGGAGGCATCGGTGATTTATTTGATGGGAGCACACATCGCTTTTAGCGTTCCATCTTTCACAGAATGGTTTTCTTTTCATATTAAATCCGAAGCATCAAATGCCTGACTTCATTAAAGAGAGGATTTCAATAATATTGAACCTCCGTTTATTCATACGGAAGGAAATTTCTTCCGGTTTCGTACCAACATTTTGTAATTTACTCAGTGCTCATCTCATATTTATTTTACTCTCGTAGAGCCTCCGCACATGGTTGCGCAACAGTTTTTCATTTCCCGGGAAGTAAATATAACCCTTGTTGGATAGTATTCTCGGAATAGTCTCACTTGATAACAAAACCTGAACCCAGTCGGAATAATGTTAAAGGTTTTCATTCAACGTTAATTTGAGAATCCTAACCACAATTTGTACCTCCCTCAGAGATGACAGACGGAAGTTTGACTACCAACTGTTGACCACAAATTCCACGTTCTCAAATATTGATAACTCTAAACAGCGTTGGGATAAATTTGAGGTGGTGAATGTTAAATAGTGGCGCTGCGATACTACGACATATTATTTTGATCACATCGTGGTGTCAAAATGAGTATTTCGAATAAACTCCTCACTCAGTCCATTTCTACAGATAGGTTATTCGTATACAGATTCGGAATGCACTTCATATTCCTTTATCTGGAACAGTTCATGTTCAACAGTTCAACACTCAAAGGAGAAAAAAATAACCACATACATATCCGTTTCAGACCAGTCTGAACCTGTATGTCTGTGCGTTTGTGACAAATTTTGTGTACTCTGCCCAGGTCTCATTCTCCAGCCGATTTTCGTGATTCTTTTTTATTTCAAAGCAAGATTCTATTGAGTTGTGCACAACGTCATCGGAATTTCGTGTTTCGTTAAAATTTTTGTTTAAGAGGAATGAATAGGCGCATGAAAAAAAGGCGCATTCTGACAATATTGGGTCCTTGTCCTCAATTCTCGGCCGATTTGGTTGTTTGTTTTGCTTCCGAGTCTACCAAGGTAGCGGAAGCTTTGTTTTCACTCTTCAAGGATGAAAAAACAAGTTCCCAAAAATCAAAATTTTCACTCGCGTTTTACGTTGTAGACCTTTCTGAACAATTTTGGTTCCGTGTCTGTCTGTCTGTGTGTCTGTCATGAATTCCTTGTAACGCGCATAACTATACGAAGTTATTGTCCGATTTCGATGAAATTTTCAGGGATTGTGCGGGTTGGTGTGTAGACGGTCCCCTATGAACATCATCATCCCCGGACTGATAGAAGCGACTGCGCATGCGCAAACGTGAATTCCTTGTAATGGACATAACTTCCACATTTTCTACCTGATTTCGATGAAATTTTCAGGGATTATGCGGATTAGGTTACAGATAGTCCCCAATGGAGATCATTACCCCCGGACTGATAGTAGCCGCTGCGCATGCGCAAACGTGAATTCCTTGTAACGGCCATAACACTTACATTTTTCATCCTTATTTGATGAAATTTTATAGGATTGATGAGGGTAGTGAAAGGTATCTAGAGATTGGTGTTTTGAGATTAACTACTATTCATCGGATCATCTATATTATCGGGTTATGGATACGAGGAAGCTATGTGCCACACCCATTTGGCAGACGTTTTTTGTTTTTCCCAGTTACACATTACTTCACCGGAGTATCGAAAATAGCATGGTGAGGGATTGAGTGGGGGAGGGGGGGAGCAACATTCACTAAATACACGATTTTTCAATATTTTTGTTCGTATCAAGGCTTACCCAAGATTGAAATTCATAGAACATAATTATGGTGAACCATATTTGTATCTGTTAATATTGGTACGCAGGAGATGGACGGACCAGGTCTCCCATCTAAGCTCGAATTCGCATGTTGGATATCGCATGTTGGGTAGCTCTTCATTGACAAATTCAGATTTCGAAATATCAAGTTTCGGGTTCTCATAATGCTAAAAATTATTAGGTGCTTCCTTGACTTGCTAACTAAATTATATTGGCTAAAACTGTTTTGTGCAGTAGAAAAGTAAATATCAATGTACGTTCTTATCGCTTACTGGTTGAAATTGAACAAATCCTGATCCAACGGAACGTCCGTGGAATTTATGCATTACTAAACAATATTATATCTTTTATATCAAGTATATCTTTCATTCTTCCCCATTTAGGTTCGAATGCATCAAATTACCTCGTCTTCGCTTGATGCAATTAGGCACTATCTGCACATGGAGAGTGGCTGAGATAGATGGCCGCTTTGCAACGAAGGCAACGTTATACGAGTTGAAGGCACCGAGTGCGGAACTACGCACCTAGTCAGGAAGCTATCAGTGAGGGCAGGTCCCTAGGGTTTCTGAGCGGAGAGGTAATTACTTTTATCTATGTGTGTGCCTCTCAGTTGCGACCGAAGGAGTGTTAAATTTCTCACATTCTCACATAGAGAAAATAATATGTTTGAAAACATGTCTATACTTTCCCACCCTATCGGAATACAAATTTGTCTGAAACGGTAAAATAGTGGATCAGATATAATCTTTTTTGATAAACTTTTACTTCCGAAAGCAACGGATCAAATGGGAGGAGCTCAAAGGTCAAAGAAACGAAAAAGTTCTCCGAGTTACAACTCTACCGCCAGACCCATGTAATTTCACTCTTCATTTTTCTGAATAGTCGAACAATGTTTTTTTCAGATATAATAGAATTGGTAGGTAAGTAAAATAAAGCTGATATCCTGGACCAGGCGTTATTAAACAGTTTGTCAAACGTTACCAGAGGTCGAATTTTCTGTAGATGGCAGGGTTGAGGTTTGGCTTATCGGTTAAACGTGGTCACATCCTTTCTATTCCCATGTGAGCTATTGAGACCTGCCTTTCCCCGGTATGAGGGTCCTGAGAAATTGATTTTGTTCGGTGAATAAGAGCCCCCTAGTGGGTCCTATATGTTCCATGTGACTAGGTACCTCACAGCTCAATTTTCCATATCCACCTACAGAGTAGAACATGATGTTCTCCAATTCCTGAAAATATTGCGCTTCCAATCTCAAAGGTACTCGTACTTTTCTAGGATAAGATATCGTTACGGAAGACTCATAAATAGATTAATAAGTAAGAGCGGATACACAAAAAAAATTGAACATCTCGAATAGTTCTGAAAGTTCATAAAACGGACTTTCATGATAAAATTTCCAAAATGTTTTCCTGAAATAAATGTAATTTTGAACTTTTTTTCAATGAAAAATTCGTTTTTTCCAAATTGTTTATAGTTGTTTCTACTACTTTGATTTTTTTCGTGAATATTCACCTAGAGGGCTAAATTTTTTCTTGATTAATCTCATTACAAGTAGCAGGGTGAGTTCATAATTCAAATATAATTAAGAGCATAGGTAATTTTTATGATTAAGTGAAACCACTGTACGACCAGCAGTTGGCTTCACATGAATTATTTAAAGGAAAAAAGTGGAACTGTCAGTTAGGTACTAATAGGATGTCAGTGACAAAAGTGTCAAAATTGCCACTCAAACAACAGCTGATTTTCATCAAATACTGTCTTTAGAAGCCACCTACGCTTACTGAAAGCTTCAACTTCGGATAAAATGGTAAAGTGATATAACCGTGATCAAAGTAGATTAATTATCTACTTGTAAAGTTCCAAACAGTTATGTAATTATTTCCAACGTCTTTTGAGTAAGAACGATGACTCTTATGTTGAAGATGTTCTTGAGTAATTCCAGATAATGTCATTAGAATGTTGTAGTAGAATTTAACATTCCGACTGTAGAATTCGTCAAACGCCTCATTTACAAAACTTCATCATTTTATTCGACTTTTAACCATTCTAATAGACAAAGTAGTAATTAAGTACGTCTAGTTAAATTTTTAGTTTGACCCACCGTCCATTTGATTTACAATAAAAAATTATATCAAATGATATTCAGCAGAAAAAATCGGTCGCATCATACCAAAGTTGCTGTTTGAATTGATTTTTTCGAAGCTGGCTAAATTTATCAAGGTAGATTTGGATTAAAGTAACATAATTTAGCCATGGAATTATCAGGCAGGTATAAGAAGCGTGGAAGTAGTCGGAGAATTTTCAATTTTCAGGATGGGCTGATCTCGTTTTTCCTGCCACGCCATCCCAAAGGAATGACAATGGGGACGAAACCACATCAAAGCAAAGCCACAATCTCTACCGTTGAACGTCTGTGATCCCGCTGAACGAAACAACAATGAATCTCCTCTATAGGAGAAGCTGGTGGTTGTACATAGGCATTAATATGTCAGGATACTGTTTCAGGATTAGGACAGGTTACACTTAAAACACCTTTGATGTTGTTGCAATTAGCTAGAGAAGAATTGGAAAAGGTCCCGTATACTCTCAATAAGATTAAAACTTAGCAGACTTTTAGAATAGAGAGTTCCTAGTAGGTTTGGTTCGGCTTAAAAACGGCGGGACGTATCCTCGATACGGCTTTAATCACAGCGAGTGTTCCGACAAAAGAATAGGATGTATAATTCATCGGGAGACCATTTCCTTCTGAGGTTTAAAATTGTAAAATGTATTATTATAATGGACTAAGTGCAATTCAAGTAGGTACATAATTGATTTTAATTATACCTACTATGTTTTACAATTGACAACATACTACCGTTTAAAATATTATAATAATTTTACTTCTATAGAAAAAAGCTGTAGTTGACTTATAAAAAGAGAAACACGACATGATGAGTAGGGAAAGTTCTTAACGATTATTCTGAACGATTTTTATTAAATTATTAAGGTAATTACAACAATAAAACTCATTGCTGTAACTTATTTATAGGACTGATTTTGGAAATTTTCCATTATTTTTAGCAACTTGGCTGGTGAAGATGGCGATGTATCATCGAAGAACCTCCTCCGTCGCGCGCCTTCGGCGCTGTTGAAGTCGGTCAAAAATACGGCTACCTATTTGTTTTGTGTAAGCACCTGTGAATGGATGAATTCTCTAGTAATAGATGTGAGTGAAGAGCATGAAGTGAGAGAACTCCACGAGTGAACACATCAGAATGATTAATGGTTCTGAATGGCAATCATGGTAGATTAATCCAACCCCAAGAATGAATCTAATGCCTAAATACTCACAGAAGATGCACACTGTGCGAAAATATGATTAGGCCTCACGTGAACCTCCATTTTTACTTTCTTCAACCCAACTTAAAGGTGAAAAGGAAAGTACTGCGATCAAAACACTGATTTCGTGAACGACACTGACGTTCTCTGGGGGGTTTGAAAAAATACTTCATACGGTAAATAGCTAACTCCTTCAATGTTTTGCTACAACTTCAAATATCACATTTTTGCGGGTTGAATTGAAAATTTGGATTTTATCTGAGTTGTGAGATTGAATAAGATTAAGTAAATTATCATTTTAAACAAATCAATACTATGGTTTATTCAAAATTTCCAGGTTATAAAAATTAGAACAATAAAATTGAATTAGGTATTCAATAACAAAATTAATAAGAAGATTGAAAAAAAAATTCTCAAAAAATAAGAAATCACCTGAATTAGTTCAAAAATAGAGGAAATTTGGGTGATATCACTTTGAAAATGAGTGTATTTTTTTGTTTCTTAATTGAAAGAAAATAAGAACTTTCTTCAAAACTTAGTAGGTCTAAATTAAGATTTAAACTTTTCACTTAGAGTATTTACAAAAGATAGTGTAGATATGAAAAGTTTCTAAAAAAAAGTTTTTTCCCCGTATTCAGCGCCCCAAAAACCAGCTCATGGTTTTAGCGAATTTTCAAAGAAAAAAAAATATTTGTAGGATGGAAAATTTTGAAAAATTGCTTCATGGAAATCCGTTTAGGATCATTCTAAAATGATTTCTGAAGTTTTACGCTTTATCATACAAGTGTATTTACGTTTAAATATGTACGTTTATATGTGTAATTGATTATGTTTATTAGTGTACTGAAGGGGTTGATTTTATAATGTTAACGATTCGTGCTATGTGACACACCCAAAACCCCAACTCCTCTCTCAAATAGCAATTTTTCGATTTTCTCAACCATAGCTTTATTTTCATGGAAATTCGCTTATTAACTCGTGCTGCATGAATGTACTTTTTTTATTTCCGTGAGTTATTTGTTTCATCTTTGGACTTCTGTGAAAAAAATACGTGTTCCATCTCCATATGTTGAAAGCATAAGAGACATTTCACTTCCTACCTTTCTAATTCGATGGAAACCTGGCTTCATTGGCACTTACCTGGAAATGAATAAAAGCAGAGTTAATGTGTGAGCTTTGATTATAATCATGTTACTGTTAATTCATTATGTATGAAATTCGTCGGTGAAATATACATGAAATAACAATTGATGTTTACGTACATGAAATGGGTGGGGTTTTTAGGTGACAACTAGGTATCGTACGAAATAAATCAATGGAAAGTATTTAACACAGTTTCCAAATATCCAATAGAACCTGCTCTTGTTTCATGTTTCAACGGGAACATATACCTTATAATACAACAGAATAACTTGCAGTATAACGAGTAATTGTGCATTAGTGCAACTCTTCGACAACCATTTCGTAAAGTTTTTATCCTACGAGAGTAAAATATTCTACTCTCCGATTTTTAGAACATTCGTAGAATTACAATTACAAACATATTGTTCAAAACCGCGGACACCTCTAAACTGTTCGATTGTCGTGGAGGAGCAGCGTCATATAAATGTACTTATTGCAATTTCCCTTACGGGAACTGTTCTGCGACTGTCTCTCAATCTTTTGCATACATACGCGCGTATGAAAACACATGTTTAATTCAAGAGTAGTATTATTAGTGCTAACCAAATCAATTATATGTTGTTGTGAAGTGCTAAGCATTGAGTTTGGAAACCAGGTTTCAATGTGTTTATGATTTCTAATAAAATTGTCACTTCTCGTTTTGAGACTTTTGTAAAACCAGTGTGTATTTTCTATAAACCATTCGGCGATCTTCTCTTTTGACGACCGCTTCATAAAACTGGTGTCAGAAGTGGGATCGATTATTTAGTGACGCTCAAGTGGATCCACAAGTTTTGTGAACTTTTGATGATTGATAGAGATTGTTCAACACAATGAATACACGATCTACTATTAGGAATCAGGAAGACATACGAATAGTACCGGAAGAAACACGAGAAGAATGGATGGTGCCACCAGAGCAAGATCCAGCTTTGAATGAAGAAGAGATGGCTCCTGACAACGAACAGTTTGTTGTTTGTTCAGCAACCCTTACATGAAACACAACCAATGATGGCCGACCTCAGAAAGTACTGTGAGGAAGAGAGGGGGGCTTTAGTTCAAGAGGTAAGACAAACGGTGAGAGATGAGCAAAGAGCAGCGAAGGAAAGCATGGAGATGGAGAGGAGTGCTTGTCTAGGGGAACTAAGACATGTTATTGCAGAGGAGATGGCGTCTAGGACAGAAAATATGCAAGGACCAATTACAAGTAGCAGTTCAACTAGACAAATTGAAGGTAATTCCAACTCCCAACCTCTTCCTCTTTCTAGGTCGTCGTTTCTTAAAGTTAAAAAATTTGATGGGACAGTAAGTTGGGATGCGTATATAATACAATTTGAAGACATCGCAAATAAAAATGGTTGGGACAGCTTTATGAAAACCACTGCACTAGAGTCCGTCTTGGCGGGTCCAGCTCTAGAAATTCTGCTGGAAGTGCCCACACCCCGAACGTTTCCAAAATCGGTTGAAGCTTTGGAACGACGTTTAGGCCTTCGACAACACGATCAGCGATTCATGACTGAATTAGTTACTAGAACGAAACAGCCTAAAGAGGGTGTCAGCGCAGATCACCAAGCAATTCGAAAGTTAGCTCACCAAGCATGGCCTGGGGTTGTAATGACAGCACCGTTGGAGAGCATGGTGGTGGTCCATTTTATGAGAGGTTTGCGAGATGCAGGAATACGTGAACGTATAATGGAGTTGTGGCCCAAATCCTTGGATAAAGCACTCGTGATTGCACTTCGATTTGAAACAATAGCACACATTGCTAAACCAGTTTCTGCTTTGGTAGCAGAGACTGTCGAAGCACCCCCTCCATTGAACAAAAATGCAAATGAGATTCCTAGTAGAAGAGCAAACTTTTCAGATCAACAACCAGTTCAGTGGATTCTACAACGTAGGGATCCGCAGATCAGCAGGAGGGGCCCAAATCAGAGGAAAGAGAGGGAAATCTATTGCTGGCGTTGTGCTGCTCCTGGTCATGTGGCTGTGGCTTGCCCATACCCACCAGTAGGACATTCTCAAAGAACAACGCAATATTATCAACGAATGCAACATACTAATCACTGGCTGGCGGCAGATTCACGCCACAATACCTCAACTACATCCCAGCAACTTTCCCTTCCGGGGAACCTGCCAAGGTCGGATTGAAGGAGCACACTTCGACCAAACAACCGCCCCACTCAAGGGAATGTGTTTTGGTGTACAGGGCAACACCAGATAAGTCCCTTGTGGTGCCAGGAATGGTCAGTAGAATTCCCCGTGGTATGGTGGTGGACACTGGAGCTACTAGGACCATTCTTAATTCTGATATCGTGAACCGAGCAGAGGTGAAAATATGTGCTGTTGGTGGTATATCACTTCGTTCAATTTCAGGTGAGCTCATTCCCGTTCAAGGTGAAGCAGAGGTCAGCATAAATTTGGGAGATGGAAAACCGCGCATCCATACAGCATTGGTGGCATCTATCCAGGAAGAATGTGTCCTGGGCTAGGATTTCCTGAAGAACCACCAATGCTTGATAGACCCAGCCAGCCACTCCATACTGGTTGAAGGACGTCGCTTCGATACCGCCTACGATACCCAACATGCGAATTCGAGTTCACCTCCCCCCTCCCGCCCCACAACACCAATGGTGCCAGTCTAGCACCAAAGCGGAAATACGTCGTAACATTAAACTTTCATCTATTAGTTATAGTAGGTAGTCCGTCGAGGTTCACATCCGTATTCAAGGTGAAACACAAAAACACCCACGAAATATGGGCACAACTAGACCCCAAATGGAGCCTACATACCAAATTTCATCAAAATCAGTTTATGTCAAGTGGGGAAAGTGTCGCGTACGGCGTACGGCGGACGGACGGCCAAATTTTTATTCGATTTTTGGATTCTACATACCTTGAAACGTAAACCATCAAATTTTGAGGAGGTGTCAAACATTTTTTTTTCTTGGTCGATTCCAAAGGTTCATTATTGAAAATAATAAAGCAAAAGGACATCAAGGAGACTTCATTCCTAGTAGATTTGTTTGTCATCCTAGCATAGATTCGTGTGTTTTCATCTTCTCCGATCCAAATTTTGGAACTCAATGGACTGCATCTCTCATTAAACGTTTCTTGGAAAGGAACTCCATATTAATCCCCAGCTCCGCTCACTCTGGAGCTCCCCCCATCTAGCTGAGCTCGCTATTCTGCTGAGCATGTTCTGTTGTCAATCCCAGTACAAAATCTGATATTTCAAGTGTTGTATGGGGTCCAGCTGATATTTCGGACAAAACATCCCATCATGTCGGAAATCCTAGGATCACTTCTATGCTGGAAACATTCTGACCTGACTTGATTACAAATGACTCAGATACTGAGTCGTGAGCAATCATACACTTCAGTGAACCAGGCGGTACAAAGCGAACCCACAGATGGACAAATCGGCAGCATACGCGCAGGTGCTTTACTGATGTTCTTGCATCTGGGTCTGCAGGTCACTTGCATGCGTTGTTGTTTGACCACCAAGGTTCCTTCTTCTCCTCGTTTGCATTTTGAAAATCAACTCAAAGTAATAATTTTTGTAGAAGCATTCATCAACACTGTTTTTCTTCAGCGAAATCTCCCGAACAAGCGTAGAATCCTCTCAGCAACTTCTCGCAGCAATCTACTCCATTTGGTGGTTTATTGAGGAACTGATGTAGCGATCGATCTTTTTGATGTAGCTCCATCATTATCAGTGTTCAATATCCACAACTTCGATATCCCGCACATAATTACTTCAATCCCAAAGGATAGGCTGTTAGCGCGAACGAGGCAAGCGCGTCGATCAGTTATTAGTGATTAAGTGCTCCCTTTAATTGCAATTTACTGTGATTACATTTGCTGCTCCGCCAAAACCACTGCGGGTCTCCGCCAAATTAGCACTGTGAATCACTCAAATATTCTGCAAGTACGACGGATTATCGTTTTGAGGTAATTTATTAATATAGGTATCAATACAACGAGTAAACAGTGGGTCATCCATTTTTTTGGTTTAAAGGTTTATTATTTTCAATAATGAACCTTTGGAATCGAACAAGAACATTTTTTTTAACCCCCTCAAAATTTGTTGGTTTACGTTTCGAAGTACGTAGAATCCTACAATCGAATAAAAATTTGGCCGTCCATCCGCCGTCCGCACTTTCCCCACTTAGCATTGGCCAACTTTGATGAAATTTGGTATGTGGGCTCCATTTGGGGTCTAGTTGTGCCCCACTGCTAAGGGTTGAAAAATTTTGATACAAAGATATTGTTTTTCCATCGATTTAAGATAGTTTCGAATTTTTAGAAACCACGCAGAGTCCTGCAGGACAAACTGTCCGCTCCCTATGAGAACTTAAGGGTTGGAGTTACGATAAATCAGAAACACGAGTGTAAATTGCAAAAGAGGCCTAATCTCCGTTCAATTTTAGCTGACCGAAATGCGATCGATGTTTTTCTTCATGTTGGTTTCTTGGTAACAATGGCAAAGCCGTGTTCTTTGCAGACGATTAATCTATATAGAAATAATTAACCTTCGTGTAATGATTTGCAGCGTTTTTTAATGTTTTTGCTTAGAAGGTTTGCCAAGGACTAGCGCCTGGTCGGATCTGCTTGTGGTATTTTCCATACGGTGGGAAATTTCATCTCGTTTTTAGAAATTGGACTATATATGTTACAATACGTCTGACAGAGGTATGTAAAAAAGTTTAAAAACTCTAGAGGAAATTCCGATTTGGTGGTTTTCCTCAAATTTTGTTTGTGCAATCTATACATATAATTCTTCGCTACCACGTTACGTTAGGTTAGATAAAGTTCAAGGGTTATTTATTTACTCTCAAATTGCGGTCGTCGACACTCAAAATTCATCCTTGAATGTCTTCGGAGTACCTAATTTGATTTTTAGCTTTTAAAAAATTGTATTTGTCACGTCAGTACAAAGTTCGAAAATCAAGGATTATATTATGATAAGGCAGTCAATGTGAATGGTGGCATATTTCACAAGGAAATGGGATTGAAACTTCCAAAGAATTAAAAAAGTACGAGAGCCGAGAAGAGTGTCTAAAAGACACTAGATTTTGCTTCATGTCACCGTGAGGCAGAGTCTAAAAATGTCTCTCGCCACAGATATACGTAACTTTCCGACTTGAGTATCTAAGTTTTTATTAGTAAACTTGATGTTGTTAAAGAGAGACATCGTAACTTAATGCAAGATAGCCTGTGGATGAAAAAGAAGGAGAAGGGAGGAGTGGTTGACCTACTTTCGTTAGAAGCCATTGCATTAGTTGCTACTTCCTCATGACTCGTTGGCCATTTGGCTTGTGATGGATGACGTACTCACCCACCTGCCTTCTATTATACCCTTCTGAGACTTCATATAATCTACTGCATGCAGTTGCTCAGAGCTACAAACTGGTGACCTATGTACGTGGATGTTCAACAAGACGATGGCCAATAGAAATGGAAAAATGAAAGAGCGTTTCTTATTGAAAATTTTGCACTTCCTCCGATTAAAATTTTTTCCACATATACAGGGTTCACCAGATAATGAGGTCAATACTTCAGGGGTGATTTCACATTCAAGTCGAAACAAAAAATGTCCTGTAGCACATATTTTTTACTCAACTTAAAATTCGACTTTTATCGAATCATCAAAGAAAATGAAGCTATTGCAATAACTTCAAAATGTTTAGGATGACAATTTTTGGAAAATTTCTTCTTTTGGAACATTCTAAAATGCTTTCTGAAGTTCAACGCTTTTCCAAATATTCACTGGTTATACCGTTATACATATCTTCAAGTACCTACTGTATTAAGTATGTTTATGTTCTGAATCGCACTGACGTCGCATGTACGACTATGAAGATCATGATTTGGGAATGTAGAATGAGTATTTGCGGAGAAAATAATATGTAAGTAGATCTGTTTTCGTACCCTGGATTAGTTTTTGTACTGTGGGCCAGTTTCCCTCCTGTAAATTAGTTATCGTACTGTGAATAAATTTCCGTAAGGTGGATCAGTTTTAGTACAGTGGATCAGTTCTGTAATGTGGATCAGTTACTCTAACTTGGATCAGGCTCTGTAGTTTGGATCAGTTTCCGTACTGATCCATAAAGCTTGTAATCACACCTACGAGTATGATATAAATCATGTTCGAGATGAAGGTATGTGTCATGTGAGCTATGAGCAATGTACCGCACCCATCAGGTCGGGCATTCTCTCGTATACCTAATTGTTCAGTCCACCTCAAACTTTGTAGGGATCTTGGTATGACTGACCTCCCATGAGATTGTCCAATCAATCATGTTATGGATGATGAAGGAGCTATGTGTTATACCCACATAGCTAAGTACTCTCTCAACACCTAATTGTTCGATTTTCCTCAAATCCGTCCTCCTTCGGGCCTTTGGCCGTTTTGAAGTCGGTCAAAAATGATAAATCGAAGAGAAACCGTAGTGTTCTTTTTATCACAATGGAGAAGCACCAATTTTGACTCTGAAGCTTCCGATGTCATAAAATTAGAGCTATCCGGCTGAGTGTAAAAGTAAAAAGTCGCTTGTATGATAGTAGGATTACCGAGATATCTTTTCCCTTTCTCCAGTTAGTTATCTTTCTACTCGTAACTTTCGTCTTGGTGTTATAAGTCTAAGCCACCATCTCTGTTTCTCGTTTCATGATCTCTACTGCAAAAGTAGCTTGGTAGATAGGTATAACCGAGTTTGTTACGCCTATCACTCCCTAGCCCGGGGCAGCAGATGTGAGTTTTGATGGTCAGAACTGGGATTTCATTACGAGCCTCTCCGCTTGAATTAAGGCTGTATCCATAAAATTCACTGGACAACATGCACTTTTTATACTTTCTGTTAGAGCAATGAGACCCAGCATCATGTTATGTGCTTAGGTACTTGGAACCTAAGTGGCCTTCAGAATTTGAATCTGGCATCATTCAAATTCTGACTCTAACCGCACTTTAGTAGTTACATTTCATTGGTTGATAATTTTATAATTTTGCATACGTAGTCACGCCAACTGTGACGAGGGTAACAGTTACAAGTAGCTATTGTTTCATGAAATCAACGTTGTATGATTGTTGGCACCCCAAAATCCCTTCTCATTATATTAGATCAATAGATTTGAAATCTCCTTCTATTTTTCATTCGCTTGTAAATCCGTCCCATAATAATCAATTGACCTATGGTATTGTTAACCTCGAAGACAAAGTGGCTCACTAATTTTGCTTTCTCTAGACAGTTAAGAAAGAGTCCTGATAAAATTCTCCTGAGTTACAAAAGTTTCAAGAAAGCACCGCTCCAGATCATTCAGGATGGAACAGTTCAAAGAAATTACGTGCCAACAATGCATGGAAATATTTTGACATTCAGGAGAGAGCGACGAAAATTCAAACCACCTGGAAAACTTTATAATTGCTCTGTTGACAGGGCTTGTCCGTTGAAGCGTTTAATTTCTCGAATTGGCTTTCGGTTGTTTTGTTAAATATCCCCTTCACCTCTTTCCCATCCCCGTTTTCTTCCTTTTCTTTCATGATACAACGAGAAAGTCAAGCAGGGCAAACGCAGGCGACGGACGTATATTTAGAATAATTTGGTACGTCGTCTTCAAATTTCAATTGATCGGTGGTGTCGCCGAATTAAAAGTCGTTCTGTTGTTTAATTTCCAAATTGAAGATGAATTTTTAAAAAAATCATCATCGTCGTAATTTTAATGAGTCTGTCACATCAGAATGCTATCTTGTGAGAACTGGAGTTAGATGCAGGTGTTTGGTCTCCTGCTCACATATAATAATCAGGTACAATGCAGGGACTTCGTCATATATCACGAAGTACCTGCTTAAAACTATGGTTAAAAAAATGAGTTTTGAAGATTTATCTTAGATCATATATCTTTTTAAATCATATTACTACCAACACAAGTAGGTTTGATTTGTAAGAAACATGAAATTTGGCAAAGAACATGACTTTTTCATTAATAGTACTTACCAACCATACCTATTATCACGCAGGGTTAACAAATTACCTACGTGTATTTTGGAGACAATTTTTTTTGACAATTTTGATTCAAATTTGTGTTTCTGATTTATCATTAGTCCAAACATCAAGTCCTTATAGGGAGCAAACAGTTGATGCAACAGAGCTCTGTGTGGTTTCATTCGATTTTGAAAATTCCATCCGTTACCTACCTTGAACTTGAACCATCACGTGATTAATTACGTTATTTAATCAATTAAAAAAATGAGTGGTAGTTTAAAGGTATGCCTTGTTCATTTACCAGGATTGGGCAAGGTGGAATTTACATCCGGTGATTTCTAGGCCTTCTGGCCACACATTTCCACACCTTCTGACCGCTTTATGTATTGCGACCTCAAAGTCAGTTGTAGATACCACAGGCTACAGCTTTTGCCTGCTTCGCACTTAGTAGCTTCGCTCTTAAGGCAAAACTCGTATGTTTGCTGCTGCTTGTTGGGCTACAATCAGAAAACTAACGGCACATAAAAACCATTCCTCATTCCGAGGTATGGGAACACTGAGACTAACTAGCTCGTTGGCGATCGGAACATCGCGGCTACTCTTATCGCTGGTAGGGAAAGTGAATGGGAACATTCAGGCGTCATTGCATCCACCACATGGTCCGCACTGGAACATTGGAGCCGTCGCTTTTTACAAGTGTTAGTTCAAAACCTTAAGGAGGCTCCAAGATAGAATTATGCTAGAAGAAAACCTTCCAAATGAGCTAACGAGTTTTCGACATGTTCCTGTTCTCTCCCATCGCCATCGTAAGGAGTTTTAATCTAGCTGAGCATTTACTGAATATGTCACGGGAAACTAAATGTGTTACCCCCTCCTACTTCTCTACGGCCAAAAATAGAATTGGTTGACACTGCCGGAGAACTGCCCAATATAGGAAATCCATAATTGATGGAAAGAAGGATCGACACTGTGTCCTAAGCGATTGTGCATTTGAACTACAATACTTACGAAGATGTGAGAAAAACATAGATTGTTCCCTAAAATCTTGGGGAGTGTTGGTACAGTACAGCAATATGTTTCACATATCTTTTGTAATATAAATATAAACAGCATATTTTAGTGAAGGAAGTGTTTCCCGGGCTTTACTAATGAAACTCATCAATGAAAAATTTCCATTCACGGCTCTGTTCACAACAGTAATTCATTAAATAGACAACTTCTCTAAAAATGCCATAGGTTACTTGTAAAATGAGACAAAATCAAACCAATCGAACATGTTTTGCTAACAAATGTTACAACAATCATCCTGAATAATAGACTCGGCCTCTTCAAACTTAGTATAACTTGAAGAAGATTATTACAAAATCACCATCAATGTCCAGAATTTCTTGAATGTATGTTTGTTCCTCTTATCACCTAAATTCACAAGTAACAATTTTCCGAACTCATAGTTTGTCACAAATTATGTTAGAGCATACCCATCCCAATAAAATATCAGTAATCTACAAGACAATATGAAACCATAATCGAATTTTTGTAAGTTTCTGTGAACTCAAAAATTCGATTGGCGGGCAATTTTATAAAATTTGAAGCTGATTTTTTTAAAAATTAAAAAAAAATAAACATTTGAAGTACCGTAAAACCGTCAAACTTTACCCCACCAGGGGTAACTTTACCCCAAAAAGTGAGAATCTTCAATTGTGATGTAAACGTGGTAGGACTTAGATAAAAGTTAGCTATTGTGTTTTCGTTATTTTCCACATCCCAGAGAATCGATGTGGCTTGTGATGGCGCCTTTATCCATGTTATCAGCTGTTATCAGTCATAGTCTCCTGTTCAGCTGTTTTTTTCCTGTTTCTTGTGCTCCAAAATTTCTTCCATATCAGGTGTTTGGAGTGGATTTACCAGGCAAGCCCTCATCATATCACTTTCAATATCTTATTCTGAACAAAATACACTAATCAAATTCTCAAAAAAGTGTTTTCTTAGTTATGCCTTTGATTACCAAAAATTTGATGGTAACTTTACTACAAAAACCGGGTATCTTTACTCCACTATAAAGGTAGGGATAAAGGTAGCCTCACTCATATTTTTCTTATTTAATCTCGAAAAATATTTGAGTTTTATAATTTTCGCAGTGTTGAATCTAAGGTTTTTAGTGTATCTCATGTCAGAAGTTAGAGATGGGGAGAAGAAATGAGAAAAAGCTTGGTACGCGCCCCTACCGAAACTACAACTGAACACCTGCATTATGATATGAACATGAACGTGCTTTGGTCTCATGAGTTGTGATTTACAATATTATTTACTCGTGGGTTAACTTTGAAATTTACCATTGCAATTCATTCGAAAGTTATCGAATGTGAAACAGACTTTTTCTGTGATTTTGTTTATCGTTTATTGTCCTTCAATATTTCTTTACTTGTAGAAAGTTTTACTCTACCTACATAAGGTCTGTCTATACCGGAAGACTGAAATTGTGATCTCTTAACCAGAAATATTGCATTTCAAGCAAATTCGTTGAAATAAATGATCATTGGAATTTATATTTTTCTTATAGGTAACTTGTATTTTTCAAGCTAAAAAGTTCAATTTTTTAGAATATATTTATAATAATATTATAAATACTTGATATTATCAAGTATTTCTGAGGTAATGAATTCAATCCCGACTAGTAACATTGCACCACTGCCCGTTTTTGTAGCGATAACCGTGAGTTTTTCAGAGTGGAGTAAAGATAGACGCACTCGTAGGTAACTGCACTCCAACATTTAAACAATTAAATAGGGGGGTTATAATTATCTGATCAATGAGCTCGACCACTCAAAATGTTCAGGAAGCCCTGAAGATCAATTCACTTATTAAAAAAATCAATTTAACCCATTTCGAGTGGGGAGAAATTGGATTTGGAAATGTTTTGGAGTAAATCTTGGGGTAAAGTTTGACGGTTTTACGGTAACACAGTTAGTGCATACGTATGGACCCAAAGGTCCACCTAAGGAAGTTAAGACAACCAAGGGAAGTTGAATTCTATCCCACCGGTCCCTATCACCAACGGAAGTAGGGATCCAGCTTCTAGGGGAAAGAGGTGTCTAGCCCACCGACCCTCCCATCCTACTTTGTATGGTATAATAGGTATTGATTTTGAACGTTAATTTCCCCTGTAGCTTCATTTCCCACGAAACAACCTGGCGTTGTTTGATCTCATCTCAAAAACAGGACGTCTAACGTTAATTCTCCGCGTCAAGACTCAAACTCCTCTAGCAGTTCTGAGAACTTCGGGTTTCAAAACTCAAAACAAGAGGCATTTTCAGGGAAATAAGAAAACATTCTCAACTGGTTCAATATAGGTGGTTCAATTCCATGAAATCCTATTTGCAATAATGTGAGCTCATAAAGACGTTGACATAGACAATTTCACTTCTGACCAGTTACCTAATCGGCCTGTTTTTGAATGTTAATCTGCTTAAGAGAGATATTCAACCATTATCATAACAATTTTACCTACTGCTAATTCAATTGGTTCAAACCGCGTGACTCTCGAATTCATACTCTCCAACGATTCCGAACGAATTTATACCATAACATTTTAAGCTTCGTAGGAATAACATATAATAGGAGATGGTTATAAATTACTGTATTTCCAACTATTCGCATTCATTGTGGTCGCATATGATAAATCACTGTTCACCGACTGTGGAATTGCTGTCAAATCACTGTATGTTCATGGGATTCTTCTGTAGTTCTATCACAGTCAGCAAAATTGGATATAAAGGAGAAAAAAACGAGATGTTTCCAAACATACTTCAAGCTGATTTCTAGCTGTTTCATTCCACTGTTTGAAACAACAATTTGTATCAAAATGTTGTTACTATTTCATATCGCCGAACAGTTACACAATATTTTGCGATTCGTGAATTTCACCTCGAATAAATTTTCATGAAAGATGACTCCTAAAAGTCCATGCATGCAGCATAAGGTATAGAACTAATTCCCGAAGAATCTTTCTGTTAAAGCTATGGTTAAGAAAAAACGCTGCAAGTTATTACACAGTGGTTTATTTTTTCTATATGGATCACTCGTCTGCAGAGAACACAGCTTAGTCACTGCCGTTTTTTTTTTTCAATTGATCTCCCCTCAGAGACTTAAGGTCTTCGATGTGACGGAGGGGGCACGCCATAAATTAGAAAATCAAACAAATTTTAAATGGGAAGGACGCCCAGGACTCACCCGACGCCAGCACTAGGGATGAGGACGATGCGGGAGGAAGGGGTGGGAGAGAGGGATGATGGGAAGTGCCTATATAAAACGACCACCAATTGAGGTATGAGCCTATCAGGACACGGGTGGTGGGACCATGGAGTACACCTACCGAGATGCCCAACTCGCGCAACTTCGTGGCACTTTTCCAGCGCCACGACAATGTTGCAACCATCATACTGATGTTGTTGGGTGCCACTCCTTTCACCTTAGACACCGCTTGCCGTAAATCATTTGTGTCATCCTTTCTTATCTCAGCCCGCCAAGTCTGCTCCATGTACTTGCTCTTGTACATCCAATGAAGATGTAATGTAATGCTCTTGTCCATCTGCTGCCATTGAAGACTTGTACATCCAGGATAGTGTAAGACTGATCGGGCTTGATGGCAATGATGTAGGACTTCTTACCCTGGTCACTTGGCACGCGGTACAATCTCTCCGTCTCAACTTCCCAGCCGTTAGATGACAAAACCCCTGCTGTCTGCTTGGCTACCGGATCATGACGTAAAATGCGGCCCCCATGAGTCCGAGGACACTGCTGCACTTCATGATACAGATGCTCATTTCCACTCTGACAGGCACGGCAAAGGGTATCTGTTGCCCGACGACTACCCCTCGCACACCGCACCGCAGTTGGCAGGGCGTACGCGTACCAGAGTTAGTGGTATTACCTATGGTTAGTAGTACCAAGCATAAGTACTACCTACCTACTACACTCCTACTTTACAATCAGGTTTATTTGGAAGAAATAATTAAATTTCGATTTTAAATTCGATTCTAAAAATCCAATACTTCTTTAAATTGATGAAAAAACAATACATTTACATCAAAATGTTTCGAGCTAGGGCGTTTTGAGAATGTCAGTCCTTATTTGCCAACCCTTAGAAGTGACTGACATCAACCAATAGTTTCGGGCACAACTAGATCCCAAATTAAGCCCATATACCGAATTTTATCAAAATCGGTCCAATGTAACTAAGGAAAGTGTCGCGTACGGCGGACGGCAACATTTTTATTCCATTTTTGGATTCTACGTAACCTGAAACGTAAACCAACAAATTGTGAGGGGGGATTAATTATTTTCCTTGGTCGATTCCATAGGTTTATTATTGAAAATAATAAACCAAAAACAAAAACAATGGTGTTGGCAATTTCTTTTAGATAAGTTTTATATCGTATTACCCACCACCAACTTACACATGGTGTTCATTGTTCCTAAAAGTTAACTACTAAGTGAATTGCGTATGATTGAGGTAACAGGAGGTAGTACCTAGGTAGGTTAGGTTTGTGTGAAATAAGGTTCGAGATAATAAATGTGGTTTTTGGTAGGTCAAATAACTTGGATCACCCGTTCTTCGCCACCGAACCATTGAAAATCCGTCGTTGAACTTTGATTTGGAGGGCAGCGAGATGGTGATTCGGGAGATAACGAGATAGTTCATGTGACAGTCTCCTCGGAGAACCACTCCCTTGTTTGTATTGACTCGAATGAGTGACATTTCATCAATCCCTCAACAATGATCTTTCAGTGCTAAAATTAGTGTAGTTCATAAGTTTATTATTCCTACCAACCTAGCGATTCTGTGTGCCAGACTCTCCAGGTTTAATAGATCACTCGTCTGCAAAGAACAAGGCTTTGTCATTGTTACCACCAACCAACATGAAGAAAAACATTTCGGTCAGCTAACATTTGAACGGAGATTCGGCCTCTTTTGCGATTCACACTCAAGTTTCTGATTTAACGTAAGTCCAACCCTTAAATTCTCGTAGGGAACGAACGGTTTGTCCTACAGGGCTCCCCGTGGTCTCAAAAAATTCTAAAAATTCAATACATCTTAAAATGATGGAAAAATAGTACCTTTATATCAAAATTTCTTGAGTTAGGACGTTTTCAAAATTTCAAACCTTATTTTTCAACCCTTAGAAGTGACTTACATCAACCAAAATCTTCGGGGCACAACTAGACCCCAAATGAAGCCTACATACCAAATTTCATCAAAATCGGTCAAATTTGTATTTGATTTTTTGATTCCTTGTACCTTGAAACGTAAACCAACAAATTTTGAAGGGGGGGGGGGGGGTTAAACAATTTCTTGTTTGATTCCAAAGGTTCATTATCTTCTGTATACATAAAACGCCAATCGTATGTACGTAAGTATGCACGTCGCCGATCGGGAGGGTTCGTGGGAGTGGGGAGAGTCTTCGGAATCGGAGACGGGAGGAGTCGGAGGGAGTGGGTGGCGGAGAGACTCGGAGGAATCGTTTCTGCCTACTTTTAGTATGATTTTTAGCTAGTTGATAATAATAAACCAAAATTACGTGGATGAACAGCACGAAGGAGTAAGAAAAAATAGTGGCCGAATTTGACCAATACTGAGCGTTTAGTTCTAAACGCCAGTTGAACTGAGATCGGAATTGAACGCCTCTGGTGAAATCTGTTGCCATCTCGGTACAGTAGTTGAACCGTGCCTTGAACTTGGATCAAGACTTCCGTTTACGTTGGTGGAAACGGCCCTAAGTGTATAGGGAATAACAAAAAACGCTGCAAATTATTACACAATGGTTTATTATTTTTCTATAGATCACTCGTCTACAAAGCCACCAACCATCCAACATGAAGAAAAACATCGATCGTATTTCGGTCAGCTATAATTTGAACGAAGATTAGGCCTCTTTTGCGATTCACACTCGTGTTTCTGAATTATCGTGCGTCCAAAACTTAAATTCTCGTAGTGAGCGAACGGTTTGTCCTACAGACCTCCGGGTGGTCTCAAAAAATTCTAAAAATTCTATAGAATCTTAAATTGAAGGAAAAACAATACCTTTATATAAAAATTTCAAAATTATTTTTGTAACTCTTAAAAGTTACCTACATCAACCAAAATCTTCGGGGCACAACTAGATCCCAAATGGAGCCTACATACCGAATTTCATCAAAATCAATGCTTTCATCAATGCGGTCAATGCTAAGTGGCAAAAGTGCCGCGTAAGGCGTACAGCGGACGGTGGACGGACGGCCAAATTTTTATTCGATTTTTGGATTCTACGTACCTTGAAACGTAAACCATCAAATTTTGAGGGGGTGTTACAATTTTTTTTCTTGGTCGATTTCAAAGGTTCATAATTGAAAATAATAAACCAAAATTAAGAGTGGAACAACGTCTATTTCAAGTGTTTCAGATACGAATTGTAAATTATAAACCCCCTTCAAAGTCTAATATCCTTCCAAGAACACGGGGTTGCTTCATCATGCTTTCGCATCTCGGAAGCTTCCAGCTACGCTGAGCTCGTTGAGTCTTTAAATAGCTCCTCATTAATTTCCATGATATTCTTTTAATTTTTCATATATACCCAGAAAGAACAGTCTGCTTAGTATTATTAATCCATTCTTTAAAGCCCCTGCAAAATAGTCTGAGTTAGAAATTTTCCTGTTTAGTATTCCGTCTCCAACAAGTGGTTTTGTAATATCCGATACAATAACTTTTAGAGGGTAGTCTTTTGTTTTCATGTGATTCTTCTGTTTTTTAAACATATAGTTACACATATTTTCTGTTGAACCTACCATTTTTTTACATTATTAATCATAACTTCTAAAGCACACACAGTCATCCACTACTGATCCAGGTACAGCTGATGACGTCTACGACGCCAAAAATGGCAGTCGGACAAAAATCCAACTTGAAACGGTTGTTTACATTTTACAGCCATCTAGTACGTGTTCGAATCCTTTCATAATATAATTCGTTTCTCATTTATGTAATTACCCATTAACATTTTAAACATTAAAACTTTACTGTAGTATTATTTTCAATACATTTATGTACTCAAGGCTCGCACATTTTTTCAAACGCTGTGTTATCGGTTTACTACCACTACTTCTTATAGCTGAAGTTGTATTTTCAGACTCACACATTCTGCGTTAGATTCACATAATCAATCTCAGCCAATCTATCGATCAATCTAACCGTGAGTGCTTCTGTTACGAAACGCACCCGTGCAATCCATGAGATTGCTGATGAATGGTTGAATACGAGTACTGGTCGTTGTTAGCTCACCGTTGGCGAGAGAAACGGAGCTGAATAATACGAAACCAATATTATTATGCAATCAGGACTATTATAAGATACTTGTAACTACTTGTGATACTTGTAGCTTGATGCTAGCCTATTATTTATTTTCGGTTTAGGATTTTCTCTTTTAGGTTTATATTTTATAATATTTGATTACATAATTTTTCGTGATTAGAAAATTTTGAGTATTAATTCTTTTTCTATTAATGTATATTTAATGTTTGATTATATGTCATTTATATTATAGGTTTTGTTCTCTTTATTTCATATTTGATAGGAGGGTTTTCACTCATAATTGTGTTGACGATTTTTGAAACTGACAAGAACTACAATTGTTACTTGAATTTTCTTTATAATTTTGTTTCCGAGTTTACTCTCTTTCCACTTCTGAGATATAATAAAAATGTCTTCCAAAACCAACAATTTATATGTTTGTCGTTCTGTCTGAGTGTCCACAAATCCTTGAAACGGTCAAAACTATAGAAAGTTATAATCCGATTGTCATGAAATACATAAGGACTGTGCGGTTCGTCGGGGAGATGGTCCCCTACAAATTCCATAACTCCCCGAACGATAGCAGCCTATGCGGATGCGAAATCGTTGTACTAGTACGCGTAACTTGTACAGTTTCCAACCAAATTCTTTGAAACGCCCGTGGATTGTGTGGTTGTAACAGCTCTTTATTAATTTCATTGTGGTCTGATCACAGGTAACCAGTACCCATGCGCAAACGTCTCACTAAGGAGTGTTCCGCGCAATTTTCATTTTCATCCGATCATCAAAAGAGGAGAGGGGTTGCAGTTAAGATTATCCACTCTGCGTGAGATCATCTCTACATCAATCGTGTTATCAATACGACATGTATTGCAAAGATGTACGAATAAATTCTGAATTTTCTGGACCATCATTTTTGAAAGTTTTTACGAAATTACACCCTATCTTTAACCCTCAGTACTTCGAAATGAAGAAGGGAGGCTGTCCCAGCAATCCAATGCCGGTACCTGACTGGCGATTCGTTTTCCCCGCCTACTCCACCATCTTCTAATCTTGACCACTTCAACTGCTCCGCAAGTGTTTCAGCGTTTTTGTTCAACATCGAACTACCTCTTCTATTATGGTTTTTTTCAAATACTGATTAAATATAAAAAACTTGATAACTTTCGAAAACGTTTAATAAGAATATAAAAAGGACCTAGGAACATAGGTAGGTTTAGTGATGATTTGTAGTTATGCTGGGCATGGAATTTTCTGAAGCAATAAGCTCTCGCTCTTCGTACTCTAACAAAAGCTGCTCAATAGCCGCATCATCCATGCTCACTAATTCTATAAATAAAATAACAATAAACTGGAATAATGAGAAGAAGGAAAATATTTTTAGCAAGAAGGAAAAGATCGCGGGAAGCAGGAATTGGGAATACTAAATGGTGACATTCGGAGATGGATATGAAGCCAAATTATCGTTTTTTCCCAGGACACTGGTGTCAATATGAACATCTGATTCTTTCAGTATGATGTGGCAAAACAATACTAGATACCTTGAACATTTCAAGGAAGTGATAGTAGTTTTTTTAAATTTTATTTGGCATCAGATTGCTCCATACAGCTATGATATGTACATATATATAGGTACAATAATAAAATAATTAGAGTAAATTAAAATTCAATGCCTAGTGCAAATTTAAAAAAATGTTTAAATTGTGGCCAATCTGGTTTAAAAAACTCATTACTTCTTCGTAAACTTCTGGATGCAACATTAAGGTTGTAAAATTAAATGGACAGGGTAAATTAACGGATATTCTGTCCAGAAACGTTCTTCTCTGAGTGTCGTATTTTATACATTCGAAGATCACATGCAAAATATCCTCCGGCACAGCACACACCTCACATTGGTCAGTCGCTTCTTGTCCTATTGTGCAGAGGTAGGCTTTACATAAGCAATTTCCGGTTCGCAGTCTCGATAAAATTGAGTAAAACCTTTTGTTTTTCCCAGCAAATTCGCCAAGGTTTTTTTGTTATCTTGGGAAACATTGATTAGTATTTATTCCCCACCGGATAACCATCGTGGTACTGTCACCATTGAAGCTTCTTTTGAAGCTTTTTTGAAGTTCGCGTACAGGTCCGTAAAGGGTATCTGAATATTGCTGTAACAACTGCTGTTGCATCCCTTTTTGCCGCTCGATCCACCACCTCATTGCCCTTAACTCCAAGATGTGCTCTAACCCAGACAAACTTCACTACCACTTCCTTGCTCTTCAGATTGACGACGCTTTTCGTTTACCTCGGGAATGAGAACTAAATAAACCACACTGGTTGAGAACTAAAACGTTTGTATTAAACAGAACTAATAAATGATTTGAACAGCAAATAGAGCGCAGAGTTAACTTGAGTAGGTAGTTCGTTCTAGGTATGGCCGAGGCATCGGGACCGCGGAGGAGTATTTACGCTGCGGCCGTCTTGATCTGCCCTGAATTATGATTAATTATGATCGTCCTTGGTCTACTAGTTCATTAACGCTTACAGATCTAATACTGGCCTATTATTCCTGAATGCAATAACCCATTGAATGCACGAGATGATCTAATTTGGTTCATTCTTAGGGAACTACTTTGTTGGTAAACGGGACTACTTTCTCTTTGGGCCAACTACCCACTTTGGGCGGGAAGGTCCAAACACTTTTCCTTATTCGAATGAGTAGGTACGAATATTTCTTTGCGGCTTTGTGATTTTGAAGACTCTGCATCGCACTCCTTGAGTGAGACATGAGGACGGTGCGCGGTGGGACTACCATCTGCTCAAAATATTCTAGGGCTTGATCAATCACGATTAATTCAGTTGTGTATACAGATGCCACATTGAATACCCTGAATGACCTCGTCACGCCAACATTCCAATCATGAATCGCGCAACCTGCTTTTCCATCAGTTTTTGATCCGTATGTATATATAATTTTGCAGTAGGGGCCTTGACGATGGTACAACTCCATAATGACGTTTTCTACCTCATGTTGACTTGTTGACCCTATGAACTTCGGAAGTATGACACACAATCGGATCATTAGGTTTGAATACCCGTACTGGTATATAGAAGGTCGTTCTCGTGATGCTACATATGTCATCAGTTTATCTATTTCCAGGAAGTTTTCAGTGAGCAACGAAGCTATTTTCTTCTGCCAATATTTGAGGTGCACTATTTTGTTGTACAGGGGCTGATGAATGGAGTAGAAGCGTGCTATATATCGACAACCCAACATTCTCCTCCTCGCTTTTAATGGAGTTTCGCAACTTTCCGCAAGAAGAGCGTTTAACGGAGTAGATGGTAGCAAACCCATAACCAGTCGTAGACATCGGTTCTGAATCTTATCCAATTTATTTAGATATGTCGCACTTGCATTACCGTACAATGTGAACCATAATCGATCAGGCTACAAACTGTTGCTCTATAAAAACTCAATGCCACATCTGGATCTGCTCCCCAATGTACAGATCGTAGAATATTGATGTACTGCTTTTTGACGTACATAATTTATATGTTTGTTCCATAATAATGTTATTTTGAGTATGATGCCGAGAAATTTGACGTTATTTTCAATTCGGATCTAGAATCCATTGAAATTCATTGTGCCCCCGTACGGTAATCTACTTTTTCTCGAAAAAGGGCATACCTGAGATTTGCTACTTGACAGATTGAGGCCGATATCTGGAAAGAACTTCATAACTATTCTCATAGTTTCTTGAAGTATTGCCTCACACTCGACAGGTTCTTCGTGAACAAAATATATGCAGATGTCGTCGGCATACTGAAGTATGGTGACCTCGCTGGGTAATATAGACTCTAACTTGCCCACGTACAGACAGTAGAGCAGTGGGGATAGAATCCCTCCCTGTAAAAGT
This sequence comes from Apolygus lucorum, assembly GCA_009739505.2. Lineage (NCBI taxonomy): Eukaryota > Metazoa > Arthropoda > Insecta > Hemiptera > Miridae > Apolygus > Apolygus lucorum. The sequence goes on from CM019167.2 coordinate 56,301,316, forward strand.
CCCCTCTGCGTTGTTCTAGAACCATGAAGTTGCCCGTTGACCCTTACATAAATCTGCCTATCGTTCATAAGCATAAATATATTTCGGACGAAATGATCAGGTATATTGAGCTCCCTCAAAGTTTCCACCAATTTGTACAAGTTCACGTGATCGTACGCATTGGATATGTTCGGGAAGATCCCCAGTGTGGTTTTATTCGTCGACAGATTACTCTGCACATCAGTCACTAAAGTTGTGATATTATCCATCGTAGACCGACCAGTTCTAAAACCAAACTGGCTCGGTGGCATCAAGTTTTCATGTTCAATCCACCACTGTAATCTGCTTTTACTCATCCTCTCCAGTGTCTTGAGTAGCCAAGATGACAATGAGATCGGTCTGTAGGACGTGTTCTCTTTCGGAGGTTTTCCTGGCTTCTTGATTGGAACTACAACTACTTTTTTCCATTCAACTGGAAACTCACCCACTCTCCAGAATTTATTATAAAGTTGTAGTAATATCTTATTCATACCGTAAGGCATATTCTTAATGAAACTGTAATGTATTTGATCGAATCCAGGCAAAGTGTCCGATCCACCTCATATTGCATTTTCGAATTCACTCATTGTAAAAGGTTGATCGAGGAAATGTGAAGGACCTGTGTTTTCTAACTGCTCCGGATTTTCATTAAAATAGTCCGGTGTCAATGAGTGGAGGAAATTTTCAATCCTTTCTCCAAGTGATAATAGTAAATCAATCCATTATTCAAATGATAATAGTAATTGGTTGCGGAAAAAAGATCGAAAAACGACGTACCGGTCCCAGACCGGCATCGGAGCTATATCGGAAATTGGCGCTGCCGATCGGACCGGTATTGGAACATTACACAAATGCTCCAATTTTTCAGCGGGTAGCCTTGGAAGTCACCATTCCGGTGACAGCTCGGTATTAGAACGCTAGGGGTTAAGAGCTCTTTGATCTACTTTCGATCAAAAGTGTTACACCTTTTCAGAATGCTAAGTTACACTATTTGAAATTATCATTATTGTACAAAAATTATCTATAGTTGTTGTGGGGAATTTTCAAAATCGAAAAATCCAAACTCTGCGGCCAAATTAGTAATTAACCACAAAGAGTACAAACATGCTGCTGAGTACTAAGTAAACACGTCAGAAATGAGAGGTATTGAAAGTTTCAGGACCAGAAAGCTGTTAAAAATATGATATTGTTGTGGATTGTTAAGGTACCAATGCTTGGTTATTGTGCCTATGAATTAATTATTTAGAAGTTTCTGATAAAAAAAATCTCAGTTTTTGGGTTGAGTGATCAATTAAAACTTGTGTCCATACTATTTCTCCGATACTAGTCCTCTGAAATAGATTGTAGGCTGCGGTGGGATTGATTATGATAAATTAAAAAGTGGTCATAGAAATTAATTTTTCTGTAAACTTTATTTACACTCGGTCAACTATAAGATCAAGGGAATTGAATGACCAACCAACCGATGGGATAGGAAACTGGGATGCTTATAGAATCCAGTTTGAAGACGTATCTTCAAAGGTTGGGTGGAACGAATAAACGAATACTACATGTATGAAGTCAGTTCTTTATGACATTGCTTTCGATGATTTGTTGGAAGTGAAAGCACCTAGAACATTTCATATACCTACTAGTTGGTGTATCGGAAAGGCGATTTGGATCAAAGCAGTATCCCCAACACTACATGACCCAAAAGGTAACACGAATACAACAACAACGTTTAACAAACTGGTAACAATATCGTTTATTACCTTGTCATGGCCCTGGGAGAGGCGTACGAAAGGGTCACCAAACGAAAGGATTACGGCATAACCCACCTTTGTATCGTACTATGAACATTTGTTAAAAATTAGTTTAAAAGGTTCTTTGAAACTTTGTTCATCAACTAATAATGCTGCATTACAGGCGCTTTTCTGCTTCGGAGACACCTGAAATGGACTTTAGTACGATTATTTCGCCTTTCAGTTCAATATTTACTCATTCCGATTGAAGACAAGGTTCTTAGGAAAAAGTGTAGAGACGGGGTTTCTAATTTGGTTTGAGAAGTTGTATTAGAAGAGAAAAAGTGGATAAGTATACCTTATTATGGAAAGATTTCTGACAAAATTGGCAAATTGTTATCATCTAGACGTTTCAAAGTAGGGTTTAATAAATAAAAATAATCTTAAAGCTTCGTTGGGTTCTGTTAAAGATAAAATTAGCGTTCAAGATAAAAGTGGGGTTTATAAGCTGAAATGTTCTTGTGGGCTTGAGTGTTGTGGTCAAACTGGTAGGAAATTTAGGGAAAGAATAAAAGAGCATGAGAAGGATTTCAGGGATAGCAAAGGTGATTCTGCTTTTGCGAATCACCTAAGAGAATCCAATCATAACTTTAGTTTTGATCTAACAAGCGGACGGTACATAGAATTTCCTCATTTTTGCCCGAAGGGAGGTATGTTGGATGTGCTTGAAAAGTTCGAGATTCTTAAGAGTGATAGGTCTGGTAAATGTCTGAATGAGGTGGTCCCTCAACATGTTTCACCATTGATAGGTTCCTTCCTACAATAGCTTGGTCTCCCCTTCACAATGTTACCCTCACCAATATTTGAGCTCCCTTTCACTTTGCATGCCTTGATTGGCATTTGATGATCCTCCCAGGTCCCTTCACTTCTCTGAGCCAATAGGATTCTCCTTTCACTTATCTGATTGGGTATGACTTTCACTTTCTCGACCAATGGGATTCAAGCTCCCTTTCACTTGTGACTATAATATAGCTTATATTATAAGCTATGCTCTTTGTGATGTACCTTCAGTTATTGTTTGTTACTGATGATGACCTTACCGTCGAAATCGATTTAACTTGTAACTCATTATTTTCGTGGAAATAGACAAAGTTCTACTCAACTCCGTTTTTATTGAAGACAAGTCTTGCAACTCCTCAACATGACAAACTGGAGAACATTTCTTCGTAATATCATCTTGCATCAATAGTTTCCAATTCCTATTCGTAGATAATGCGTTTCCAGGGCAAAGTTACAACGGAAAGAACTCAACTCAAAAGAGTGGTTATTACAAGGTGGAAGTTACGTTGTGTTATAACTCCCGTGTTTTTCCAAGTGCGCAAGATCCAATCCCATTGGCAATATAGTCTGTATTTACCCTTAGCGGGTTTTTAATAACTTCATAACTCGCAATTTTTAATAACTGAGGCAGTTTTTATTTTTCAAGGATCCCGCTGGATTTCCGGTGTAGCGATAAAGAAAGCGAGAGAAAAATTACAAGCCACTGGAATTTCTCTCATGTTTAGCTACGGCAAACGTTGAGGAAAGATCGATAATTCGAAATAATTATTGTTCTAATGGCAACGTTCACATGCGAATTCCCTAACAATAATGAGAGAAACGAACGGTACTTGCGGATCATCGAGCATTCAAACACGTAGCTTTGCCTTCGATGGTGGATTTAAACGGAGAGTTTAACAGATTACAACCTTTTCTTACTACATGATAAGACAAATTAGGAGAAATACCGAAAGTTTTCAAATGGGTAGTAGCAGAGGTACGTGGAGTAGATGCCAATCAAACCCTCGAGATGTGCGAAAAAGTGTATCGTCAACGGACCTTACATAGTCCTTGAGTGAGAGTGTCGTCTTAATGTGTGAATGGTACCTAATACGTAGGTACTATGGTATTAGCCATAACTTCTAGATTTTCCATTAGCTTTTGTTGAAATTTTCAGGGATTGTGCGGGTCAGCGTGTAGATGGTCCCCTACGAAAATCATTGACTCCGACTGATGAGAGCCACTGCGCATGCGCGAACGTGAATTCAATTCAACAGCCGTAAGTTCCACATTTTCCATCCGATTTCGAAGAAATATGCAGAGATTGTGCGGTTTGGCGTGTAGATGATCTCCTGTTAAGGTAGTGTAAGATACTTGTTGATTGATGTTTTTCATCTGATGTTTCATGTTTCATCTGATCATCTATAAAATCGGGTTATGGATACGAGGAAGCTGTGCCTCACCCATTTGGCAGACGTTTATTATTCATTACATTTCTGACCTTTGCACGGTAAGTGTGTTTCTCATTCAGTCTTCAATCAAAGCAATTATTTGGTTCAACAAAATCGGCCAAGCTTTGCATTGCTAGAGCATTGATGAACGTGTATATCCAAATGATCTCAGAGCACTTGATCTCACGATTTGGAGAAATGTCTCGGCCTCCGAGGTCACCAATAGGTTCATGGAAAACGGAGGTTACACTGGGGTACGGACGTACCCCAATTGACCAAAAATTATTATCTTGTGTCAGCTGTCAATTTCGAATAAAAAACGCTGCAAATTATTACACAACGGTTTATTATTTTTCTATATTGATCACTCGTCTGCAAAGCCACCAACCATCCAACATGAAGAAAAACATCGATCACATTTCGGTCAGCTAAAATTTGAACGGAGATTAGGCCTCTTTTGCGATTCACACTCGTGTTTCTGATTTATCGTATGTCAAACCGTTTAATTCTCGTAGGGAGCGAACAGTTTGTCCTACAGAGCTCCGGGTGGTATCAAAAAATTCTATACTATCTTAAATTGATGGAGAAACAATACCTTCATATCAAAATTTTTTGAGTTAGGGCGTTTTCAAAATTTCAAAATTCATTTTTGAACCCTTAGACGTAACCTACATCAACCAAAATCTTCGGGACACAACTAGACCCCAAATGGAGCCTGCATACCAAATTTAATCCTAATCGGTCAATGCTAAGTGGGGGAAGTGCCGCGTACGGCGTACGGACGGCCAAATTTTTATTCGATTTTTGGATTCTACGTACCGTGAAACGTAAACCATCAAATTTTGAGGGGGTGTTAAAATTTTTTTTCTTCTCTCAAAAGTGGCATCCAAATTCAATGAAATGTTTCCTCATTTTACTAATCCAAAGACGACCCTTTTGTGATGCGCTTGAACTCCAATCCTGCAACTTCTAAGCGTCCTCTCCTTCCCAACGAAAGTCAACGTGCAATGTCATTTTGTAGTTACCAACTAAAGTTAGAATTTGAAAGAAAAGGGAGAAAAAATCGAAAAAAAACATTACCTTTATTATTTGCATGGCCAATATAAACCGTCTATGTAACTAAATCCATTACCTATTTGCTATTGGCTAACAAATTTATAACGTAAAAGAGTGCATAATAATTAACGACATACAAAAATAACAAATAATCAAAAAATGATAAGACCGATCTCACTTCTGAGATGGCAAACCACTAAACAGGCAAGAATGATAATTACAAAGTATTTATACATATAGGTGGGTAAGTAGGTACGCACTGAAAAAAAAAAACATATTGTTAAGTAAGCGTTCCAGGGGATGTCCCATTGGATAATCATTAGGTCAATTTATACCAGTAGGTAAGCGATAAAACTTGCATTCTTATTTACCCTCTTCCAGCACGAAACAGTTCCACTCAATGTAATTTAGTTACTATTTTGAATAATAATCGATAATAATTTTTGAATAATAATCGGGAATAATTTTAAACCTGGGGAATGAAACCAAAATCCAAGAACAACACCGTAACCGGAAAAGTCTATTCGTGCAGCATGTGTTGTTGCGCGGACTTTGAAAGGCATCTTTAACGCTATGGTTAGAAATATCGATATTCCTGATATTTTTGAAACTTTTCTTCACTGAAATCCGTTTTTTTGGAAAACTACAGGAATCGTTTTAGAATGTTCCAAAACCTCTTACAGTAAAAAAAAAAAAAAAAATCCCCTACAAATTTTCAATCAATGGTCTACTCTCAATACACCCCCCCCCCCTCCATCATAGTAGCTTGTATAACCAACCCTCGATGTTCTAATAAATCACAAAACTTCAATTTTCCAACTTGGCCGAGTGAATATCCACCCTTCATATTTTGTTGCGGAGCCATTGGAACTCCTTCATTTTCGATCGACTTCATCGTGTGCTTGTTGTGTCTCTTGAATGTTACTTTCCTGGGTCAATTCGAATCATGGTTCAGGATTTCCTCCGTTTTCACTTTCATTACTGCGTTGAATTTCCGCTCCCCTTTCAGAAAACCTAATCACAACTTTTCCTGCTTCAGTGCGGCAACAATTTTCAGGACACCCATATTTCTTATCTTCGCGGGAAATATAACTTTCCTTCTTCAGTCTATCTCTTCGGTAGCTTCATCCACCGGATCGGTCAAGTCCGAATAAACATTTTTTCCACGATTTCCTGTTATTGTTCAAACGTTTTTTAATAACGGAAGGTGTAGATGCCTGCCTACCGTAAAACCAGTACGGTACCAGTACGGTTATCAATGCACCATGGAACTTTCGAAACGAACGTCTTCATCATGAGCTTCGTATCGAAACGATAAACGATTCTATAAAGCGACAAACTGTGAGCCGCCTACATCGCTAAGATGTCACATCAACGAGAGAGCTGTCCAAGTCCTTGATTCAAGTGATATCATCAGTAGATTGAAGTGTACCAAACCGGTTGACCTAGCTTACTTGTGAAGTAGTGAAGTGAAACATCCACCATAATTAACAAAACTCAGTGATGCATCTTTGTTTTGAATACTTGTCCATACTTTCAAACAACATTGTTAATAAGTTATACTTGGTCCAATAAAGAATTAAAAAAACTAGGTTAGGTGTAATCTACTTCTTCTCATTAGTTCTTCCCACTGTTAGGCTTAATCATGTTAGACATAAAGAGTTTAGTTTCTATTGATGTATTCTTGTTACAGGTACTGGAAACCTCTGAGTTGCAGATCTCAGTTTCTCCGCATTCTATTTTTAAAAGTTTTTTGTTATATTTACATTTTATTACTTACATCTGTAACCTCTATTCTATAACCTCAAAAAATGTATAAAAGAGTTTTGGAAATTGAAATGAGAATACAAATTTTGCCAGCCTGAAATGATTATTGGGAGACAAGATACTCCACACAATCACTCGTAACAGGCGTCATCCTGTCAACGGGAGATTGCGTGGACTCGGGAAAAATTCATTCGGTTGTGGCTTTCGGATTTATAATATTGTGTTTTATAAGCAGTGTCAATGCACTTTTCTATATTCACCAAGAACGCGTCTCTCCTCTCCAAACTCTAATGAAGAATTCAGTGCTCAGCGGGGAAAATCAACTTGAAAAATTACAAAAAAATCGTTTTGAGATCTACTAAAAAGAACTACGATACCTGAAAAATTCTAGTTGAGAAACTTCTGTGGAAAAATAAGAAGTGGAGCCAATTTCTTAGGAAACTATAAAAGCCTTCTCTCGATCTCGCAAATGTTGAATCAGTAAAAGCCAAGGAAAGTGGGAAGACGAGGATCAAGGGAACAAATTCTCTCAATATCACCTTCCGAATTGAAGCATAATATATAAAACACTGCACTTAAGCCAATGGAGTCTGGATCAAGCAGAAGCAAGTACATCAATTCTCAGGACCAGCTAGAAAGCCGACTATGCTGAAGAAACTTACCATGAGTAAAATGCAGGAAGACCAGGATGTTCGAGAACATTTTCATTGATCCTCTTGATAAGCTGCTGGATATGGACGTGAAATTAACGACAATTTTACTTACAGTTATGATGCTCTACAGCCTTCACATGACATAGGAAAATTTTCGATGCGCACTGGGTCGAGCGATGATTTGGCAACACCAGAAGCTCTATCCGATAAAATAATTGAAGAGAGTGGAGCAAGAAACCTTAATCATAATGAAAAAAGTAAACAAAACGATGCTTTAATGATAAAGGAATTATATCAACCAAAATAGCAAAATTCTGGGAAATCTCAGTCAAAAGAATTTAAATGCAAGTGTCGGATCTGCGGAGGTTCAGGGCACAAGACTTGAAATTGTCCGAACAATAAGAAAAATCAACGGCAAGCAGGGACAGCTACAGCACTAACGACAGGAAAGTGGAAAAGCAAATGTTCCCTGGATAGTAGACGTCACCACACTTGTGCAAGGACAAGGAAATGCTTCAAAAACTGAAAAAAAATCTGGAAGGAGTTCAACTTGCTAGTGACAAGTCAATACCCGTCATTGGAAAAAAATACTGTGGCTCTGGAGGTATTAAATGAGCGTGAAGTGAACTTGGAGGAAACGTTATTTGTGCCACATTTATGTTTAAATCTTATGTCTGTGTCAGAGATACAGGACAGGGGATTCACAGTGACATTTGAAAAACGTGGAGCAATTGCATACGTGAAAACTTGTGATACTCAGTTCACAGCTGACAGAAATGGAGATCTCTCCAACCTTCCGGAAATCTTGCCGGGAAACTGCGCGCACTGCTTATGAGAGAGGAAATGAAAATAGTTTGGATTTGTGGCACAGACATCTCAAATCTATGCCTAATGGCGATTTTATTGGGATGGAAATATCGGAAAGAGCAAGCATGTATAACTTGGTTACAGGAAAAGCTGATACAAACGTCATTCCCCAAGAAGTCAGAACGTAAAACAGAAGTTGGATTAAATGCACAGTGATATTTGTAGACAGGTGGGAGTAAAATCGATCAATGGAATACAGCGATGTGAAGTGAAGTTCTTGGATCACAAAGCTGCAAGCACTGCAAGCGTTCAGAAACTCCAAGAACAAGGCGAAAAAACAAACAGGAAAGAAAAGAAAATTATTGTAATTAGGTAATTGCCTCGGATATGTCATCAACGCATTCAACCAATTTTTGAATGAATTTTTGAAACTCCGGTGGGAGTGAAATTAAAATTGAAAAAATAACCACGAAGACATGAAAAAGTATCCCAACCAGAATCTGATCAGGAGTTTGAACTACTTGGCAACATGACCAAGACCTGACATCTGACACTCGATCAGCATGTTGAGCCACTTCAATACCAACTACGCAAAGGATCATTAGAGCTCAGCCAAGCGGGTTCTCCACTACCTGAAGGGAACCATCGAATTTCCGCTCGTTCAGCAAGTCTGGAGAATCCCGTGTTCAAGGTTACGTGGATGATGTGTGATGCTGATGCGTGGAGGATCGAAGATCATACGCTGGATATGTATTCACCCTCGCAGGAGCAGCTGTTAAGGTGCATTTACACTTCGCGAAATTTCCTCGCGAGACTGATGGGTCAAGCCCTCGCCCGAGACTACACAACGAAACAAACCGTGAAACAGACGCGCGAGGCACGACGGCAGAGGTGAGCCGTCAGTTCTCGCGAGGCGGCCATGGCAAAGACAATACACCTGCCTCGCACAAACAAATATACACGTCTACACTTCGAGAAACAACAAGGCCGAAACTCCTTTGTTGCGCGCCAGAGACCGACTGGCTGACCGCTCGCTCTCTCGTCTCGTAAGGGATCCTCGCAGAGGCGTGATTCGGGTTCTAAAAGCGTCTACACGCCGCGAAACTTGTTTCGCGAGAATCCCTCGCGAGGAAATTTCGCGAAGTGTAAACGCACCTTTAGCTTAGAATCCCGTAAACAGAGGACGGTGACACTCTCCAGTACAGAAGCCGAATTTATGCATCGACGTACTGACGAACCCTCTACCAGGTCCCAGCCACCAGACGATGAGGGCAAGCTTGGGACTGTAGCCCTAGTTTGAGGGGAAAGATTTAATGGATGACGAGAGTTTGGCTATCACTAATAGCGGGTGTCAACCTGTCAACAGGTGATTGTGTTGACTTTCTCTCCAAACTCTAATAATAACAATTTCACGGTGGTTGAGGATGAATGAAGATAATGTCGAACGAACATCGAAGAAGATGTTTAGATAGCTCTAAATTCAAGAAACGTATTGACCTTTGAAATGTGGCTAGGTATTGTGTTATTCAAGATCGCAACAGGTTGAGACAGAAAAATATCAGTGAGATGATTCCTCGTTCACGATTTCTTACATTGGTATTGAAGTTATTTCTCACTCGATTTCTCCCGGGGTTTCACTCTCGTTCCAAGCCAACTCTCTTGAAAAGAAAATTGATTCCAAGCAGCTCTGCCTCTTATTTGACTGCCATATTTTCCCTTTACGAGAGGACGCATACCGTGTATCATAAATTTCACCACAAATTCCCCAGGGAGTGACCGACTGAGAAGCAGAGGCGCTCCCAAGGTAGTTGTCGTGTAATTTGTCAGCAGCAAGTAAAGAATTTTCTCTCCCAGAGGCCTTCTTCACGAAATATTCGACTGTCATTAGAGAAGTTGGTCCCCTATGAATTTAATTTCTCTAGGATAGCGAGATGCGTCTATGCAGAAGAACCAACCGTATTCCTTGGATGAACATGGTTTCTACACTAATTTTCTGATTCCGATAAAATGATTTGGGATGGTGTAGAAAATGTTGTGAATCGTCCCCAACACATTTTATTTTGATTCTCAACATCATTTTACCTTATCGACTATCTCAATCTTGGTTGGTTAGTTGGCAGTTCTGATTATCTCCCATCGGATTATTCACCCAAATATTGTTATGGATACGAGGAGGCTATTTGCCGCACCAACTTGGCAGACTGTTTTTCTACCTGCTGTAAAATCTGGCTAAAATAAATATATGATAAATAAATAAAACAGAATTGGTCGTTCAACATTTCAAAAGAACGCCAGAGGTCTGAGTCTATTACACTCTCAGATATAAATCGAGTTGTAAGAAAAGGCCGCAGGCTTAGCTGGAAAAGAAAGAGAGAAAAAACACACATCAAGGTGAAAATCGCTGGAGGCATTTCCATTGTTGAGAGGTTGCTCACGGAAATCGACGGCAGAATAATGAGGACTTGCTTTTGTTCATTATAATGTTTTCTTACCATAATGACTGTGCATTTCATTTTCTGACGATTCAGCCCCCCTGCTAAGCTTTTTAAACCACAAAAAAGGGCATAAATGAATAAAAAGTGAGCTCACGTACCGAAAGAAATCCACGTCCTACGTTCTGCTATTTCCGCAACGTAATTGATACGTGAATGCATAAAAACGAAATTTTCTCTTAATGGGACGTGAATTCAAAATTCGTGTGCCGTGCATAATTTTGTATTTTAGAAAACACGTTCGTACTTCTAATCATGCATTTTAGCATGGTACAAGTTTCCGCCGTGACCGATTTGTACTAGGTGACAACAATCAAGGAGGGAATTTAACACTGGAGTCAGTACACTGTCAACTGACTTGGTAAACTAATAAGTGTCAGTGGGAATAAAAATAAATAAAATAAAATATAGTCCTGAAAATGACTATATTATTATATACATGAGGGTCATTTGAAATTTATTGATGTTATCTTTTGATTTGAATTTAACAGTGTTTAAAAAATGTTCTGTTTATATTGAATTTCGTTTCGAGACGCTATTTTAAGGCTCTCATAGACAATGGTGAGGGGAAATAGTCGTTTTTGCATTAAAAACTCAGAAAGCTCCAATTTTATCATGTTACATTCATAAAACTAAGACTTATTATACTTATAGGGTCAATAGAAGAATTCATGGTGATGACGACTGTAATATATTATACAGGGAGGCGCAACTCAAGTTCGTATAACTTCAGGGGTCGTTTCTACAACTAATTTGCAACAAAAAACGTCTTCTAGCTATTTTTGTTCAATCCCTTGTTTTTCCAACTTTTTTAAATTTTTAGATTTTGTTCTTGTTTTTAACCTTATATTACTAAAATGACAGTACCTACCCCTTAATTTACCGTGTAAAAGTAAAAACGCTGAAAATTATTACACAACGGGTTATTTCAGTGTGGATCACCCGCATGCCCTGAACACTACTTTTCCATAACATTTCATCTCGGTTTTGAATGGAGATTCGGCCAGTTTCCGTCAGTGAACATTCGTTTGCGATTCACACTCGTGTTTCGTAGTGAGCGAACGGTTTGTCCTACAAAGCACCGGGTGGTCTCAAAAATCCTAGAAATTCTATAGAATCTTAAATTGAAGGAAAAACAATACCTTTATATCAAAATGTTTTGAGTTAAGGCGTTTTCAAAATTTCAAAATTCATTTTTGAACCCATAGAAGTGACCTACATCAACCAAAATCTTCGGGGCACAACTAGACCCCGAATGGAGCCTACATACCAAATTTAATCAAAATCAGTTAATGCTAAGTGGGGAAAGTGCCGCGTACGGCGTACGACGGACGGCCACATTTTTATTCGATTTTAGGATTCTACGTACCTTGAAACTTAAACCATCAAATTTTGAGGGGGTGTTAAAAAATATTTTTTCTTGGTCGATTCCAAAGGTTCATTATTGAAAATAATAAACCAAAATAAGGGCATCGTTGGAAAGAGCGTTAAATTCCCAATATCCTGATGCCAAACAAATAATGTTTTGAAAAAGTCTGGTACGGAAAAAATACCTCCAAGTAAAATATGTGACAATTTTTAAAAATTTTGTCTTCTTTTTTTTGCCCATTTTTTAACTTTTACTACATACGAGTGGAAATTAGTGTTCCAAAACTATTGGGTAGTATGTCACTGCTATCGTATGATGGAGGATATGAGTGTGACAATAAGTGTGAATCACACTACAATTAATCGTTGGTATCCCAACATACCATCTGTTGACAAGATATTTATATCCAACAACCAACTACATCAAGTATGTTTTCGCTGAGATTATTATTTTTCCCTTTTTGGTGTTTACGGACATCATTTTTGAGGTCGGTCCATTTTTTGTTAAAAAGGTTTTTATTTTATTATTTTTTCCATTTCATTTCTTTGTCTGATCAGAATACAGTGATGGAAGGTCCACAGGAACAGCTCCAAGTGCCGCGTACGGGGTACGGCGTAACGTGAACGACGAACGGATGGACAATTTTTCATTCGATTTTTGGATACTACGTACCATTTAACGTAAACCATCAAATTTTGAGAGGGATGTATATATATATTTTTTTTTTTTTGCTCGATTCCAAAAGTTTGTAATTGAAAATAATAAACCAAAACAGATTACTCGGAATAGGGTACTCCCCTAGTTCCAGTATTAAAACCAAACGGCATGCACATGAAGTGTTGGGTTTTGTTTTGCGGGGCGCGCATAAGGTCCGTATCGTATCGACTACAAAGTTACATTAAATGAATTTTTATACATTAACGTTGAGTACCCAATACCTAGAATAAATGGAATATTTGCAAAGTTATAAGGAGGTAAACATTTTACGAATTTGGATTTTGCTAACGCTTATAATCAGGTTTCTGTGGATGAAGAAAAAATCCAAAATACTTTCCTTGAGCACTCCTAAAGGGTACAGGGTACACCGGCCTATTTTTGGCGCGATACCGCCCTGCAATATTTTTCAACGTGAAGTTGAAAAGATCTTACAAGGTTACAAAATCTTACTCAGTAAGAAATAATCGACAACATGTAGATCGTAACAAACGGCGCGCGTGAACTTACAGGTTTTCTCACTTCGTTTGGAAATCAGCCACGAGTATAACTTTTAACGTGGTTGGGAATGATTCTGCAATTTGAACGCGCCAGTCCTGAGACATCCATATCGAAATATTCACATGATAGAATGATTCAGAAAATGTAACGCTCTACTGAGGTGGCAACTGAAGGGTGTGCAGTTTTCTTCGAGATTTTATTCTATAAAAACTTCCTAATGGAAGGTGTACTCTACGAATGAATCGTGTTCATTGTTGACTCGTTCCTCTCGACATAATTACCGGCGACAGTGAAAATTCTCCAAGAGTATCTCTACTGTTTGGGGTCGCTTTTGTTGGGATGTCAAGTGAGCACAGTGGAGCTTGCTATTATTTCGTCTAATTAACCTCAGAACCTGTGAATGACACTCAACCCCGTTGCACTTCAGTCATTTAGAAGGGGGTCAGTTGCACTGTCTAGTAGAGAGCTTAAGATAATTTGAGAACACATGTTTTCAGTCAACTATAAAGGGGGATCACCTCTAAGGTGTCTAACCTTTAAGGGATCGATTCTAGTACTAATTTCCAACAAAAAATGCACCTACGATGGATTTTTGTTTTCCCCCTTGGTTTTCCAAGTTTTTTCAATTTAAATATTTTATTCGTGTTGTTGACCTTATATCACTAAAACGATCACAACTACCTTTATTTACCAAGTAAATGTAGAAATAAGGGAACCGTTGGAAAAAACGTTAAATCTCCCATCTCTCTGATGCCAAACAAAAATATTTTGAGAAGATCTGGACCGTGGAAAGAATGCTCTAAGTAAAAATATGATAGTTTATAAAATTTCATTTTTTTTTCAACCCTTTTTTAAACGCTCATTACATAGTGTTTTTGAGAGACACGCTACGAAAAAAAACTACCTCAGAAACTTGGCTTTCCAAAGCTACAATCAACAAATTTTCTACGATCGAATTTAGGGTAGGCATTCTTATTTTAACGCGTAAAAACGTGATTTTTTTTAACGAAATGAGCGTTCGTACATCCGACTAGGGGCTTAAATAACGGATGGAAGGGCGATGGCGCAGTAGTTAGCATCCTTCAGTAGGTACCCGCCCGTCGTTCAAAATCGCATTTCATTGAAAAAGTTCATGTTTTCCGAGTTCAAACACAAATTTTCACCCTACAATCAACTGTAGATTTTCTAAAAATATATCGTTGGAAAGTTGAGTCTATGAAAAACTATAATTTATTACATAAAACCCCAACCGTACGTACGTACTTACGTATGTCGTAGGGGACCTTCGAACGTGGGGAACCGGGGTTCGATTCCAGGCCGTGACATACAATTTTTTCTTTTTCAATAAATTACGTGTTCATCTACGATTTGTTTTTGCCTGCTTTTAACAGGCTTTTCAGCCAGTATGTAATAAGGTGTTGAAAACGGGTCGGAATTTTCGCAGGAAGGTGATCTTTACAGAGAAATAATAAACCGTTTTGTAATAATCTGCAGTTTTTTTTCTTTAAAAATATAGGTATCTATTTTCAAATTTTATGCATTTTAAGAAGTGGAACAAGAAGTATTGAAAATAATTTTACCGTTCTCGATTTCAAAAGTTCGTAATTGAATATAATGAACCCGAGGTTATATTAAAAGTTCGGAAGGGTTGATGTCGAGTCGTTTTTCTGCCTGTCGGATTTTAACATCTCAATCACTCTTATTTCTCTTTAATTGCTCACCTTCGTTTGCATAATACTGCTTCCACGGATTTCGGGATTAATAGGATCCACATGCATTCGGATTGAAACGTCACTTTTAATCAGCATTACGGGTACTAATGAAGCATTCCTCAAAACACAAAACAAAACCCACTCTTGATTACCATTACCTAACTGGGAGAATATTCCATTAACATAAACCATTACTTTAAAATTAAAGAAATATTGGCCCAATTTTATTTTTAATATTTTGCCAAACTGTCATTTAACTTTCCCGAGTTTCAAATAATTGTACGCTGTTCGAGGAATAAAACTCTCCATTGCAAAATGGTGAACAACACTAAAATCGATTTACGAGCACGTTGAAGCTATAAATAAATATATTTGCGATCCTCAGTCTGAACAGCTCAAAAACACAGATTATAACTCGGATGAGAGACGAGAAGTACGTGGAAAAGCATGATAGGAATATAAACTCCACTGCACGACTTGAAGTTACACTACTACGACTAAGTACCTTGAACTTCGTTGTGTTGTCTTCCAGCTGAAACTCGAGGTATTAGTATCGCTCGAAAATATCGTTTTATTAGTTTGACGAACACCTGTGATATTGGTAGGTAGATGAAAAGTCCCTGAAGTGGAAGAAGAATATTAACGACTCGATACCAAACCGGTCGGAAAGAAGCAGGATGTAGCGCCCTGTTCCATAAATAATATAATTTTACACCAGCTTCTTCAAAACTTCCAAGTTCTGATGGGTGCCACGCTACTCTCATACCTTCTAAGTAATAGTTCAGGGGTGTAGACAAGACAACTATCAAAGCCCTTTAAACTCGTAAAATAGTTCATTTCTGTTCTTCTGCGTTCCATTTCAGAGAGACTTTTCCGTAGCGCAAGGAAGTATTATAATAAGAACAAGGGTTTTACGTCAGTGTAGACGGAGATAGCACACGGCGTATGCACGACCCATTACACAAACACATGTCGAGTACAGGTGAGTTCATGGTGAGAGATCATGATGGTTTTCAAATGGTCCTAAAACGTCAAGTCTCAAGATATCCCTGAAAACTTATATTCAAAGAGCCTAATAAACATCTTATACTTGTACGAATCAAATCACTCGCGACGAGGTTGTCGAAACCCATTTCGACGGTTAGGTCACCATCAGTAACAAGTAGTTCTTGTTATATATGTAATATAGTTCTTACATATATTTTTTGTTCTATTCCAAAGGTTCATTATTGAAAATAATAATCCGAAAGTGATGTTGTTTACATCCGCGGCCGTTTCAGATCTATTTGAAATCTACCCTCTATAGAGGATTATCCCAAGGATGAATATTGAGTAATAAAGATGATGCTTCGTGCACTGCCCACCGCCAAGTACAGGGCTAAACTATTTAAGTATTAATTTTTAATAAATTGATCATGCTGATGGGCGTGTCAATATACTCCAGTATCATTGGTGAAAGTTAATATAGTATTTCCCTCGATTTCAGGAAGAGCAGGTAAAGAAGAGGGAATAACATGGCGCTCTGCTACTTAGGCACTCTGATCCTCTGATCTGAAGAGAACTTAGTTGTCCATAAATTAATGGTTAGTCAGCTCGGCTTCTTGTGGCTATAGCATTTTTTCCCCCAAACCATAGAGAATCCTATCCTGTTGACACAGTTGGAGATTTCTATCTATGACTAGGTACCATCGATACACGAGAACTCTATAAGTCTTTTAGCTCTCAATCGCGAGCGGTGGACGAGGTTCGTTTGCAAGGAAACGGTCATATCTTTGATTGAAATTGCGTTTACAGGATGAATGGTTCTGTGGTTCTATTCACCTTGACTACCATTATTACTACCTGCTCGTGTAGTCGGTGTTCAGAAATTGGGTAACTGAGTTTCAATGATGACAACCAGCACATTCAGTTTGGGGATCGATAAACTGATTACACGCAGCTCGTGCATTCAAACAATACGAAATTCACGCGCAGTTAAATTGGGTACTATGCAATTTATCGGTGGACTCCTACATCGTGTTAAGCGGTGGTCGTACTAACCGGGCATTAATTGTATTGAGCATCACTGAGGACTACGCAAATTGGTGATGCCATTTGTTGCACTACGTAGCGGCAAATGCCGATATCTCCGTCAACCGCTCCTATTTAACAGAGCGAATCGATTGAATTTACCCTTGGATATGATGTAGCAATACGAGACTTAGTAAAATGAGCTCCACATAACTTTTCTCACCAATATAGAAACCGGAATATAGAAATTGGATATATTTAATAGGAATCATAGTGTGAAGCTTTATTATTGATGACTCGGTCAGAAATAAAACAATTTTGTTCCAACGTGTTTATGCATTAATCCCATCATTCTTAAAGAAATCTAAATTTCTAGCGAAGTAACAAGTTGAAAAAGTTTCCAATTTATATAGCAAGCATACAGGGAGTGTTTCTTCAGTAAAGTAGATTGGATTAGAAATGATTCCTGAGTTCCAGTGAGTTTTGTTCCTCTTCGAGTGCATGATTTTTGGAAAGAATTTCCTATGGTTGTTTACATGATCATTCATTTACATATTATATTATACTTATTTCTTCACCTTTTAAGATGTACTAATTGCCGGAGTTCCATCACCATAGTTCAATCTCATCACCTATATGATTTTGAGATCGACTTTGTACCGACTGCAAACTGTTGGAGCTCATACCAGCAACTCGCACCTGTGATATCTTGCATTATTTATCATGAGCATCTAATCTCAACGAAGGACTCTCTACATTTATATAAAGCAATATATTAACTTTAGTAAGAAACCCTTCGTTTTATTTTATTATTTTTTTTTCGTTTTTCCACTACCCTTCCAACATGCGAAAAATGAAATGATTTTTTTTTCAATCAATATATTTTCCAACTATTTAATTTTTCAATCATTCTACGAAACACGTTAGAATGAATCTTGTCATCATCTCATGACCTCTCCCCAGGTTTAAGACAAATAAAAATGTATAATATATTTCCAGTTATGTATAATGTTCCAATACAGTTCTTCTCCGTTACATTCAAATGTTTGTTAAGCGTCTGCTTTTGTTAAATAAAGCTATGCTATCTATCATTATGTCATTATGTTGAGCTTCCTTAGCAATCAAATTTTGTTTGTAAGGCACAAACTTCTACGATCATTGATCTTGATAACTAGAAAGTACTGACCAATGAGAGAGATATTCTCGTTGCTGATAGGTAACATAAACAGAGAATAATAAGCCAATGTTTAATGATTTGCCGCGTCTAAGATTTATCTACTTATCTATCTATCTTCTATATACATAAAACGCCAACCGTACGTACATACGTATGCACGTCGCCGATCGCGAGGAGTTGGAGGAGTTAGAGGGGCTGTGGGAGTGGGGAGAGTCGGAGGAATCGGAGACGGGAGCAGTTGTGGGCGGGAGGAATCGGAGGGAGTGGTTGGTGGGGAGAGACGGAGGAATTGTGTTTGCCTGCTTTTAGTAGGCTTTTCAGCTATTATGAACATAAAACAGCAGGGATTCAACCAACATTTTAATTATTCGCGAGCAAAACAAAATATAATTAGCAAATAGAAGACGACTCAAGCAGTTTTCGTGCGTCTTTCAACGAACATTTCTCCAACGGTTTTGGTGACTAGAATGGGAATTGTTCTTTCTGCATTCTAAAGAAAGCTTTGAGAAAGGGTTAAACATTACTTTTATTGCTCTACTCCATCGAGCAATAAAAATAATGGACCAGAAATAATTTACAAGATGTTTTTGCCAACCCAACAGCCAATACGATTATTTAAGAAATGATAAGAATGGTAATGTATTCTCCTATCAAAAGGAATAAAATACAATTCAATATTAAATAATTTCTAGTTTCAATGTTGATGATTTTGGTGTATTTATGTTATCCCTCTGGTACGGTGTACTCTCTCATCTCCCGAAACGAAATACTCTGTACGAGCCTTCCACAGGGCCAGACAAAAAATCCACAAAGGTGCATGAAGTCAATGATATTAAACGTCCGAGCGTTCAGTTAATGAGGAGACAATCACAAACAACGTGATATTGATTCGCTGCAATCATCCTGGAGGCGCCAACATTGGAAACAGAACTGAATTTTGGCTTCATGAATCGCTGTCATTTTAATAGTCGTCGAACACTTCTTTCTGGCTCTCTCGATACATCAAAGAATGAAATCGTTTCGCACCAACTCGGAACGATATTTTTTCATTTTGTATATTTCGTAAAGGTCCGAGTGGATTTATGAAAGCGTGAAGAAGAAAGCTTTTCCGTTGTGGTATATTGAATCCCTGCGTGTAACACGCGAGTACTTACAGTATGACGTAGCAAAGTTGGATTTTTATGGATTTAGAACTGATGCCAAATCTTGAAATTTAAGATTCAAGTCAAAATGGACAGTCAGTCAGTCAGTTCTGTTTCAAGTTGAAACATATGGAAATAAGTACATGCGAGTAAGTTTTATCTACGATATGAATGAAAAAAATCAGTATTAACCCGTTTTCGGCCATTGGTAGAGAAAACATAAAAATTTGATTTTTTTCTGAAAAAAAAACTCTTTAATTGGATGTTTAGAACATATTAAAGGCAGCAAAATAATTGTCATGTACTTCAGTTAGAAAATAGCAATTGTTGCGTTTACGCATCAATGGCAGGAAGTGGGATCACACGTGAAATTGTATGAAACAGCCTGGGTGAAGGTGAATTTCACATTTTTCACACTTATAAGTGTTTGGATTATTGCAGTTTCGACATCTTTTCCATACAGTTGGGTTGCTTCGAATTATGAGGCGGCCTTTGTCATCAGATTTTGTAAAGTGATCGATAAATTTGCTGGCACCGCGGCCCCTCTGCTGAAATCCTTCCTCTGACTCTGAATCTACACCTCCTGAGGCTTCTTCCGTGAATTTTATAAGTTAAATGGTGACTGCTGAGCGAAACTCGATCTGCGAGATTTTTTTGTCCTTCACAATTCATTGGATTTTCCATGCGTTTACCAATCAGCTGTCCACGGCATTTATGAACAAGGGCCACCACCATTTTTATCCTCTGATTCGAATTCTATAGTTAGCGATGCCATTGTCATGTAGGTAAGTCCACGAACTGCTGAAGTAGGCGAACTCACAGCGTATGGCAAAAATTGGAACAAATACCCATCTGAGGAGCACAAACACCATAATTCGAAGCCAAACCTTACAGGCTTGCCTCGGATGAAATGTTTGGCCGTATGACGTCCGAAATAAGGGACCATTTCTACGTGGATTGATAGACGAGCAGCGAATATCCCAAATTGCAAAAATTTTCCGTTCAGGTGAGAGAAAAGAGGGCATCAACTTCATTCGCTTCTTCTTCAGGAATGTCACTTAGAAATATTTCCTGGATTTCCGCCAGTGTCCACGCGGAGATTTTTTTCTTTGAAGTACTCATCACTCTGGCCCCGAAGAAAACAAAGCAAGAACTAAAAAAAAAACTTGCGGAAACCGACCTGAAAAAATCCCCTCTCCCTGAAGATTTGGCCCAAATGCCTAGCGAAATGATTTCTGTCCGAACATGCATCAAAACATTAGCACTCCTGCCTTCCACCTCGGGCTGCAGGCCAAGAGGACTGACCTCACTTTCCGCCAACGTTGCGCTCATGCAACGTTACCGCGTTTTTGAATCTTCCCATTTTCTGAAGTAAAATATGACAATTATCGAAGTGTCCTCATAATCTTGAGATCTCGAACGACTAAGTTATGGGGGCATTATGGATCCTGATGAGCAGCAAGTGGACTATAACAGGAACTGAAATAGCTGAATTTGGAGCGATAGAAATTGACTAACTTCAGAATTTTCCTAGTTGGGCAGAAGCCTCAACGGGCTTTGTTAGGATATTTTCGAAGTTAGTTCTGCTTCTAAATAATAGATTGAAATTGAAAAAAAGGTAATTTATTTAAGTATGAAGTAAGAGATGAGAAATCCTCAAAGATAACGTTGCGTATACGCAACATTGGCAAAATATGGGTTAATGAATAATGTCCGATCAGAAACATCTTTTGACCGAAACGAATTTTTAAATGGTCTTCAATAATATTTTCCATAACGTTACTCTGCAATGCTTCAGGATTGTGTATACTTCAACTGCAGTAGTATGAATAATGGAGACAGAGAATAAAATTGAAACTTCAAATAGTCAAATCTAAAACTGCCCACACTTCAAACATGTGAACAAGAATTCCTGTTCAACTCTTACCGGAACGAAGCCTTCTGGCTTGATCTTTATTAGCTCATTTATTTGTGCAGTATACATGAGGCGAGAATATAAGCCAAATCTTGAACAACTTTTGTACGGCTGGAATTTTTTAATGACTTTCTACCTATGGCCGGGTAGAACTTATTCTTCTACTTGAGGAATATTTGTACGGCACCATCCTTCTTCTTCTTTAAAAAGTGTGAGTGATTCATTTTGTTAGGGACTTTCTCAAATTTTTCATATTAAGAAATATAATCGTCGATTCCGCCGCTTGGTTTTTTTTGTTACGTGTCAATTTTGATCAGAAACTTTTTAAAAATAATTGTATCACAATTCAACTCGAATTGAGTGCAAAATGCTCTGCTAGTGTGTGAATATCTTGTATACTCGAAACTTTTCAGGCAATTCACACTTCTGGCTATCTTTGACACTAAACTCACTTCTAAAGTATTTGAACTCTTGAGAAGTGCAGTATCGTCTTCACAACATCATCAATCATATTTGTAGTTAGAATTACTAGTGCATCACTCTCACTTTTCATCAAGCTGTAGCCCGGGCTCTTTCTTCCCCACTTCAGTTTCAATTACGGCCATCACCAACTATTTCAAACGCAATGGACGCTATATACTTCACCTTCTACTTCCAAGTCAACCAGTTTTATCTCGGTATTATAATTTCCAGAATGAACCTTTAAAATAGAGTAAGAGAAAAATTGAAACCTCTCCAAAATTAGCTGTAATGTTAATATTGATAATACCTATTATTGTGTAGTAGGGTTAACAAACAATCATATTATGGTTGGTAGGTACTATTAATGGAAAAGCCATGTTCTTTGCATTTGGATGATCCACTCAGAAAACTAATTAAGTAAAGTAAGTAGTTAAAGAAAACAACCATCTCAAGTGGAATTTTCGTTCAACTGCTATTCCCGGTCCGCCGTACGCGGCACTTTGCTCAGTTCCCGTGGACCAATTTTGATTAAATTTGGTATACCGGCTCCATTCCGTGTCTAGTTATCCCCCGGAGGTTATGGTTATTGTCAGTCACTTCTAAGGGGCAAAAATTTAATATTTTTAAATTAATTTCTTCTTTAAATTAATTTAAGGGGAAAATCTCTTTAAAATGCCCTAGCTTGAAAACTTTTGATGTACAGGTATAGTTTTTTCACAAATTTCAAATAGCGACGATTTTTAAGAATTATTTGACACCTCTCAGACACCTGTGAGACCAACACATAACCAGTGAGATAATTAATTTATTAATTAGTGAAAAAATAATTACTGTCGTTTTTCATTATTTTAGGATATTCTATTGTAATGTAACGAATTGGCACTTCAAGACAGCTTTTGAATATTTCGTGAATTAAATTTTTTCTAAACAACTTGTTGATATTACAACACAAGCAAGAAAGTAAAAGTGAAAACATTTTCCTGTACAACACCTGTTGAATAAAATTACCAACGGGTGTTGAACAGATAATGATATTATCGTTCATCGACTGAATCAACCTATTTAATGTTCTTCAAGTTTTAGAAACGAATGAAACCGTTCAGAGCTCTGAACCATGCCCTCTCAACCCTCTCTCCACACCTTACCACTGGTTGCTAGAAGGGTCGGAAGAAGCCGTGTGGTCCTTTGCAGACGGGGTGGTCTTTACAGAAAAATAATAACCCGTAGTGTAATAATTTGGACGTTTTCTCAGAATGACCGATTCTAACCGAGACTGAGTCCATGCTGGCTACAAGTATATTCTTATCTACTATCTGAATTATTCCTTACTTATTTTTAGTTATCAATTGAGATTGGATTATTTACATTCAATGCACGATCTCAAATGAACACAGATAACGTTTAGATAAATAACTCACTGAAGTCTTCAACTTGAATAAATAAGGCCATGGATTGAGTGGTATAAATCCCCACCGACTAGAATTCTGTATGTACTATTTTTCGCTGATACTTTAGTGTCGTGAGACTACCATCGAGTCACAACCAACCAGTCGAAACCAATTGAATGAGAAAGTCCAATGAACGAGCGAAGCTAGCCCTTTCATTCGTGATCAGTTTCAATTTGAACAGGCAATTTTCCCTCCACCATCAGGTATAGAAAGCTGGATAGTAGAGCGAAATGAATAAAAGTTGTGAGGGATAAGTAACAAAAGAGATGGACGGGATTGAAGTTAAGGAAGCCATTTTTTCATCTTCCTCCACCATTGTTATCGCAACCTCCACTTGTTGAACTTATCTGCTCAAATAATGTGCAACAGTCGGTGAATAGGGGTTAGAAGATAGAGGTAGGATCGGGGTTGGTAGCGCTGAGGCTAAAAGCCACTGGTTGTCGGAGGTCGAAATGGAGTCTGATTCCAGCCGCGATTGTAACTCCGCTATCTATTATCACAAATGTGAATGGAACTGTGATTGATAACGGAATGATGGATAGGCGGGAAGATGAATGGGTTTCGAAGGCTGTATCACGCTTTGTTGCTGCCGTTGACACAGTCAGGTATATGATCTCACTGCATCAGTCTTAGTTACTGGCTGGATAATAATTTTAGATTCCAATAAGTTCGAGAATTCATTCGTTCATATCTAAAGGAAGTAACATCAAAATTAGATACGCATCGCTTTAAAATTATTTACTCACTCCCCTCATGCCCCAAAAGCAGGACAGTTTATTTAATTAAAATTTTGATAATGACTAAAAACTAATGAGTACCTACCCAATTCAGGTAGATAAGTGTTTAACTTTACTTTCAATAAATACCTTAGGGTTCTGCTAAATTGATTTCATCTTTGAGTAACACCCATAATTTCTTCATTTTCCATTCGATTTCGATGAAATTATCAGGGATTAAGTGGATTGGAGTGTAGATGGCCCCCATGAAAATTATCGCTCCCAGATTGACAGTAGCGCATGTGCAAACGTGAATTCCTCATAACAGCCATAGTTTATATATTTTCCATCCGATTCCGATGAAATTTTCAAGAATTGTGTGAGTTGGCGTGTACATGGTCCCCTATGAAAATCATAGACTCGGACTAATGAGAGCCACTGCTCATGCGCAAACGTGAATTCCACTCAACAGCTATAATTTCCACATCTTCCACCCGAATTCGATGGAATCTTCAGGAATTGTGTGGGTTGGCATGTAAATGGTCCCTTATGAGGGTAGTGCAAGGTACCTACTTAGAGATTGATGTTATGACATTAGCTACAATGCATCGGATCACTACAATGCATCAATCGGGTTATGGATACGGATACGAGGAAGCTATGTGCCACACCTAGTTGTCAGACCCAGAGGTTCTCAGAACTGCAAAGTAGGCACCTAACAAAAACGTCTGCCAAGTGGGTGTGGCACATAGCTTCCTCGTATCCATAACCCGTTTATACAGATGATCAGATGCATAGTTGTTAATCTCAAAACACCAATCTCTAAGTACCTTCCACTACCCTCATAGGGGACCATCTACACGCTAATCTGGACAATCCTAGAAAATTTCATCAAATTCGGATGAAAAATTAAGTGAGTAGATATATGTGATTGGATTAAAAAAATATATAGCCTCGGCTGGGATTCGAACCCGCGACCCCTGGGGAACAGTTGAAGTTACGGCTGTTAGAAGGAATTTACGTTTGCGCATGCCCAGTCGCTTCTATCAGTCCGGGGATGATGATTTTCATAGGGGACTATCTGCAACCTAATCCACATAAATCCTGAAAATTTCATTGAAATCGGGTGGATAATGTGGAAGTTATGGCCGTTACAAGCAAATTCACGTTTACGCATGCGCAATGGCTACTATCAGTCCGAAGTTGACGATTTTCATAAGAGACCATCTAAATACTAATCTGTAACATCCCTGACAATTTCATTGAAATCGAATGAAAAATGTAGAAGTTATGGCCGTTACAAGGAATTCACGTTTGCGCATGCGCAGTCGCTTCTATTAGTCCGGGGATGATGATTTTCATAGGGGACCGTCTACACACTAACCCGCACAATCCCTGAAAAGTTCATCGAAATTGGACAATAACTTCGTATAGTTATGCGCGTTACAAGGAATTCATGACAGACACACAGACACACAGACAGACAGACAGACAGACAAACACGGAACCAAAATTGTTCAGAAAGGTCTAAAACGCAAAACGCGAGTGGAAATTTTGATTTTGGA
Organism: Apolygus lucorum; assembly: GCA_009739505.2. Classification (NCBI taxonomy): domain Eukaryota; kingdom Metazoa; phylum Arthropoda; class Insecta; order Hemiptera; family Miridae; genus Apolygus; species Apolygus lucorum. Next base: position 56,326,831 of record CM019167.2, read on the forward strand.
GAACTTTTTTTTTTCGTCCTTGAAAAGTGAAAACAAAGCTTCCGCTACCTTGGTAGACTCGGAAGCAAAATATGAGGAATATCGAACAGCTAGGTGAAGAGAGGGTCTACCAAGTGTGTGTAGCTCATAGCTTCCTCGATATCCAAAACATGTTTGGGTGGGTAATGGCATTGAAGGCCATTAGAACTGCAAAGTACCATACAAATATGAGGGATATAGTACGGTTAGGTGATGAGTGGGTAGTCTGAGTTAGTGTGCGTGGCACATAGCTCATTACCTGTTCATGACTAAATCTTCAACAACTTGTCCACCTTACGGAAATGTGATATACCGAACGGAAACTGATATACAGTACTGAAACTAATATACAGAACAGAAACTTATATTAAGTACTGAAACTGATATACAGTACAGAAAAATTTGTACAGAACTTTTTGAAATTGTGATTGCTGTATTATAACAGTCGTGAAATATTACATTGCACTCACCGTTTCTAATTTCCTGTTTTTTGTGATGATTCATTGACTACTGTAAACAATAATACTGGATACTAATAAAAATTAAATAAAAAAGTTACCTACAGCATCAAAAGACCACAAAAAATATTTATTAACTATCCATTTTTAAAAAATCACTAAAAAATTTAAAAAAAAGAATAAGATTTGAAAAATGAACAAATAATAAAAAATTTAACCTTAGAAATAAACTAAAAATCAATAAAAGGAAAAAAATTAATTAATTAAAAATAATAAAATGAAAACCTTTTTAACAAAAATGCGGACCGACCTCAAAACTGATAATGGCAAACCACCAAGAAGGAAAAAGTAATAATGACAACTGACAACAAGATAAGTTGGAAGGTAGGTTAGGTTCGCATTGAAGTCGCCGCAGTGCCCTTCTACACACACAAACATACGCAAGTAGATTCCACTTCCATCTGGTTAGTATTACAACATGCGTCGAGACTGCAATACGAAACTTAAATAAGAGCAGGTATCATTGAGGTAATAAACGTGTTCGAAAACCAGTAGGTAGTACGTCACTGCTGTCGTATGAAGGAGAATATGAGAGTGACAATAAGTGTGAATCTCACTACGAAATGTTGGTGTTCCAATATACCATCTTGTGATTAGATAAGCTTTCAACTATCTACTATATCAAATATGTTTGTGTTCTACATTGTACTGACGTCGTAGAATCATCAAGATCATCATGTGGAATTGTGGTATTACTGTCCAACTGGTCCTGGCTTCGCAGCCGTCATCAGCTGTCTTCCAAGGGAATATTCTTACGGGGACTCACACTCAATTGTCACTATAATATCTTCCTTCATACGACAGCAGTGACATATAGTTTTCGAACACATTTATTACCTCAATGATACCTACTCTTATTCCTGTTTTGTATTGGGCTTCGACGCAAGTTCGTCTACTTGTGTATCTACATGTGTGTGTTTGTAGAGGGGCACAGCGGCGACTTCAATGCGAACCTACCTACCCATTAACTTAGAAGAAGAAGAAGAAACATATGTTTATTCAAAATAAAAGAATACAAATTAGTTTGGGAAAACATACAAATAGGATTTGGCATTCCGCCGTCAATCCGGGTCTGCGCACTTTATCCGTTAGTTATAACTTATATTTAACTTACTGCTAGTACTCACTTAAGTACTAAATATACAGATATTCATAAAATGGAAAGTAGAGAAAAAGAAAACAAAATTTAAGAGATTTTAATAATTTCGAATATCTGTATATCTATATTTTAAAAGCTTCGAATATCTCGTCCTGTATGAATCAACTTTAGTATAAACTTCATTTTTCCTTAACACATAAAATTAAGAAATTATTAGGTACGAATTTAAAAAATTAAATTGCTCTACCAAAAAGTTTCTGTAAACTTATCTGAATAAGTTGTTATTATTTTTCCCCTCTTTTTAGTGGGTTGCCCTCATCAGCTTTGAGGTCGGCCGTATTTTTGTTAAAAAGGTTTTTATTTTATTATTTTCTAATTAATTATTTTTTTAGGTTTAGGTATGCGTGTCACCCTCACGATAACACAATTAGGATATAGCTAAGAAATCTAATTGGTCCCAAGGTAATTCTCATAACGAAAGGCTTAATGTACATATGCCGAGATAGATGAACATCTCATCAAACTACAAATCCAAATAATGAGCAATCAATGTTTTGAAACCAACCTCGCGATAGAGTGAATTTCTAAAAGATATATGCGAATGTATTTGATTTCAACTCTATTAACATTCGTAAAACGCCATGTCAATTACAAGTTTCATACAAAATCACTCTGAATCAACTGACAACCACGATCTCAGTGTCTCTCTTTGTGCGCAGACAACAAAACATAAATAATGTCGAGATCAGCTCGTTAATTTCATCAAATGACTTGATCACAACCTAAGTTTTACTGAAAGATCAAAGAGTGGGGAACTCCGATGGGCGTGCATTTGAATCAGAAGAAATGACTTTAGAACCTTTTTCAAATTACCTCTCCCATGTTGTCATTTGGGAACCGTGGCGATCATCAATACCTTGTATTTCATTCTGAACGAACGAGATACTGTAATAGCGAACGACATTTGCTCAGATTTCTTGAGAGTACTAACCAAAATAGGCACAAAGGCTCCTCTGATGGACAGACTTTAAAACTATTTTATCTATAGAAGACTCTACTGAAACAGTACCCATAGAAATTGGATAATGCTCTTGAACATGAGTTCAAGGGTATGTAAGTCTAATTGAAAATGGGACGGTGAACTAATTGGCGAAGGACGGATCTGGAACTGGAATGCCACTGGATTTGACAGCTGAAGTGGAGGAATTCATCTCGTCAATTGTCAAGCTGTATTGGTCGAAATGACAGCAACAATCTACTCGATGGAGGACGCCTTTTATAAGAGGTTGCTCCCAAACATCCAACTCAGATCATGTTAGGTATATTTTTTTTAATGTAAACAAACAACACCAACAATTTTTTAACAACAGAATTGATGAAAGTACATCAGTTTCGCATCGATGGATCCTTCGAACAATACGAAGGGAGGAGTCTTCACAAATAGGAATTATCTATCGACGTCAGAAATAGTGATATAATTTATAATTAACAATGTGAAGAGTTTCGTAGATCGCAAAATACTTATAGAGTGTTCTGCAATCGTTATAACTCACAACAAATAATGGAAGACAAACATTTTGAAAGGAAATATGAGAATTTAAAATACTTGAAAAACTCGGTTGAAATTATGTCAATGAGTACTTATTGTTCAAAGATGTCTATTGGAAAGATGACATCCAGAGGTCGGATGAGCGTAACCTGTGGGTCTGATTTGCATGCTCCGGTAAATTGCATTCCCCTAACATGGCCGGTGCACGCAACATTGGAAAACAATACAATCAAAACTAACTGTTGTAGTCAAAACTCTTAGAACCGAATCTATTTTCGTTCAAAAATGTAAACTGAATTCGTGAGTAACACTCACAAGGGTAATTTTTGCCTAGAAATTGAAGAGGAGCGCTAGTGAGCGAGGTTAAATACATCAGACGCCCGAACAATTTATAGTAATCAAAATGAATTGTTAGATAGAACAACTTCTCATAAAACTTGCCTCCTTTCTCGTCTCAACCCTAAACTGAAGAACTTGATGAAGATAGACATAGTTTTTTCTCAACTCCTTTTCCAGGTAAAGGGGATGATTCCTCCTAGTCTGAGGGTTGTTATCACAATGATGGAACTCTTGAATAAAAAAAAATAATATTCCTTCCAGTGATCTCTAACCAGAAAAACTTGCAAATATTTCCGTACGGAGCCTTAAGTACAACGTCGCTGATTACAATAATTTCTAAAGAAAATAATAATGGGATACATTGTTTTACTTAGTCCGATTCACAAATGATATATTTAAAACCCATCAATTGACTTATATGGACCTGCAATTTATATAAATAATGAATACCTGCGTATATTCGTTGTACCCAAAAATGCAATAGCCAAGTGGGACTGTAAGAGTTCGGGGTAGCGAGAAGAGTATGCATATGAACGACAAACATTCGTAAAACATACCCTGTACATACAGTATGTTGGTATGGTATACTGAAAATCGGGAAAAATAACAATTTACGTGCGGGTACTCTATGAATTTGGGGTGATAATGAGAGTATTTTTTGATACTACTCCGTCATATCGCTAATATTTCAATTTTCTTAACCATTATATTCTTCTTAATTTTCTTTGAGAATGGGGGGTGCGCCTTGATTTTTTTTTTAGATTTTCAATCGAAAGTAGACTACATCTTGAGAATTTTGGCACCAACCGCGACCTTCTAGCGTGAGTAGATCTGTTTCTATGATTTTTCAAAGTTTCGACCGTTTATGACGTCACGCGCCCCTCTCGCCTGGGCGGGACCCCACAGCCCACTGTGACGTCATAAACGGTCGAAACTTTAAAAATTCATAGGAAAAGATTTACACACGCTAGAAGGTCGCGGTTGGTACCAAAGTTCTCAGAATGAGGTCTACCTTAGATTAAAATAACAATAACAATAATAACAATAATAACAATAACAGCGTCCAGGCGCACACCCTATTCACTCATTAATTCATATTGCATGATAGTTATCCTCCTTACCCCGTATTATTCGCTAGGACGCTCGATTCTTACTATGCGACGTTCTAAAAAACTTTACAACCGACCTACACTATCTCGGTCCAAAAGTTGGACAACCTAATCTCTACTGATGACCTATGACCCTGCTACATCCTCCAGCGCCATCATGTAGCACATTTAACCGTCTTCCCTTCTATGCCTACAATAACTACCATCGTGTGTTGGTACGAAGCACTGAAACTCATTCGAAAAAACCAATTAATGATTGTCACGGATAATGGAGGAATGGAGTGGAATAGTTTTGTTGTACTTAGTTGAAATCAAGGTACTTTCATCTCACCATCCGTTGTGTATATTTCCCAACTTTTCGGGCCATTTATGTGCCTTCAGCAATTATGTTCATACAATCTAATATTGATTTGAAAGGCACATGATTCATCAAGGAAGAAAAAAAGCTTTATCGAGCCGTATCGCAGGTTGGTTGCTCGTTTCAGTACTTTAGAACATCATATTCTACGACATTCTATCAGTCAATAATGACTTAGCTGCATGAAATATTCCATTATACCACGATGAAATTGTGTTGCGTGATTTCTCATGTCAATTTATTAATTTTTACATCAAAAATAAGAAGAAATTTTCGGTCAATCTTAAACCGATAGTAATTAGTACAATGATTAATTGGATAATAGTCTTCAATAATTAATATTTATGATGAGTAAGCACATGAGAATGGCGAATTGCAGAATAGGGACTACAAAATAAATGGGTGACCGTGAATTATTCAACTGAAAAAGGGAGTTGGGTACTCCCAAATTTGTTTGTGTATTGTGAAATTTTTGAGATTACAATATAGAAGCGAATATAAAGTGAATGTATGACGATTCCCTTATCCACGCAGGGGCCGTTGGTAAATGAGAGCAAAAAACGCGGAGCAAACTTCCTTTCTTTTGCCCTTTCAATTAGTGTCCAGAGAAGCTTTAGACTAAAAAATTTAATGAAGAGTGAGAAAGTAACGTGAACAATTTTTTTTGCAAAATGCATTTCCCATAGACGGGGAAATTTCATTCATATTAATATTCCAAACCGAAGTTGAAAAGTCAATAACTGGTGCCTTTACCCTACGTTCCTAATTCCGATCTTTCATTTCTAATCTTACAACATCGAGATTATGCATTTGGATGATTTATTTCATAATATTAATGGTTAGATTATATTGTAGGGGGCTTCTCAGCCTATGATGACACTGAATATGTTTTAAAATAGTATTTAGGTGCCACAATGCATTCAAAATACGAATTAACCAAATAATAAGTTTTGGGGTCATAATGAGGGGTACCAATTACCGAACTCTTTTTCAGAAGATTTATGTGAGGCAATTTTATTGTTTTTCACTCGTACAAACTGGTGATAATTTGTTTCTGATCGCATTTGAGTTTTTCGAACTTTCATTCGTTCCTTCAATGTTCTCCTGGACTAGACCTTTTATATCTGATTATTAAACTCATTATAGGTACTAGGTAAATAGGTGCCTACGTTAGGTTCTTGGGAATAATGGCAATATAATAAATGAGGTAATACTGGTATAGACTGGAAATTTAATATCAGTCTTGCATTTATTGACTCTACCGTGTGGTGGCTGATAGTTTTGGAAAAATGATGGATTTACTACAAATAAAATGTATGCGTGTTAATTAAGAGTTTTTGATGAATTTCCGATGGTTTTGGAAGAATTGTTTTTAGCATCGAAATTAGGTACGTTGGCATTAGGGACATCCCACTCTGAAGGTGTCAAAATTAAGAGCAAAAGGACAGTTCAGAAATGGAAGTATCAACATTGGAAACTCTATACATTTTGAAGACGTTACAAGTACATTCTGCAGATGGGATGTTTATCAACATTCTGAGCTAATTATTATAACATTTTCTTGAAAAATAATGAATACAGGGTTGAATACATGGACAAATTTCCCTAACGTATTGGAATTCGTGTCCTATACCATGTAATGCCACCTTTTATCTAGGGAAATTCTTATTTTCTCACAGATAAGTCTTGTAGTGAGCATTCACCTCAATTAATTATGTAGTGTCACTGCAAATCTCTCTCCTCGATTGGAATGTATTCAGTTACCTACGTGTTCAATCATTCGGTGTGCTATGGGTGCTGGATCGTCGGCAGCACCTCACCATGTGACAGCACCCATTTGAATCAGTGTCCTTGACTAGTGGGATGGAGACTATTAATTTGGACGACGCCTTCATTCTGTTGCTTCTCTTCCGCTTCACCTGTTCTTCCTCCTCATACCTCATACTACTAACGATACCAGCCGACCTCTCATTCATGCCCCACCAATGGACCAGCCCTTCGAGAACAATGCCTCAAACCGTCGCCCGCTCAATGAAGATGGATGACTACAGGATTGGAAATGCGAGGGAGGGAGCTTCATCCAGCCCATTCACATCGTTCCTGAGATATGTTGAATTCCCTCCCATTGAACGCGAAAGCTGGCCAATTGCATCGTACTAGGACTCTGGGATACTCGGGATATTAAAAGAAGAATAATCAGTAGGTACCTATTCATCTCTTGGGAATTGCCGAAAGTCAAGAAAATTATGTAATCATCAAAAATCGAATAAAAATTTGGCCGTCCGTCCGCCGTACGCTACGCAGCACTTTCCCCATTTAGCATTGACCGATTTTGATGAAATTTGGTATGTAGGCTCCGTTTGAGGTCTAGTTGTGCCCCGAAGATTTTGGTTGATGTAGGTCCCTTCTGAGGGTTCAAAAATGAATTTTGAAATTTTGAAAACGCCCTAACTCAAAATATTTTGAGTTGGGGGTTACAATTTTTTTGTTTTTTCCTTCAATTTAAGATTCTATAGAATTTTTAGAATTTTTGAGACCACGTGGGAGCCCTGTAGCACAAGAGGTCTAATCTCCGTTCAAGTTAAAGCTGACCGAAATGCGATCGATGTTTTTCTACATGTTGGATGGTTGGTGGCTTTGCAGACGAGTGATCAATATAGAAAAATAATAAAACATTGTGCAATAATTTGCAGCGTTTTTTCTCTCGGAGGAAGTGGTGACGAAACGAGGTTCCTTTAATAGGAAATAAGTGACTCAACCATGGAACAAAACTTCACGAAAAATTCAATTCATTCGTACGTCACCCGACCGTTTTTGGAATTATTTCCTAATTCCGACAGAGTGTCACCAACTTGACATTAGCGTTCCTAATTACGAGAGGGGCCAAACCTTTAAATCTTGAGGAAATTGAACGGTTTTAATTTTCAACTATGAATCTATATACTCAGCATTAACTTATTTAGTTGACGTAACACAATGAACTAACCTTCAATATCCAATTACCTTCTTAGTCAAACTGATTAGCAAAACAGTTTGAGCCATTAAAATCTCGACGCATGACTGGAAAATGTCAATCACTAGCTTCTAATCTACCTTTTGAGGCCATATTTTTCCATGTTGAAATAGTGAATTAATTGTATTAAAGTTTTATTCAAAATGTACTGCCGCAACACGGCAGTTCATATGAACAAGAATATATTATGTCTTATTAAGTCAAGTCATACTTCTACCATATAAAATTCAACAATATCTTGGATCCAATTTGTATTTTTCTGTTATCTGTTAGTATCCCGAGTCACCCACTTAATTGTGCTGTAAGTACCGAATTCTCGAGATTCATGCATGTATTGATTCCATCAAGGGTAGTGAGTTCTTTTATAGCATGTGAAGTACGTGAGGCGTTTAGATGACAATGCAATACGAATAATACAGAAAAATGTGGCTAAGCCTGTACTCGATTGTGACATACCTGTGTTGTCCACAGTCAATATATTTTCTTTCATTTACTAATTTGCAGGGAAAAATGATAGAGCATGGAGGGACCACCAAACGTGCAACTGATCGCCGCTACCTGCTGCAAGGTTGGCAGGTTTTGATGAGGCTTTTTTACGAAAATGTTGAAGGAGGAAAACATTTTACAAGGTCGATTCTTATGTTGCATAGTCAAAATAGTGCACCAAAATCATATAGCAAAAATGATTCAAGGTTACCGTGATGAACGTGAACAAAAAACCAACTCGTTGGACATCTACCAGCTGTAGAGCTAATAGTAGTTGATAACTCGATAAACTTTCGGATGGTAGCAATTTCAAGGCTTCTTGGATGACTCTTGGGATAACGAGGACGTAACGAACTGGTCAAAGAGGGGGATTTTACCGAGGTGCCAAAGAGGTAACCCCTTTCAAAAGCCGTAACAGCGGATAAATTAATTCCCCTTTGAATATGATTGGAAAGAGGGAGTGATGTAGGCCTGCTGATCTTACAAAAACTCTTCTTAGGCGACGGACCGTTTCTTTTGGTAATTCTCATCAGCTAAGAGAATTTTCTCAGAAGTCAGGAGTTTCCTCTTTTTCAGTTTTCAAAAAAGGCAATAACTCAAAGATGAAAGGATAGGTCAAATGAGCGATGGAAGGACTGAAGTAAATCCGTTCACTATCTCCCCATTCTGCTGATTCAACCTCCTTTCAGCATTAACTCATTGTAACGGTGAAATGTAAAGTAAATAGATACATATTTGGCACAGCTGGGAGCCTCCATTCCTACGATGAAATCCTTTTCCGGTCATTTTTAAACTTTAAAATCACTCCCCTCCGTATCGCAGTACAATGGAACGACCAGCTTGACAACAATACTGGGAAGATTGATTAAGTTCACAATCATCTCTGCCAAGTTGAATATGTTTGAAATATTATCCTCGTAATTTAGGTGGAACCAGGCGAAAAAACCCACCAATCATACGCTCCAAGAAAAATGCGGCAACTTCATTAAAGATTGAATAAGTGGGAACCTTCATTTTGCTGTTCTTGGTCTGTACATCAAATTGTATGTATACATTCCAGAATTAATCTACGTAATTTACGTATACTATTATACGTTATCTAAAATTAATCTACCAGTAATCGACCGTGAAGAAAACATGGATATTATAAAGTAATTTATTAATTTTAGGGAACGTCCCTCCAATTATCGATTATAGATAATATCGTTGAGGATCATTAAGGAAGCAATGGTTGGTAATTGTTCCTACGGATTGATTGTTTGAGTGTTTTCAATTTTTAAATCTAAGTTCTTGTGCTGAGTGGCCAATTCAAACTGTTATTCTTACTAGTTCTCTGATATTAGTCCTTCAAGGTAGTTTGCTCGGTCCTACTCTGTAGGATCATCGTAGCGGCAACGGTGGGATTGCTGACAAATCTGATTAAATTCAAAAGTGATTTTAGAATTTTATTTTAGAACTTTATCTAAAATGGACACTAGGAAGGACACTAGGATTTAGGAATTGAACTAGGGAATTGAAGTAAACTCTCAGGCCTAGGGAATTGAATGACCAACCAACCGTTGGTGCTGAACCCTTTGAGCAGTCTCGGGAAGCTGAGTTTGTTGAGGCAAGTGAATTTTTTGAAAAACAGTCTTCAATCCAAGCGAACGTGCTCTTACGAGGGACTAGTTCCCAAATAGATAGGGAGGCTCAGAGGAATTCACTCTTCGTAGATATCCCGAAGAGGAAGAAAGAAGAGCAATTTTAGAAGATATGAAGCTTGAATCGATTACATGTCTTGGTGAATTACGTGGCTTAATTCTAGACCAGGTGCAGACCTACACAATGAAGCAGAGACAAACAAATGCCAACAACTCAAATAAATAAATAAATTTGAAAGTGATTTGATGGAACCGGGAACAGGGACGCTCATAGAATCCAGTTTGAAGACGTATTTTTAAAGAATGGGTGGGACGAATCAATAAAAACGACATGTCGGGAATCAGTTTGTTTGTTTGGATGTTTTGTTGGGAGTGATAGCACCTAGAACATTCGGTTAACTTGTTGGTGCATTGAATCTAACGGCGATTTGGATCAAGCATGTCCAACGCTGCTTGACTGAATCGGTAACACGGGTTCAACGGCCCAAGGAACAAGTAAGTGACTACCAGCGATCTACGGCAAGACAGGCAAGATGAACATGGCCAAGAACAGCAATGACAGATTAACTATGAGGAGCTATGGTTGTCTACCATTTCATAAAGGGTCTTCGAGACTATGTTATAAGAGACAACCTGATGATTGTGACGAAAGACCTTTGATATGCTCTCCCACCGACACCCACAAAACCAACCCTCGGAAATACCACAGCCAGGCTTGCACCGATGTGACCGCTAAGATGTTGTGTGAGATAGTGATTGAAGGTCCTGATTTCACTTCCCCAAACACTCTTATTATATTCAGGTCCCCTTTGCAGGGGACTGGTTTGAGAAAAGATGTCACCACCAGTAATACAAGATACGAGGAGAGTGGAGACAAAAGGGTTAAGCCATCAACCCAGACAATTCCAAACGCAGTTCCATATATGAAGAAAAGAAAATGTGTTCCATTGGCGTTGTGCAGTCCCACAACATGAGGCATCGGCCTGTCCGCCTCCTCCTGTGACATGGTCGGCATTACAACAGCAGTTTCCTATACCACACCAATTGCCTCACCCTTCAGAGCGTCTCAACAATTAGTGCTGCCCGAAAATTACGTGCAGTCTCTCTCAAACTAGATGAGCAACTTCTGGCCCGAGAGAATCAGCCCCATTCCCAGGAATATGTCTTCGTGTATCGTGAGCTCTTGGCAAGTCACTGGTGATTAGGGATATGATCATTGGGGTACCCTGTAGGTTAGTTGTGGACCCAGGGGCAACACGAACCACCCTTGAGGTGCAATTTCCCTGACGCGTCTGCGGCCGGTAGCTGCGGCTCGAATGTACCTACTCAGCTACTGTTCAACTTACTGAAATATGAGGTATTACTGATTATGTATTAATTATGCCATTATTCTGAATACCTACCGTATATAAGAAGAACATTTTGTCCTACTTTCTTTCTTTAGAAAGTCTGGATCTTGTATCAACGAAATGCTTGGAAGAGAAAATTGTTGTGTGAAGTAGTGGACCGTCTTCTTGACAGACCTTTGATCAGTCAACCATTAATTTCCCGAGTTTAAGCTGTGTATACTACTTTGGACACTTACCTCTTCATTCATTTTATATGGGTCTCATCTACTTCACTTGCTCTTTTTCTTATTTAACGTCTCATTACTGGTCTTACACTTCACGCGACGCAATTCCTCTGCCTAACCTAATCTCCCAAGAACTCATTCAGACATCTTTTAAAAAATTCTCCTCCTTTTATGCTCAAGCTGCACGAGACATTCAAGGAAATACAAAACTCGTCGTGCGGAATGAAAGGCTCGCACAATAAACCGTTTGAAGGAAGGCATGAAAACTGACTAACCGCCTTGCAGGAAATTTAGTAAATACACGCCGTTGGGTTCCGTAAACCTATCTTCTCATCTGCCTTCATATTTCGGTAGGTACCATAGAGTTTAAAATGAGAGCAAATATCCTTTGAATATTAAATATTCAAATTTTGAATATTCCTCCTAACCACCATCAGAAAGGAATTAGAAACAACTGGAACCAACAACAACTTGGGCAACCAACAACAGCATGTATGGGGTTAGTTTTGCTAGTGATAAGAATACAATTATTATCTACGTACCGTAATGGAGAATCCGTCGTAACCAGCAAGTCAAGTACAGGAGGTGAGCGCTTTCGATATAAGCACATCATCTTCAGGCCGTCGAGAGAGTACTCAGTACTCAGTAGTCAGTACTCTCTCTACCTCTTACTACCCCTTACATCGAAAGCGCTCGCCTCCTTTACTCGACTTGCTGGTTACGACGGATTCTTCAATACGGTACGTAGATAGAGATTGAACAACTACAGGTGTTTACGTTGTAATTATTATTTTATTATTATTAGTGATTTGCCACCATCAGTTTTGAGGTAGGTATGTTATTTTGTTAATTACGGCAAAGATATATTTTATTATGATTTACGGCAAGCGGTGTCGGAGCTGAAAGGAGTCAACATCACGGTGATGGCGGCACCGGGAAAAGTGCCTCGGAGTTACGCGAGTTGGGCATCTCGGCAGGTGTACTCCGTGGTATCACCCTCAATTGGTGGTCTTTTGTTTAGAGGAACTTCCCTTCATCCCTCTCTCCCAACCCCACCATCCTCATCTTCCCTTATCCCCAGGGCCGGTGTCGGGTGAGTCCTGGTGTCCTCATCAATATTTTCTCTGTTTATTTAGTCTTGTTTATGGCGTGCCTCCGTCACATCAAGACCATTTGTCTTTAATGGGAGATATTTTTAAAAAAAAATAAGAATAGTTCCTAACGTGTACAATATAGTTGCACGCCAGTATCGTTAAACGAACTCTCTTTAGCAAGCCCATCAGTAATCTGACAGCCGCTATTCTCTGAATAAGTAATCTGATAACACTATCAATAAGTGATCACGGCAATCAGTAATTTGGCATCATCAATTATTCGACTCCGGAGCGGAAGCTTGTCACCCTTGAAAATTAAAAATTGCCAAAAAATAGAATATTCTTATCTTCGGTCATGTTACTTAAAAGTTGCAATGGGGGGTGCGCCTGAATTTTTTTTTTTAAATTTTTAATCTCCTTTTGGATGAGTAGATCTTTTTTTATGATTTCGAATGTTTATGACGTCACGCGCCCCTCCCGCCTGGGCGGGACCCCCCAGCCCACTGTGACGTCATAAACATTCGAAACTTTGAAAAATCATAGAAAAAGGTCCTCTCACGCTAGAAGGTCACGGTTTGTGTCAAAATTCTCAGAATGAGGTCTAGTTTAGATTGAAAATAACAATAAACAGTTTTTCCGACCCATGCGCATACCCCATTGAACTATTCCAGGATTCTGTTACAGTAGTGCTTGAGGAATCACGAACTACAGAGAAATGCTTTTCATTCACAGCCGCTATACTTTCTCTTATAACAGTCGTGAAATATATGAACAGGTACATGACAAAAAATATTTATTATTTTATTATATATTATATCTATTAATAAAAACAATTGATTTATCATAGACATGCTGTGTAGTAGAAACATTGCAATATATAGTAGGAACCTAGTTCATTGCTTATAAACAATAGCTCCTTTATCATATTGCAGTTGAGTGTTCCACAGTTATTGAAACTCTTCCGTTGAGTAAAAGCGTTGCTCAATCAGAGTTCAAAAACTGGTTTGATTTCAGCGATCGGATGCTAGCGGGAACGATTAAAAAGTTTCGGTCCCATGCGTTCATAACTTCACGTTATGGGAGCTTGTGAGCGGGGAAAATGGTCATCGTGATCCTCAATAATGTGTGTAACTGGAGTGAATATCGGCTCGTAGGCATATGTGAGGATATTGTATGCTTTGTTACCATATTGTAAGCAGCTCCATTTCCATGAATAGCAAGCAGTCTGACCGCGTCAAGGTAATTTTCAGCACTAACTATTTTCACTACACACTTCTGCAAACGTATTTCATCTACTCTGCGCATCCCAACACGAGGATTGACCTAACATCTAACATGACCTGAATAATCAAGTGTTGCAGGTGTCTGCCCTCATAAAACCTAAGAGTGTGTAAAATTAAAGTTCATTCAATATGCATGAGTTAATGAGCGAATTTTTAAAAATATTTTGAAGCTATTGTTAAGAAAATCGAAACATTAGCAATAAGAGAGGGTATTTAACCTTTTGGGTATGGCACATAGCACGAATCGTTAAAATGTTACAATCAACCCGTTGGCTGAACATTTTAAAAACTCAAGAAATACTCACCTCGTTACTCCGAACTTATGATTTACAACGTGTGTTATTTTTCTTCGTATTTTGTGCACAGATACCATAACAACATACTACATGGACAGGGTCATGTAGTATGTTAAGTAGTCCATATTCATGTTCTACTCGTCTCCACAAACTCTCAAAGCACTCACTCGGTTACTTCATTTTCGGGACAACGAACATACGAAGGTTTTAATTATTATATTTAAATTATTTATATATTGTATTTATGGAATTTTCTACAATATTTTTAATTTCCGATATAGTATTTGTATGATAAATTTGTGCTAAATCAGATTATACCCTATTTTACCATGATTATGATGGTAATATCGACAAAATCCCTAGAAACACGTTTTTAACCTGTTTTTGATAAGCTTGTATAATTATATATAATATATAAATTTTTTGAACAGCAGGAATCGCTTTATTATGTTCCAAAACGTTAAAAAAAATGTTTATGCTACATACTTTGAGTCTATTTCAATAGCTTCATTTTCTTTGAACATTTTCTAAAACTTATCGATGCACCACAACAACACCACAACAAACCTACGGTGGTCTAATTAGGCCGGATATGGACGCCCTAATTTTGATTTGTGAAAACGCAACAAGGTACCGATTGGCTGTTAGGATTAATCATTGACACAACCCAACTACTCTGAGTCTCTACTGCCTGTGTCGGTTGCCAGAATTGACACCTGCTCCCCTTCCTGAATGGTTTATTCGTGAATCCCTGGTATACTCCCTTGGAAGGGAAATGTCCTCGAAAAATTTACGCTGACAGCTCTGTGTTATTAAGGGTTTGATGAATGAATGCCCCACACAAAGCTCGAGTTGTACTCAGGGAGAATTGTGGATTCACTTATCGAACTGCCGACTTTGCCTTTTCATGAACAAATTAATGGTCATACAGACGAGTAGAGGAAAAAGGGGGCATCTGGCAGATAATTATTAATGATATGACCCTTTGACCTTGAACTTGACCTCTTATCACTGTTATCAGTGACCCCTACAAGTGTCTCCTCCTCCTCCGGCTCTACTACTCCTCCAGCCAACGGCTTTCTTATCCCACTTTGCGCCAACATCAGGGCTTTTGGTTTATTATTTTCAATAATGAACCTTTGGGGTCAACCAAGAAAAAAAATCCTCAAAATTTGTTGGTTTACGTTTCAAGGTACGAAGAATCCAAAAATCGAATAAAAATTTGGCCGACCGAACGCCGTACGCAGGACTTTCCCCACTTAGCATTGACCGATTTTGATAAAATTTGGTATGTTGGCTGCGCTTGGGGTCTAGTTGTGCCCCGAAGATTTTGGTTGATGTAGGTCACTTCTAAGGGTTCAAAAATGAATTTTGAAATTTTGAAAACGCCCTAGCTCAAAAAATGTTGATATAAAGGTATTGTTTTCCGTCAATTTAAGATAGTATTGAAGTTTAAGAATTTTGAGAGACCTCGCGGAGCCCTGTAGGACAAACCGTTTGCTCCCAACTATACTTTGAGGGTTGGAATTACGATAAATCAAAAACACGAATGTGAATCGTAAAAGAGGCCGAATCTGCGTTCAAATTTTAGCTGACCAAAATGCGATCGATGTTTTTCTTTATATTGGATGGTTGTTGGCTTTGCAGACGAGTGATCTATGTAGAAAAATGATAAACCGTTGAGTATAAATCGCAGCGTTTTTCCAATAATGTCAGATTTTTTCCAGCAACGTCAGTTCTTTTCCCTGTAATGTCAGGTCTTCTTCCGGTAATGTGAGGGCTTATTCCTGACTTCTTAAGGCATTTCCCTGTATTCATAGGGCGTAATTATTATTCCATAGCATTTCCCTCTAATGTCATAGAAGTTGCTGTAAAGTTAGGGCTTTTACGACCTTTCGTACCTCTAATGTCAGGCCTTTTCCCTGTAACCTTGAGCCTTTTTCCTGCATTTTTAGGGCTTTTCCTTCTAACGTCAGGGCCTTTTGGTTGATTATTTTCAATAATGAACCTTTGGAATCGACCAAGAAAAAAAAATTTTAACACCCCCTCAAAATTTGATGGTTTACGTTTCAAGGTACGTAGAATCCAAAAATCGAATAAAAATTTGGCCGTCCGTCCACCGTACGCCGTAAGCCGTACGCGGCACTTTTGCCACTTAGCATTGACCGATTTCGATGAAATTTGGTATGTAGGCTCCATTTGGAGTCTAGTTGTGCCCCGAATCTTTTGGTTGGTGTAGGTCGCTTCTAAGGTTTCCAAAATCAATTTTGAAATTTTGAAAACGCCCTAACTCAAAAAATGTTGATATAAAGGTATTGTTTTTCCATCAATTTAGGATTCTATAAAATTTTTAGGCTTTTTGAGACCACGCGGAGCTCTGTAGGACAAACCGTTCGCTCCCTACGAAAATTTAAGGGTTTATATTGAAATAGGTACATATATATAAATCAAAACACGAGCGTGAATCGCAAAAGAGGCCTAATCTCCGTTCAAATTAGAGCTGACCGAAATGCAATCGATGGTTGGTGATTTTGAATTTTTTTGATTTTTTTTTTTTTTGATTTTTTTTTTTTTTTTTGATTTTTTTTTCACCTCTTCATATTGGATGGTTGGTGATTTTGTAGACGAGTGATCTATATAGAAATATAATAAACCATTGTGTAATAATTTGCAGCGTTTTCTGTAATATCAGGGCCTTTCCTTCTAATGTCACGGCTTTTCCCTGTATTGTCAGGGCTTTTTCAATTTCTTTGAGTTCATCCAAACAACAGAATAGATCAACCATACCAAATTTTTTCAAGTGAAAAAACATATTGTTTAGTAATTCATGCATTCCAGGGGACGTCCCATTGGATAAGCATTAGATCAGTTTAACCAGTTGTTAAGTGATAAAACTGTTTCACTCGATGTGATTTATTTATTACTTTAGGCAAGAAATACTGACCCCCTCCACCATTATCCACCTTAACATTTCTAGCGGCATGGGAGCCTCGAATCTGAAGAGCATTTTAAAATCCATGATCTACGATACCCAACATTTGAATTCGAGTTCACCCCCCCCCCCCCCCACAACCACTTCCCCAACGCCAACAATGGTGCCAGTCTGGCACCAAAGCGGAAATACGTCGTAACATTGAACATTCATCTGTTAGTTTTGGTAGGCAGTCCGTCGAGGTTCACACCCGTATTAAAGGTGAAACACAAAAAGAAAACACGAAATAAGCGGTTTATGGCATCATGGCACCATGTCCTGGCACCATGGTGGCACCACTATTAGTTCCATGGTGGTACAGAGAATAATTCATGAAAATCCGGAGGTATAATGAGAATTTTTCCTCAATTTCAAAGCTTGGGTACAATTAGTAAGCAGTAAAGGAACCGAAATATTGAAAAATCGAATATTTTGTGAATATTATCCCCCCACTCACCCCCTCCCCTTGCGAATTTTGGTACTCTGGTGAAATCATGTACAACTCGGAAGTTATTTGAGTAAAAAAAAGAAACACGCAAATCGGTTGGAAATTGAGGCCTGGGCAGAGTTTACAAGATTATGCACGCAAACGCACGTTTTTTAAGCATTAACCCCCCCTTTCCCCCTCTTAAAAAGCAAAATCCAAAATTCCGGCGCCGTAGTGCACAACTAGATA